>CM034152.1:242933051-244133051 GCA_019776745.2 Taxus chinensis | reverse complement strand
AGAAAACAAGAACAGCTCCCCATGCACTGGTTGAAGTTTATGCATTTTTCTTCTTTTTCCAAAGGAGACCACCATGCATCCAAAAAGGATAGTTACACCACGCACCCAGCTGAAGGAGACCACCACACATAGGAAAAGGGAGAAACAAAGTGCAAGCACAACCCATGCATAAAGAAAAAATAATAATAGTCCAAAATAGTAAAGAGAAGACGACGCTTCCATCACGCACAACCCACGCAGCCTGAAGGAGGATTCACGTATCCTGAAGGAGGATTCACACATTGACCTATAGTTCACACTGAAGAAGTAAATATCAAAAAATCAGGATTATTAGAATCTGGTGATTTTCACATACTAAAGAGAAATTTGTTTCCAACAAATTTAATAAAATCGGGTGATTTTGTTTATTTTAAATTTAAAAATATAAATAAATAATCATCACCAGAATCATAAATTGTAACTTGATCAAGTTATTGTCATTATTATTATTATTAGTATTATTTTAAAATAATAATAATAATATTATAATAGAACATATTTTTCTTGCATTGACGGGGTTTCGGAGACTGAGACCTGACCCCGCTTGCATTATTTTGCGTGCCTGAGTCATTCTTCTGTGAAATTCATAATGGCCAAGAAATCTAACAAATCTATAGGAAGATTGAGGAAGCCAGTGGAAAAATCAAACAAATCCACCCTGAAGTATGAATTTCAAGGAATTATCCCTCCCAGTTCTATTAAGTCAGCATATGACAACATCACTTATACAAATCTAGGTCACATCAACGTGCAACAGTTCTGCGAGCGGGTGAAAATTGAAGGAAAAACCATTTTCTTAGATAGACTTTACCATAGTGGTCTACCCCAAGCAACAACATTTCCTGTCTCGGTGCAGTGCCTGGAATTGTTTATTGCTTGCGCGGAGAATTATGATCCTGAGAGATGAGGAATTTTTAAAGATAATCACAAGCCTTTCCTCTTAATCACACCAGAGCACATTAACGAATTTCTCGGCATACCCAAATTTCCTAAGAATGTGGATATCACTCGCTAGTCAACACAAGAATTCTGGGATGAATAACCCCTGAGATGGAGCAAGATGGTTAAAAACAACTAGTTAGTAACCAAGAGACCTCTAATTGACAGCTTCCCAAAGAACTGTACCGCGTTGAGTTCGTGGAAGAAATCGGGGATATGATCACTCTCCTAAGTCAAGTTTTTAGTCTATCTTCTGCTAGGATTTTCCACCCATGGATGTATTAGTTTATCTATATCATCCTAGCCAAGAAAGAGTTTATGGATTGGGCCACCATCATCAGTAACACCCTTCACAGACAATCGATAGAAGTTAAGATGACTGGATGCTTCTACATGACATCGTATCTGACTTATGCAGTAGCAAGAAGAAATCTATTTTCGGGACTTGAAATGAGAGGAGTCATGGGGTTGTCGAACAATGTTTTTCATTATTACCCTCACCTTAGTTTCAAAAATAGTTCTCATCATTTTAGAAGAGTCAACGATGCATTCACCTTCTGCATGATCTGGAACCTGAATTGAAATACTAAGGAAAGGTTTTCTAAAGAAGTCATGAGTGTCATTTCCCAATGGGGAACCTGGTTTATTCAATTTTCATCTTTTTCCTACATTCACATGAGTGGATTTGCTGGTACCCCGTGGAAACTTCCTAAGTACGTCAGTGACAGATGGGCATTAATGGATCTGGCGTGACAATTATTCCAAGTTCATTTCCTTCTTAGTGACAAGCACCGTTCAGGAATTCATTTCCCAATCCAAATCAGGGAATTCCAATGTCTAAATCTTTTTAGTGCACAACTCATGGAAAAAGAGTTCACTCTCATAAGCATCCATCCATATGTGAAGAGAGCCCAATTTGATATCAATGGATATATGCAAAATATTCTGGGGGCAAAGTACCAACATAATCCTACCATGAAAGATTTATGGGCTGCTTGTTTGGATGAACATGAGGTAATAAGATGGGAGTACTCTCGCCTAACACTTGCTCAGATCAAGGCCTTCCGCATCAAGATTCCTCCCATTTCATTCATAAATGATGATGAGGATGTCATTGATTCCTCATATGATGTCATTGCCTTGAATTGACTGGACCAAAAGAGATGAATTTTCTCTTGATGGCAAAAACCAACCAATTATTGAAAGAAGCATATCTTGGTATGACAGAGAACTTGTCAAATTGTAATCAATTCTAGATCACGTTTCGGGATCACAAAAATTTCCAATACAAGGGGGCCTCTATTCTACCAAATTCTCTTCTCGATCAACCTCATTACCATCCAATCATACACAACAAGCAAGAAAGGAGTGGTTGCCGAAATCCACTTCACCAAGTAATGTGTCACAAGGAGAGAGATCTAAAGATCCTAACCCCAAAGAAGGAAGAGAGCATGTGTCCATATTTTCTACCTCGAGTAGAGATTCTTCTACCCACATCATTAATAGTGTTCAAAAGCTAGTAGTAAATGATCCCCAGCCATACTTCAAACAAGCATCCACTCAGGTGAAAGTAATTCAAATATCAAACACTTTAGAGCATGTAGTTCATGAAGGAATTTCCCAAAATCTCCTAAATAATCAGGAAGTGGATATTTAGGTTGTGTCTCCTTAAATCAAGGTCATAGATAGGATTCAAGAAGGATCTCATGATGTCAGAAATAATGAGAATATTGATTCAAACTCTAGGAAGATACTCCTTTCTGAGTTGATTCCGAAGTGAAGAAAAGGAAGAGAGTTGTCAAGTCAATTGACATTGATTTTGATGCTCTTTTCAAAATTTTGAATGACTCCATTCCTAAGAATCCTAAGGCACTTTCTCGAATAATGGTGGATAATGATGGAAACAAATTTACAGACCTTTCCATTCCACAAGTTGATAAAGAGCACAATGCTATGACACCTGTCAAATATGAAGTTTCTAGACTTGGACTTGGAAGATATACATTAGAAAGTGACATGGTGATGGCTTGAGATTCAATTGATATCATGCTAAAGAGACTTGAGAAATAAAAGTCTCAAAACTCTCAGCTCAAGGCTAAAAATAATCAATTGGTGGAATATGTTAAACATTTGATAAATCCCATATCATCCACCTTCCTAGTACCTGATGCAATGGCTACCCCAGATGAAGATATTCTCAATTTTTCAAAGGAAATAAACACATTTGGCCATGTCACTAAAACTTGGCTTTCAGAGATTCTCATTTTAGGCTAGGGGATGATCAAGACCACGGTTAAGCTTCATGAAGATGTCAATGTATATCTTGATCCAATTTTTTCTTTCAAAGAAACTTGTGTTTCTACTATATCAAATTTGGATGAGATATTTCCCAGTTTACAGGAGATGATAAGTATGGAATCTTTAGTTTTAGCTATTGAAGGAATTCTTGAATTTGAACATTGAGGGACACGTTTTCTTTGGTGTCTACATCTCAAATCAATTAAAACACTTCTCGAGGATTCTATGATCCATTATGAAATCATGTGCAATGAATCCTTCACTTCACTCTCCTTGATTCAAGAATTCATGACTGAGATTCCTTGTAACCTCGTAAATGAGCATAATCAAAGGTGTTCATCAGAGTAGGTGGAAGAACAATTTTCACAACTATTTAAGGACATGTACACTCCTGCCAAAAATTTCTCATGAATTTCAATGGAGCGGTGCATCAAATTAAAGAACTTATTTGAGAACGCTCAATCCAAAATTATTAATTTAAATGATATGCCAAGTAGAATTCTTGAATTTTAGGTATTTTGTGAGGCTATTCTTCAACCAAATGAACCTCCAAAATAAGAAAATATGTTTGAAACTTTGGGAAGGTTTAGATCCTTTCAACTGGTGAAAGCAGTAGATCCTAATTTCACTGGTGGTTCAGGGAGTTAATTTTCTTGGTATCTAACGAAGTGGGAGAGTCCATTTCTCATACGCTTGAGATAGGCAGACCCCATTTCAATGGATAAGGAACTGGTTATTATTGTATATTTCAAAAGGTGTTGTTATTTGTTTTCAGAAAACTATGGATATTTTAAGTAATTTCTATTTTTGAGTTGTCTTTAATAAAGTTGTTGAAAAAGTCAAAGGTCACTTAAGTGCATTATTTAATGATCATATAAAACCCTAACTAATTTGTAACCAATTTTTGGGTTATAAAAGGAAGTGAGGGGCTCATTTGTAAGGGGTGAATTTGAGAGAGGAGAAGAAAATACTTTTTTGTAAGATTTGTTTCAAGAAGAAACTTTGTGTTCTTTGTGAAAACATTTTGGAGTTAATGAAATACGAACTTTATATCTCATTCATTGTCTCTTGTAACATTTGATGTTCTTATGTTCATTAGATGTTAGGTGTTTGAATCTTGCATGCAAATATTATCTTTGATCTTATTGTCAATGTTATTAATCAGTTGTTCTAGTTCATAGTGATCAAGCTCTGATTATCTACTTTCTCATGTGTGTTCCCTTTTACATGTTCTTGTTTGGCTAACTCAAACTCCATTTTATTTGTGTTAGTTATTCGTCTTTCTTCCTCATGAAATATTAGGCTCTGTTTTACCTAAATCTTGCATGTTCTTTCAGTTCATTCCATTCCACTTCTTTCCTTCATTCCATTCCATCTCCTTCATTCAATTTTCTTTCCATTGATGTTCCTAAACACCCCCCACATACAATTTTGAATGTATAGATGTAAATACATTTTTGGTTTTCAATAAAGGCAGCCTCACCTTCATTGAGGAGGGACTTTGTTCCCACACTATTTCATGTCATTTGCATGTGTACAAATCCATATGCTAATAATAGGATAAAATGAAAATGGGAGGAAAGAAAAAGGAATCCCTTATTTCCAAACATTAGGAAGAAATTGAGGGAAAGGACAAAGAAATTAAAAGGTTAAAGCATAAGCAAGAAGATATAGTTCAAGTGACCCATGAGATATGCAAGTGCATGCATCCTTTAAATGTATATGTTATGTTATTAAAATAAAATATGTTATAACTTAAACTCACCTATATTAATTATGACATGCCTTTTGATAACATCTCAGCTAGGAGCTTATTTAGGTTATATCAGAACTACACTCACAAACTTCAACTCCTCTTATGTGAACTATACAAGTACAAATATGCTCTTGAATATGATAAGTATTGGATTTCAATCCTACACATTGGATATGTTCAAGTCAAATCCCCATGCTCATATTTTTTGAATGAGTTGGATAGAGAAAGACAAATGGAGGAATACATGCATTTAGAAAAGGTACAGCCATTGATGGTCATGGCTAAAGCTACAAAAACTACAAAATTTGTAGAATAATATGTAAAGTATCTCAAGAAGAAGGCCATGAAAAGGAGAGTATGGAAAATGAGGAAAGAAACACATGATGAAGTCAAGGACACGATTAAGGACCATAGAATACTAGTAGTACAAACATGTAGGATTTGTTGGAATGAGATGTCTCCTAAACTATAAAAGAAAGAAATGCACTCTTACCCTAATATAATGCCAACTTTAAGAAGAGTGAATAAATACATTGAAATTACTACTAAATGTACAGATACATGGCTTCCAATTGGCTATCACCCCTAATATTCCTCTTCCCGATATCACCATGGACATGTGATATACCACTGAATGAAAGTATATAGAATAGAGTTATGCAAATGTTCATGATAAATGATGGTTAATTCTTCTCAATACTAGAAGGGATAGATAATCTAGTGCATTTCAAGAGTGAATGTGGCTTAAGGCAGTAGGTATTTGAGCCACTTGAATGAGGACATTCAATAAAATAATCATGGGGGTGTGATGAGTTGTGTAAATCCCCTACATAAACAACTCATCCTATGTAATTTTATCAATTCATTGTAGTTATATCCATGTATTTCCTAGTCACACTGTTGAACATTATGATCATAACTTGAACTTATGGCATAAATAATGATTAATATAGTTATGACTAGTTATCTTTAATTTTTGGTATTTTTTGTGTGCATTTATTTTCATGAGATTAATAAGTTGTTTGAATGATGATATGTGTGATGCCACTCTTGTTTGTAAGCAACTTGTTATATTCATCAAAGGACCCATCCAAAACAACTTATCTATAGCCACATGACCTGTCCATAACAAGCCATCTGTAGCCAAAGGGGGTCACCTACAGCAAATAATCCATGTTATGAAGATCTCTTGTAACATGAACATTGACACTCAAGTTTGTACGTGTCATTGAAGGAGCAGTTACAACTGGAACATTAAGAACTCGAAGATAACTTAATCCTGGTTTTGATTATTTGTTGCAAATAAATGATTGATTGAGTTTAAATGCGATAAAAAGAATTGGTCAATTAATAGGAGATTAACTGAAAAACTATTATTACTTCAGTTACATGCATTGAATATCTTGTTTTTTGGTTTGATATCTTCCACTTGTTCTATCGAGTATCTTTTACTTAGTGTGTTTGAACTCCTAGTTGAAATCTTCTTGTCACATCTTGTTGTAATTGAGAAGTATAAAATAAAAGGGTTAATATTTGAAATCTATCTAGAATGTAGAAGGGATCTAGAGAGAAATTAGAGAATAGAAGATACACAGATACAAAGATCACTTTTTTCCTAGATGTAATATTCATGCCAATTGAATACAGATATGAGTTTTGTTCATTATTTTATAGTTACAAGCCTTATGAGGGATTTACACCCAAGGTAGAGATCACTTGTGGTCTACTTAACCCCTCCATGTTTTTTTGCTTTTTTTTATTACATGATTAGACTAGGAATAAATATATCTCCTTTATCTTCATTCTTAATTTACAAGATTTTCTTTAGTTATAGTATTAGGAAATATTTACATTTAGTTAAGAGTTTTTATCTAATTTCAAACATTGTAGTGAGAACTATTTCTTTCCATAACTCCTAAGTACTTTGTAACTATGTATACAACACTAACATTATTGAAATTTTACATCCCTTGGTTTGATGATTAAATGATTGTGACTTCATATAGAACGTATTAATTTTTAAAAGTTAAATTTCACCATCAAATGTTAAGGTAGAAATGATAAACAATGAAGGAGTAAGCAAACTCAACCCTTCGAAAATTGAGTTCAAAGATGGAAGAGGGATACAATTTGTTTAAATGTTCTCATCCTCTAGCAAAAGTTAATGCTAGAAGGGAGGAGGAGATTAATTTTAAATGTTCCTAAATTCTAATAGAATGCTAAAATGGAGGGAAGGATGAAAAGATCCAAATTTACTCAACCTCTAGCAAAGTGAATAATAGAAAGGAAGATGGGATGGAAAGATTAAAGTTTTACGCGATGTGTTTGACTCTTAACAAAATAACTTTAAGATGAACAAGGCTTTAGTGATGAAAATATAAGAATCAAGTGTCATCAACTTGAATGTTGAGAAAAAAATGTGAAGAGAAGGACAATGTATAAAATTTTACAAGGGTATTGCTAAATTATAGATGTGAATTGGAGTATGGTTTATAGTTTAAAAATGATGGTGTCAAACTAAAATGCGTAAGGTGAAGATGAAAAAATTAAATCTTGATGGAAAATAAGATGTGAAGGACTTTATCATGAAAAAGTGGATATGACAATGTTAAGATGTAACTCACAGGTTGAAAATGCTCGAGTGAGGATGTGGATATCCAAAACTCAAGAATTAATTATGGAAGGGGAAGATAAAGCTTAAACTTTGGAAAATGTGATCCAAATATTTAATACTAAAATTGATATAGGGATAAACTCAAAATGAAAAAAATCCTAAGGTAGGAACTTTAATGACTTCAAAGATAAATGTGAGGTGAATGGAAAATTCAAAGGAGAGAATGAAAATTCCAAAGGAAGGATGCTATATCAAATGAAAGAGGTGAAAGAAAGTTCCAAATAAGAAGTATTTAGAAAGGGATGAAATGACGAAAAATACTAAAAAGGGATATAAGGATTTTAAGAAAAGATGAAATAAAGGACCCAAATTTAAAATTTTTGGAGACGTGGAGAGAATAAAATGATAGATCTAAATAAGGGATATTTAGAAAGTGTGATGGAAAGGAAAGAGTGATTCCAAATGAAGGAAAATATGGGGGAAAATAGGAAAGAGATGAATGATCCAAAAGAAGACTTGGAAAAGTGTAAAAGAGAGGTAGTGAATGAATGCAAATGAAGAAGATGAAAGAAAGAGAATGAGATGAAATATCAGTTCCAAAATAAGGAAAATTTGGAGATTTGGAAAGTAGTGAAAATGAGCCCTCATAAGGAGTATTTGGGAGAGTGAAAAAGATATGAAAATGAATCCAAATAAGGAGTATTTGGAAATATGGAGAAAATATGAAAAATGAATTCAAATAAGAAGTATTTAGAGAATGGGAAAATATAAGAAAGTAAGAACGTAGATATGAGTGTGGAACATAATTTAGGAATTGTGCAAAGGTTTCATTTGATCATTTCTCAGCATTGCACAAATCCTTCATGGTGATCTTAGAGTCTAGATTGAAGGAAAATTGTGTAACGAAATTCTCCAAAAGGTCCTTAAAAATGTTTCTTGAAAGGTATAAGAACTAGTACAAAGATTTTCCACCTAAACTTTGTGGGAAAATATGCAATAGGAAGATATCATTATATGCCACCTCTTGGAATGCCACGAAAAACTCCTTAATGTGCTCTCTTGGTTCGTTCTTTCCTTTATATTTATCAAATATTTGTGTTTCATTAGATTTTGGAAAAGGTACACATAAGATGTCCTTATCAAAGGGGTAAAGACACAATTCATCACAGTTGAATTGTTTGTGTTGGTGTTGTATAATCAAAATTGTGTCTTTCATCATTTTCCATTCCTAATAAAATGGTGAATTGTTTTGTGGGATAAATGATGAATCATCATTCTTAGAATTTTTTTTCTCTTTATTTGGTGCATTATGGGTTTTATATGAATCCTCTATAGTTTTATTTGATTCTTTATCATTTTTGTCACTAGTAAATTTAGAAGATAAGATGGTGATGTGTTTCACAATTGCATGTATTTGATCAATCAACGATTTATTGGGATCGGGGGTCGAATCAGTATTTTTTCATTTGTCATCAAAATTTCATTTGTTTATCCTAGCTTCATCATCATTATTTAATTTTGATACTATATCTAGGCTTAGGTTTACCAAGTAATGTTCTCAAAACATCCTCATCAATTTCAAAAGGTAAATTTTCTCCCATATCAAGGAGATGAAACAAAAATTGGTCCTTGTTTGTGCATAGGATATGTTCAATTTGGGATTGTTCCTTAGGATAAACTTCATTTCATGATCCTTAATATTATGGTCATCTTCATCGTCATATTTTATAAAAGGATTTCATATTATGTCACCTCTTTCAAATGGACTATATTCTTTATCTTTTTCCCACCATTTTTAAAAGGGGGATCAAAAAGAGATGTGATAGATAAATTCACCTTTTGAAATGATAATTCTTAGATGGAATAGAGTGTTGTGATTAATTTTTAAGATAACTCAATCCATAGAAAAGTGAATGCTAAGATGGAAGAGGAGTTTTTGAAGATTTAGACAACACAACCCTTAAAAATGTGGATGCTAAGGTAGAAATGAGAAAAAAATGAAGGTGAAGGTAAACTTGACCCGTGGAAAAGTAAATGCCAAGATGGAAGGAGGATACAATATGTTTGAATGTTCTTGTTCTCTAGAAAATTGAATGTTAGAAGGGATGAGGATTTAGTGATTAATTTTAAATGTGCACGAATTTTAAGGGAATGCTAGAATGGAGTAAAGGATGAAAGGATCCAAACATACTCAACCTCTAGCAAAGTGAATACTAGAAAGGAAGATGAGATGGAAAGATTAAATTTTTATGTGACATGCTCGACTCTTAACAAAATAAATTTAAGATGAAAGAGGCTTTAGTGATGAAAGGATAAGACTCAAGTATCAACAACTTGAATGTTGAGAAAAAAGGTGAAGATAAGGACAATGTCTAAAATTTAACAAGGGGATTGCTAAATTATAGACGTAAACTGGAGGATATAGTTCAATAATACTGGTGTAAAAAAATGCATAAGGGGAACATGACAAGATTAAATATTGATGGAAAATAATATGGGGAGGATTTGATCATGAAAAATTGGATATGGTAATGTCAAGACATAACTCGCAAGATGAAAATGCTCAAGTAAGGACGTGGATATCAACAACTCAATACTTAATTATGGAAGGGGAAGATAAATCTTAAACTTTGGAAAATGTGATCCAAATATTTAAGACTAAAATTGAGATAGGGATAAACTCAAGATTAGAAGAATCCAAAGGTAGGAAATTTTATGATTTTGAAGAGAAATGTGATGTGAATGGAAGAATAAAAGGAGAAAATGAAAATTCCAAAGGAAGGATGTGATATCAAATGATAGAGGTGAAAGAAAGGTCCAAATAAGAAGTATTTAGAAATAGATGAACTAAAGAAAAATCCTAATAATCGATAGAATGATTTTTATAAAAAATGACAGAAAGGACCCAAATTTATAATTTTTGGAGATGTTAAGAGAATAAAATGATAGATCTAAATAAGGGATATTTAGAAAGCATGATGAAAAGGTAATAGTGATTCCAAATGAAGGAAAATTTGAAAAAAATGGGAAAGAGATGAATGATCCAAAAGAAGATTTGGAAAAGTTTAAAAGAGAGGTGGTGAATCACTTCAAATGAAGAAGATGAAAGAAAAACAATGAGATGAAAAATCAAGTCAAAAATGAGGAAAATTTGGAGATTTGTAACGAAGCAAAAATGAGCCCAAATAAGGAGTATTTAGGAGATTTTAAAAGATATGAAAATGAATCCAAATAAGGAGTATTCAGAAAAATGGAGACAATACGAAAAATGAGTCCATATAAGAATTATTTGGATAATGGGAAAATATACGAAATTGAGAATGGAGATATGAGTGTGGAACAAAATTTAGGAATTGTTGGAAGGTTTCATTTGATTATTGTTTTTCATTTCAAAAATCCTTCATGGTGATATTAGAGTCTAGATTGAAGGAAAATTGTGTAATGAAATTCTCTGAGAGGTCCATGAAATTTTTTATTGAACCCTTGGGAAGGTGTAAGAACTAGTACACTGATTTTCCACCTACACTTCATGGGAAAATATGCAATAAGAAGATATCACTATATGCCACTTTTTGGCATGCCATGAAAATCTCCTTAATGTGCTCTCGTGGTTCGTTCTTGCCTTTATATTTATCAAATTTTGGTGTTTCAAAATATTTTGAAATGGGTACAAATAAGGTGTCCTTATCAAATGGGTAAGGACACAATTCATCAAATCTAAATAGTTTGTGGTTGTGTTGCATACCTGAAATCACATCTTTCATCATTTTCAATTCCTAAGCAAATGGTTAATTTTTTTGTGGGATTAATGATGAATCATCATTCTTAGAATTTTTATTCTCTTTATTTGGTGCATAATGGTTTTTACATGAATCGTCACTAGTTTTCTTTGATTCTTTATCATTTGTGTCACTAGTGACTTTAGAAGATAAGATGGTGAGTTTTTTTGCAATCGCATCGATTTGATTAATTAAGGATTTGTTGGGATCAGGGGCCGAACTAGTAGATAAACCTTTATCATCAACATTTGTTTTGTTTATCCCAAATTCATCATCATTATTTGATTTGGATGGTATATCCAGGCTTAGGTTTACTTAGTAATGTTCTCAAAACATCCTCATCAATGTAAAAAGGTATTTTTGTTGTCATCTTAAGTAGACAAAGAAAAAATTGGTCCTTGTTTTTGCATAGGATATGTTTAATTTGGGCTTGCTCCTTAGGATAAATGTCATTATTATGATCCTTAATATTTTGTTCATCTTCATTATCGGAGTGTCTAAAAGGATTTCAGATTCTTTTGTCTCTTGCAAATGGATTATAGTCTTTATTTCTTGTTCCCAATATTTTAAAAAGGGGTGATCAAATCAAGATGTGATAGATAACTTGACCCTTAGAAAATTTAATACTAAGATGGAAGAGAGTGACTATATGATTAATTTGGAAGATAACTCAACCCTTATCAAAGTGAATGCTAATACGGAAGAAGGGTTTTTGAAGATTTAGACAACACAACCCTTAACAATGTGGATTCTAAGGTAGAAACAAGAAAAAATAAGGTGAAGGTAAACTCGACCCTTGGAAAAGTTAATTCCAAGATAAAATAGGGATATGATTTGTTTGAATGTTCTCTTCCTCTAGAAAAAGTGAATGCTAGAAGGGAGAAGGATTTAGTGGTTAATTTTAAACGTGTCCGGCTTCTAGGGAGATGCTAGAATGGAGGAAAGGATGAAAGTATCCAAATGTACTCAACCTCTAGAAAAGTGAACACTAGAAAGGAAGATGAGATGAAAATATTAAATTTGTACATGACATGCTCGACTGTTAATAAAATAAATTTAAGATGAATGAGGCTTTAGTGATGAAATAATAAGACTCAAGTATACACAAATTGAATGTTGAGAAAAAGAGTGAAGATAAGGAAAATCTCTAAAATTTAACAAGGGGATTGCTAAATTATAGATGTAAACTGGAGTAGTGTTTATAGTTCAAAAATGATTGAGTCAAACTAAAAGGTGTAAGGCTAAGATGAAAAGATTGAATCTTGATGGAAAATAAGATGGGAAGTACTTGATCGTGAAAAGGTGAATATAGATATGTCAAGACGTAACTCGTGGGATGAAAATTCTTAAGTGAGGATGTCGATATCCAAAACTCAAGACTCAATTATGGAAGGATAAGATAAATCATAAACTTTGGAAAATGTGATCCAAATATTTAAGACTAAAATTGAGATAGGTATAAACTCAAGATGATAATAATCCGAAGGTAGGAAATTTGATGATTTTGAAGAGAAGTGCAAGATGAACGATAGATTCAAAGGAGAGAATGAAAATTCCAAATGAAGGATGTGATATCAAATGAAATAGGTGAAATAAAGGTCCAAATAATAAGTATTTATAAAGGGATGAAATGACAAAAAAACCTAAGAACAGATATAAGGATTTTGAGAAAAGATGAAATCAAGGACCCAAATTTATACTTTTTGGATATGTGAAGATAATAAAATGATAGATCTAAATAAGGGATATTTAAAAAGCATGATGGAAAGGAAACAATGATTCCACAAGGAAAATTTGGAAAAATAAATGGAAAATAGATGAATGATCCAAAAGAAGATTTAGAAAAGTGTAAAAGAGAGGTACTGAATGAATTCAAATGAAGAAGATGAAAGAAAGATAATGAGATGAAAAATAAATTCCAACATAATTTAAATTTGGATATCTGGAAAGAAGAAAAAATGAGCCCAAATAAGGGTATTTGGGAGAGTGAAAAAGATATGAAAATTAATCCAAATAAGGATTACTTGAAAAGATGGAGATAATATGAAAAATGAATCCAAATAAGAAGTATTTGGAGAATGGGAAAATATATGAAAGTGAGAACGTAGATACAAGTGTGGAACTTAATGTAGGAATTGTGTGAAGGTTTCATTTGATCATTTCTTAGTATTTCACAAATCCTTCACGTTGATCTCAAAGTCTAGATTGAAGGAAAATTATGTAATGAACTTCTTCGAGAGGTCCATGAAATTTTTTATTGAACCCTTGGAATGGTGTAGGAACCAGTACAAGGATTTTCCACTTACACTTCATGGGGAAAAGATGCAATAAGAAGATATCATTATATGCCACTTCTTGGCATGCCATGAAAAACTCCTTAATGTTCTCTTGTGGGTCGTTCTTTCCTTTATATTTATCAAATTTGGGTGTTTCAAAATATTATGGAAGGGTAAACATAAGATGTCGTTATCAAAGGGGTAAGGAAATCATTCATCAAAGCTGATTTTTTTTGCGTTGGTGTTGCATACCCAAAATAATCTCTTTCATCATTTTCCATTCCTAAGTAAATGGTGGATTATTTGTGGGATAAATGATGAATCATCATTCTTAGAATTTTTGTTCTCTTTATTTGGTGCATTATGGGTTTTACATGAATCGTCACTAGTTTTATTTTATTCTTTATCATTTGTGTCACTAGTGACTTTAAAAGATAAGATGGTGAGTTGTTTCGCAATCACACCAATTTGATCAATAAAGGATTTATTGGGATCAAGGGCCCAATCAATAGATTTTCTTTTTTCATCAACATTTTTTTTATCCCAGCTTCATCATCATTATTTTATTTGGATGGTATATACGGGCTTAGGTTTACTGAGTAATGTTCTCAAAACATCCTCATAAATGTCAAAAGGTAATTTTTATCCCATTTTAAGGAGATGAAGAAAAAATTGGTCCTTTTTATTCATAAAATATATTAAATTTGGGCTTGTTCCTTGGGAGAAATTTTATTTTTATGATCCCTAAGAGTATGGTCATTTTCATTGTTGGAATGTCCAAAAGGATTTCAGATTTTGTCGTCTCTTCCAAATGGACTATATTCTTTGTGTCTTGTTACCACCATTTTTTAAAAAGGGGGATAAAAAAAAGATGTGATAGATAACTTTACCCTTATAAAAGTGAATGATAATATGGAATATAGTGTCGTGATTAAGTTTAAAGATAGCTAAACCCTTAGCAAAGCGAATGCTAATATGTAATAGGGGTTTGTGAAGATTTAGACAACGCAACCCTTAACAATGTGGATGCTAAGGTAGAAACAAGAAAAAATGAAGGTGAAGGTAGACTTGACCCATGGAAACTTTAATCCCAAGATGAAAGATGGATAGGATGGATTTGAATGTTCTCATCCTCTAGCAAAAGTGAATGCTATAAGGGAGGAGGATTTAGTGATTAATTTTAAATGTGATCGACTTATAGGGAAATGTTAGAATATAGGAAATAATGAAAATATCCAAACATACTAAACCTCTGGCAAAGTGAATATTATAAAGGAAAATGGAATGGAAAGATTAAATTTTTACATGAATTGCTCAAATATTAAAAAAATAGATTTAAGATGAATGAGGATTTAGTGATGAAAGGATAAGACTCAAGTATCAACAACTTGAATGCTGAGAAAAGAGGTAAAGAGAAGGACAATATCTAAAATTTAACAAGGGGATTGCTAAATTATAGACATAATTTTTTGTAGCGTTTATAGTTTAACAATGATGGTTTCAAACTAAAAGGCATAAGGGGAAGATGACAAGGTTAAATCTTGATGGAAAATAATATGGGAAGTACTTGATCATGAAAAAGTGGATATGACAATGTCAAGATGTAACTCCCGAGATGAAAATGCTCGTGTGAGGACATGGATATCCAAAACTCAAGAATTAATTATGGAAGGGGAAGATAAATCTTAAACTTTGGAAAATGTGATCCAAAGATTTAAGACTAAAATTGAGTTAAGTATAAACTCAAGATGAGAAGAATCCGAAGGTAGGAAATTTGATGATTTCAAAGAGAAGTACAAAGTGAGTGATCGATACAAAGGAGGGAATGAAAATTCCAAAGGAAGGATGTGATATCAAATTTAAGAGGTTAAAGAAAGGTTAAAAAAATAAGTATTTAGAAAGGAATGAAATGAAAAAAAATCCTAATAACAGATATAAGAATTTTGAGAAAAGATGAAAAAAGGACCCAAATTTATAGTTTTTGGAGATGTGAAGAGAATAAAATGCTAGATATAAATAAGGGATATTTAAAAAATCTTGATGGAAATGAAACAATGATTCCACATGGAGGAAAATTTTAAAAAACAAATTGTAAAGAGATGAATGATCGAAAAAAAATATTTAGAAAATTATAAAGAGAGGAATTGGATAACATCAAATGAAGAAGATGAAAGAAAGAGAATGAGATGAAAAATCAAGTCCAAAATAATTTAAATTTGGATATTTGGAAAGAAGAAAAATTGAGTCCAAATAAAGAGTATTTGGGAGAGTGAAAAAGATATGAAAATGAATCCAAATAAGGAGTATTTGGAAAGATGGAGACAATATGAAAAATTAATCCAAATAATAAGTATTTGGAGAATGTGAAAATATTAAAAAGTGAGAACATAGATACGAGTGTGGAACACAATTTAGGAATTGTGCAAAGGTTTCATTTGATCATTGCTTGGTATTTCAAAAATCCTTCATGGTGATCCTAGAGTCTATATTGAAGGAAAATTATAACGATCTTCTTCGAGAGGTCCACGAAAGAGTTTATTGAACCCTTGGAAATTTGTAGGAACGAGTACAAATATTTTCCACTTACACTTCATGGGAAAATATGCAATAAGAATATATCACTATATCTCACTTCTTGGCATGCCATGAAAAACTGCTTAATGTGCTCTCATGGTTCATTCTTTCCTTTATATTTATCAAATTTGGGTGTTTCAAAATATTTTGGAAAGGGTACACATAAGATGTCCTTATCAAAGGGGTAAGGACACAATTCATCAAAGCTGAATTTTTTGCATTGGTGTTGCATACCCAAAATCATGTCTTTCATCATTTTCCATTGCTAAGAAAATGGTGAATGATTTTGTGGGATAAATGATGAATCGTCATTCTTAGAATTTTTGTTCTCTTTATTTGGCACAATATGGGTTTTAAATTAATTGTCACGAGTTTTATTTAATTATTTTTCATTTGTGTCTCTAACAAATTTGAAATACAAGATGTCGAGTTGTTTTGAAATCGCACCGATTTGATCAATTAAGGATTTATTGGGATCAAGGACCCAATCATTATATTTTCCTTTGTCATTAGCATTTCTTTTTTTATCCCAACTTCATCATCATTTTTTTATTTGGATGGTATATCCAAGCTTAGGTTTACCAATTAATGTTCTCAAAACATCCTCATCAATGTCAAAAGGTACTTTTGATCCCATTTCAAGGAGAGGAAGAAAAAATTGGTCCTATTTTATGCATAGTATATGTTCAATTTGGTCTTGTTCCTTAGGAGAAACTTCATTTTCATGATCCCTAAGATTATGGTCATCTTCATCGTTGGAGTGTCCAAAAGGATGTCAATTTTTTCATCTCTTCCAAATGGAATATAGTCTTTGTGTCTTAATCCGACCATTTATAAAAGGAGGGGATCAAATAGAGATGTGATAGATGACTTGACCCTTAGAAAATTGAATGCTAATATGGAAGAGAGCGTCGTGATTAAGTTTAAAGATAACTCAACCCTTAATAAAGTGAATTCTAAGATGCAATAGGGGATTGTGAAGATTAAGACAATGCAACCCTTAATAATGTGGATGCTAAGGTAGAAACAAGAAAAAATGAAGGTGAAGGTAAACTTGACCCTTGGAAAATATAATGCCAAGATGAAAGATGGATATGATTTGTTTGAACGTTATTTTCCTCTAGAAAAAATGAATGTTACAAGGGAGGAGCATTTAGCGATTAATTTTAAATATGCCTGACTTCTAGGGGAAAGTTAGAATGGAGGAAATTATGAAAAGTTCCAAACATACTCAACCTCTAGAAAAGTGAATACTATAAAGGAATATGGGATGGAAAGATTAAATGTGTACACAATGTGCTCAACTCTTAACAAAATAAATTTAATATGAATGAGGATTTAGTGATAAAAAGATAAGACTCAAGTATCAACAACTTGAATGTTGAAAAAAGAGGTGAAGTGAATGACAATATGTAAAATTTAATAAGGGGATTGCTAAATTATAAATGTAAACTATTGCAGTGTTTAAAGTTTAACAATGATAGTATCGAACTAAAAGGCGTAAGGGGAAGATGACAATATTAAATCTTGATGGAAAATAATATGGGAAGGAATTGATCATGACAAAGTGGATATGTAAATGTCAAGACGTAACTCATGATATGAAAATGATCGAGGGAGGACATGGATATCCACAACTCAAGACTTAATTATGGAAGGGGAAGATAAATCTTAAACTTTGGAAAATATGATCCAAATATTTAAAACTAAAATTGAGATAGGTATAAACTCAAGATGAGAAGAATCTAAAGGTAGGAAATTTGATTATTTCTAAGAGAATTCTAAGGTGAATGGAAGATTCAAAGTAGAGAATGAAAATTCCAAAGGAAGGATGTGATATCAAATGAAAGAGGTGAAAGAAATTTATAAATAATAATTATTTAGAAATGGATGAAATTCCAAAAAATCCTAATAAGGGATATAAGGATTTTGAGAAAACATGAAAGAAAGGACCCAAATTTATACTTTTTAAAGAGATTACAATGATAGATCTAAATAAGGTTTATTTAGAAAGCATGATGGAAAGGAAAGAGTGATTCCAAATGAAGGAAAATTTGGGGAACAAATGGGAAAGAGATGAATGATCCAAAAGAAGATTTTGAAAAGTGTTAAAGAGACATAATGCAAAAATTCAAATGAAGAAGATGAAAGAAAGAGAATGAGATGAAAAAGCAATTCCAAAATAAGAAAAATTTGGAGATTTGGAAAGAAGCAAAAATGAGCCCAAATAATGATTGGGAGGGTGAAAAAGATATGGAAATGAATCCAAATAAGGAGTATTTGGAAAGATGGATACAATATGAAAAATGACTCCAAATAAGAAGTATTTTGAGAATGGTAAAATATACGAAAGTGATAACATAGATACAAGTGTGGAACACAATTTACTACCATGAAAAGTAAGAAAGGAAAAGAAAATTGAAAATCAGTGTTTTTGTTTATGGATGTTTGGGCCTCTACCTTAGATTGTCTTGGACAAGACATGGATTCCTAGATGGTTCTCTCATTTAGGTGTTAGCATTATATCTGAGCAAGTGTGGTACTATTGCTATTTATTGGATTTAATTTATGCCCTTTGAAACAATGAGAAAATATCTTGCTCAAATGAATTGCACTAGGGTTTCCCTAATATCCGTGACTCTAATCTCACAATATGCTTACTATTCAAGTGGGTTAGGGGTACCCATTTCATCAGCCAGTTCCCTCAATGTGTCAACTACTTTCAAGTTCTTGTGGTACTCTTCACAATGATTTTTATGGATTAAGCCAAAGAACTTCCAACAATTAAGATGGGTTTTAACCCTTTATCTAGACCTATAAATACATTGTTTTTTTTTTTAATATTGGCAAATAGTTTTTTGAAAGGGACTATACCCTTGAATACAAAATAAGGCCTATAAGCCGGAATAAGAGAGAGGAGCAGAGTAGCTGTAGCACAGTTCAAGAGTTACAACAAAATCAACGTAGCCCAGAAACAGCTACACAGATAAGACTTAACAGCAAAACAACAGCAAAAAAACAGCAAGACGACAGCCAAGAAATAGTAATATTAACAATAAAGAGCAGTAGAATTATCCAGGACTACTTCTTGGCCGCTTGATCAATACTGATCTTGACTTTTTTCCAAGCTTGAAACATGCCTAACGCGGTCATTTGAGCAGCATCCATCTTATCGAGCTCCTCAATGGTTCTCTTGCTCTCTTTATCATTGCCCCAAAGCGCTGCCGGGACACCGCTTAGATTTGAAACACTCTTGGCATGACCCACGATAAACTCCTCGATGGCCCTAAAGGCTGCATTGTTAATTGTTCTTTCTTATCTTGATTTAAAATGTGTTTTTCTTAACCATAGTTATTTGAACAACGCAATCTACATTAAATAATCTATTTTAAATGAAATTCTTTGACCAAGATAACCTGTAGTTAGTAGTTTAAATGTTTTAAGAATAACCTCCTTTAGACCCAGTTTTACAAACAAGGATTAATTATTTTTTTGAAGTAGGTAGAGAGGATAATATGAAAGAAGAAAACCCACATTTTTTATTTCCAATATCACTTTAAAAGTATGAGGAAATATCATATGCATGTAATTACTTTGAATAAGAAAAGAAAAGGTTAATTCTTAAATAGAAATTGAAAAATGATTACTTTTATGATTTCTAAGATCACTTATAAAGTGCGAGGAAAGAGAATATGCGTGATCTTACCATGATTAAGAAAATAAAAATTTAACTCCTCAACAATACTTGAAATAAATAACAATAATAGAGCTATAGAAACAACATAAAACAATTAGTCAAAAAATGAGGTTATATTCAAGCAACACATTGGAAAAATCAGAAAAATGAAAAAACAAAGAAAGGGTACACTAGTGTGTATACTTTGATTTTTCTAGTGTTACAGAGGATACTAGCATGGATTTATTAGCATGACAATGAGCCTACAAAACAAAAAATGTTAAACAAGATAAAATTGAAAGGAATGTTGATGCGTGCAAGAGGATTCTAGTATAGGGTTATGGACTCTAGCACATGTAGGTGAACAGAGATGAAAATACTTGAACGGAAACACACACAAATGGATGGAAATGCATACACTTGATCAGTAGTGCAAATAGTCTAATAAAAAACGTGTACAATTAGAATGGTATCTCACATGGGTGTAAGCTAGAGTAGAGACATTTACGATAGTACAGATATTTTGAATGCTAGCTTAGGGACTTTTAACAAGTTAAAAATAAGAAAAAAACTGGCCAGGAAGCTGGTTTTTTTAGTTTTTTTGATTCTATACTTCACTAGGGAACCTAAAATTGGAAAACAATGTTATAAGAAAACAAAGAACACATAAAAAATGCTAGATTACATATAGATAAACTAAAAGTGTGAAATGGAATGTGGGGGTCCCATTAGGTGTGCCATAATATGAGTAATGAAAATTATCAGATAAATGAAAGATAAAAGAAATAAATCACAGCAATACCTTCTTTGCAATTCTCTTGCAAACCTTAAGAATATTTGTGAAGCACTTGGGCTTGTAAAATCTTAAGACGTTAGAATTTTGGGTGTTATTTATATGACTATCCAAAGTTGATTTACAAATTCTATGAGCTTGGATACATAAGGATGTGGGAGGAAACATTGGCAGAAATTGGCTATAATTTGCATAAGCTTCCAGGGATGAGTTTGTAAATGAAATGGCATACTTGTATATGTTAGGGTAAGGCCATGAAAGGTGGATGAAATTTTTACTAATCTTTAGGTTAATAATTGTAATTACTTGGAATAACAAGTAGACTTGGTTTGTGAAATTGCATATTTGAAGGGGTAATAGACATTTGGATTGGAAAAAGTTACACTTGGGAAGGTGGTTATACATACAACTCAATTGTACCCATCTATCTTGGCATATAGAAGTGGATTCCAAGTGGAATAGGGAGGCGGAGTTCAAGTGTAGTTAACTAGGATAGGTGGAATTAAATAACCAATTCAATTAGTTATTAGTTATGAGTAAATAATTAATCATTTAAATAAAGAAATATTTAATTGTATTAGCTAAGAGGGTTTAGGAATTAATTTAATTAATTCCAAAGGAATGATAGAATTGAATTAATCAATTCTAAAAGGGTGTATTGATTTTTTTAATTAGGGGTAAATAGTTTTGAAGGGACTATACCCTATTACACAAAGGCTCCATGGTCAGATAATGTAGTAAATACATAAAATTTAGATCAACATCTAGATTAAACATGAAAATCCAACTATAGTAATTTGAGAAACTAAATAAAAGGATCAAAATTAGTTTTAAAACTGCAACAAAGCATATTGAAAACAACATCCTGACAATAGCAAAACAGAAAACTAGAAGTAAGGACAGTCCTCTTCACTTGTCTTCTTTTTCAATCTTTGTCCTTACCTTCTGCAGAGAGGTGAAGAGTGCCAGGGAAGTAACATGGCAGGGATCCTTCTTTTCCAGCTGTGAGAGAATCAAGTCCTATACTATTCTCTACTCCCAAATGGAAACATGAATGTCACGGAGCACACATACACTTTTGACAAGTTGCTCCATGAATTTGTAGATAGCCTTAAGCACAGAAATGGTGTAGTCATGTATTCCTTTTGCATTTCCTAGTCTATTATCTAGTGAGTTAAGCTTCTTGTATATTTCAAGAATCTGATCATTATCTTGTTCAAGGTCATTTTGCATCTTCCTTTTTCCTTCTCTCTTACAGACCTACTTGAATTATTATTTCAAAACCCCAACCTCCTTTTCAAGTTTGACGATTCTATTGAGAAGGAATTCCTCCCTATCCATAGCAGAAGCAACAACTGGATTTCTAATGTGAAACATATTTTTAGCAAACTCAATTTCTTTGTTGTTACGAAGGATTCTTTGGGAGGGGAAGGGATGATTAATGGGGTAAAGTGGGTTTTTGGTTCTAATTTTCCTTCGGCTAGAAGTAGTTGTGGGGGTAGTGGATTCATGGTAGGGGGGGGGGGGCAATGGGGATTGAATGATGTTGGGAAAGGAAATGGTGGTGAAGCAACAAAATGAGGCCTTGGTGAAAGGGGGTAGCACGAGTGTGGTTTTGGAACTCAAGAATAGAGTGTTCCAGGGAGTTTATAAAATAACATGAAAATTACTTCTACAATGATTTAGGAAAACCAAATGTTTGAGAGGAACCATCAAATATTTTCCTTCTAAAGTGACATACCTGAAAATCATCCTTGCAATTCCTTGAAAGGGATCTAGAATGCAGGTCACTTTTATGCCTGCAATGACAAACTCGATATATTCTCCGTCTGCTAGGAATTTCTTGGCTTCAATTTTCTTGTCGACCCTCTTACTGAATAATATGACACCTTGTAAGATAATCCCCGTGACCTCTGAAATAATTTCTTCAGTGATTTTAATACTGATCTCACCATATTTTACCGTTCTTTTCTTCCATTCATCTACGAATTGAAGAGAAATGTCTTGATTGTGACCTTGTATTTTTTCAATGATGTGTTAAACCCCTCCCATTTACAGATAGGTCCATAGGGTAACATCATCCTTCCAAGCCAGGTCATAGGTGGGTTCAGTTCAGCATGGAGATCCACCCATTTTTTTGTTTTTGTTTCTTTGGTTCCCAATGGAAATGTTTCTCCCCCAAAACCACTTCTTAATAACACCTTTTCATACCCATAAAGCATGTAAAGGTTGAGTGATATTATTATCCCTACGTAAGGAGTCAATCACTCTCAAATTAGTGTAGGAATTCTTAATGATGGTTTTTTATTTCATATTTATCCTTGATGATGTCATTTTGTACCTTACTAGGGAGAATGTCATCGCTAAACAAAGTTTGCATATTATTACTAACTCCATAGTTAGCAAGACTATCTGCCACTTTGTTTCCTTCGTGATAGGAATGGATTATTTGGTAGTTTGCAAAGGAATTACAAATCTCAATAGATTCATAAATGAAATACCTAATGGTCCAACTAGGGGGTTATGCTATATTCAAAATATTTATTATGTTCAAATATTCCCCTTCAATTATAATATTAGAGATATTGCAATCTATTGCAAGCCTAATCCCTCATAATGTTGTCAAGGCTTCAAAATAGTGGTTTATTTGGTGGCCCATTTTTCTAGCAAATGGAGCGACAAGAAAACATAATTGATCCCTGATCACCCCACCTCCTCTTGATGCCCCTGGATTTCCTTTAGATGCTCCATCAAAATTCAACTTGTATTATAAGTTGGGTGGCTGAATCCAATGAACTAATGATATGTCAATGCTATTTTGATCATTCTTATGTGAATTTCCAATATCAATCTTCCAAACAAGAAGTATAGGTTCTTCTTCCTTGGGCTATGTTCTATTTTTTGGAGGCCTAAACATTTCAATGTTATCTTTGACAGCTATAAAAATTTCCTTAAAGATCTTCTTATCCTGAAGATTATTCCATTCCTAGTTTTCCACAATCTCTAAATGGTATGAGGCAGGACCAAATTCCATAATCTTCTTATCATGTAATTTTTATATGGTGGATCCCATTGCTCTCAAGTCTGTAAGAAGGTATTAGGAAGAGTCCACTACAGATTAAAATTATAAAAGATGAGACTCTAGACCTTTGAGGCACGTTCACAATGTAAAAGTAGATGTTTGATGTCCTTAGCCTCTTTTTTTGCACATGCCACACATGTTAGGCATAATGAAACCCTTTTTAATTAGGTTTTCATTAGTGAAAATATTTCCTTTTAATACTAGCCACAGAAAGAAATTAAATTTTGGGGTTAACTCAAGAATCCAGATTTTACTCCAGTTTATATCACATTGAATATTTTCAAAAGATGCATTGTATCCCGATTTGACAGTATAGTCCCCATAAAACTAATCAACCCATATAAGCTCATCCTTGGAATCCTTTTAATTAAGAGGAATGAGTGCAATTTTTTGTTTCAGAGAGGAGACAACAAGTTTTAAATTTTCCTTATCCACTTTGAGATGTTTCCAAGTTCTCTTACTTTCACCCAACTCTATGTAATCTATTACTTTAGTCCCATATTTATCACTTAGACTGTCTTTTATTTAGCAAAATTTGTTACTCATCCTGAAATTAGTCCACTTGTCTTGCCAAAAATGTATATCCTAACCATTTCCTACTTTCCTTTTACAACCTTTAGCAAGGATGTGCTTGATTTGAAGCTAATTGTTCTAAAAACATGGATCCATTGGGAAGTTGTTCTTCAAAAAGAAAAGAATTCATATTGTGATGATCCAAGTATTTGATCCTAATGAGTTCTGTCCAAGGTTTTTTTTCCTTTAGTAATCTCCAACCAAGTTTGGAAATCAAAGCCACATTCATCTTCCTGATATTCTTTATACCCAGACCACCAATTGTTTTGGGTGTATAAACCTGATCCCAAGTAACTAGATCTTACCTGAACCTTTCTTCAGTTCCATGACATAGAAAATGATTTTGAATTCTTTTGATGATGTCAAAAATTGCTGATGGGATGTTGTACATAGACATTATAAATATGGGCAATTTCTGTAGTGTGCTTTTGATTAACAAGCATTTTCTAGAACTAGAGATAACAACACCTTTCCACCCAGCCAATTTTTTGTGAAATCTATCTAACAAGGAATTCCAAACAGCATTATATACTTTATTAGTGCCCAAAGGTAAGCCTAAATAGGTAGTGGGTAGATAGATAATTGTACACCCAAAAATGTGTGTAATTATTTTCTGTCTATCTGAAGGATTATTGAAATCATGCACTAAAATTTTGTCAAAGTTGACTTTCTAGAAAGAAGTTGTTTCATAGAATCTAAGAAAAGTATTTATAGCTTTAGCCTCAAGAATAAAATCCATCAATAGTAAAATTATGTCATTAGAAAATTGTTGATGTGAAGTTGTATGGTTGGTGGAAGTAGGTTTGAACCCTTTTAGCATGCCAGTATTCACAACGTTAGTTATGGATCTACTAAGCTTGTATACCATTATTATCAAAAGCAAGGGGGATATGAAATCCCCTTGTCTTATACCCCTGTTGTTGGAAAATAATCCCACTGGAGTACTATTAACAACAACTAAAAATATGGAAGTGGCGTGTTAGGAAATATGGGATAAATATGTGGAACAACCCCTCACAGAATCGCAACAATAGAAACTAATATGAAAAAAATATTATAAATCTCAAATAAAAGTGCAGAATAAAAATAACACAACACAAAGAGACAATATTTAACTTGGTTCACCCAATTTGGGCTACGTCTACCAAGAATCACTTGTTAATATTTTATTACAAGCCACCACTCTCTCAAGACAATACCCTGATCTGTTTGGATTTATGCTCAACAAACTCTATAGAATTCACACATGAATTTGGACACATCTATAATGTTACATTATACCTACCATATGCACAAAACTACATAAGTAGACAACTACTTAAGCAATTTTACAAAATTGTGGGTATCAAAACCATGGGTCAAAATCATCTCATAAACCTATGGGTCAAAAATCCCACCCATATGAGAAAAACACATTTCTCAGTATATCAGGCACACTTCTCAAGGACAAAAAAATTCTCGGGGGCTATGCCCCCAAACCCTGGCAAGAAAAATGTGGAAAGTGTAAAGTACTCTTAGTATATAGTCTTCAACACTTTCTCACATGAAAATAGGCTCCACAACCTAACATGGAGATGTAGTCCTGAATGAGTTTTCTTAAGTTTCTCTGAAAAACCAATTTTTGACAAGACCTTATCTCAAAAATTCCAAGAAACTCTATCAAATTCCTTATGTGTGTTAAATTTTATTTCCATACCTACTTTTTTAATTTTATCCATGGAGTGTATAGTTTTATGAACCATGATTAATCCATCTTGAATAATCCTTCCTTTTATAAAGCCACTTTGTTGTTTAGATATTTAATCAGCTAGCAAAGATTGTAATCTAGTAGCAAGAATCTTAGTAAAAATTATGTAAACAACATTTTGCAAGCTGATAGGCCATAAATCCTTGAAGTCTTTAGCATCCAAATTATTTGGGGCTAGAAAAATATGATTATTTTTCATATCCTTTATAATATTTCATGTTCTATAAAATTCATTTACAACTTTCAACAGATCTTCTGAGAAAATATCCTAGCATTTTTGACATAAATTTACAGAAAAGCCATCAGGTCCTTGTGCCTTGTCTCCTTTAAGTGAAAAAATAGCCTTCTTCAACTCCTCAATGGTTAGATATTTTGTAAGGATTTTGAATCTATCATCATAAATATTGTTACTTGGGATGGCATCTAGAAGGAAAGAAGTTGCTTCTTCATTATAAATATTACTTTCCATCAGGAATTTTTCATAAAACTTGAGAGTTTTCACTTTTATATCATTTTGATCCTTGGTGAAAATGTCATTTCCTTTGGATACCTCAGTGATTCTGTTACAAGACCTGTGCTTTAGGGTGGTCATGTGAAAAAAATTGGTGTTTCTATCACCATCTTTCACCCACAGAGCCCGAGATTCCATTCTCCAAAAATTTTCCTCTCTATTATTGATGTTATGTAAATCAAAAAGTAAGTTATTTTCAAGTTGTTGATCCTTATAATTCATACCTTTGGTGGAGATTCTATGTTCAAGTTCTTCAGGTTGTTGTTTTAGCTCTTTATTCTATTAAAAAATATTGCCAAAAACCTCTTTGTTCCAGGTTCTAACTTGTTTCTTTACATTTTCAATTTTTGAACAAACCTGAATTGCATTTTTCCTTCTCCATCCCAATGCCACCATTATTTAATCCTATCAAAAATGTCTACATGATCTAGCCACTTTTTTTCAAATTTGAAAGAGATATGTGATGGCTTGGACCAATTGAAAATATCAAGTGCAATAGGGTTATGATCTGAGCCAATCCTAGGTAACAAAGAGAGGTGAAAATCCTGATTCATAATCCAATTAGCAGAGATAAGAGTTCTCTCTAATCTTACCTATATATAACTCTCACCAATTATTCTGTTAGACCAAGTGAATTGGTTGCCATGTGGCTCAATATCCATGAGGTTGAGAAAAGATACAAACTCAGCAAAGTCAACCATACCAACTAAGAAATCAAAATTACCACCATATTTTTCCCTAGGGTTTAAAGGGGTGTTGAAATCACCCATGACCAACCAATTATAATCCTTAAATCTTCTTATAATTTTTTTTAGCTCCTCCCATAGTTTTCTTCTACCAGCAGTAGTGTTGGAAGCGTAGATGTTGGAAAGGATCCATATTGTGTCATTTTCAGAAGCATGGAATTTAACAACTATATGATTATGGGCATTGAGATATTTGTTGTCCTAGAAGATTGCTACACCTCCTGATGCTCCTGGTGAGTCAACAGTAGAAAAATCAGAGTTCTCCCAAACATTCTTTTTACATTCTACCAAAGTTTTTGTCTTCATTTTAATTTCTTATACTAAAATAATGTTAGGTCTGTTGGATCTTCTAATCTCTTTAAGCATCCTTTTTTTAGGACCTCCATTCAGTCCTATGACATTCTAGGATAATATCTTCATCTACAAAAATTTGGGGAAGTAGTTGCCAGATTGCCCAATTGACTTTGCGTCCCATCTACAATCTCTTTCTAAATATATTTATTTCTTAATTCCCTTTTTTTTGGTCTTCCTTTCTTATTATCAGCTCCAATATCTACCACCCTCCTAGCAGATGATCTAGTGATCCTTGATGTGGAGGCTTCCTAATTTCCAATTTTCTTCTTTTTATCACTTTACAAAGCATTGGGAATCCCTTCAAAGCCTTTCATTATTTGTTTATTTTATTTAACTTAAATGAGTCCATTATTCAAATAATTCTCACAGTCAGTACGTATATTTGATGGGACTGGGGTAATCTCCCCTTCTTCTTTTTCATAGGATGAATCCTCCTACTGCAAATTTTCTGATTTGACGTTGAATGAAAAATTTTAGCTAGTAGGAGAAAGAATATTTTCAATATCAGAAGACCGGGATGGATTTTCTTCATTCATGAGATCATTCAGTACTTTATACTCTTCTTCTTCATCCAGATCTTCTAATATGAATTCTAGTAAGTATTTAGTTTCTGAATGAGTCTTCATCTCTTGTCCTTCTGATTTTGTTAAGGTGTCACTTTGTACATGTTCCTTATTGTCATCCTGAGAAGAAGTAATTGGATGATTAACAAACAAATCCTACATCTTCTCTTGATCTGATACTACTATGTTAGTGGAAACCCTTGCATTATCTTCATCCACTTCCATATTTAGCTTCACAGGATTTTGAAGATCCAAATCTTTAAGCTTGTCTTTTTCCTTCAAATCATCTCCTCCCTTTTTAACTAAGGGATTTTTTGTCCTCCAAAGCTTCCTACAAACCAATTATAGGGGTTTTGAAACCCTTTTTGTTCCTTTTGTATTTCATATCTAGCAGGTTAGATATATTTTTATCTATCCCCTTACTTTTTTTATTATGGTTTTGTGATTCTTGGCTTGTGGTGGCTCTTTTCCTTCAGTTTTTTCTTCATGAGAGATGTTTTTTGATGAAACTCCAGATCCATTCATTTTTATGTTGTTATCTTCATAGCTCTGTTTATCCTTAGGCTTCTTTCCAAACTCTTTTAAAGGATCCCCAGATCTCTCATTTTTTTGTTTCTTGTCCATAGCGCATTTTCTGGAGAAATTACTTAACTTATATTTCTTCAATCTTAATTGAAATTTTTCATATTTTATCACCTACTGCAATGTACCAAACTTTGATTGAAGGATGATGTAATCAGGTAGTTCTTTCTCCATTTCAGAAGAGATGTAAAATCTAGCAAATGCTAGTCGAGATTTATTTTTAGTAGGCCCATATAATCCAACTGGAGCACCAATCGATCTTGAAATATGAAGCAAGATCTCATCATCCAAGTACTGCAGGGGGAGTCCTGGTAGCCTACGCCATATAAGAATAGTGTGAATATTTTCAGTATTATGGTTAAAGTTTGGGTACCATGTTTTTATGAAAATTCCCATGTTTCCCATACACTAGGTTCCACCCAGTAATATTGTGTCAAGATCTACCTGTTGATTGAATTTGGAAAGGAAAAAACCCCTAGACATGGTTATAATAATCAAATCTACTTTAGGTTGATAGCGACACATAGCCCACTTTCTGATGGCATCAATATTGGGCCTAACATCCAAGAACTTACCAACAAGGGCAAGATTCATTTTCCCTAGTGCTTGATGCAGGCATTTATCAGGTACATAGATGTGGATCACACCCTCTTTGTCCTTTTTGATTTTGTATACTGATTGATTCTGCATAGATGTAGGAGACTCAGGACCCATATGTTTGTCAAGAGGTACCTTAAAAATTTCCTCCCAAGAACCATATTTGGTAATAGTGATTTTAGTGGTATCTAACTGTAAAGGTGGCATTTCAACAGTAGGTTTATCGCCAGCTAACAAACTTTTCATATCCATTATTGTAGAAACTACACTCACAAAACCCTCACTCGCTCTTAACTCTCAACAAAACCCTAAAAGGGTGTATAATAACATGATAGAAATATGAATGTATTTTTAGGGTGTCTATAGAAGCTTTAAATTTTTCTTATTTGCTTTTGGTATTCCAATTTTATTCATCATGTCACTTCTTGCTAAATTACATGGCCTTCATCTCCAGCCTAGGGTTCTCCATTCACCTTTTAGTAGGGCTATTATCCCGCTCACCATGTCCATGCCAATATTATGCATTTGAATGAAGGTCCTTATGTTCTCTCCACTTGTTATATGGCCAATATATCTCCTACTTATATTGTCATTTAATATGAGATCAATCCTATTATTATTGATCATCCACTTTGGTTTCTTTCTACTACAGTCGATGCACTAACACGACATAATAACCAACTTATTGGGGGTAATCCACCTTTGGATCCCTCATCCTATGCTCCTATGCCTAAAGATATTGTTCCATATAAAAGGTATGAGTTAAATTGAACAAATCAAAAATACCCCTACTAAGATATATATATATACTTGAGTTGCTTCAAAATACACCTATTTACAAAGACATATTATAGAATACTTTGCACTCTTTAACATTATCTAATGATACTCATCTGATTTCCTTCTCTTCTCTCATGGATACATTTAAGGAACTTGGAAAGGCTATTAATTTTTATGATATCCTACATCATAGTGATATGAATTGATTTACACCTTTATTCATCATTACATGCATTCAAGGATTCCTTCTCAAAAGGGTTATAACAGATAATGGATCTGGTCTCAATATATGTCCTAAATCATTACTTACACAAATGGGCATTTATCCTCTTGCAATCATTCTCCCACTACCATTTGAGGTTGTGATGGCATCACACATTCTACGCTTGAACCTTTTACTTTTTACCTACTTGTTGGTCATAAGACATCACCTAATACATTTCACATCATGGAAACTCATTTTTAATATAATTTTCCCTTGGGCCATCCTTGGCTCCATGATATGCAAGTTGTATCCTCTACTTTCATAGTTGTATCAAATTTTTACATAATGTAACTGAATATACTATACATGTTCATCATAATCATTATCAATATTGAAAATTAGATATGTCTAATCCACAAGCACCTTTGGTAACTCCTCCACCATAGCCTATTCCTATGGACAAGGTATATACATATGTTGTTGGTGAAACTAGTGCTCCTACTAATCATTTATTTGATGTACCTCCACAAGTTGAGTCACATACATACATTCATCTTATGAATCCACCATCATATTCTACCCTTAGCACACTACCACTTGATACACCCAATCTATTGGATGGTTTTGCGCAACATCTTGATGCACTTGAATATGTTATTAGTAGTGATGATGACACAATCACATGTATGGATGATAATTTATGCAAACTAAATTTTAATCCCATTGATGTAGATGAATCCATGTTTCATTCTTTCTTTTTATCCACTAAACCCTACTATTATCATCTTAAGGACACTTCCCCCAATGTCAGTATTTCATCTCCTCTTGAAAATATTGAATTTATTAATACATATAGTGATATTATGGCTAATACAGTCAAAAATTTGGATGTTTCACCTCATGTTACATCTATTACAATCCTAACTCATCTTGATATACCACATGAATTAATTTTCATTTTAATTGATCAAGGCTTTATCTCATTGCCCTCTAAGTACTATAATTTTATTCAAAAACTTGTTAGGCATCTCATTTGTAATTTTTATGATTATTATTGTGTTACAGGTCATGACACTAATAATTGTCATTATTTAATCAGTAAAATCAAGTCTCAAGCATAACAACACTATTACTATATTATATCATGTACCTGCTCCTCCTAATGAGACTCCTCATTTCAATACATTTACTAGTATTGTGTAGATCCATAAGAAATATTTACCATATGTGCCTCTCAATTTCAACCAAAACAAGAACATTTGTACTTATGAGGCTTTTATTACACTAGGATTCACACCATCTGACATTAAACCATCCCTCAATTTTACTATCGATTTTCAAGGATATATTACTGTCATGATATCTTTTAAGTTACGTGTTATCACCACTATATTTTGGGTTGCTCTTAATCCACAACCTACACCATTGGATTTTGGTAGATCTTGGTTACAACGTACTTTTATTACTATCGATGAGCATAACACTCGAATCACTTTCCCACTTAATGTTAGCACAATCACTATTCATAATGATTCTTTTCCTGACTATCAGCCCAATATAACACATTGTACTTGTGTTATGCATAGTTTAGGCCCTTATTACACTAATAAGGAATATAATATGAAAATCAATCAATTCTATTAGATAAGATTGTTTATTGATAAATACTTCCATAAATTTACTAATATGGTGGATCCTAGACCTGTTGGGTTTAATCCTTCCAACAATGATCTCCATCACAATATTTGATATCTCTCATGATCTCCCCCCTCATTTATCAATGAATTACACACTTTATATGTTCAACTTGAATGTTGAGGGAGAGGTTCCACATCTAAACCTCACTTTGCGCACACGCGCGCGCGCGCGCACACACACACACACACACACACACACACACACACACACACACACACACACACACACACACACACACACACACACACACACACACACACACACACACACACGGGTAAAAAAAAATTTACATCTCTATTTACATACTCTATATAAACACTACAATATTTTTAAAATGTAAAAACATTCAAATATATCTAAAAATATAAAATTAAGATCTATTTTTGTAGCATATAATGTTTGTACTTTATATTATATATGTTGTTTACTCTTTTAATTTGATAGATAACATTTATTATTTACAAATAATGATAGGTGTTGGTTTACCCTTTACCGATACTGCTAACCTCTTAGGGCATATACGTTCACATACTATATCTAGGTTCTATATTTCCATTATAGTTCCTTTATTTCCTCATTACACTTGGATACATCTATATATTGTGTCTTGATTGTCTTTTGGAATAACAATACTAACACACATGTCTTATGCACTGATTATAGTCATTGCTAGATCTTTTAATATCATATGCTCTTTTTCAACACATTTGGATATAATTTCTTTTCATACACGACTTTTATTTGCGTGTAAGCCTATTTTTCACTGTGATTGTGGTCTAAGGGCCTTACATGTCTTGTGACACCATGGGTGTCCCATATTTGTGGCATTATGCCTTGTGTGTTTGTAAATATCTTATTTTTTGGCTTCAAGGCCTTGATTGTCTTGCAACACTATGGGTGTCATATGTTTATAGCTATTTTTTAATATTTTGTCATGTATTGTTTGCCATGTTTGCACTTTTTTCGATGTGGTATGTAGTTTTATTATACTAAAACATAATTTTTTACTGTTGTTATTGTTATTTTATTGCATTGAAATTTCTCTTGTTATCATGATTTTTGTTCTTATTACTCTTATCTTGTGCCATGGTCTCTACTATGTGCATCCCTTGTACATATAATTCCTCTTGGTGGGAACCACATCAATCATTTTAGTGGTTATATATAGATTTTTACACACTTAGTTATGGGTGTACATATTTTCTTCTAAGTCACGCACTCTAATTATTCATCACATATGCCTCAAAAGATGAACAAACATATAGGGTTTTATTCCACTTTTCTAGAAGACACATGCATATTTATAGGGATAGACATATGCAGGGGTAGACAAAAATTTCTTAGAATTCAACTCAATCATAGGAATTTAGATAATTCTATATGGGGTCAAAAATGTATAGCTTGGTGTAGATACAAAAACTCGTTATCACTACCATTGATTTCCCATATGCACATCTTTCACCATGGTCCTATCTAGACCCATTTTAATTTAATTCATTTATTTTATTTAAATTCCCATCTATTAGCCTAACACTTTTAATTCATAATTAATCTTCATTAATTACCTTAATTAATCTCCATTAGCTAATTACCTTTAATTATCTTTCCCTTTAGGATGTTTTTATCCATAACCACCTAAATCCACATCCCTACGCTTTTCTAGCTTTTATCTAACCTATCCTTATCTCCTACCTACTCATGACACTTCCCTAGGAGAACCCTTACCCTCCTACATGCTTTAAAAACACTTATCCCAATCCCTAAAAGCCCCATATCTCAAATAAATCAATCATTCACCACTCTAAGGAATGGTTTCCCACAGTCGGGGATGACCCAGCTAGGTCGCCATCAACCTTATAAGACTGATTTCCTCCCCCTTTCAAAATGAGACACAACAGAAGCTTTCTTGTGTTGTAGAAACTTATCTTTGAATCTTAGTATCCTTGGAGATTTTTCATCCCTCTTGGAGTCCATTGAACCTTATCTTTCATCACTTACAAAGACTTTGAGATGTTTACTTTGATTATGTATTATTTCATACTATCATATGATATCATTTTTATTATCTATTATAATCTAACATCTTTTAGGTTTAGCTACTATTGAAATTACATCCTCAACCTGTTATTCCATTCATTTTACTTGCAATTTTCTCATTCAAATCATCCACCCTCAGCTTTGTTTTCCACTATCCAAGTTGTTGTTGCTCCACCCAAGTCACCACCGATCTAGTCCTGTGACATAATAATTCCCATTTCTAGATCCTTCTTAGTGTTTTCTTCTATTCTGTTACATGTTTCCAGTTCTCAGATCTTCCATCCCAATTCTTTGTCACCCCAAACTATTATATCTGCACTCTAATCACCACCAACCCAACTCAATCTTTGTCAACGCGAGTCCTATTTTTCATCCAATCTATCCTAATCCCTATTTTATGCCATCCTCTCTACTTTTCTATCTCATATCTCCTTCTGCAAGTTATTTCTAGTGGTCTTAGGCTTCCGTGATGTCCTTATCTGCATTTGGATCCATTTAGATCTAAATTTCCAACGTGCTTTCCAGATCCATATTCTCAGATTGTTGTTGACCTACCCTCTGTAACTTGGGTCACCGTCGACCTGGTCAGGTACTCTTTATTTTTTGTTCATATCTACACTTCTCATCCATTTCTACAATTCCATATTTTCTTTAGCTTTAGTTTCTACATGTTGATTAGTCCTTTCATTTATTTTATCATATTTTATCAAACACATGGGTTGACATCCTGGTAAGGATGTTGACACTTCTAGGAACTGAATTCTTCAGGCAACCCCTGCATATACCATCTAATCCATTTTCTTTCTAATAATCCTTTTTTTGCAGGTTCATCCAGTTTGCAGCGAGGTCATCCACTTTGTGCCCATCCATTTGTATCCATCATACTTCGAGGTACCTTAAACCCTTACATTTTGGACTTATTTAATTTTCTTTAGTACTAGCTCATTAACTTGAATAGGAAAGAAAAAATTGGATCAACATTCTCACATGCCCAGTGGGATGACCCTTTTAGGTGAGTCTCTTGCATTTTCTTTCATTTTTCTATTTTCCACTAACATTGCAGTAGAAGTTTTTTGCTTTTATTTGTTCATGTTGGGCTTCTAGATTTTCTTGGATCACTCTTCACTTGCTTTAAAGATTAGATAAAAAGGAAAATCATTCTCCAGGTATTCTTCTTTTTATCTTATTTTCTCCTTTTTGCATCACATTTTCCCTTTCTTGTGTGTTTTTCCTCATCAAACTTTCACATTTAGATTTGGATTAAAATGAAATTTTTACATCCTTTCTTGTTCATCTAGCTTAAGTAGGGGTTAATCGATTACATCTCACATTCTATCACATACAACCAAATTCACACACCAATCTACACATCTAGACATCTCCCTACCAGGTGGAATGATTGGGATTTCATCACCCAACAGGAAGCCACCGCGGTGTTTTGTCCACGTTAGAAATTCTACACAAACTCGGGCCTCACGTATCTTCAGCTATATCGAGGACTCTTTGGCCATAAATACCTGAAACCAACCCTAGATTTCCACTTCCTAGGTACATTTGTTATCCACCCCCTTTTTTATTTTTCACACTTTCTTAACAAATCAAAAACAAAAAAAATTGTGTGCTTGACTTGCTTGATCTAGTTAGTATAAGATTTTTTTTCATTTCATGCCCATAGTTACTCATTCAGTAGCCAAGAAAATGGAACAAATTTTTTCCTCAAATAGTTATGTCATCCCATCAAAACATCTACCACGACCATTTTCTCATTTGTGCCCTTGGTTACCTCTTTCATGGACACCCAACCTTTATTCATCAATGTCCCTCATTAAGGACGTTTTGTTCAAACCACTACTATAGATGACACTAATTTTTTCTTATATTATCATCTCATCCCATCTAGGCCACCCACACCACCATCTCCTCCTCCTTTAGGGACTCTTGGACCTCCTTCTAGCCCTATATATGACTTCATATTACACAGATCTCCCATGACCTCTCGATCCTACTCAATCCACTCAATTTTTGGATCCTATTCCACCCCCACCACCTCATACCAACACCATTCTCACCTCATCTGATATTATCACTAGAATGTCTATCCAACCATCCCAATCCAATGACATTCATATTTATACTCCTCGTATGCCTCAACAATCAAATATTCACACCCAATCCCAACCATTCTATTACGTTCCTACTTCCCAACATCACACATTCCCCAACCAATACACTCTCCACCCCTTAACATCCTCAAGCACCCGTTTCCTAATCCTCACTGACAAATCAATCTCCACCTTCCAAATCTTAAAAATTTAATCCTTATGCAATCAACACTATACATCAAATATCTTCATCTTCACCTATCTCATCCACTTCGTCATCTACTTCTACCATAGAAATTTTGCCTACGACTTCTTCAATATCTTCCCCTGCACCTACATCCATTACCACCTATCACACATTCTACCACTTGACATCTACATATATTCCTATACCACACAACCACATCTATCATATCTAACCCCTTATCCAAAACTACATCAAACACACCAATTATTTTGTCACCTATATCCCTAGATATCCCAGTTGTACCCTTCTCTCCATCAAACCCAACTCCCCCTATATCTACCATATCAAAAAATTCACTCGTGATTACCTTGACATCTTCATCACATTTTCCTACATCTTTTCCCATGGCCACATCACCTATTTTATCTCAATATTCTACACTTAATCCCCAAACATCAACTATTTCCACATTTATACCCACTACCACACCAATCACATCTTCTAGATTTTCAAACATATCAATGACACCCCTTGAAACATTTATGAAACAATCACCTCCACCTAAGATAAACACAAATAAAATTCATGCCTCCTAAAAAAACCGCCCATTAACCAATCCAACACCTACACTATCCACATCTCACATAGACGTCATCAATCACATAATTCAAACACCTCTTTCTCCATCAATATCCATAGCTATACCCACCATTTATTTTACACCTTCATATACTCCTTCATACTTGTCACATCTACTTCATCGGATTTGATCATACCCACTACTTCACCCACATCCATTTCTCCCTTACCTGTTATACCATCCTTAGAGTCAATACAAATTCCTCTTTCTGCACGTTTACCCACACCAACTACATTGACCATTGTGACCACATCTACACCATCTTTTCCTCCCACATCACTCTCATCATTTCAATAATTTTGGAAAGCACTGAAACTTGCAGAATCTTCAAGTGATCCTCCCATCTCATCTACATAATCAAACACTCCTACACCAAACCAATCTTCACCTTCTTTATATTTCATCATGAAAAGACTACTTCCTCCACCTATATCAATTACAAAACTACCTTAAGACACTTCAGTAGGAGATTCTTGGTCATCCCTCCCAAGGGTGCCTCTTCATAAAAAAATCTAGAACCCTTGGCACATTTCCTCAATGTTCTCTTTCACGTCCTCACAAGAAAATTAACATCCTTACACCTAAGATCAAACAATCAAATGATGTATCATCTATCTTAGGACCACATCCATCTCTTCTATGGACTATCCCCTTCATCAAAAACATTTGAACCTACTAATCAATCCAATCCAAAACCATCCAACACTTCTTCTTCTAAAACATCAACCATCATAAAAAATGATTCCAAAACATCAAAACCTCAAAATACTCAAACTCCACCCTCGACATCTAAATCATCTCAACCATCAAATTCTTCTTCCAACTCCAATACATCTCACAAAGAAAAGGAACCTCCAAATACTTTGGTTGAATCATATGTGGATGTCCTCCAACACTTACTTCAAATTTACACCAGCATGCTTCCACCTATTAAGGCCTTTGATCCAAATAGTAAAAATCCATCATGGTTGACTTGAATCATATTTTCATATTTCATCGTACCTCGAGTCACGAAACCAAGCATTATAAGGCTCTTCAAACCATCATCCATGATTTTATTGAGAGGTATGAACTTCTCAAATGTTTTCCTTTTACATCTACCATTTTATCCACAACAATCCAAATCTTGTTTCTACATCTCCATCCATAAAATTTTCTAAGTCTCCTCCTTTATCCACATCCTCCATTATCATCTCTCCCCTGCACATCATTTCTCCTAAAAAAGGTCCTCCCTTGTTCATCGATATTATTTTCCTTTCTAAATCACCCCTATTATCCCCAATCATCCATCTAATCTAACTTTAAATTTATCATCAACATTCCTTCTTATGACCCCATCCAATTTCCTTTGACATCGACCAGATAATATACATCTTAGTTGACCAATGTTATCTCTTCCATTGGGGGAAATATCCTCCCCTTGAAACTGATCTTTTCGCATCCTCTTTCTCATCCACATATCTTACCCGCATCAATTTATCCCCTTATCCATCAGATAGCTCCCTTGACATTGGGGGAGTTCATTCTAAGGATCAGCCTGCTTGCAGATTAATTCATTTTTATCCATGACATTGTCTTATCTTATCTAACCCATCTCATCCAATTTCATCCAGCTTATTGTAGCGAACTAATATGTTTACAATCTTATCTAATCCCATGTCCACATTTGTGGACATATTTTTGCTTCCTCTAAAGGGACCATAGTTCTCGTCAATTTCCACTTTTGTGGCCATATTTGTGCCTCTTTTGGGGAACCATCTTTTTGTATCCTAAGTCCATATTTTTTGCCATATTTTTACCCTTATTTGGGGAACCATTTTCTCATCCTAAGTCCACTTTCGTGGCCATATATTCATCTCGTTAAGGACACATATTTCCTTTCTTCCTTGAAGCTAGCACATATCTTTTATCTTCATCCATCTATCCTATCGCAACTTTAATATTGGTGGCATTACTATAGAAAGGATCTAATGTGGAAAGTCCTTTAAAAAAATATCTCAAGAATTGTGACTCATTCAATATCCAACTTATTTTCTCTTCTCCATATTATCCTCAAGCTAACGGCCAAGCTGAAATCACTAATAAGACTCCTCGTAACATTCTTGTAAAAACTATTGATTAAAGTCATAGTTGGCATATTCATCTCCCCTTCACTCTTTGGTCTTGTCACACTAACATCCGCACTTAGAAACATACTACTCCCTTTTCTCTTGTGTATGGATATGAATATATTCTTCCTCTCGAAGTTCAAATCCCATCATTATGTGTGTCTCTTCGTGACTTCAACTCTTATGAAGATTATCACCAGGAGAATCTAACAAAACTTGAATTAATAGATGAACACTACCTCCTCGCTCTTGAGCATCATCATGTTTATCAATAATGCATAACTCATGCTTACAACAAGCACCTCAAAGTGCATGAATTTAATGCCAGCTAAATCATCCTTATTAAAAATCAGAACGTTAGTATTCTAAAAAGGAGCCATCGTGGAAAGTTTTTCCCAAATTGGATTAGACCATACATTATCACACATAAGTATGGGTCAGGAGCCTATTGTTTGGCATCCCTTGATGGTAAACTACAAGTGTAACCACTTAACACCTTGCACTTGAGACCATTCTATTGTTAGCATGTCTATCAGTGAGCACTCATTCATATCCTTAGATCATTCCTACATCATTAGCCTCTTCCATTTATCATTGTAATGGTTTGGAATTATGTGGTCTACTGTTACTTTCCTCGAAATGACCTTAAATATGGGAACTATGAATATTTCCATATAATTTTACTTATGGATAGATTCTCTCTTATTGGTGAGAACTCCGGGACCATTACATCCATCACCCTCTTATTTACTTATTAAAACCATGCAAGGGGTTCAAGGGAATATTTTGTACATTCATTATCTCCTCCTAAGTGGTATATCTAGATATTCCTAACTCTCCCCCATGTTAAACATCAAATTTCACGGATGCTCTTATCAAGAATCAAAGTTATCAAAAATAGACTGCTCCCTCGAAGGATAACTATTTATGTAAAAAAAATCAAAATCAATAGGCCGATCCCTTCAAGGATGGCTATCATGTATAAAGTATACCATACCCTCAAAGTATGGATACTTTTTTGTATCATGGCATTGAAGGCTTCCCACATTGATAAGCCTTCCATTTTATCAGTATCCCACGAAAGCTTCCGGCATTGATTAGCTTTCATCTAGCAAACTTCCCGCATTGATCAATTTTCTCTTTTCCCCTTCCTAGATATGGGGCATATATTTAGGGAATACCACTTATGGAGAACCCTCTTCCCGTTTACAAGTTACATCACAAATCCCTTTACCGTGTTGAAATGAGGTTTATGAGTTCATTTTATCCATTCTTGTTTCATAATCTTCGATATAACTAACTATTGTTAGTTATATATTACCACATGTTTTGCTTACATTTGCATTGCACTATTTGGATCCCCTTCTCATTTACCTCCAATGCAGTTGGAGGCATTGTTTCCTCGCATGTTCCTTGATACAACATATCGTTGTTCATACCCATAGGTCTGTAATCATCAAGTGACATTCTATTCATACTTTTCTTTGTCTTATCACCATATCATTTATCATATCTAAATCATATATATATTATCTATCAAAATATAACTTTCTAATTAGGTATCCTATTATCCATGTATAACATCTTTCCTTCTATCTTATTTTGGTGTGTCACCCATAACACATTTTTCCCTAATGTTTCTAAATTTTATCATCATTTCTTATTTTTCCTTTTTGGCCATTGTTGTGTCCTTTATTGGGGTACCATATTATCATCCATATCTCATCTCAAGTCCACTTTTGTGGCCATATTTTTTTCCCTCTCAGGGCACCATACCTCATATTTTTATACTTTTCCTCTTTGGCCTTTATCATGCCCTTTATTCGAGTATCATTATTTCTTTCCTCATCTATTTTGTTCTCGTTTTCTAGGGCACCATTTCATCATCTCATCTCAAGTCCACTTTTGTGGCCATATTTATTCCCCCTTGGGGAATTTTTATATCATAATTTTTTTGTATTTTTCCTTTCCATCCATTTTCGTGCCATGTGTTGAGGCATCATTATTTTCATTCTCATCCTTTGCAGACACATACCTTTTTCACATGATTCCTCATGTATAAAGGATTTCACATTATTTTTGCATTGAGTTGCACATAGTTTTGATGTGTGACTATCACCCATTGATTCCCATGTCTTGCATCCATTGGAGTCCCTCCATTTCAAAGTGATTTTCACCCACTTATAGGCATGTAGGAAATTTCCATCATCTCGATTGAGACTATCCTTTGTTACCTACCTTATTGATATTCGAATCACTTTCATAGTTTTTATTATTGCTTGGATCCTTATTTCTTGGGGCATCTTGCCTTGCCTTATAATTTTACCCATATTTTTTATCCCACCCGCCCTTCAACATATACCTCTTTAAAACTTGTCATTGATTCCTTTTTATGTTATCGATCCCTCATTTGAGGGGAAGCTCATCATATACCTTCCACTAGTCTTTATCCTACTCTTTATCTCTCATCATTTTTGTCTCATTGCTTTCTAATGCAAACCACACGACAAAAAGGAGAAAGTGTAGACACCAAAATTTAGTATCGCTACCCTTGATTACCCGCATGTGCATCTTTCACCATGGTCCTATCTAGACTCATTTACATTTAATTCATTTATTTTATTTAAATTCCCATCTATTAGCCTAACACTTTTAATTCATGATTAATTTTCATTAATTACCTTAATTAATATCCATTAGCTAATTATCTTTAATTAGCTTTCTATTTAGGATGTTTTTATCCCTAACCACCTAAATCCACATCCATACACTTTTTCTAGCTTTTATTTAACCCATCTCTATCTCCTACCCACTCATGACACTTCCCTAGGAAACCCTTACCTGCCTACATGGTTTAAATCACTTATCCTAATCCCTAAAATCCATATCTCGAATAAATAAATCATTGAACACTCTAAGGAATAGTTTCCCATAGTCGGCGATGACCCTCTAAGAATGATTCCCCCCTTCCAAAACAAGATGTAACCCAAGATTTATAACGCTGTGTGAACTTATCTTCGAATATGAGCATCATTAAAATTGTTTCAACCCTCTTGGATTCCATTGAATCTTGTATTTCATCACTTAGAATAATTTTGGAGGTTTACTTTGATTATGTATTATTTCATGCTATCATATGCTATCATTGTTATTATCTGTCAGAATCTAATGTCTTACAAGTTTAGCCACTATAAAAATTCCATCCTTAGTTTGTTCTTCTAGTCATTCTACTTGCAAGTTTCTCATTCATCTCATCCACCCTCAGCTTTGTTTTACACTATCCAGGTTGTCGTCGCTCCACCCAGGTTTTCACTAACCCATTAGTTTGACATCATACTTCCTATTTCCAGATCCTTCTTAGTGTTTTCTTCTATTCTGTTATTGTTTCTATTTCTCATATCTTCAACCTTGATTCTCTGTCACCCCAAAATATTCTTTTTGCACTCCAGTCGCTGCCAACCCATCCTAGTTGCCATCGACCCGAGTCCTTTTTTTCATCCAATCTATCCTAATCTTTTTTTATGTTATCCACTCTACTTTTTTGTCTCATATCTCATTATGTATTTCCAATGGTCTCAGGATTCTGTGATTACCTTATTTGCATTCAAATTTTTCAGATCTACATTTCTAGCTTGTTTTCTAGATTCATCTACTCATGTTATTGTCAACTTGCCCTGTATAACCTGGGTTGTCGTCGACTTGGTCAAGTACTTTTTATTTTGTGTCCAGATCTACACTTCTCATCCATTTCTACAATTTTATATTCCTTTTATATTTAGTTTGTGCAAGTTGATTAGTACTTTCATTTATTTTATCATCTTTTATCACACATGAGGGTTGACATCTGCAAAAGGAATTTAACACTTCTAGGAACTGAATTCATCGGGAAGCCCCTATATATACCATCTAATCCATTTTATTTCTAGTTATCCTTCTTTTTCAGGTTCATCCAGTTTGTAGCAACATCATATTATTTTTTCCCATCCATTTGCATCCATCATACTTTGAGGTACCTTAAATCCTTACATTTTGGAGTTATTTAGTTTTCTTTAGTACTAGCTCATTAACTTGAACAAGAAATAAAAAATTGGATCAACACTTGGTTAGGATCATACAAATGGTTTTGACCCTATTATACCATTTTTCACAAGGGGAATTATCTCTAGATATTTCAATATTCTCAAGTTTTTCATTTACAACATTTTCATGTCATTTAATACTTAGTTTGAATCATTTTGGAATATATTTGATGGGAATGAATTATTTCATTATCTCTTTCATACATTACTCAGTTTGATATTCAGTTTTGGGAACATTGGGGGCATGGGTCTCCTTCTTCCACTCACATTTTAGCATTTAATTGGTTCTATTCACTTTCTACTCAACAGTGTGGTGCATGTGAAGTGTATGTGGGCATTTCTTTCTATTTTCTATTGTGTGTCCTAATTTACATAATTGGGCTTATATCCATATACAATGGTATCGTTCATGGGGTTATGGAAGGTATTGAAGTGGATACTCTCTTTGTAGGTAGAACATTCTTATCCTCTTTGCACTTAAGGGGAAGATATCAACATTGTTAAATAATTTTGGTACACGGTTGTAGACACTAAATCATGCACTTTAGGTACACTTATAAGTCTTAATCACATACTACTATTCATATGATTAATAAGTGAGAAAACTAGTAATTAAAAGTTTTCTTTGGCCTCTTTGATTTCTATTTTTCTTACTCTGTGATCTTGAACACCTCGTTTCCCAATCTGAATTTTACTGCTTTATCTTTCTTGGCTCTTAACACCAGCTCCTAGCCAAGACACCAGCGTCAAGGCACCATTATCCTTCTGGGCACCTCTAACCTCTATTTACTTCACTCACTCCTTTTGGTCATCTTTTATCTTTTGGGCATCTTATTTTCTTATGGGTGATCCTTCCAGTTGTTAATTGGGAAATTAAACCTAGTGAATCATATAAATATAAATCTATGTGACCATAATAAAGGAACATCTAACATCCTCATTTTAAGACTTCAATACAAGGGAATTTTTTTATTATATAATAATTTTTCACTTTTATAAATTCACATAATTTAGCACCAAAATTAATTTATCCAATCCATCCTATAACATTAAACCATATGCAGGTGTTATGAGTTGGTATTAAGTCAATCCCTCATATTTCATTTCATTAATGTGTATACTAAGTATGATTGTGGTTCCCTTATTCATTTAGGGCCATTCAAGTGTTAATATCTAAAGTGCATATCTTGGTATTTGTTATGGATAACCCATCTGATATCATACATCTTTAGTCTAGGTGAAATCAAGACAATGAAATTAGTAGTTTATGATACTTTGGCCAAAGTTTTAAGACATGTATGTCATGCTTTAATTCCTAGATGAAATACTCATCGAAAGGAATATTTCTTTCACCACACTCGAAATGGTTATCTAGACTTGGACTTACTTGATTTACAACAATCACTTACAAGGTCTATGTTAGATACAAATTAGGGATAGTTCACATGGGTTAGTGTTGATAATTCAACTTAAGGTGACTAATGGAAATTAAGCATATCCCAATTAAATTGGGTCACTTCAGATCCACTTCTTTCCCCGTAGTCATCATAGAATGACATCGACATTAAGCCACACTCTTATCACAATTTGGTGTCTAACATTTCCCTAGATCCAAAACTTCACGATAGTTACATTTAGGGGAGCTAGGAAAATTATCGCGCCATAGTAGTTGCTCCACATTAACCAATTAATGACTAAGGTCATTAAATGGGTATTGTGCAGTAACGAATATGCTACGACAACCCATTGAGTTCCGCTAAATGGAACATCATATCTTAAAAAGTTCACTAGTTCAATTAAATCACAACTTGCTAATCTTACCCTCAGTTATTCTAGTCGATAGGTTTCGTACCTAAGGATCTACTAGGGTTTAAAACATTTTCCCTTTAAGTAAGGATGGTACATGTTTTAATCAATTAAGTACACGTATTGCACTTTAAAATCTACATTATTCTTAGTCATGAAATTATACCCTTTTTATTAATTAGGTATAATTATTTTAAGTGTCACGATCTTGATTCAGCTATATTTTATGTAGGACCACAATCATACATTATCATTTAAACACGCTTATTCCCTTAGGAACCATCTATCTATTCATAATTATTATGATTAGGTATGTTTTCATACATTAAAGAGTAAAAATAGCTAATCAAGCATTCAACACATATCACATTCAATCATAAGAATAAAATTCTTATATCATTAGCAATTTACCTTTCATTATAATGTAGTTATATCCAATAAGTATCATTCTACACATAACTACATTATAATCCCTAAGTCTATCATTGTTGTTTTATTTATATAGACTGTCAATTAGATAATGAAAAAAACCTTAATAAGTCCCATTACACTATCTAGGAACAACTTATTATCACTTAAGTTACTTAGTTTGTAATCCATCATTAACTCAAATATAGCTTATAGTCATTTACATAAGGCATCATTACTTTCAATAGTTTAGACCTTATGTTTCATATAGTTTACAGCAACTAATGTAAACTGCCCTTTTTATTTTCAAATGAAATAATGTCTAAGTTCAACATTTTTCAATCAATCATTTATTTAGAAGTGTATAAGACAATGTAACAAAATGAACCTTCTTTATTTAATACCAAAATCCAATATCAAAGTCATACTTCAAACAATTTAATCAATAATTCTTTTTCTGAATAGTTACAATAAATTGCCATTAGCCTTTCTTATTTCCGGAACATAAGTACATCCAACAATGAATAATATTATCATTTATTCAAAAAATTTCTTGCTTCAATCAATATAAAAAATGTAAACTTTTAAACATCTTCCTTCTTTCACTTTTCACAAAGTCCATCTGCAAGATTGTTAGCATATGTTAGTTCATATGAACTAACATGATAAGAAATAAATATTTAGAAGAGCATGCTCTATCTACTAATTTCATAAAAGGAATGTTTATTTTAACTTAAATTATTCTAAGGTTAAAAAATAACTAACAACTCTTTTAAACATTCAGCAAAGGCATCTTAAAAACATCATCTAAAGAAGTTAAGGTAAACTAAACACCTCATTCAAGAAAATTCCAAACAAGTATTAACTTAAGTCTCAATTTAGTAACCCAATAATTACAACTGATCATAGTCAATCAAAGTAATGCAAGTACTAGTAAAATAATATTACAGTCATATAAACCCATACAAATATAACTGAAATTTTATAACCAGTTAATTAAAATCTACATTATAATAACTTATTATGTAATTATTTATACTTCATCTTAACAATACCTTTTCAGGGATCATAAGTTATTCAAAAAATAACTTATTCTTATATCATTTAAGAGTACTTCTCATTATAAAAATTTAAGTATAGATTACATATAGTCATAGTGTAACGACCTCACCTCTTAATATATTATAAACTCAATATTAGATCAACATTTAAGTAATGATTTAACTCCCATACGTGTTCCTATTTTATTAAATTATACTTTAGTCAAGCATCCTTAACTACTAAAAACTCGATCATCAATCTATGATCAAACAACCATAATTAGTACAAGTAATGGGTCCATCATCATACCTGAAAAAGTATATATATATATATATATATATATATAATTCAACTATCCACAACATAGTGCCTTAAGGATTTCCCAATTCAAAATCAACTCCTTTGTATTCATGTTACTATTAGATAGTAATACTCAGTTGTGGGTGGGTGAGGCTCAGAAAACCTTTAAATGTTATTTAAAGATATGAATAATAATTTATTGATGATCAAACATCAATATTAATTCAAGGCTCGAATTGAGCTCCATATCAAGTTTATAAAAGATAAATAAATACTTAAAGACATTTCAAGGTTAAGATCAATATCTAAACTAAAGCAACAAAAATTGAAGTGGAAGAATAGGTCTGTCATTCAGTCTCAATAGAGTCAAGAAATGTTATATCGAAATCTAATCATTTTATAACAACCCATTTTGATTCACGAAGAGTGAATACCAAAGAATTAGTAACTCAAAAACCCAATAAGTGATTGATTCAATAGAGTGGTTCCATTAATACTTACACCTGAGAAACTAAATATACAATCAATACAAGTCAAATCAACTTGATAAAAAAACACCCAACACCCTATCAAGTTGAGATAATGAAGGAGTAGAAATAGACAACCTAACCCAGCTCGTTCATAGCTACATCAAGATTTCAAGTTAAACCTAGTTTACACAACTCATTAACTAATCTCTATAAAGGATAAGTTTCCATAATACAAAATTCAGTCCCTCAAAGTAGAATGCAAACATCTATCAATAGATTTGTTTAAAAATACACCCAGTACTTCCATAAACATAATCCATCTCTTCACAGTTGAAACTTACACTCAGAAGTAATAATAAATGAACAAAATGATAATCAGGAGTAAGTATGAATAAAACACAGATTTTCTATTTTTGAAGAAAATATACAAAACCCATAAAAATAAAACCATTTTTCAAATAAGAGCAGAGTTCCTTTCATGAAGCTATTCAATTAGAGCATATTATTTTAAAGAGTTAGAGTCTATCATCCATGGTAGAGCTCCTGCAACTTTCTCTCCAAGCTCCACGAGTTTTTATCAAAGATTGCACAGAAAAAACCGTAGGATGATTGAAATGGCTTCCATATAAACCATTCATTCTCCTTTCTTCCATTTTAATAGCCATTGCAACTAATTTTCCCACTATTTCCTCCACCAAATGACAAATGAAAACCAAATCCCTTATTCTTCTTGAAAACCATTTTTTTTTTCTCCAAGATGGTTTTTGGTTCATTCAATGCCATTAATACCATTGAAAGGACTTCTAGTTACCTCCTTAATTACCGCTAACCAAACACATTCAAAATTTGTTTAGAGATTAAACTATCAGTTAACAATCTTAACTAAACTCTTTAGACACAGATTTGGCATGCATTGCCAATTTTGACCCGATCTCCTGCCAAAGGGTGGGAGTGGCACAATTAAAATTCCAAGTACGAGCATGTGGTGGCACCCAAATTGTTTAACTATTCCTTTAACCCCTTGCAAAATCTAACCTTAGTTAGGTCTTGGGATTCCATAGATAGGTTAAGATCTATTTAAATCAACATACATGTATCAAGATTAGGTTAGGTTGTATGCATTTAATCCAATATACATAGAGTCACTTTAGACCCTTAGAAATTTAAACATTACCATTTGCATAGGTTATCTAAGGTTATTATATCTTCATGATAATAATATACCCATGACCTTAATGTATATCACATCCACTTAAACCCCTTAAGCAATTTATAAAATGAACCAGACTTATTTAAACATAATTAAGTCTTCATTATTGTACTAGAACCAATAATTTGATTAGATTATTGTCAACATGATCTGAGCATGCAATTGAAATTTAGAAATCAATAAGAAGCCAAGTAAGATTTTAAATCTTGGAATCATAATTGCATATCGATTTATGAGAATAAATTGGATCACTAAAATTGATCCAAGGTGTTATCCTAAATTTAATATTGACACTAAAGTCTCAAAAATATCAATTACTTAGAAACACTAAAAATCTTACCACCTTATTACTCAACTACTCCAAAACCTGGTTTGCACTAACCAAAAGCTGAAACCACTATTTCCACTTTAGAAATCAGACAAGTGCTTTATGATCTTAACAACTTAAGTATAGATTCTTCAATTAAATAATGGTAAGTCTACCAGATAAATAATTAAACAATATCATTTCAACAGACATGAAATAATATTACAACAGTCAACATCAACTCAGAGTACAACCTCATGCCATTTTCACCAACCAATCACAAAGAATCAAGTACAAATATCAAAACATCAGAGGTATTACATACCTTCCCCCTTAAAAAAATCATCATCCTAGTGATTAACTTAAATCAAAATAGTTTTTAAGAACATAGGTAATAATTATAACTTATTCAACCATCAAATTTTCAAATAGTAAGCATAAGTTGTAAAAATTCAAGTTTCTAGTAGTTAATAACAACGTCAAATGGATGTAAAAACAATTATTAAAAGTGTTTTTCTTGAAAAAAACAAAATCAAAGATAGTTTTTAAAGACAAATATCATAAGTATCATAGAAAAATGGAATTTTTCTTCTAAAATAGATGTGCAAAAGTAGTTTTCATGTCTTCCAAGTTTTTCAGGTTCCACTTTCTTCATTAAACTAGTCCCACTGAACCTTGCATTAACTAATTTCTCAGTTACGCAAGCACAAGTTGTGAGTTTCTATACCCCTTACGGGTTCAACCACTATTATTCTTGGGTCTTGGACCTACAAAGAATTATAGTTTAACACATGTGAAAGATCTAAAACATATTTTTAAAGTAAGGAAATATGAAAAACATCATGCATCCACGCTAATGCGGGAGGCAATGCTAAATGAACAAGATTGATCACTTCAACAATTTCAAATGGTCCTAAAAATCGAGGTGAAAACTCAGTTGATTTTCCAAAGGAAATAGAACTCTTTTTAGCCTTGACCCTTAGAAAGACTTTTTCACCAAGTTCAAATTTCCTATCAACTCTTTTTAGGTTTGCATATCTTTTCTACCTATCAGTATCTTCCTTTAATTGTGTATGAATTAATATTACTTGATGTTCCATTTCAGTAAGCATTTCAGGTCCAACTACCTCTCTATCTTCTATGTTGTCCCAGCTGGTAGGAGTTCTACACCTTCGTCCATATAATGCTTTGAAAGGTGATACCATTTTTAGAGAGGAATGATACGTATTATTGTATACAAATTCAAACAAAGTAAAAATGAATATACTCTTCCCATTTGTACTTATGGTCCATACAGTAAATTCTAAACATGTCTTCCTTTATTTGATAAGATATTTTAGTCTACCCATAAATTTCAGGATGGTATGCAGAGCCTAAAGTTCACTTTTGTTCCTAAGGCTACATTTAGAGTTTGCAAAAATTAAGAAGTCATTCTTGAGGGGATCTCTATCACATATGATTAACTCACATACACCATGCAATCTGAAAATTTGGTGTATAAATCTCTTTGGGAGAACAGGTGAATCATCTTTCAGATTCCCTAGAATAAAAAGTGCTAATTTTGTTAATTTGTCAACTACAACCAAAATAACATCATGTTTATCAAAAAAATTTTAGACATAGGAAACCCTTGAAAAAAATGAAAAAGGCATGCTTATCACTTGCCACTTATACCAAATGCATATGAGGGTACACTAAACTGGCTAAATGCATATGTTCCCAACCACCACCATTAACATTGTGACATTCTAAGCAATGTGACACATAGTCAAGTATATGAGATTTCTTCATCCCTTTCCAAAAATATTTTTGTTTTACATCAGCAAGCATATTTTTCCCTCTGAGATGTCCAGAGTAATGTGTATTGTGAAATTCAATCACCACTTTCTTCCTTAAATCATTTTCCATGGGTACATACACCCAATTTTCATACCTTAAGATTCCTTCATTATCGAATCTAAATCCTTTGTATATCTTATCATTGAAATATTCAACAAGTTTTGTTTTTAATTTCTGATAATACTGATATGTTATAATTTCTTTCTTTACCTCGTCTTTGAACTAAGTTCTCAATGTTACAAGTGTAAAAATTTGCTTCCTATGACTTAGCGCATCTTCCACTCTATTTTCTTTTCCTTTCATATAATTGATATCAAAATCATATTGAGACAAAAATATAACCATCTTATTTTCCTTGCATTTAGATTATGTCGAGTGAAGATATATTTTAGCCCAGGGTGGTCTATTTTCAACTCAAAGAGATTCCCTAAGAGATAATGTCTCCAAACTTGTAGTGTATGTACTATGACAGTAAGCTCTAGGACATGGGAAGCATAGTTTAGCTCGTGTAACTTGACCTTTCTGATTTCATATGCTATGACATGATAATTTTGTAGTAATATACCCCCTAATCCATCTCTAGAAGCATCTTTTGCAACTATAAAGCTTGCATTTGGATCTCGAAAAGTCAAAATAGGTGTTGTAGTTAGTTGATTCCTTTAATGTTTTAAATACTGCCCCAAATTTATCATTCTAAACAAACTTTTTCTCTTTCATTTGTAGTGAAGTAATTGGGGTAAGCTACCTTTTAAAAATATTTTATGAACTTTCTATAGTATCTTGGTAAGAGCCATAAAGATTCTAACTTCATGAACATTCTTAGGTACTGGCCATTCAACTATGGCTATAATATTTGATGGATCAAAAAATATTCCATCCTTACTTATCACATGTCCTAAGTATTAAAATTTAGTTTCATAAAATGAATATTTTGACAAATTTCCATACAATTTTCTCTTTCTTAGAACTTCAAGTACAATACTTAGATGTTCATTGTGCTCCTCCATGCTTTTTGAATAGATAAAAATATCATTCTAAGAATACAAGAAAACATTTGTCGAAGTATTTTTGAAAAATATTATCATCAAATTCATGAAAGCTATGCAGGTACATTTGTTAAACCAAAAGATAAAACAATGAATTCGTAGTGCCCATATCTTGTCCTAAATGGTGTTTTACGTATGTCTTCTTCTTTTATTCTCAATTTATGGTACCTAGATCATAGATAAATCTTGGAATAAACTGATGCACCATGCATATGATTAAACATATCATCAATTTTGGTAAGAGGATAACTATTTTTGATTGCTTCTTTGTTTAACATTCTGTAGTCAATACAAAGTCTAAGTGTTCCATCTTTCTTTTTAACAAATATCACCGGGGATCCCCAAGGCAAGACACTCGGTATTATAAATCCTTTAGAAAAATGTTCATACAACTGTACCTTTAGTTATACTAATTCCAATGTATTCATGTGGTATGTGCTTTAGAGATAGGTTTTGTTCCAGGTTTGATTTTAATTGTGAAGTCAAACTCTTATTTTGGTGGAATACCAAGTAGTTCTTCTTGAAACACATCACTGTACTCATGTAACAGTGGATATTTTCCCATAAAATCACTACTTTCTTCTACTGACTATGATATTTTTACATAAAAAAGAATGCAACCTTTGTTTTTATCCTTTTTGAGTTGCATGGCTGATATTTTTCTAACTATAATATCTCTTTTTACACCTTGAATGTCTGTTGTTTTCTATAAATTGTCTAAACATTTTATGTGTTTTCCATAACAATCTACATTTTCCTTATGTTCAACTAGCCAATTCACACCTATTATGATGTCATATGACCCTAAAGGTGCAACATAAAGGTCTACCTCTGTAGTAAAACTTGGCAATTCTAAGGCTGCACTAAATAAGCATCTATCAACTGTGTGAACAACATTGTTCCTGTAGTGGACAGTCCATGAATTTTTCATAAAACCAAATTTTATTTTCAACTTAGAAGATAATTTACTAGAAAAACAAACATTTAGTAGCACCATTATTGAAAATTATTGTTAAAGGTATTCCAAACAACTTACTTGGCAATTTTATAGGTGTAGTTTTATTTTCAACTTGCTTATCAGCTACTACATCATGTATCTTGTGCTACTGATTGACTATCATTCTTCCTCTAAGGACAATAACTTGTGTAATGATCCTTTCTGCAAATATAACAACCCTTAATAGGTCCTTTTCTTGGTTCAAACTTGTTCTCAGCTTTGGAATTATTCTTCTAGCGATTGTTTTTTTTCTACCCATTATTTCTATTTTTTGCAGCAAGTTTATTTTTTGGTATTTTCTTTCCATTATCAGCCCCAAATCTTCTTTTTTTCCCAAAATTCTTCCATGCCACCTTTTTAGGTGCAAGGGGTGAAGGAGAGTTAGAAACTTTCTTACGTTTTTCTTCTTTATGCACAAAAATTGCTTTCAATTTCTATTCTTGTCTTATGGCCTTTTCAACAATCCCTTCCATAGTTGATGGACTATGTACATCAACCTCTCCACCTATAACTGGATTCAATCCCATGATAAACTTATGTATATAGAAATTTTCATCTGTTTGGTACTACGGTACATACTTGAGAAGTTTTGTAAACTTCTCTCAATACTCAGTTACAATTTTCCTTGAACTAATGTCTAAAATTCATAGATTTTCTAATCATAGTAGAGTTGTGGAAACCAAAGGTGCCTAAAGTAACTCTTAAATTGAACCCAGGTGATGCTAGCTTCATCAACATTAATTTCAACCTTATGGTTGTCCCACCAAGAAGACACTTCGTGGGAAAGATGATAAGCTCCCCATATAGTTTTGGTTTCCTCCGAGAAGTTCCTTATTCCAAAGTACTCCATTTCATTGAGTCAGTTCTTAGCCCCATCTCCAAGGTGATACCATCAAATTTTGGTGGAATTATCCTTTTTATGTCATTTGTAAGTTCAGCTACCAACCTTGCCTTTTTGTTTTTAGGATGATTAGGTGCATTTGCATTCACATTTGCATTGTTATTGTTGGCATTTGCAACATCATTATTTTCTATGTTATTTTTATTTTCTCCACCAGGATTTTTAGCATTCATATTATTTTCTGGAGGTGGCTCATTTCCATTAACAAAATTATCTTCCTTATTTTCCATTACTTGTTGTTCAAACAATCTTATTCCTTGTGTCATGAAGAACAACAAGGATCTCATCTAGATTTTGTACTGTAGCTACTTCACCAACCGAGGTTGGTTATTTGCAGTATGTCCCCTTGTTCTAACCATTTTTTGTTAATAAAAAATAAAATTTTTGCTAGTGATGGACTCAAATAGGTCTAAGAGCTCCAACCTTCAGCTCTGATACCAAAATGTAACATCCTCATTTCAAGAATTCAATATAAGGGATTTTTTTATCATAATGTTTCATTGTTCTAAATTCACATAATTTAGAACCAACATTAATTTAGCCAATCCATCCTATAACTGTAAACCATATGCAACTATTATGAGTTGGTATTAAACCAATCCCTCATATTTCATTTCATCAATGTGTATACTAAGTATACTTATGGTTCCCTTATTCATTTAGGGTCATTCAAGTGTTAATCTCTAAAGTGCATATCTGGGTATCTGTTATGGAAAACCCATCTGATATCATACATATTTAGTCTAGGTGAAATCAAGACAACACAATCAACAACTTGTGATACTTTAGTGAAAGTTTTAATACATGTATGTCATGTTTTAATTCCTAGATGGCATACTCATTAAAAGTAACATGTATTTCACCAAACTTGAAACTATTATCTAGATTTGGACTTACTTGATTCACATCAATCACTTCCAAGGTCATTTGTTAAATAAAAATTAGGGATAATTCACATAGACTAGTGGATGATAAGTCAACTTAGGATGATTATGGGAAATTAAGCGTATCTGAATTGACTTGTGTTACTTCGGATCCAATTCCTTCCCTGTAGTCATCATAGGATGAGATCAACACAAAGCCATACTCCTATCATAATTTAGTGTCTAACATTTACTTAGATCCATAGCTTTGCAAAAGCTATGTTTAGGGGAGCTAGGTGAATTATCGCGCCATAGTAGCTGCTCCATAGTAACCAATTAATGAATAACGTTAATAAATGGCTACTATACAACAATAACTATATTTTGACAACCCATTGAGTTCCACTAAATAGATCATCGTATCTTAATAAGTTCATTATTTCAATTAATTCACAACTTGGTAATCTTACCCTAAGTTATTCTATTCAATAGGTGTCATACCTAAGGATCTACTAGGGTTCAAAATGTTTTTCCTTTAAGTAAGGATAATACTTGTTTTAATCAATTAAGTATAGATATTGTAGTTTAAAATCTGCATTATGCTTAGTCATGAAAGTATACCTTTTTCATTAATTAGGTATAATTGGTTTAAGTATCGTGTTCTTAATTCAATTGTATTTAATGTAGGATCCCAATCATACATTATCATTTAAACATGCTTATTCCCTTAGGAACCATCTTATATATTCATAACTATTATGTTTGGGTATGTTTTCATACTTTAAAGAGTAAACATATCTAATCAAGCATTCAACACATATCACATTCAATCATAAGAATAACATTCTTATATCATTAACAATTGACCTTTCATTATAATATATATATATATATATATATATATATATCCAGTAAGTATCATTTTATACATAAGTACATTATAATCCCTATGTCTATCAATTTTGTTTTGATCAATAGAAGAACCTGATCTGATACTAAATGTTACAAAATACAGGTTTAGGAACATAGATTTAGCTTTAATTATTTTCTATCTTCCTACTTATTGCATATCACACATATTGTTGATAAAACACAGACATATATTGAACATTGAATATATTGATCTATTGTAATTCATACATTCATATTGCATATGTATTCATTACAACACACTTCTATTACAATCCAATCCTCTACATCACATTCTATTAACTGAAACCACTATGTCCACTTTCGAAATAAGACAAGTAAGTATTTTATGATAATTCTACCAGATCGATAAGTAAACAATTCCATTTCAGAAACCACGGTATAACAGTTCAGTAGTGAACATAAACTTAGAAGACAATCACATGCCATGTTTTCCAACCAATCACAAAGAGTCAAGTACAGATATCAAAACATCAGAGGTATTACAGATCAATCTCTATTCATCTACTACTATCACCTAAGGTTGCATCCAAAGGGGTTTCATAAGAATCAAATAATCCATCTAGCTTCATTCAAGGGACGTCTAATTATACATATACACATAGACATGAAGTTAATTTTGACATCCACACATCTATCTACATCCTTAAATTTAGCTACTTTCTCACTATCAAGTGCATCATGCACATGATCCACCTAGGGAAAAATTCTCGCACACACACATACGAGAACTAAATGGAGTCTAAAATTTAGTGCAACACTCGGTTGTAAGTTCACTTTGGTAGGTGACTATTGGGGTCAATATGAATCCCCATTTGCATCTTTTTTATTTTTAGGATTTAATTTGTTTTTTGGTTTTGCAGGTTCTTTTTCTCTTGGCAGGTTACAGGTTCGGAAATTTTTCAGCGACCTACATGAGAAAAGTAGTGAAGGTTAGTGACATTGAAGTGACACATAAGAAATCAATTTCTAACCATTTTCGTAGTCATGAACACCCGAAAATGGTCTACATCATCAATTCACCCCTAACCTGATCTAGGCACCCCAATCCATTTTATTCTAGTAGTTCTAATTATTTTTGTGTGTGGTTTTTACATATTGCTCCTCTTGTTCAGCAGTTTTCTAGCTCAACATACTTCAGGGTTTATTGTGAAATCAGATAAGTATTTTATCCTTCTCTTTCACTTATGATTTTCAATTTTATTTTTTAGGTTATATTTGTACTTTATTACATCATCATTGTGTTGTGACTATGTAATTAGGTTTTTTTTACAAATTTCAATATTTTTTTAATCAATGGTCTTCCTCCTTGGTGGGGTTCTTTGGCTCCTATTTTTCATTCTTATCTTTGGAATTCATGTGTTGGGTTAGTAAATTTAACACATTGAACTCTCCTTGGCAAAAATGTGGGGACTCATCACCCTCAATTCTTCATCAAAGTTCAACAAATCTAGAATATCCAAAGCAAATTAACAGTAGCACATTCCCTTCATAAAACAAACATGTGTAGTCCTTCTATGTTTGGAATTTCTTTTTAGGATTTCTTTTTACAAAATTCCTTATAGTATTTTCATTACATATTGAGTTAAATTTCATTTTCCTATCTCAGGCATTGACTACACTCTATGTTATGGGTTTCATTTAGGAGAGTGCCAATACCAACACAACGAGATGTAACTACAAAATAAAGTAATTATCAGAAAATATAAAATATTTCTACACACTTAGGTATATTTTTATTCAAGCATGCAATTTTCATTTCATACTTAAGGGGTGAAAATTTAAAATTTGACAATCTATCCTTTGACATTATTAGTATTGACATTGCACACTCGTATATACAAATATACCCTCCTCACTCTTTCTCAGCACACCTTGATAGCTCTTTGAGTACTTGTTTATCTTTACACACCTCTCTGTCATAATTTTTTGAAGTATAAAAACATAAAACACACCTAAAACCATCCATCCTCTAACCCATAAAGTCAAAATATGATTTCTTTCCTCCCAGTCAAAAATAACAGTTTCAGTTGGTTTGTACAATTCTAAAAGTTGACCTTACTATATAATTTTAGACAGACATGTTTTGATATAATTCTTCCAATTCTATCACATTATAATGAGAAAGTACATCCCTTTGGTCATTATTTTATGACATAACAACCTTTGAAGGTATATATAAGAAATTAAAACATACATCGTTCAAGGACCTAGGACTTTAAGAAGTCATCATGTAAATTACATAAAAGGAACTCCAAGCTCCCTAGGGCCTAAGCTGAAAAATAACTCATACATAGACATTAAGGTAGCACCATCTATAGGTCTAAAGTATCCTTTTAGGTCTAAAATTGTCCATCTTCTTTCTACAAGAAATCAAAGTGACCCTTCCCAAGTTTTTGAGCAAGTGTGAAGCTCAATTTAAATCATTGTCAAAGCACGATTGTCAATTTTTAATTACACTATGGTAGATATCACATGCTAGGAGAATGATGTATGATTTGAGGCCTCTTTTTTATATAATTAAATTACTTATATATCTAAATATAAATAAAAATAGAGAACCAAACAATACCAAAATTTTGATAAATGATCTCAATATGCAAGTATAAAAATTTGGCCAATGTGAGGGGGAAACATTCAAACTATACAATAAGACTCAAGTGCTCAATATGAATATAATAACCTACTCTCTAAATCCTATATATACCCAACTATACTATCCTAAATTCCTAAGGTAAACCCATTAATCATATGAAATCATAAATAATTATGATATGACATGCTAGAGATTATGTTAGCCATAAGTTGGCTATCCATATCCCAATATATGAATTAGGGTTCAAGGTGTAGCATGTCCCTCCCATTAAAATAAACATTGTCTCTAATGTTTGTAAGCTCTATATTCTTATCCAAAAATGATTCATCCTCCCATGTTCCATCTTCAATGCTTAAATTCTTGCATTTGATCAGATACTCAGTGATGACCATTATCCTAAAATTCTTAGTGCATGTTTGTAGGATTCATTCAGGTTCCAAGAGGATATATTCCTCTTCATAAAAATATGATAATACTGATTGAGAAGACACCTTCTTCCCAATGACCTTATTCATGAAATAAACATGGAAAATTAGATGTATTTTACTTGACTAAGGAAGCTCTAGTTTATATACCACACTACCAATTTTTACAACACTTGACAAGGCCCATAATATTTGGGTTAAATATTGTTATATTTTTTTATTGTTTCAAAGATAGTTTCTTATATGGTTGTAATTGCACAAAAACCAAGCATATAACTTCAAATATTTGTAAACTATGGTGTTGATGAGATTGTTGCTTCATGTGGTTTTGTGTCATGACCAATTTATCATTTAGGCTAGATAAAACCTCTTGTTGGTGATGAATGTGCTTTTCAAATTCTCTTACTTTAGGATGGACCCTTAAATTGGAAGTGAGGGATGGTGGATAGTAGCCATATAATGAAAAGAATGGGGAAATTTTAGATGAAGTGTGAAATTTATTATTATACCACCATTCAACATGTGGTAGCCACTTAACCCATATCTTCTGTAGTCTTTTTATTGCTAACACTAGCTATGCACGCTGACACTTCTTCCAGAGAAGTCTGGAAGATCACCTAAAGCACATACAGCTACCAAGTCCCTCCTTTACTTTTCTTATCAAGATGTTAGCATACATATTGATTTTTATAATCAAGACAATCATTCATGCATAGAGAAACATCATAATCATGGCAATTTAGCAACACATCCAATAATAAATTCACTTAACATAAAGAATAATAAACAAGATTTGTATCCCCATTATACCATGCTTAGACCTAGTCAACCTAGAAACCTAAACACAATTATCAATTATAATCCATAATAAATTACATAACATAGAAGTTACATATATTAGAGACCTTTATAACCCTACACTGGACCATGCACGCCCTCATATAGGCTCCAAAACCCTAGGATGTTAAGCACTAACTCCCACTAGAACTCACTCTTTATTCTTGCTCCTCAACATAAGAATGCATTGCCCATATTTACACATGGTGGGGAATTTCCCTTCACCTCCTTCATACACTTTCCTAATAATACACGTGATTATAATAGATTGCATGTTTTTTTATTTTTTGCTAATAATAGACCGAACTAAATATACAACATGATTTAATCTGATTTATTCCTATTATTAGCCTTCTTCCATGTGTGATCTCTATCTCTTCTCTACATTTTATTTTTCTGGTTATAGATCCTTTGTGTGCGTGCCAAGCCATCATGTTTTTGTCTATTTTCATACCTTGCTTGAGTGGCACTCCAACTCTTCTTTTCTATTCCTTGTCTAGAAAATTGGTTGTCCCTAATCCTCTACATGCATGTGCACAACATTACACGCTGACCTATTTCACTGATGTGTGTTCCCCTTACACGCTACTCTATTCTCTTTCACATTCACCCTTATGTGTAATCATCTATGTTCTGTTGATACTTAGTAAATTTTATCCTACCAACATTATCCCACACTATGGATATTGTATGTCCTTGGAAATATGTTTATAAATAATTCCCTTCAAAGAAAGGAAGAATAAAGAATTGGAAAAACAAAGAATGGTTTTACATAAACCAATGAATTAGAAAATGTCAATCTCCCATAGGCGTACACTTGAATTTATTCCTAGGGTGGCTGGAGTAGTTATAGAAACTCTTCCTTAAGGATATTATATATCTCTTCCCATGTTGCAAGATCCTTTACAGTTGCATCTGGCACCAATCATCTTCTAATGCATACATATTTTTTGTAACCAACGATCTGTGTTCCTTGAGTAGTACATCAAACGTGTCTCTCATGACCTTAATAAAATATTAGTTCCATGTAATCTTATCCATGATCTCTTCATGCCCAACCTTACTTTCCTAATTTCAGTCTCCTCCGGATTGGTGTGTGCTTTGAGGATGGGATCAAGGTCTTGATTGTTATCAAATGTACATCATTCCTTCTTCATTGCATCCTTAACCATAGTGCTCAACACCTCATATTCAAATATTTTGTGTGCCACGGATTCCTTATTCTTCTCTCACCATGAAACAAACTCTTCTTTTTTCAGCCCTTGCACACACTTCTATTCATGTAACAACATTCTTACCAAGGCTTTCAAGTAGTGCAACTCTGTTGGATATTCATCCTAAGAATTTTCTTCCAGGTCAGGGCATAATTTTGTAATTGCATTCAAAAGGTGAGTGGATTTGTTGAAGGCATATTTGGCATGCTTATTTTCCTTCCCTAACTCCTATGTGAGTCATTGAACCTCCTTTTATTTATCTCTCTTATCCTCTAACAATACCTTGATAGTGGCCCCCTTGTCTAAATTTTTGCATGCTAACTCCATTGCTATTTTATTTAGAGAATTGTTTTCCTACTCATCAATCAACTACATGGATTTGATATTCATGAGGAATATACCTAGTAATATCTTCATCTTGTTCCTAATATATGCTTCATTGTTAATGTCAAACTCAGGCTCCTTTATGTGAGTCTGCATACTCCAGGAAATAATTTTCTTTGTGTTCATTTTCACTCCTTCTGGATCAATTACCTCTTATCCATAGAGGACTTTGTTATGCATTATGCTTTGTAATATTAATTACAACACCTTTATATGATCATCTATATAATTTATCTAAGGTTTCCGCAATACTTCCTCATTTTTCCTCCTTCCTTCACTGCGCTTACCTTTTGGTACCTTCTTTTAAACACTTGGATGTGCACTACTTCGACTTTAACCTATGCATCCCAAGGCTTGTCTAGATGGCTCGCCATCACATTTTTTTCCTCGTATTCCCTAGATCCTACTTCATGTGCACTGTCTACCTCTACATCATGTCTTATATTCTCATCCTTAACTTATTTTTCATCATAGACTGACTCCCCACTGCGGGTGACATATTTTACAGACTTTTCCTCATTGCTTTCCTTAGTTGTCACCAACCTTCACCTTCTTCTCCTAAGAGGTCTCACCTTATTCTCCTAGCTCGAATTGGTTGGAGTAACCTTGGGAGACTTCTTTTCTTCCTCATAAGTTCCTATACCACTACTTTTTCCTTTACGCCATCTCCGTAGCTTTGTCCTACAACTATGGTTGAACATAGTGTCATCCTCTGCTTCTGCCTCCTCCTCATCATCTTTATCTTATTATTCTTCTTCCTATTTGTGAGGGGTCTCCTCATGTACTCTTTTGGTTCCAATAGTCTATTTAATTTTAGGATGCTTCAAAAGGATAAGGTCTCTAGTATGCAGATACTTCCCATTCTTCATATTTGGCCTTAAGTATATATATATATATATATATATATATATATACACACACTTTTGTTTCTTCCTTCCCCACTACAAGATTCACAGGGGTAATATCCATGTTATCAAAATCCATTAACTCCACATATGTTGAATTCAAGGGATATATATACTTGGTGTGCAGTGTGTGGCAATCAACATCTACCCTATCTACATCAAACATCAAATTTTGTGCATCTAAAATTATATTCATTAATTCCTGGAAGTACTTGGAAGTGAAAGAATAAGGTAGTTTACACCATGAATCTTGTCTCAAGTACTCATATAGAACCTTCCCAAGTGTAAAATGTTGGTGAACTACGAATTATGACTTACCATCCAAAATCAAGGAAAAATCCCTCAACACGCACAACTCATCCTTGAATCCTTTGCGCATTCACATGTACCACTTTTCCACCTAAAGCTTATATGTCTTGGTGATTCCTCCATTACATGTGTAATATGTGAAATTTTTTATGGGGACTTATTCTCTATAGGATATATCTAGACCTTATCGTGAGGCCCATTTGGTAATCCTATCTCCTAAAATACTATTAAGAGAAAGATAGCATCCCAAGTTATCTTCTCACCTTTTATTACTTGCACCCTTACTTCTTTAATGATTCTATTGACAATGACTTACATAATATTGTAGTGAATTTTATGTGCCATTTTCTAAGCAATATGCATCCATTTCTTGTTTAGTTATGACCACCTCTAAGATGCACCCAAATTACAACTGACAATAGAATCTTGTCCCTGAGTCACTCAAACCTACAAAATACATTGCACAACCTCCCCATTTGTAGTTAATCACATTAGTAGTGGCCTCTACTCTTGTATCATCCTCTAAGTTTGGCTCTATCCTTAAACCTAAACTACACAATCCTATAACCCTTCTAATTAGTTTTTTGGTGACACACATTCTCCTCCCTGTAAAGTCTAAGTAGTGTCATGGACATGTGGCATCAACTATTGATATAATCACTTTGGCTTGCCAAAGAAGGGTAACTCATAGATTTGAAGTACTCCAACACTCTCCAAGTCTTTCTGCATGGATTCATCATAGACCAATTTCCCTTTTGTAGTCCTCTAATCCATCTTCTTCATTATTTGTTTATTTAGGCTTCATGTGCCTCCAAGAAATGATTATAGTCACTAATCTTGCACTTAGTCAAGTGTAAATCACCTGGCTTCCCTATAATCACTCTTTTGGGGTACTACCTTTTTTAAAACCATGCCTCTGGTGCGTCCTCCACTTTAGGATTATTTTTCTTTCCCTTACCTTTTCCCTTAGGTGAATGCTTAATTAATGTTTCCTTATTAGTTTTCGTTTCGAATTTCACAACTTTTCATACTTCAAACTTGCAGGACAAAGAAAAAATTATGTTCCCTAGGTGCCAAAATATTTACTACACATGTTTTATAATTGTTGGGTGCTCAACTCCTTCAAATCTATGTATTGTTCCACTTTTTTCCCTAGTTTACAATGCATGACCCCATTCCCTAGTTCCATAAATCGTAGCTCTACGCATTCTCTTCAAACCCTAGCTCAAGGAATACAAACCCTTGAACCTCTATGTATTATCAACATCTGTGCCTTCCTTCCATGCCCTTACTTCCATTGAAAGAGGTCCAAATCTAGCCATTTTTCCTTACTTTTATTTCATCTCAAATTCCCCTTATACAAGCTCTCTGTACTCACAGACACACTTTAGACTTATTCTCTCTTTCAATCACTTTAACTCTTTAATATGTAAGGTAAGAATGAACTTTCTCACACTCCTTTTATAGTTTTTTTAAAAAAAATGCATTAATCACTCCTCACCTACCACTGATAAAGCATTAAATGTTCTTTCTACTTTTTATGTGTTTTTCCTTACTTTCTTCCTCATGCGGAAGTCATAACCTTTTGGCACACCACTACATCCTAGGCTGCATTCATCCTTATTTGCACTTCCTTGCGCAACAACCCATCTTCCTCTGCACTTCATTCCAAGTAGTTTATCCTAATACAACCTCCCTCATGTTACACTACGCAGACATTTTATCATGTGGTTTCCCAATCTGAGCAACTTTAAAGCACTATCATTTCTCAACACATGTAACACTTTCATTTTTATATCACGCATACCTCATTCGTATCCATCATGCATACCTCTGAACCAGTTCCAAGAAAAATACCAGCATCCCAAAATTTCATGTTACACACAGTCACACCTACTTCACCCCACACTAAATTTATTTGCGGTCCTCAATGCATCAACTCAGTCAGTTGTAATCAGCCCCTATGCGTGGATGTCCTTATTACAAAAAAACAAGAAAATAAAAAACATGAAAGGTAAATCTAATCTAAGTGGTAATATAGCCTTATTAAAAACATATAAAGGAAGCTTATTTATAGTAGGGATTTAGCCTACTCCCAATGAAGAAATTGACAAGCATGGTGCCATCTAGCACTTGTAATTGACATGTGCCTGATTATAGTATCTTGGTCACTAAAAAGGGTCCCAAACAGTGGAATTTCAGCTTCCCTAGATGGTGCGTAAACTTGGATCATACCACAAAATTATCATATTTCTAAATGAAAAAGACTTTTTCTTGATGTTCCTGTCATGCCCAACCTTTTTTCATGCCTTTTCTATCTTCTAACTCTAATGCACAATGGTGCGTCACTCATTCAACTGTATTGATTTTTCAATACACTCATCAATGACATGCTCATCATCCAATTCTCTTATGTGCATAATACACAGGGATGGAAAAATAAATTCCATAGGTAGTACGAACTTTGTGCCAAACGCCAATTGAAAGGGTGTGGCCTTGTTCAACCATTTATATGTTCTTCTATATGCCCAAAGTACAACTAATACCTTGTCATCCCAATCTTTTCTTCCAATATCACATATCTTCATTAGTGTTTTTCCAAGATCTTGTTAAAAGATTCAGTAGTTTCATTTTCCTGATGGTGATATGGGGTAGTCTTATGGTTTGCCACCATAAAATATTCCAATAAAATTATAATAGTCTAATTTAAGAAATGAGTTCCTCTATCACTCTTCAGACTCAATGGAAGTCCATACCTGCTAATAATATTTTCCCAAAGGAACCTCGTTGTAGTGAAATACTTTATATGCAAACCCCTTGCCCACCTTCTCAGATAGTTAGTACATGTGATGATGTAATTCACTCCTCTCATGTGCGTGGATAGTGTAATAGGTCCTACAAAATCTATTACTCATTTTTTAATTTCATGATGTCTAATTCTCTTAAAATTATCACATGCTTTAAAAAAAAACTTATTTTCCTTATACAGTGTCTCCTACCATATACTTGTGAAAAGGATCTTGTGCGGGGTCACTTCTTCTGCATAATGGCCACCTGCAATGCCTACATATGCTTTCTCCATAATGGCTTGGAGCTCATGCTCTAGAACACACCTACACAAGACCTCATCTCTACCCATTCTATACAGGTCTCCTTTAAGAAGATAATATGGTGTGGCTCAAATAGTAAGTTATTTCTTTCTAAGGTCTTGAGTCCTTTTGAAAAAATTCCAATGTGTAAAAATACTACAATGTCTTCTAAATCTGTTAGCATATGGTTCAACTTGAATAATTGTGCATGCAAAATTGTGTCTTCAATACTTTTCATTTTGTCTCTAGAATTGATCCTCGATAAGTGATCAGGGTCCAAGTTGCTTTTTCCCAGCTTGACTAAAACTATAAAGTAAATTCTTGAAAATGGAGTATCCACCGGAAGATGCGCCCTTACAAAATAGGTTTTTTGACAAAGTACTTAAATGCCATATGATAACTATAGAAAATGAATGGAATGGTTAATAAGTATTGTCAAAAATTATGAAGAACATAGATCATAGATAATTTATCATGCTCTATGGTTATGTAGTTTTGATCTATTGGTGTTAACTTCCTACATACAAAACATATGGGATGATCCGCATTACCCTCTCTTGGTTGTGCAAAGAATGCACCAATAGACATACCATAGGCATCAACATGTACATGGAAAGGTTTGTTCCATGAAGGAAAGTGTAAGATAGGTGTAGTGGTGAGATTATCCTTCAAGATCTCAAACGCATGCTTCTTCGTGTCACCCCAATAAAAATTTCCTTTAGCTTTGAGAAATTTCTCCAAGGGCATAAAAATATTAGCATAACCTTTGATGAAATTTTGGTAATAACCAATATGTCCCAAGAAACCATGCACTTCGCTTTGATTGGTCGTATCTTCATGTACTATTATGACTTCAATTTTAGTTAGATATTGTAACAAACCATCCTTACAAATTATGGGTCCAAACAGAGTTCCAAAGTGTGTAATAAAAATACACTTCTTAATGTTTAGGGAGATGCTAATATGCCTGCATCTCTCAAAAATCAATATTAAATTATTACAATGATCTTTCACATGCCCATAAATGGTCCAATAATCAAGATAAAAGTACAAGAACTTATTAATTAAGTCATGAAAGGCATGAACAACTATAAGAAAGAAAAGTGTTGGCACATTCTTTAATCCAAATGGCATAACATCATATGTAAAACCTCCTCATTCAATGTAAAATTTGGTCTTCTCCTAATCCTTGTGCATAATGCACACATGGTGGTACCCTAAAAATACATTCGTGAATGAATATATTTTGTGCCTTATAACTCTTTCAAGGAACTCCTATGTAAATGACATAGTAAAAGGATATATGACACATGAAGCATTGAGTTCCATGTAATCTACACAAATATTTATTCGGCCATCCTTCTTGATGTTGATCACCATGGGGCTAACCCACATGGATTTCCTAATTGGATGAATGATTAAACACTTAAGAATTTTTTCAATTTCTTCTTTGACCTTCACACGTAGGTTCGGGTTCATCCTATAAGGATTATTTTAAACCAGATGCATCTTCTTTTAGCTTAATCTTCATCTCTCCCAACGAGGGATGCAATCCCTTTAACTCGTGATAGCCTCTTAGAAATAAGTACATGAAGTCACACAATAGTTCAATGATATTTGTAAACTCTACTTTTGACCAATAGTCTCTAATGATTACCTCCTTTGGGGAATCCTCAGTACCAATATTAACCCTTTTAGTCTTCATAGGAGCATGGTAGGCACATGCTTTTTCATCTGCATAATCCATCACCTCACACACACCGTGAGTATGGCTAATATCTAGGTTCTCTACTTCTTCATCATAAATAAGGTAGATAGTATTCCCTTTTTCCTTTTCTTTCTAGGTGTGGCCTAATTGTATATCTATTATCTCCAATACATCTCCACACATCTCAAAATCAGGTTCTCTAAACAACTAAATCATGAGCTCCTCAATTTTTGTGTTATCTCCTAGTGTGATGCACTTCATAAACTGTAAGGCTTTATGTATTGGTGGCTTAGTTGAAAAAAATCAAATTTGTGAACAATACCTTCAGAAATCTCACACAAGCTTATAGTCTCTCGTTTTAACTCATCATGGTCATACCAAGCTCGCACTCATCCTCACATTGTAGAATAGAACTTATGTACCCAAAGAGATAGTGGTATATATTCCTATCCTTATGACCATTGTCTCTCGTAGTTATGGACGTGTACTAAAGTAGGAGTCTTCCCATCATACTCATGTATAAGACAAGGAATATTATTTTGAGTAAACCTTTTCAAAAAGGATACCCTTGCCATGTGCCAACCAAATATATTATCTTTTTGTGTTTCCCACTAATGTGTTGTAGTTATATCGAATGTATAGACCAGTATATTCCTTTAATCCCCTTCATTCAGCCTTTGGTTCTCCACAACGTGTAATAATGAGTCAGGTTTTTCTTCCCCAGTATATCTCAAAAATTGAGTTTTTCCTAAGCACCTAATTATGTGCATCCTGATCATCTAGGTGACTCTTCTCTCAACCTTGCGTACAACCATTTCATATGTACCATAGGACCAATTTTTACAAGTAACATTGGAAAATTCATTGACTAAAGTATTCCTTCTTTTTATGGTTCCACATTCTCAGGTTTGTGTATTATACATGCATAAATCCTATTAAGTTTTTCACTCACTGGTTCAATATAGAGTGCAACCTTCACATCATCTAGGTGTATGAAAAATCACTCCTCCTTGTTCTAAAAATTGATATATCTTATGTTGAAGTGAAAATTTTCATTTTTGTCATAAATTCAAGGCCATCCAAGAAGTGTTAGGAAATTTCCTTCCTTAACTAGCTCCAATACTTCAAAATCACCTGTGAATTTTTCTCCTTAGATACTGATTGAAGCATCCTTGAATACCCCAATAAACATGAACCTTATCTTATTTATCATAAACCAATACATTAGAAGATGGATATAATTGTGCCCTCCCCATTTCATTCCATGCATCCAAAGTTAGAACACTTACCTCTACACCCGTGTTAATTAGAATATTACTCACTAGTCAACTGTCTATCACTTCATCTAATGTAATTTCCTTGTCATACACATGGTCTAATGGAGGTAAATTCTCATGAAGAATCTAGTGCTCTCATTCAAATCCTACACATGGAACTTTCTATCACATCCATTCTCGTAATAGGGGATGATATTCTCCTTTCGCAACATCCTATAGACCTCCTTCTATAGAGCTCAATATTAATTTTGTGTTCCCTTTCACATGCATGTTCCTTTAGGAGCTGGATATCTCCCTACAAATACCTAATTATTCCCATGGTCTCTTATTAGACCTCCTTTTGATGAGAAGCATCTAGATACTTAACATGTATAATTTTCCCCTCCTAATAAGGGGATTTTCCTTAAGAGGCTAATGAGCACGCGTAACTTCTACTCATGTGATGACTAACACTAGTTGGATTTCCAGATCAGCCATCTTTTTAGGTGTCCATTTTTCATTCTTCGCACACTCTACCTTGATCATTCCTGCACCCTTTTCCTTCTTATTATTCTTACACATATGTTCATAGAGCTCTAGACAATCCTCAACTTTGTGTGCTTTTCCATAGTACATGTAAACATGATTCTTGGGAAACTCACATTGGTAATGATCAGGGTACCCACAAGTGTAATAAGTCTCACACATGAACATTCCTCTACCACCATGACCTCTGCTCCTTGATCCACCTTCGAACTTGCCATCTCTTTTTTTACTCCCTTCATTAGGGTGGGTGTCCTACGCCTGACAGATACTTGCCATTGTGGTCTATCACAATCCAATCTCACATGCCTCACGAATCTGGTCTATCAAATGGTAGTCATTTGTATCATGAGTATGTGCATCACAAATATTTTAGTACATGGATATGTTCTTCTTTATTACACGTTGTAAGATGGGGAAATTCTAGACATCATGATTCTTGTGAAAAATATCACAAGATTGTAACAACACATGATAATTATTGTGCAAATAGTTATCCTTACTATTTCATTTCACATCACAATCAGTGCACCATAACCCACTGCATGTTTCATATTCCAAATTGGTATATATATTTTCCAATTGCTTAATCATAATTGTTATTTTCACCTTAATAAAATGGCTCACTCTAGTGTTTGCACTCCCAATTGCTTCATCATTCATAACTACCTCCAAAGCTTCGTGCAGATCAGTAATTTTTTATGTGATAAGGCCCTCCAAAATGGAGTCAACAAGCCGCTAACGAACCACTATGCATGTTGGATCTAGTGAATATCATAAGATAACTTAGACAAGATAGTTTTAAACTACGCATCATACTGCCTCCCACTTTTAGAAAAACCATGCTTGATGTCCTTTGATGCACTAATACTCTATTTCTCAAAGTCAAGAATGTGAAATTTATCCAAGAAGGAAGAGCTCAGTGCATCATAATCCACCGCAGTATGGTATAGATCATACTTTCTATATCAGTTGTGTGTGCACCCTTGAATTTTGGGTTGAAATTGACTTTCCTTTCTATCAGTAATTTTTCTTTTCTTTTCTCTCCATGACAATTCACACTTGTGCATGCTCAGTCGCATCCTCCACACCTCTATACTATGGAAAGTAAAGAGATGTATCTCAAACAAGACATGAGGTGTCACTAACTATAGTTGTTGAGGTTTTGGTTACAATGACAAAGATTATGGTCCTTACCCTAGAGTGGGGACAGATCCTGAACCTGAACCTCCACTAGAATTTCCTCTGTATGGTGGCTGACCTAAGCCTCATAAGCCTCATGAACCTTGTGAGCCTCCCACCATGACTTGTGGTCGTATAGATGAAATTTCATATGTCCCAGTTACTTTTCTCTTGCCTTCAATATGATGCTCTTCAACTACCTTTGGGTCCTCAACACATTGTGTAAGGGATAGGTAGTCAGGTTGGATCAGATGTGTGCCCACAATTCTCTCTCTCCTAATACTAACTCTTATTAGAGGCCAATGGGGTCTCTCTACTATGTTTTTCCAATGTTAGGATGACATAATACTACAGCCCCTTACCATCTATGGGGTTATCATCAGTTATGCTAGTCATCATTTATTTTGACCTCAACACATCATCAATTACCCTTTTTAGTTCCTTTTATACTTGAAGGTATTTCCTCTCTATCTTGCTTCTTCTATGGCCACTAACATCCTTCCCAATATTACTCCTTCCCCTTCACATGGTGGGGTTTTATCTCACCATAGGTAATCTCTCCATTCCCATTTTTACCATCAGGATCTTGAAAAATAAAGGTATTACATGTAAATAAGATCCCCTTGGCTCATGCAAGAACCAAAAATATGCTTCCTTTGGGAAATAATATGTCAAAGTTGTGTACTCCAATATATAACTACATAATACAACTTCCCACCAACAATCCAAAAATTTAGTCCATGGCTCGTCTGAATCAAAGATTGTTTGATAGTCTTCCTGTGTCCAAAATTTCTTTACTATCTGGACACCTCTATTTTCCACATAAGCTTCCAACCACCAATACAACTCTACTAGGAAGAAACTGAACAACGTATCATATAAATAGTCATATTTTTTTTGTTTCAAATATATTTTCTTGTATGGTTATAATCACACAAAAACCAAGTATCTAACTTCAAATCATTTTACACTACAATGTTGATGAGTTTGTTGCTTCATGTGGTTTTGTGTCATGACCAAGTTTTATTTTATGCTAGATAAAATCTATTTTTGGTGATGAATTTTATTTTCAACTTCTCTTACTTTAGCATGGACCCTTAAATAAGAAGTGAGGGATGGTGGATAGTAGTGGTATAATGCCAAAAATGGGGAAATTTTGGATGAAGTCTGAAATGAATTTTTATACCAACCTTTTACAAGTGGTAGCCATTTAACCCATATCTTCTATAGTCTTTTTATTTCCAACACTAGCATTACATGTTAACACTTCATCCAAAGAAGTCTAGAAGCTCATCTAAAGCCCGTGAAGCCACCAGGCCCCTCCTTTTCTTTACTTATCAAGATATTATCATACATGTTCATATTTATAATTAAGAAAATCATTCATGCATAAAGAAACATCATAATCATGGAAATTCAACAACACATATAATAAGGAAATTCACTCAATATAAAGAATAATAAACAAAATTCGTATCCCCATTATACCATGCTCAGATCTAGTCAACCTAGCAACCCAAACACAATTATACATTATAATCCATAATAAATTACATAACATGGAATCTGAATACATTAAAGACCATTACGACAACACCCTGGATCATTTGCGCCCTTATACAGACTCTAAAACCCTAGGCTAATAGCACTAACTCCCACTAGAACCTAATCTCTATTCACACTCCTCAAAATAAGAACGCATTACCCATATTTATACTCGGTGGGGACTTTACCTTCACTTTCTTCATGCACTTTTCTAATAATAGGCATGTTTTCAATAGCTTGCATGCTTTTTATTTTGTGTTATTAATAGACTAATATAAATATAAAACATGCTTGAATATACTTTATTCCTATTATTAGCCTTCTTCCATGCGTGATCTCTAACTCTTCCCTACATGTTATTTTTCTAGTTATAGATCCTTTGTGTACATCCCAAGCCATCCTACTTTTTTCTATTTTCATACCTTTCTTGAGTGACACTCCAAATCTGTTTTCTATTTTTAGCCTTGTCTATAAAAATGGCTAAGTATTTGATCCTCTACATGCATGTGTGTAGCCTTGCGCACTGACTTGTTTTATTGTTGTGCTGACCCATTTCAAGTTACTATATTCTTCCATGCACACACCCTTACATGTAAGCCTCTACACTTTGTTAATACTTGGTCAATTTTCTTTGACCAACATCTTCTGCTTATGAAGTAAAGCATCATAGATACCCCTCCAAACATTTTTTCACTACCTCTATATGTTTGTCATTTTGGACATGATATGATGAAATATGAGCTAATTGAGTACCCAAACATGAAAATTATATAAATCGGTCCAAAAATGACTAATAAATATAGGATCACGATCATTGACTATAATCTTGGGTTTTTTATGTAGCTTTTGAACCATATCCATAATAAAATATATGACATTTGTAATCACTGTAAATAGATGTGGAAAAACACAAAAATGATCATACTTGGGGATTTTATCCTTCACCACCATAATTAGACTTTTCCCTTCATACTTTTGTAATCCTATGATGAAATCCATGGAAGACTCTTCTCACTGCTCACTAGGAATAGACATAGGTTACAAAATTATTGGAGACTTAATAGTTTCACCCATGTTACACTGAAACATTAATTATTCGGAAAAAAAATTCTAGATATTTTCTTTCAAACCTTTCCAAAATAAATCCTGCTCAACTCTATTATAATTTTCTAGGAATCTAGAATGGCCACCCACTAGAGAAGCATGGAGCTTTGAGAGAACTTTATATTTAAGGATTGAGTTTTTACATAAGTGCAATTGGTCCTTATACCATAATCCATCCCCCTTCTAGATAAAATTATTTGAATTTCTCAAATCTTGTCGAAGATTTTGAATGAGAGTTTGGGTTTCTGTGTCAATTTTCCATTCATATCTTTCCTAATCTACCCAATCTACATACAATATGAACATGGAATTTAATAATTCCTCTTTGGACTCATCCCTCTTAGATGGTGCATCAACTACCACATTTTATTTTAATTTTTGCATATGATATCAAATTCATATCCAAACATCTTAGTGATCCATTCTTTGTTTCTTAAAATGAGATTCATTTTGCTAAGAAGTATTTCAAATTTTCATGATCTATCTTTACCTTGAATGGATGACCCATGAGATATTGTCTCCACTCTTTGACTACATGAAGAACAACCCACATTTCCTTGTCATAAGTTGGTTTTTAGAGGTTACAACCTTTCATTTTATGAATCTCAAATGCAATGGGGCAGACATCTTGTATAATTTTTACACCTATGTCACACCCTGAAGCATCACATTTAAAAATGAAAGTCTTGGAGAAGTCTAGGGTAACTATGACTTGAGTGATACACATGTCCTTCTTCCATGATTCAAATTCTTAGGTTTCTACCTCATTCTAATAAAAATGTATTTATTCAATAAATATGTGAGTGGTGTTTTAATTCTATCATAATTATTCACAAAATTGTGATAATAGCACATAATCCCTACGAATCCCCAAATTTTTTTTGGGGTTTTAAGAACTAGCCAATCCACCATAGTTGGGATCTTAAGATGATCCACTTTTATACCTTCATGAGACACAATATGACCCAAGTATTCTACCTCTCTTACCCAAAAATCACATTTGGAGGGTTTGGCATAAAGGTAGTGTGGTGTAAGAGTTTCTAATACTTTATTGACATTTTGCAAATGTTCCTCTGAATTAGTACTATATATTGATATATCAACACATATATTAATACCAAGATAAAATTCCACAAAAATTGCTAGAATATTGAATTCATCAAATTCTTGAAAGTAGAGGTTGCATTCGTAAGGCCAAATGACATTTCGAGAAATTCATAGTGGCCCTCATGTGTCCTAAATGGTGTTTTATGAATATATTCATTATGAACTCTTATATGATGGTATTCTAAATGAAGATCTAATTTTGTAACATTAATAGCATATTGTAATTTATCTAACATATCTTTAATGATATGAATAGGATACTTATATTTCATTGTGTATTTTTTGAGATCCTTATAGTCTAGATGACCATTACTATTGGACAAAACTATGTGATTTGACTATGGTGAATAATACCTGCTTCCAGCATCTCTTATAACATCCTATTAATCTTACTCATTTGGGGATAATGTGTAACACCCATGTTATGATCATTCAAATTAAGGGTTTTTTTTAAAAACATACCATTAATATACTTTTAATGTTCAATATAATTATTTATCTTTCTACAAAATGATATAGAATTATTAAATTATTCATAATCCATATTATAACATACAATAACCATGTGCAGCTGTAAGGGTATATCCAAATCTCCATGAGCTCCCTTAATTCACTCTAACCGAGTGTGTATACTTTATATACTTGGTTTAATCTTTTACAAGCTATGAGAACTATGAGCATATCCTAAGTTCCTACCTGGAATATGATCATGAAACTTCCATCCAGTATCTGACACTACTAAATTAGGGGATTGGTGAACAGACAACATAGTTAGATAATACATTACTTTGTCTAAAGTTTCAAGCATTTCTTTTTTAGCTTAGTTTTGAGACCACACACAAGCCTATGAAACTTTTATTCCATTAGCACACAACTATCTCAATACAGTTATCTGAATTCGTTTTTATTGTTTAAGAAGGTGATTTAGTTAAGAAGAGGAAGAGTCCAATAATGGATCATTTCTCTAAATGAAAATAATGCAGGAGAATCACTTATACATACTCAAATTATTTGGTTTTCTATTTATTAGGGGTATTTGAATCCTTTTGGATTCTCTAGATGTACTATTATTCCATTTGGACTCCTTATATATGTAATAAGTGGATTTTGGAGGTTTCCCTCGTAAACCATATTTCAAATGTTCAAACTACTTTTGAATGTAATTTAGACATAGGAGTTAGTATTGGTTCAATAAAGGTGATATAAGGGGTCATAAGGCATGTATGAATTGGTAAATGACTCTTAAGATCCTAACTAGGCCCTAAACCACCCCTAGTTAGTCTAAACCTGGGTGAGTTACTTATTTCTCAAACTAGCTACCCCTTATCCTCATAAAAGCAAACGTATTAGAATGAATGAGCATGATGAGAGGTTAGTAGAGAGGTCTTGGAGGAATAAAATCTCTTTAATAGATCCCCAAGGCTCATGATGCTTTGTAAAGTTAATTGTTTAATCAAGTAAAGGCTTCTTAGTTTAGAAAATGTAATGGATAGTTATTATGTTCTTATGTTTTAATATTTTAAGAATGAAATCCTTTGAAAATTTTGTTTGAATTTTTATTTAGGTATGAGATAGAGGTTGTATTCTTGAAGATAAAAGGAGATTGAATTAAAAAAAAGGAAAAGTTTGTAAAAACCCTAATTTAGTCATACAATGGAAGGTAAGTATTTTGTTAAGGTATTTATTCATTGATTTTGTACTTGAAAATTGATAGTTTAATGATACATCTCCGTGGAAATTAATCTATGTATAGAATGTGGAAGATGGTGTATGAAATCATGGAGATGCTCACAAACCATAGGTAGAGGGTTATAATTTAGAAAAATAGTTTGTAAACACAATCCTCTTAAACTATCATCTCATGATCATAAAGGTTAGTACAAGAGTATTGTTGGACCTTTGTCATGATTCAAATGTGTTATCATTGATGTCAATCTTCATTGATGGAAAAAGGAGTGAATTGGTAAAGTGATAAAGCTAAAAAGATGAAGGTTGATTAGTAGTGTCGGCTCATAGAGGCTTCAGGATGACTAAGGTTAAGATATAAAGAACTTAGTCAATGTTTTTGAAAGCCGTGGACATGAGGTAGTATCCGCTGATACCTGTAGAGAGATGCAAAGCTCTAGAAGAAACCGTAGAAGGTAAGTGAATGCCGTGAGTAAAGGGCTGAATCCATGAAGTAAAATGGAGCCAAAGGATAAGTCGTGAGTGAGATAGGTAAAGCCGTGGATGTGAAGGAAAATTCATGGAGGTGAATATCTGTGAAAGTAAAGAAGTGAGAATCAAGCCACAGATAAAGAGAAAATCCGCAAAGAACCAGAAAATCCATTAATGATGAAAGATATCCATGGAAGACTATAAAAGCCACAAGTAAATGATATAGAGTTGCGGACATGGAAAAATTCCATGGGAAGGTAGACGAAAAGGAGAAATGCTACGAGATTGTGTAGAATTCACAAGAAGCATAGGAAATCTACAGATAACTAAAAATACATCGAGGAAGGAGAAATGTCACCAAGTAAAGAAAAGTGTCATGATATAGGAGAAAGTCAAAGGAGCTAAGACAAGACGTGAAATAACATAATATGGATTGGACAAGGGTCGAAGGCAATGAAATTGATTCAAACATGGACAAGTGACAATTGGTTCTCCAAAATCAATGGTGATTCAATTTTCAGATGATTTTAGCTAAGTATATGACTTGATCTCCACAAATAACAAAGAAATCCACTATTCTAGCTGTCACAATTTAATACCTATTGACTTTGTAGAAATGTAGTTACAGTTTCTATGAGAATCTGAATTTCAAAGAGAAATAAAATGGCTCGCCTTCTGGGTCACGTTGCAAACTCTAAAAAGATGGGAAAATCTATTTTAGGCACAACTAATAAATTACTCTTGCACATCCATGTAAAATGGTGTAATTAGGCTGAATATAGAAGAAACAAAATATGGAGCTAGTTGTATGCATTTAGTAGTATGAGTTCTCAAGAAATAGAGAAGTAAAATACATGACACACAAATCAAAGGAAAGGAATGGGTCGATGGAGTATATAGTTTGAAATTGGAAGCCATTTTGGGTGTTTCTCAAGTAAGGAAAGAAGTATTTGAGCTAAGGATGAGTTGCGGAGGAGGTAATACAACATAATCAATCTAAGAAAGAGTGATAGAAGAAAAGAGAGAGGAAAGAGGAGTACATATCGATGAAGAAAATATTCATCAGATGAAAAGAGCATAAGGGCGGCAGATTAATTGAGTAAGAGTGATCGAATCAGATGAGAAGAAGAGAATGAAAATAAGAACACAAAAATATACATAAAGGTGATCATAATCTACTGTAAAAGTAATTGATGTAACTAGATGATCAAAATCTAGATGTAAATTAATTCTAAGTTGTAACTTAGCATATTTAGGGGTTGGTGCCTCACTAAAGAAATCTCTTGTGATGTATAATATTAACTTGAGTTCTTTGTTGTGCATAATATAAGAAAAGGTGTAAGGGTTTGTGCTCCTTGTGGGGTTTGAGCCTCACTAAACAAATCTTGTATGAAGTGTAATATTCTTGCAAGTCCTTTCTTTGGGTAATATAAGAAATGATTTTTGGTGGGTTTTTCTCCTGAAAGGGTTTCCCATAGTAATCTTTGTGTTCAGTGTTATTGTGCATGACATATGTGTGATTGAGTTCTCATATTTTAAATCTGCACACCATTAAAGGGTTTAAAATTAGCATTAAGTGAAAATAATTTAGTCTGCACTGATTCACCCCCCTCTCAGTGCTTGTGATCTCTAACACAATCCTCTTACACTATAATCTCATGATCGTAAAGGTTGGTACAGGAGTACATCCTAAAAAAAAGGAATTTATGATTATTGTATAGGTTTTGATGAACACAAGGAAACAACTTAGACCTTTTTAAACCATTAGGATTGTCTAAAACAATAAGAATCACAAAATAGGGTGTTCACTACCCAATCTAGGGTTTTGAATGCTAAATTGGGTGTCATTTCCTTTCCCACTACGGAAAATTATTCAAAATTGGTAGAAAGTAATATTTTATCATGGTTAAGGTCTTGTTCAATTTTCAAGAAAAATAATTATCTTTTGATATGCCTAATCAAAATCAAAACAATTAAAATTGTAAATTTTGTCTTGTTTGAGGGCTTCAGAGGAACATTTTTTAAGATGAAGTCAATCATTTATCTTCTTGATAGTATGTAAGAGTATTAGTAGGATGAGGAATCACCAAAATGGCAACAAATCATAAGAATCATTGAGTAAGTTAGATTACTAAATAATTTCTTGGGAGGAAAAGATAATCACATACTCTTGTTATATTCAAAATATTGTTGAAAATATACCATTGGCCTAAGAGGGAATTCTATAAAAGAACAATGATTATGTATGTTGGGAGAGAAGAGTAATATGGTTAAGGGAGAATAAACCTATTTTTGAACCTAGGTAAGATGAGAAGTTAGGATGAAAAAGAAAATACAAGATAATACCTAGTTTGTGTTACTGTGACGGTTATGTCTAGATGTTGGAAAAATAATGATCTCTATGAGCACAATGAAGATATTGGTTTATAATGTTGGGAAATATTTTTTAGGATGTGTGGAAGTCCTGAATAAAGCTACAAAGTCTTGATAGAGACTATAATAATCAAACTAATGACTACCATGTTCTATATATAGTCATAAGGCCTAGTCAAGAAGCATTAGAAGTTTAAAGAAAGAATACTAGAGAAAGGTAACAAAGGACGACTTGGATAGGTGGTTAAGGAATATTAAGGGAAAATGATAATGATAGGAGATAGGTAGGAATCTAAACCAAATGATCAATGTAACATCCAATTTTATCACTTCAATTCTAAGGATTTTGTTTTTTTCTTCATTGATTTAATTACCCATATATTTAAACCCAAAAAAATCTTAATATCATGTTTCTTGTTCTAAATTAACTTTTTGCTTCACTAATTTAAATACCCAGTATTTAAATTCCAGCATAAATCTGAAATTTAATCCATCTAATAACAATCATAAAACCATGTGTAGTTGTATTAGAGTGTACATATCCTAATTGATGCCCCTAAAACACTCATTACGAGCTAGTACATCATCTATATCATATGGTTTTCATTTGTCAAGTATTGACAAACAAGTATAATTTTCTAAGTGCATACCTAGAACTCGGAAATTTAATCCCATCCAGGCATCGGCACCTTAAATCCTTGGTGAATTTTTGAAAATGTAATCAACATCTTATGCTACTTTGCACAAATTTTCAAATACATGCATGCCAGGCTCGATTCCGTGATGGAACACTCGTTGTTAGAAACTTGTCCATCACCTGATTTTGTTATATAGATTCCCTTCCAGTCTTAAATGATTATGTTCATAGTTGACAACCCAACTATTGATTTTGTGACCATTACTCATAATTAGATCAATTAATGACATCTACATGTTTAGAGTATTTTAAACATGTTAAATATATTTAGTGATATCAGTTCTATATTTGTATAATAATTCAATTCCCTTCTCAACATTAAACTGGTACTTAACCATACCACTAATATGAATTCGCACCTAACACATACTTGAATCAATGGATTTACGATAGTTACATTTAGAGGAGATTGGTTAGATATCATGGTAGTTGCTCCATAGTATCCAAGTAATAACGTACATCATTAACTAGATAGTATGCAATGACGACTATGTTGACGTAGCACACCGAGTTCTCCTAAATGAAACATTGTATCTTAACAAGTTCATAAGTTATATTAGTTCACATCTTGTTAATCTCTCTCTAAGTTACTCTCGTTGATAAGTTCCATACATAAATATCTATGAGGATTCATAACGAATTTCCTAAAAATCCGATAATAAACACTAATCAATTAAGGCAAGTTGCAGATTTAAATCTGCGTTATGCTTAATCATGAAAATATTAGGTATAAATGAGTAGGTGCAATGTTCTTCTTGTTAGTTATTTTATTTTAGAGAAGAAATCATACATTATTATCTATACATGTATATGCCCTTAGGAACAAACGTGATTCTACATAACTATAAAGATAATTCTGCACATATATTAATTCCAATTCATAATAATAATATCCTTTTACCATTAATCAATTTTACTTAATTTATAATATATTTATATCTGAATTAATCAACGCTTTATGTATATAACCGCACAATGTTACTTAAAATGGTTAAATGTTATTTTACATACTCAAACAATTATCTAGATAATAAAATCAAATACATTGTGTTACTTCTATATTATCTAAGTATAACTTATATTCACATAAGTTAATTACAACATATTATTTATATCTCAACTTTATTCATCATTTACCTAAATAATAAACCATACTACATTCATTTTCTAACCGATATTCCATCATATAAGAACATCATTATCTTTCATTAGTTTAGAATCCATATCTCATATAATTGCATAAACTAATGTAGATTTCCCTTTCATTTCTAAATGATATAATGATTTTAGAACTTTTCAATCATTCAATTCAAGAATTATAGAAGACAATGTTATTAATAAGGAACTATCTTTATTCAATTCTAGAAATGGGTAACAGAATCATGTTTAAACAACTTGAATCGACAACTTATTTTTCAGAATAAATACAATAAATGGGCCATTAGCCTTTCCTATTTCTAAAACATAAGTACATAAAGTAATGAGAATTACAATTAGTTATACAAAATCATCTTTCTTCAATCAATAGAACAAATGAAAAATTTTAAAATTATTCCCTCTTTCTCCTTTAACGAATTCCATCTATAAAATTGTTAGCAACTGTCAGTTTATACAAACTGAGCATGATAAGATCTAACTCTTCTAAACAACTTGCAATGCCTAGTATTTTCATAAAAGAAATATGGCAACAAACTAATATTACATAACTGATTCAAATGAATAAATGCCCTAGTCATAATTTTCTTGAAATAATTTACATGCATAATACTATCTGCCATTAGGAATGCAACTATTTCCATTCACTAACACACTTACAATTGTTATATCCAATTAAGATATTCAATCAATCACTATTACTTTTTTGAGTAATTATGCAAGGTCATTGTATTTATAACTTTATAACATACATTTAATAATAATTTATATGAATTTTACTTAACATACACAAACTTAGCCAAACCGATTCCTTCTAAAAAATTATAATATTAAAGGATATCATTCTATTTTGTTCTGCCAAACAAATATTCTTACATCCTTTCATATATTTGCTAATATAAATCATACTAACCAAGAAATATATTTATTAGATCTTGTAATACTTGGCATCCATAAGTAATAAGAATTCCTTCAACTTATCAGACAATAAAAGTTCTTTATATAACAAATAGTTATCATATCGTACCATTACCTAAATTTTACTTAACTAATATCAACATTGTTTAGATATCTTACATGTATGTCAAGTAATATACTAAGTAATATAATGAATTATCATCCAAGGAATACCAATGTTGTTTTTAACAAAGTATAGCCATTAAATATTAAAAATATACTTTAGTTTCCGACCAACTCAGCAACTTAATTTAATAACCCACAATTACAAAACTTCTACCCATGTCTTTGTAATCGAAACAAGGTTAACTGAATTTGATTTCTCAAATAACTAAACCTTTATGTTGATATCAGTTCATATTTATCATCATTACTGAGCCTATCATCTTGATAAGACCGCATAATTCATTTACCTTAAATACCACGATGAGATGATATAATACACCACAGTCATAAAGAACCAGAAAATTCTTAGGATTATATTAAAAGACACCACTCCTTGATAGTAGAGAAGAAATTATACAGTTGATATAAATATTAATGAACACCATTACCTCTTTAGAGGTATAATTTTTTTCCCAGAGGCATTATTCTTAATAAAATGCTTAACCTAAGATTCCATATATTTTAGTGAGGGCACGATAGCATGATATTCTCTTAGAAAAACAAACCTAGTTGAAAAAATTCGTCGTAAAACAGGAAATGTATAAATATACAACCCTTCCATGCATGAAAAACAATTTATTCAAATCTTATAAGATTCTAATTTATTCTTCATACCTAGATCTAATATTGCAAGAAACCAGGAAATATAACAATTTTAAGTTAAGCCACTAAAATCTATAACTAGTACACAATAAAACTTAGAGAAGGATTTTGTTATGCAAATACTAAATAGAGAAAAGATAGTAAGGAAAAATAGAGCCTATCATGCCTGGTAGAGCTCCTTCTACTTCCTTCTCTAAGCTCTTTGAGTTATTCCCTGCAAAATCAAACACCAATTGACTTCACAGAAAGACCAAAATAGTTTCCACAAAAACCATCTAACCCTTCCATTCTCCATTCACTTCTTTTAATAACCCAAGCCATTAAGAGTTCAACTATTTTTTCCTCCATGCAATAGGATGTTCAATGCAATTTCAAGAATATATCAATGAATAGAAATAGACCATCAACATGTAGAGCTCTAAGATCAAAATGGAAAAATAATCAAAATGAAACCAACTTCGCTATTTTTCCTCCAAATCACCATCACCTTCTCTAAGGTTGTTTTGGGTTTATTGATGCCATTAATGTTGGGAAATGAGTTCCAGTTACTTCCTCTATTCCTAATAACCAACCTTGTTACCATTTTAATTTTACAGACCAATAATAGTTAACAAAAACTCTAACTATCCCTTTATCCAAATACTTGGCTAAGTTCATCAATTTTGACTAGTTTCTTGCTAACTGATAATAGTTGTCATTTACAACACAGGGAATTAAAAATGCCAAGTATGAGCTGGTGTAATTCCAACTCATCATGCCATACAAATAACCTATTCCAAACCAAGCATAGAAGTGTCTAGGTTAGGTATTAGTGTTTTGGTAACATTGTTTAGCATTTAATTAATTACCTTCAACGATGAGCTTAGGTTAGGTCTTCCATTAATTTACAAGCACATAGCTTTATCTATATGCCCTTAGTATTTAAACATCACCTCATAGCATAGGATTGGTTTAGGATAGATTCAATATTAATGAATATAGTCCATATGGTATAAAAAAATAGTAATCCAGAATTTATAAAGAAGTCAAGTAAACCTTCCAACATCTAGTCAAAATAGTATGTCAATTTAGGATAATACCCTGGATCACTAAAATTGATCCAGGGTGTTATTATGAACCTTCATATTAATAAAATAGTCTTAATAGAAGAATTCAAATGGAAATAACTATAAATATTACCACTTTACCTTATTACTTACCTGACCCAGAACTCGGATTGTACTATCCAAGAGTTGAAGCCACTATGATCATTTCAGCAAAAGAAAGGTAAGTGCATCATAAAAGTATCAAAACATAAGTAAAAATTCTTCCATTAAAGAATTATAAGTCTCCTAGATCAATAAGTAAATGATGTTATTTCAACAAACATGCAATAATAGTCCAGTAGTGAACATCAAGAAAAACACAATCCCATGCAAATTATTTTCAACTAATCATAGAATCCAAGTACAATTATAAAAACAATAGGGGTATTACATACCTCCACCCTTAAAATAATCATCATCCTGATGATTTTATTTTAATCACAACAAAATTTTAAGCAAACCAGTAATAGATTACTTATTCAATTCTTAAATATCCAATCAATGTAGTATGAACTTGCAAAAGTCAAGTTTCTAGAATTTATAACAACGTCATGATGGCTATAATCAACACTTATTCAAGATTTTTCTTGAAAAAAACAACTTAAAAGTAGTTTTTCAATCAAACTAATCATTAAAAAATGTCAAGTATGTCAAATATCTTATAGTAAACAGAATAAATTATCCAAAAACAAATTTTTTAGTATTCTTAATATCAATAAAAACCTATTGTTTTAATCTCTTCTAGACCATACCAGCATTCTAATTGGTATTGCCTTAACAGTTTCAGTTTCCGGAGTCTTCAGCTCCTTCATTTGTTACTTCTTTTAAGTCTTTTGGTTTACAATTACAGCTTGAATCTTTTCCTGCGGATTATTCTCCTTGTTTCTCAAGGGGAAATCCTTAGCATAATGACCATTGTCACCACATTTGAAGTAACTAGTGAAAGGTCTTTCCCTTTCAAATATGTCATTCCTACCAAAAGTGTTTTCTTGTCCATATTTTTTAAAAAACTATATAGTACTATTATTTAATATATAATACCAATATTCAAAAACAAGTTATAAAACACAACAAAAAACAAGGAAAATATTGTTTTCAACTTTCCCCTGAGTTTTCCTAAGTTGTTTTGTTTCATTACCCACTTGTTTTTCTAGACCTTTGTCTTGTGCAATCCTAAATTTTCTTTGCAATTCACACAATGATTTTCCTTTTCTAGTTGTTTTTATCTAGATACTTACATGGTTTTCACCTTACAAATGTCTTCATCAAAATTTCATAGTCAATGATTACTTAAATCATCCTAAACATTCCTCCATTTTCCTTTTTTGTTTGTTAATTTGCATGTTTCCAGGTACTTCTTATCTTCCATATGAGTAAAAACAACAAAATATGTTAGAAAAATCAAAGTTGATTGCTAAGTCTTAAGTCCTTTAAGAACTCATCAAATCCAAATTTAGTTTTCTAAGCCTATGGCTTCTAATAGTTCCTCTTTAAGGCTTTCACATGTTCTTTTTCATCCAACTGAGGTTTCCATGACCTATTTTTAATCATTCCTAGGTACCCATTTCAATTTATTTCATTTTTTCTAACTCTCAGGAATGAGATTTGGTCTATGGTCTAGCTCCATAGTATTCCAACCTTCCTTAATAGGTCTGGAATTTGTATGCTACCTTTTCTGGTAATTGCTATTAAAAATACTATAATTTCATCATAATTATTCAATATTTCTCTTGAATTAAGCTTGGGGTTCAGTAAAGAAAGTTTGTTTAGACATTCAAGTCCCTTTGCCATGAACAAGGTCATCAACACTCCATATCTCCTCAAACTTTGGTTTCCAAATGTGTACACTTATTCTTTTCCTAGGTTAGATTGAAAGTAAGAAAACTACCACCTAAAATAGTTCCGTAACCTAGCTAAAAACAAGAAGAAAGTTCCATCAAGATGAAGAAATGAACAAGGCCTACATTAGCATCATAACTTTGAAATAATGAAATCAAGCATAATGCAAATCAAGAACTATATTCTTCTAATTTCCTAATTAAATTAAGTGGACCTATGTAGTCTAATGGAAATCAACAATATTGCTTGCTTTGATCCTTCATGGATGCTTAGGTGTGAGGCTTAGCTCTTCAAGATGGATGGTGGAGGGGCCTGAGAATGGAAAAAGGCTTTTAGTGCAAGATTATGTGCTTTCCTTTTCTTTCTCAAGGGAATTAGGTGTAGGTATAAAGGTAGGAGGAGGAATATTTATATGGCCCAAAGGATAAAGGATTCAACACATCCTCATGAATGTGGGATAAAGGTAAAACATGATTAGGAATGGATAAGGTTGCTTTATTAAAGGTAACCTTACTTTATAAAGGTTTAATTTATGCTTAGCAAGTCATGGGAGTTGGGTGGTGCTTTATATTAATCAAATGTGATTAACTAATAGGTAGATGTGAGCTTATAGAAGCCGATTAGAGGAATATCAATATGATTTAGGCTGTTATAAGGGGATTAAATCAATTAAACATTGATTTACTAGTTACATGAAGTAGAAGGCTAATTAATTAATAATAATTAATTAATCTAGATAGAAGGAGTAAATAATTAATGGAAGGTCATTAATTAGGTTATTATTTGAATAAGAGACTTAATTGATTAGCGTATTGTAATTGATTAATGAAAACAAGAGGGAATATGAGTGCTTTTGACGATATGTCGTCAATTTGCAAGAAAGGGGATAATTAGCGCAATTTAAGTATTTAAATTGCTTAGGCGTAATTATAGGTGTCTACATTTGCACCTCTTTGGGGTGGCATAAGTGACACCACTTCAAAGATAGTAGATGGAAGAAAATTTTGAAGGGATAGAAGAAAAACTAATAGGAGGGAGAGATGCCCCCTCGAGTGTCGATGGGGTGATGGAAGAAGTCGATCGACGATCGAAAAAGATGAGAGATAGGCAGAATAATTTGGAAAAGGTAGGATGCCCCAATGAGAGAAAAAATTAGGGGTAAAAGGGAAGTGGTGTAGAAAAAATATGGAGGAGGGGAGAGAAGAGCTAAGCCTCCAGCCACTAGTTATTTGGAACCAATTCGATGTCATCATATTGCCATAGGAACTACATCATCGGTCCTTATTAAAAATATAAGAATACGAAAAAGGTAGAACAACATGAAAAGTCATACTATGAACAATTGTCCATTTCTGAAAATACCAACTCCACACAACATACAATAATGCAATGCAATATGAGAAGGAAACAAGCTCATGTAACAAGGAAAACAAATACGAACGCACATATCCAACCCAACAACGGTCAAGACAGTTGTACAAATGCTTTGTTATCAGTGATGAAGAGATCCACAAGTTCATGATTGATGACAAGGGTTAAAAATGATTCCCCAAGCAAGGATACATGTAAGGGGAAATGAGAATGGAAACAGGGTCCATGAAAAGTGTTTGTGCGCAATGAAACAACACAAGGCAACAAAAGTGCCCCAGAGTACAGACGAAGCAAGCAGCTAGAGTTTTGAATGGTTGTGAATCCGGTGATCCATGAGTTGTATTAATTAGGGAAGATGTGAGACAAACCAACAGGATATGGAGAAAATACCATGCGCAAGACACAAGTTTTACCCGTAATGAGCAAGTTACCCTTTTTGTAGGTTTTTTTTTCACTTTTTAAGATTTTTGTTAAATTTTGCCTTGTTTTTGGGTTTTTGATATATATAGTGTTTTTATTATTTTTGTTTTCTGAACCGTGGTGAATAGTAGAAGAAAGTAGAAGAAGAAAACAAAGGGCCTAGGGGTAATATAAAGTGCCCTAGGTAGAAGAAAGAAGAAATAAGGGACAATGAATGTCCTTGTGAAGTGGAAAAACTAATTATTTTGAAAAATAATTATTTACGAGGGTGTGTAGAAGAATAAAAATCACCAGGGAGCAATAAAATTGTCCGAGGGAGAAGAAGGGGGTATCAGACAGCAAAAAATGCCCCAATACGGTGAGAAAGAAGAGAAAAATAATTATTTAATAAAAATAATTATTCCACAACAAACAGAGGAGAAAACGACATCAAAATGAGTCTCCCAGCCTTGTGAACGGTGAAAAATAGGTTAATATACCCCCCAGGAGGGGTAAAAACATCGCGACCAATTCATTGTAACTAATCAGTTGTAAAAAAAGTTTACTGTGAGGCTCTGACATTCAGGAGAACTATGGTGATCACACGAGACCGTTTGAGGCGCGTGGATGCAGTCCGGAGGTACCAGTGGCATGCGGACGATGGCCCCTTTGTGAGTATCGAAAACTATGCTCTTAAATTTTGTCATTAATTCCCTAAATTAGGTCGTTAGGAGTAGAAAAATGTGTAGGCGCACCTGCACATAGGCGCAGGTGTGGGATAGGGTACACAGGCACCATTTTGGGGCGTAGGCATCATTTTGAGGGCACAGGCACCACATCGATACGTGCATACATGTAGACACAAATTGCACACACACATACATGCACGCACACATGAGCACATGTGCGTGCATGCACACACACCAAGAAAGGGGCGCACATGCAAAAAGTGTGGCGCAAGCATGGAGAAACTATGACACATACACAAAAGTGCACGTGTCCACGCACAGGAACCAATTTGGTGGTGCACATGCCAAAAAGGGTGTGCACATGCTAGAAAACATACGTGAGCAAGCGCAAGTGCCAAAAACGTGGAATACATGCCCAAAAGGGTGTGCAGGCGCCCTAAATAGGTAGAAAAAAGATAGGAAAGTGTCCAAAAACATGACGCTTAGAAGAATTTTTAGGATTTTTGGGTTAACCCTAAAAGATAAGATAGATTTTTAGAGGAAATGCTAGAAACTAATGAGTGTCATGTTATTTTACAGAGACGACTACCAGTATTACAGACGCGATATTGCCACTCCCAAATTACCAAGTTAGAGGGTAGTATGCACCAATGTGACCACCGAGTTATGGTGATATTACTAGAGGTAGTGGGGCTAGGCCCCGTGGCTCTGATGCCATCTATTGTACTGGATCATGGCCTCCTGACTACACTAGCCGATTGATGGCATAGCGAGACTCAATGATTTAGGTTGCCCATAAGGGAGATGACACTGACCATAAAGGATGTGTGGTAGATTCTACACTTGCCCATGATGGGTACATTAATCAAGTACAGTTCACATGCTGGGCTGATCAGAGCAGTGTGTAGTGCTTTATTTAGGGTCGATGAAATCCCGCACGACTGGTTGACCATAACTTTACATGAGTGCATCTCCAACCCGACATTGCATCGGGGACCTCTCTATATCGTGGTGCTTATCAGTGGGTTCCTACTTACTGATAAGAGAGGGACTTTGTTCCTGAGAGGATTATTGCCACTCGTTCATGGCATTTATAGTGGTGAGAGATATTGTTGGGGTAAGTGTATACTAGCCCATTTATACTAGGATTTGCACCTGATCACATACCATGGTTAGAAGACCGTGGGGCCAACATCATTTTTATAGATATGGTTGTGGGATCATATTGCTATCGGGCGCCCTGTAGGCCCGTTCTGCGTTCGAGATCCCGAGGAGCCATCATACATGGCTTGGATAGCAGCCGGTGGAGATGTACGTGGCCATCTTGGCAACCTATTCACATATAGGTAGTGAATTTGACAAGCTAGCAGAAATAGATGTCATTTGGCATCCATACAGGCACTTCCAGTGGCAAGAGGATGCAACAAAGCTTAGCGTGTGCTTGGTGGAGCACTTTCTTATTGGCAGCCACAACTATATCATGGAGTTATATCGTGTAGATAGGTGTCAGCAGCAGCTTGGTAGGGTACAGGGGTGTCCCTCAGCTAGATATCTGGCATGCTCGTAGGGACTTCAGAGAGGTAGGAATATGGGGCCTCATATATTAGTGGCCCGATCTAGGGCTAGTTTCACACAGGTGGTCCCCCAAGATATGGGACTAATTATGATAGGTTAGAGACCCGACGACTACAGCTGATTATGTAGCATGGTATGCGATCAGTATTATTCTGGTGTCTCACTATTCCAGAGGCATCTTGGGTAGCAGGTATTCACCCGCTCGTAGAGGTATGGCATGGGGAAGAGTGCAGGACTAGAGCAGTGGCACTGGGGCTAGACATAGAGGATCCATTTGATGTCATCCTACATTGATGGACAGGGTACCCCACATGCATCATGGACCGAGGCTGCATAGGGCCCAGTATAGGAAGCCATGTAACCACCCCCGAGGCAAGGTTTTTGAGTAGGGATAGTCCTCTAGAGCACCTCAGGGACTAGCCCCTGAGGCACACACAACCCCTAGCTAGTGGTGCAGATAACCACAGTACAGGTACAGGTACAATAACTCATAGCTGAGAGAGACACAACTAGAGTGGAGAGAGATGAGGCTCAATGTTGGTGCATGATAGCTGTAGCAGAGTGCGATGAGGCCAGAGCCCACATTGTGACTTTACTATCAGGGCAGGATAAGGCTCGGGCCCAGGCTAGCCCAAGAGATGACAGAGGTGCATGGTGGAGCCAGATCTAAGAGATAGCAGCATAGGGGGCACATATATTAATCCTTCTGCACTAGTCCCAGTCATAGGTGTGCATGGTCGTCACATAGAGAGATCAGGTGTATGCACGCTCACAAGCCTTATTAGCACAGAGGGACCAGGCCTACGCCGAGCTATAGGCGATGACCACAGAGAGGGATCGAGAGGCTGGTACTACTAGACAGGCCAAGGCAGACCTGGGTCGAGTTACAAGTGAGAGAGATACTACCCTTCAGGTAGCGCTCACCTCCAGAGATGCGGATCTGATACGTGATGCCACCAGGCTTGGTGGTGAGGTCATCTTCAACAAGACAACATACTACAAAGTGGTTCCGCCAGAGTAGTGAGTGGCACTGCCACAGCTATCAGGGTTGAGTGCATCAGGCTCTTGATCACGGAGGTCTGATCAGTCCACCAGATCTGTTAGATACCCTCTACCAAACAAGCCGGTAAGACCAGCGCCATCCCAACCTTAAGAGTTCCGGCATCTAGAGGACAGATTTAGGAGCCCCGGTAAGGGTGAGCGCTGTGGTTGATAGCCACATTTTTGTTGTACAGGTTCTTTTGTATGTATGCCTCTTATGAAGGTTAATTTTTGATGTACAGTGATGCTATACATGTATTTTTGATGATCCCTCATGATGAAGGCTTGATTCTTTCAGATACACGTCCCTTTTTTATGGCATTGTGTATCGATGATGTATTGTATTGAGTACCTATCTAGACATTTGTATGTATGTACACAGACATTTTTGATGTATCACCTTTGTACGCCTCATCTGAAGGCATTTTTGATATAGAGCACATATTTGTATCCATTTTTGACACAGATGTATATTTGACACACACACACACACACACACACACACACATATGAGGATTATCCTGTTTTGGCTCAGATACACATGGTTATGAGATGATGTATGTCTTTTTTTTATACATGCATATAGATGGTTTTTTCTTTGTCTTTAAACTCATGGGGAACTAATTGATGATGGGACATGAATCATATTTAGTATCTTGAGCGGGCATACTGCCTGCATTAGATTTGATGCATGTTATTTTCTTGATTCAGTACTTATGGATGTTGTCATGATGTTACCATATTCCACATTTTTCATGTACGTTATCCCGATGTTTAATGTATATACATGTGTGTGTTTAGAATGTTAGATGATAGATCCGTGGATGATATCAAATGTATTACTCATGTGTTATTTTGGTGATGCTTAATAGATGGGATGATATGATGATATTGGTGTGGGGGGGGGGATAGATTTTTTATTATGCACAACCCCTCTTGACCCCATTGATGATACGATATGTGATGATTAGCTTAGCATACATGCATGATGTAAAACTTAGCATTTTTGTTTATATATGGTGTATAGATGATATTAGATGTGATGATAATGATGGTAATGTGACGTGAAGGATAAAAAAATAAATCATATGCAAGAAACACAACCAAATGCTAACAAAGAACACCAAGAATTAATGCATTACACCATGATTCACCATTCTTTATTAACAAGTAACAAACGCAATCAAGTGCTTAAGAAGGAACATAATGAATTAACACATTACATCATGATCTCCGAAGAGTCACCAGTATGCAAAAACTTACCGCAATATGCACAATCATGAATAAATATAATCTAAGCAAGAAAAGATGAATCCTAACAAAGTACACCCAAGCAAAAAACAAATCCAAAGCAAGAATGCAAAACACTATACAAGCAACAAGCAAAGCAAGGAAACAAGACAATACAAGTAAATGCTTTTGTAAGATATGTTTTTATGCACCAATTTTCTATTGTTTAGGGTTTTGTGAAACAATTTTCTATTGTTTTTTAATTTTTGTGAAACAATTTTCTATTGTTTTTGGTGTTTCAAAATAATTTTCTATTGTTTTTGGTGTTTTCTAAACAATTTTCTATTATTTTTGTGTTTTCTAACAGTTTTCCAAAGTATGTGCAAGTAACCAAGAAAGTGTGGATGCCCACAGCATTAGATTGGGAATATACAAGGGCAGAAGCCACACATTTATGAACAGGAAGGTGAATTCGTTGGGTTTCCCCCAGCGTACCCATGGGAAATTAGCGAAGGTACTGTACTGCCCCTAAAAAATGAATAGAAGTAGCCCCAATGACAGATCATAGGTCTCTTTGTACAGGATGGTGTGCACAAGGGATCTCGGAAGGAAGCTCTCAGAGTCTAGGCCAAGGAAAACTACCGCATGTCCTAATATAGCCCCCATGTCCTTTGTGAAAAAAGAATCCTCCCAAGGCATCGGAAAGTGGTTTTCACTTCAAGTGACTTGTCCAAAGTGCCACAATACCTGTGTGGTTTTCAGTCTCGTGGATGGCCTATTTTGATCAGGGCGGCTTTCCTCTAATTTTCTTGACTTTTTTAGAGCGGTGGTCCTTTACACCATGTTCAAGCATAGAACCTCTTAACGATGCATGGCATTCATGGGATCTCAGAGTTCATCACCATTGGGGTGAGCCAGTTTGTATGCCTCTGTGCCGTACTGTTAGGAAATATGCATCTTAGTGCTCCATTTGTATGTACCCTGTGAATAATAATTGTGGCCATGTGTAATTATTATTATTATAAATTCAGTTTGAAAGTACATTTGATCTATGGGTAAATGTAAATTAGCTATAATGTAAAATGTGGTTAGTGCATGTGGTAATGGTCTAGCCCCTAAGTTCAGAATAATAAAACTGATTTTCAGTAGTTCAGTTTTATTATTATATTGGTAGAAGCCAGGTTGAAATTCCATGCATGGGTAGTATAGCATTGTTCAGCTATTGGTAAGCCACATACCCAGTCTTGTGCAGTGCAGAATTGTTATTATACATCTCCTATCCATAATGGAGTGTATTGAAATAGCTGAAAATAATAAGCCATATAATAGTAGCAGGTTGTTGACTCTTCAATTATTTTCTGTGTAGCAGGTTCATGGATTCTTTGTACTAGGACTCAGATTAATTCCCGCTAGGATTTGCATAAGCCAGAGCAGGTTAAATCTGTACTCTTGAAGAATATCCCTCTCCTACTCGCATTATATTCAGTTGCATTCGATAGCTGGGTTTCTCCCAATATCTACTTTTGTTGATGTTAAACAATATACACTTATATGGAAAGCTACATTTGAATACGAATTTTAGAAACGACCCAGTTCATATTTTGGGAGACAACGTGTAATTTACTATACAGCACATTGGATTCACTGCTGTTCTTTTTTTAAAGAAATCCAGAGAATCAAAGGTAATTCAAATTTACTAGTTAGAATTTTTTTTTGGATATTTAGATTCAGTAAAATGGATACACCATTCATATAAATTCTAATGGACTTAATATTCCATACATGGAAGCTGTAAAAATTCAGATGCAGTTAATGAATAAAAACCTATGGAGGATAGTAGATGGGAGAAGGGGAGAAAGAAAAACACCTACATATATAAACAAAATTGTAGAATGGAGAAGCTAGTAGATGAACAAATAACAGATGAAATTGACTATAAATATGAATAATTTCTATACTAAGTGAATTTCTTGGAGGAAGGATTGCACAGGAGGTTGGAGGTCATTCAACGACCACTCGTCAGTCACCAACGACGGTGCCGTAAATTAGTTATTTAGTTGATTATTTTTTTATACAGTGTGTAAATAGCTGTTGTTTCTTTGTATTCTTAGAAAATATGCAGAGTGTTTGTTTGCAGTGTTCCTATTGTGGTTTGTAGAATAAATAAAATTTCACATTAGGGGGGAATTTGCGATCTCAATGTTCCATTTCTAGTTTTCTACATTTCTGGTATTTTCTATATATGCAACAGATTTCAGCAGAATTTCCTATGTTATTCCCTGCAGTGAGATACGTAATTGAGGGCCAATCGTGCATCAGCCCATACCTTGGCATCATCATGCATGTGGTTGTAGGTAAACCAGAACCTTGAAAACCTTCATTTTTGTTTTGTGGTACACCAACTGATGTAAAACTGACCATTTTTTAGTTGAGAGGATTAAACCCTATGCAAGATGACCAAGCACACACTTTTTGTTTGTGGTCACACCATCTTGTAAAACCACCATTTTCGGTTGTTGGTAAACCCTATGCAAAACCATTCACCCTGTTTGGTTTATGGGTAAACCAATTGTAAAACCATCATTTGGTTGTGATCCTTATGGTCAACCCTATAAAACAGCCATCCATGCAGGTTTATGATCATCCTGTAAAATCATCAGATCATGAGCAGGTGCAAGTATAAGAATCCAGGTTTTCCCCATGTTCACACTAAGGGGGGGAATGTCCAGGAAATATCATCTTAGTGCTCCATTTTTATGTACGGGTGAATACATAGATTAGCATGTGTAAGCGTATTATTACTGGTAAATTAGTAATTAGCACATTTACTATCGTAAATGTACCATAGTAAGACCGTAACAATGTGGAATCTATGGTATGTGGTCCACAGTTCCCGTAAGCCTAACGAATCCATAAAACAATTAGTGTTGTTTTATTATTATATTGGCCTGATGCAGGTTAGAATTCCAGTCCACTCCACTGTATATTTGTCATCATAAAGACAAAGATTGTCCTGTGAGAATTGTTATTATACATCTCCTATATAATGGAGTGTATTGAGAATAGTGAAAATAGGCCAGAGAATATAATCCGTAGAGTTGATTGTATTTCAATTATTGTCCATGTGTAGCTATTTCATGGATTCTTTGATATTAGATCAGATTAATTATCTACACGTCACTTGGCAACTATGACATAGGGTCCACAACCAATGTGGTTTGAATCTTCGCCAGAACTTGATCTTGCTTGGATCCTCTCGTTGAACTGGTTCATCCTTGCATGACTAAATCTACCACACCAGTCCAACTGACGAGGGATGATTCTCTTGTCCTGTAGTTTCTGGAGACTCTGTGTTGGGTAAGTGCAGGAAGTTGATGGACAAATATAGGGTCATGCCGTGGACTAGTTCATATTGCAAATAACACACATAATCCATCAACTTGTACCGGATGTATTAGCAATACATACACTCAAAAGGTCAGGTACGTGGAAGAGTTATATGTAGATATCCCACGCTCACTTATCACATTTCCGGAATACTAGTTTCTAAAATACTAATTTTTGTAAAAAATGGACAAGATTAGCTATATTAAAGCACTACAAAATTCATATGACTTGGTATTTTTTTTTAAAAACGCTGATAAGATTATAGTCCGTTTGCCCACAATTTGGATGACTAAAAATTGATATATATATTTTTCCTTTGGTAAGAAGTTATATACCACTATCTATCTTGGGATGGATTTTATTTTGTATTTTTTTGAGTAATATTTTATTTTTTATGATTTTTTCCGTGAAAGTGGTATGAAAACATACAGAAAATAGAGCACTTTCCGTTTGCCCGCCATAACTTCATCAAAAAATATTGAAATCAATTTTATTTTTTTGAACATGTATATAATTTCACCATAGTTGGGATGGTATAAGTTTTATCACATTCTGATAAGTGAAACAAATTTTGCAGTCTTAAACGTAGACATAAACATTCACTGGAAAAAGTGTCTTAAAGACCTACCGGATTTCAGTTAAAAATTATAAGCCATGATATTGTATGCCTCTTCTATGTCGTACTTGGAAACTATCACATAGGGTCCTAACAAAGCTAATAGTCTCCCCTACGTAACTGGTACCATTTCTTATGACATCAGTTTTTACTCTGGTGTTGAACATGGTTCAAGTCCTTCGGAAGACTAAATTTGATGTTTTGTTGTTTTTAATGTAAAATTAACGAGGGATTTGATGTCCACTTAATATAGTCCCCCAACTTGGTGCACTTACCCTGTTGATATACTTTCAGGTGATTAAGAGTGCGAATGCACCTCTCATCCAGGAGCTCTAACTTATCCAATCTTGCCACTCGATAATCTTCATCCTTATCCAGATTGTCTTGAAGAGAAATTCTTAGGGATGGAAGTTTAATCTCTAGACAAATGATAGATTATATCCCAAACACTAGGGAATATGGTGTTACACCCGTAGGCATGCGAATGGATGTTCGGTAAGCCCAAAGGGCTGGATGGATTTGCAGGTGCCAGTTTCTACCTGTTTTGATAACCATCTTCTCCATTATCCTTACTAAAGTCTTGTTTGTTGCCTCAACTTGTCCAATACCCTGAGGATAATATGGCGTGGACCATTTTAATATGATTTGGAACCATTGGAAAAGACCTTTCATAGTTTTGTTCTTAAATGACTTCCCATTATCTGTAACAATGGCTGCAGGAATACCATATTGGCAAATAATGTGATTCATGATGAATTTAGAAATCTATGCTCCTATGACATAGGTTAAAGGGATGGCCTCCACCCATTTTGTAAAATATTATTTGGTTGTGATGATATGTGTATGACCATCAGATGAGGTAGGAGTAAGTTTTCCTATTAGATCAAGTCCCCACTTGGAGAATGGCCATGGGGTAGTGATAGGCTGCAATGGTTGCGATGGAGCATGGATGAAATTTCCATACTTTTGGAAAAGCACACATTTTCTAACATAATTACAACAATCAGTTTCCATGGTAGGCCAATAGTAACCTACTCTCAATAGTTTCTTAGATAAGACCATTCCATTTGTATGTGCTCCACATACCCCTTTGTGTACTTCTTTGATTGCCTGGATTAACTCCATCACATCCAGAAAACGTAATAGATTCTCATCATAGCCATGATGATAAAGTGTACCTCCTAAAAGGGTGTAATGGGCTATCTGGCGAATCAGGATTTGCTTTTCAGAATGAGAGATATCAGGAGGGAATGTGTTGTCCTTAAGATACGTGAAAATGGGTTTGTACCATGGAGAATGGGGACCAACAACCTCACAAGCCAGGCGATATTCCGGCATGTCATACTTCGGTTGGCATAAATTTTCTACGAAGAATGGCATATCATTGTTCCCTAGTGGAATACGAAGCATAGATCCCACCATTGCCATGGCATCTACCGATCTGTTCTGCACTCTTGGGATTTTCTCTAAGGTAATGCACACAAAATACTCCTTTAGAGTTTCCACTAATTTTTTGTAAGGTACGAGCTTGTCATCCTTAACCTTATATTCATCATTAACCTATTTGATGATTAAATGTGAATCACCAAAGACCTTAGCATGATGAACATTCCACTTGATGGCTAGCTTCATCCCTGCAATAAGTGCTTCATATTCTACAATTTTGTTCATGTAAGGGAAGGTCAGGTGGAAAGCATGTGGTATATGATCACCTGAAGGAGTAATAAGGACCACTCCTGCACCTGAACCATGAAACTTAGATGATCCATCAAAATGTATCTGCCACATGGCAGATTCTTCAATGTAGAGCAAGGAGGCATCTGGCAGATCCAAACCCAAGGGTTTTGTGCTTTGCAAGGGTGCTTTTGCTAACTAATCTACAAGTACTTGTCCTTTAACTGATTTTTGATGGACAAATTCTATGTCAAAATCACTAAGTAGAATGATCCAATTAGCCATTCTACCCGTGAGGGAAGGTTTGGACAACAAATACTTGAGTGGGTCGACCTTGGATAGGAGCTTAGTCGTAGTATTTAGTAGGTAATGGAAAATTTTCTGAAAGGTAAAAACAACGACCAAGCAAGCCTTTTCAATTTGAGGATAATTAAGTTCATAGGCGATGAGGGTGTGAATCAGATATTACTCTGCTTTCTCTTTATGGGTAAGGTCGTATTGGGTGAGTAGTGCACCAATGGCATATTTTGTAGTGGAAATATAGAGCAAAATTGGTTCTCTTGGGGTGGGAGGCATGAGGGCATGTGGATTAGCCAGGTACTATTTAAGCAAAGAAAATGATTGTTGTTGCTCAGGTCCCCAGACGAAAGTGACGTCCTTTTTAAGCAAATGGGTGAATGAGTGACATTTATCTGCAAGCTGGGAGATGAAGCAGTGAATGACTTGAATTTTCCCCTGCAAGCTACACAGTTGCTTGATATTCTTGGGTGGAGCCATTTTAGTGATAATAGACACTTTATTAGGGTCTACCTCAATACCTTGTCTTGATACAATGAAGCCCAATAGTTTCCCAGATATAACACCAAAGACACACTTCTTTGGATTTATCCTGACTTTGTATTCACATAGGCATTCAAAGATACACCATAAAATGAATGGATGATCCTCTCTTGTTTTGGACTTTCCCAGGATGTCATCTACATATTCCTCCATAATATCATGAATCATATCATGGAAAATCACTGTCATGGCCTGCTGATAAGTTTCTCCTACATTCTTAAGGCCAAATGGCATCACCTGATAGTAGAAGGTGCCCCAAGGAGTCATAAAAGCTATTTTGTGTTGGTCTTCTTCAACGATCTTAATTTGATTATAACCCGAAAAGCCATCCATGAGTGATAGCATTTCATACCCTGATGTTGAGTCAATAATCACATCAATGTTGGGTAGTGGAAAATCATCTTTAGGGTAAGCCTTATTGATGTATCTAAAATTCATGCAGATTCGGATGCTGATAGGATTCTCTTGGACAAGAACAATGTTCGATATCCATTTAGAATAATAAATTGGTCTGATGAATCCTGCTGCAAGTAATCTTTCCAACTCTTCCTTAACCAACAAGGCCACTCTTGGGTGCATCTTTTGTAGCTTTTGCTTGATGGGCTTGGTGTCTACGTGCACAACTAGGTTGTGGACAACCAAAGTTGGATCCAAGCTAGGCATGTCCTTTTAAGACCATGTGAACACATCAATAAACTCTCATAGCAGCATAGTGAATGTCTTTTGCTCTTTAGCCGAGAGTGATGCTCCCAATTTTAATATCTTGGGATCTTCTTCAATACCAATATTGACATCAATGGTTTCTTCGACTAATAATTTTGATAAATCCTCCATATGCATAGGATCAGGAGGCAGGTTGAGATCTTCATCTAAGGATGTCTACACGATATTTTCATCCTTGGCGTGGTCACTTTGTATGTCCTTGGATTTTCTTATTTGTTTGTCATCCAGTGCCTCAAAAAGGTTTTCATTGTGTGACTTGGACTTAAATTTTTGCTGAGGCTTTTCTTTAGAACTTTTGCCTTTGCTTTTCTTTAAATTTTACTGACCACAAAGTTCAGCCTCCTCGCCGAAGTAGGCACATGTGTCTAAGTGGATAAAGAAACCCTTCTTGTGATCCCCTATGGGAATTGTATCCCTTATGCCCATGAATTCTGCAATAGCCTCGTCATTCTTGAATAAATCTAGTGGCACATGACATTGTTGGTCCCATTAAACAAGGTAAGGGTATACAAGGTCAATGGTTGGTTCAGTGGAGGTTATAGTTAGGACAACATTATTCATGAAAAGGTTCGTGGAGGCCAGATCCTCATATTGGCTACAATGGGAATCCGTATCACTGTCTAGATAGTCAGAGCTATCCTCATGCTTTGAACAAGTTACATCTTGATCGTTGGGGTGTGCCCCATAAGGGTAAATCCCAATGCCGTATCTTTCTGTTTTGAAATGTGGAAGAGGGACGGGTTCTCTTTTTCCTTGTTCATTCCTCCCACATCCTAGGCCTTTGTAGCCCATGGAGTACATCATTCTACTAGATTTTTCATATTCTGGGGTTCGATAACAGGATGGATGAGTGTCCTCAGGGACCCATGTAGTAGGTGGATCAAGAAATTTCTCCTTAGCTAACAAGCCTCCAGGTAGGAATGACCCAATAGTGTGTTCCTCTCTAGGTCTTCTGAAGTGGTAGTTGGGTCGACCTCTAGTTTTGGGCGACAGTGAGAGGTCAGAAACCAAGAGCACTTGTTGTACATTATACTCCCCGCAACCATATTCTAGGATTTTCATCTCCCATGAATCAAATGGAGATGTTGAAGTAGATGCCCCATGAGCACAAGAACTAAGAGAATCTAAATCCACCTGGGATTCCATGGCCTCAGACTGAAGAGGGATAGCTATATCTATAGAGGGACATGTGTATGTACCCTTTCGTGCAAAGCTATTGAGAGCTCTACAATGAGAAAAGGGCTCTGAATCTCCTAGTATTGTAACCATGTGTCCTTCATGCTTCAACTTGATGCATTGATGAAACATTGATGGCATGGCCTACATGGCATGAATTCATGGTTGGCCTAGAAGCATGTTATATGGAAGCTCCAAGTCTAGGACATGAAAAATTGTCTGATGAAAAGTGGGGCCCACCTCCATGGGTAGTGTGATGGTGCCCATTGACTCTCTTTCCATGTTGTCATATGCGGTGATGGTGATAATATGGGACTCAAGATCTTCCTCCGTATGTCCCAATTTTTTTACCAACTTAAGCATGCAGATGTTCAACCTAGAACTATTATCCACAAGCACCCATTTGATTTTCCTGTGGGTGACAACTACCTCAATGTATAAGGGGATATTATGTGTAGGATTCTCGGTAGGGATCTCCTTATGGTTGAAAGTGAGATTCTCACTTGGTGCAATGTTTGCCACCATGGCTTGAAGGTGTGTAGGATCATCTTCTAAAGGTACTCCTGACCCCTGAAGATTTTGATACAGAATTTCCTTATGCACATTGGATATCTTTAGAATATCTAAGATCGAAATCTTAGTAGACATCTTCTCAAGTTGTTCTAAAAGGTTATATTTACCGGTTTGCGGGGTCAACGGAGAGGGTTATGGAATCACAAGGTGGGCACGCCTTGTTACCGTAGCGTAGTCCTTTCCCTTGATCTAAATAGTATTGACACGATCAGCAGGAGAGTGAATACATCTGATAAGTGAATCGTAATGATTGTTATCTCTTTTGGTATACAAGTAATTCGTGGATTTATAGGTTTCGGATGACTCTCCCCAATCTAGCTTTGTCTTTTCTGACTTATCATGCTTGGGGAATGGTTCTTTATAAATCCCCATTTTCTTGTTAGGTGTGTTTGTTTTGCCAGGGTTATCCACCTCTATCTCCCCATTGTCAATGAGGTCCTGAATATAGTGGCGAAGCCGTAGAAAGTTTTCTATATTATTCCCTTTAACGCAATGCATTTCACAATATTCATGCTCCTTATACCATGAAGGTTTAGGAGCATTATCGTCAAACGGTTGTGTTGTAGGATAGGTCATCATGTGGGCCGCATCCAACTATTTTAGTATGACTGACAATGGTTCATTGAGAGAGGTGAATGTTCTTCACTTTGGTGGTGGTTGAATTGGGCCCTTGGTTAGTTTAAAATTTTGACCAGTTTGGACCGTTTGAACACGTGGAATCGTTGATTTCGTCTCCCACCACATTTTTGTTTTTGTTAAATATCTTTGGCTTTTCTACGGGTTTGACACTTTAGTTGTCTTTGGATTGGGTTTTGAGGGTGCCTTTGGCAATGAGGGCCTTTTCTATCTAAATCCTTTTCTCGATAACCTCCTCAAAAGTACAGACACAATGCATTTGGAGGTGGAAAGCTATATCTAGGTTGATATTGGGAACAAAAATACTGAGCAGCTACTTTTCAGGGAAAGCACAAGGGAAGCAACTAGTTATCCCTCTCCATCGTTGGAGGAAGCTGGAAAAGGTCTCATTTGGGCATTACTTGGCCCCACACAAGTCTACCATGGTGACATCACTCTCTATGTTATATGAGAAGTGACGCACAAATCGTTTTGCCAATTCTAGTTAGGTGAAAATTGATCCTCACGGAAAGCGTGTAAACCATTCCAATGCTTGACCTCTGAGACTCTTGGGAAAAATTCTGATGAGGTAATTGTCACTATAAGACACCTCTTGACATGCCATGTAAAAATATTTAACATGATCCCTTGGGTCTCCTTTTCCTTTGTATTTGTCAAATTTTGGCATATCAAATTTCTTTGGAAAGGGTTGAAGGGTCATTGTCTTGTCAAAAGGATAGGGGCATAGTTCTTTGTATTGATATTTCCTAATGCTCCCTATATTGCTCTCTTGTAAACTTGCAAGCGTTGCTTTCATAGATTTCAATTCCTGTGCGAGGAATTGTTCTTGAGTGGGAGAAGTGGGGATGTATACGTGATGATACCCTATGTCTTCTTCTCATTATTTTCCTTGATGGAGTTCATTGATCTTAACCTTCGGCCTCAACTTTTGAACGTTCTTGTTTGTGTCTTTCTATACATGGGAAGTAAGAAAAGCTATTTTTTGGCTTAGGTTACTGATTTGTTGTTGGATCATAGCTTGGTTTATGGCTTCATCTTCTAAAGGTTCCTCCTCCTCATATTATGGAGGTTCTTCACCTATTTCATGTTCTATCTTGTTTCTTCGTGGCACTTTGATAAAGGTTATTCTATGCCCTACCACTTTATCTTTTCCTGCATAAGAAGTGGAAGCATGCCCCTCTATTAAAATATCTTCCATATTGATAAGGGGACATTCTTCCTCAGTAGCGTCGTTTGTAGGTAGTATTGGTTCATTCTCATTTGGAAATTTGGCCCCTAGTTCCACGACATGTGCCAACACTCTATCTTTGTTTCTAAGAAGAAATTGTCTATTAGAGTGGGGTCAAAATCAAATTCTACGTGTGGTGATTCTAATTCATTTCGACCATCTCTTCTATTTCCTTCTCTGTAGAAAACAATGGTCCCAAGTCATGTCCAATGAAGGGGTTTGACCCTTATCTGTTAGAGGTTTCCCAAGCTTGCACTTGTTGTTCTTCATATGTCTATTTCTTTAACCCTAGACGTGTTTTAGGAGCCATGTTTTCATGATAGTGTCACTAGAGTAAGTTGCAAATGTGCTTAAAACTTAGTGATCACCCTTAAGTGAAATGCAAGACGTATTTTCTAAGAGTATGAATAAGTCAACAATGTGAGAATACCAATGTGATGGAGTGATAAATCACCAGTGATACAAGTGTTTGGTATTAAAACCTGATCAAATGAAGTACTACATTTCAAAGAGTAGTTTGCATCACAACATGATTAACAAGATGTTTCAACTTATGCCAAGTTCAAGGAGATGAACAAAACATAAGTAAATACATGAAGTCAATGTGACCTCCCAACCAAGATATATGATAAGCGAGCTCAAACTCGATTAAGACCTATATCTTGAAAAGTGCCAATTACGATTTGCAAATGACACAACAATATCACCAAGATATGTTAACCCACTTTGCAAGAAAGCGAAGTATTAATATCAAGGTGTTATTGATATAACACACACAAATGGTAACACCTAGCGCTCTTTGAAATCAAGGTAATAATAGAACCGAACTAAAAATCTCAAAGTATAGCTAGAAATAGTTTAAAAAGTGTGCAACGTAACCTTACAATATAAGTATTTATGTCGATTTTACAAGAAACAAGACGTAAATATCAAAATTGTAGTGATATGATACAAACAAGATAACTCTTCTAAGGAAGTCCGCGGTGATGAACCATGCCTAACTACAATGACAATCTTTACATGGGTATCAAGATCACAATGGCTACCAATGACATGAAAACACTTCCACACACTTTAGATGTTTAACTAACCCAGCCGCAAATATGGATGGGCATAAACAAACATAAAAGTGAGAGAAATAGTTGATTGGTAACAAAAAGTTATTCACCCTTCTTTTGATAAAAAAAGTGTCAAAAGAATGTGAAGGAAACAAATCAAAATAAAGATGAAAAATGCTAACTTCACGTCGGCGGAGTTTTTCCTTGCCCTAAGGCAAGTAAAAACTAGGCGAAAGTAACGCGTCACATGTTTCACAATGAAAATATGGTTCACAACTCAAAACTATTTTTATAATGGTCAAAGTGGGCTCCTGGAAAAATTATTTCTTCCTAGGTGGTTATCTCGTCCTAGGTGCTACAAAGATTATCCACGAGCAGGGTGATTTTCCCAAAAAGTTGCAATGACTAGTTTGGGAGTATCTCGACTTTGCCCCCTTCAAGCATAGTGAGAAAAAAAAATGCATCCAAATGTGTACTTAAAAGGGTCACGTAGGGACAACTTGTAACTCTATCTCATAAATGATTTACTAGTTAGATAGGTAGTGCGGAGCACTTCCCGTTTTGTCCACAAGGTTCCCTCTTGCATGGACTACTTTGGGTCTCTTGGAACCACCCCCATTGTTGTAGCTTAGGGCGTTATGCCAAAGGGGTTATGTTCTAGTTGAGCGGAGAGGGACGTACCCTTTTCTGAAATCTATAATAAAATGTGGTTTTCTCGAACACCATTTGGCAACCTGTATAACAACTGTATTAGTAGTTTTCTAACTTTTGTTTCGATTCCTTAATTCTTTGACAAGAATTTTGGTCCTATATGACGATGTTTAGTAGTTTTCCATTAAAAGAGAAGGCATCATTTCTGATTCTCCAGATCATCCAAGAACACAAAAGAAGAGCATACGTGATGTCTTCACAAATCCAAAAAGACAACCAAATGGAACAACACTTTAATTCAACTATGTCAATTTAACCAATTCCAAATCAAATACTCTTAACAATCTCAAAGCATCAAAAGGATTTAAGATTCGTTTTTGATTCCCAAGATCGCCCCAAGGGGTGTGAGGGAAGAGCATACGTGATCCATATCCCTATTAGTAAACAATGCAAAATACTCTCTAATCAAATACCAACATGTAAAAATAGCCTGCAAAGACAAATATATGATTAGATAAATCTGCAAGAATGTTAGCACATCAACACTTTAATTTCAACAAATGAAAAAGGACGTTTGCACCCCTTTTTCAACACCTACGTGTGGGTTAGGGCGTATGCGCCACCAAAGGTTATTTTCGGCACACAGTGTACCTGCACCACCCGAGAGATGTGCGTGCCCTGAAAATAGTGCATGTGCCCCTAAAACTGTAACTGTGCCACTCTGTGAAATTTTTAGATCTATTAAACGCCTGCGCCACCCGAGAGGTGTGTGCGTCACAAAAAAAACACATGCGCTACTCTGAGAAAAACAAATAGAATAACCAACATAATAACCACATTATCGGAAAAATATACTTGCACCACTAAAACTACATGTGTTCCCTAATTAGGACATGTGCGCTAATATGATAGGTTTTAGAATGCAGTGAAGGTACAGTATGAAACGACGTGTGTGCCCAGGTTAGTGTACCTATGCGTTGGTTAGTGTATGTGTGTTGGGGTTAGTGTGCATGCGCCAGGGGTCGGTAGACAGAATGACAGTTTTCAACAAGATGCCTGTGCTACCAAAGAGACGTGTACACCCCAAAAACTATTCCTGCGCCATGAAAATCGTGCCTGTGCTCCTAAAATCATGTCTGCGCTAGACCTGTAATAAAAATACAACCGCAAACAAAAGAAAACTCACAATATCTCAAATTTAGGCTAAAATGGCAATAACCCATTAAAATTTAGGCTATGAACATGAAGTTACACATATCAAATGAGCAAAAATTCCAAGAAAATGGACATTAATTACTACATGTGCATATCAAAAGTTAGCCAAGACAGTGAAACTTAAACTAAAATGCCATGGGACTAAGTGTCCCACTGGGCATGCCAAATGTGTACACTTATTCTTTTCCTAGGTTAGATTAAAAGTAAGAAAACTACCACCTAAAATAGTTCCCTAACCTAGCTAGAAACAAGAAGAAAGTACCATCAAGATGAAGAAATGAACAAGGCCTACATTAGCATCATAACTTTGAAATAATGAAATCAAGCATAATGCAAATCAAGAACTCTATTCTTCTAATTGCCTAATTAAATTAAGTGGACCTATGTAGTCCAATGGAAGTCAACAATATTGCTTTCCTTGATCCTTCATGGATGCTTGGGTGTGAGGCTTAGTTCTTCAAAATGGATGGTGGAGGGGCTTGAGAATGGCAAAAGGATTTCAGTGCAAGACTATGTGCTTTCCTTTGCTTTCTCAAGGGAATTAGGTGTAGGTATAAAGGTAGGAGGAGGGATCTTTATATATCCCAAAGGATAAAGGATTCAACACATCCTCATGAATGTGGGATAAAGGTAAAACATGATTAGGAATGGATAAGGTTGCTTTATTAAAGGTAACCTTACTTTAGAAGGGTTTAATTTATGCTTAGCAAGTCATGGGAGCTGGGGGGTGCTTTAATTAATCAAATGTGATGGATAAGGTTGCTTTATTAAAGGTAACCTTACTTTAGAATGGTTTAATTTATGCTTAGCAAGTCATGGGAGCTGGGGGGTGCTTTAATTAATCAAATGTGATTAACTAATAGGTAGATGTGAGCTTATAGAAGCCAATTAGAGGAATATCAATATGATTTAGGTTGTTAGAAGGGGATTAAATCAATTAAACATTGATTTACTAGTTACATGAAGTAGAAGGATAATTAATGAATAATAATTAATTAATCTAGATAGAAGGAGTAAATAATTAACGAAAGGTCATTAATTAGGTTATTAGTTGAATAAGTGACTTAATCGATTAGCGTATTGTAATTGATTAACGATAACAAGAGGGAATATGAGTGCTTTTGATGATATGTCGTCAATTTTCGAGATAGGTTACAGAAATGTGGCTCAAATAGGTGGAAATTGTAGTTGTAACAGACCTCATAGGTTCTTTCTTCCCTTAATTTCCATCTCCCTATTTTTTCATTTAATTAAAGGTGGTTCCTAAGTCTTTTTTGTTCTTTGGACTCCTTCAAGCTTTAAATTCCCATTCTTACAACTGGGTTGACTATATTATCAGTCTAATGAAGCATATAATCATAGTAATCTTATATTTAAGGATATTTTGGCATCAAATCCTTTGAGGGTAAGGTTATAGAATCTATTGAGATCATTAGTATCAATCTACACACCTTGGATCCTTTATTAGACCTGAAAAGTGTAATTTGGGCACAAATTGCACTATAGTCCATGTCAAGGCTTCAAATTTTGTAGGAGTATCTGTAATGACAATGTGATCAATGTCCTCTTACTAGTAATTCAAGGTTATTTAGAAATCTCCCCTTTACTTCTATTTTCATCAAATACATATAGTACATGTAGGGTTTTTGATGCCAACATGGTTTCTGAGGAAGGATAACTTCATTCTTTATATCCTTAAAGTATTACTAACCCTAATTACTAATACATTATTCCATGCACATATTTAACCTTATATAAAATAGTAATGAAGAGGTTGTTGCTGACCCAGGTGAGAAACTCAATCACGATTACTCACCCTATCTCCTTGAAAATAGAGTTTAAAAAATTTCAAGAAATGATTTCTCTATACCTGCGTATACTCTTTAAGTGATAAGGTTCCAAGATTAAAAAACCTTTATGAATGCCTTCCCAACTCATGCCTTTCTTTCCTCTTACAAACACTGGGAAGAGGACTAGGCTAGAATCTCATAGAACTTTTGCATAAAGGTATTGGAACTTGAATCTCATATCAAATCTTCCCTGGGAGAATTCAAATTTTTTTCCCACAATTCAATGGTTATCTTGACAGAGTTAAACATTCATTATATTTATTAAGCCTCAAATTCAAAACCTCGACACTCTTACTTGTCACAACTAGTCAGGTCTATTCTAACTATGCCACTTAAGAAATCATGCATAGATATAGATATTACATGTAAGGAATCAGATACCTTGATCTATCTTAAAATCACCTTTACATTGTTTTTTGATATCGAGAACAATCACATGTACACTATAAAACAGTCATGTATATGTAAACCAATAATTTACTAAGATTTTCTTCTTTCAATACTTCTTAAAGTATTACTATATTTGATCCTCATCTGGATGGAATGAGATGATATAGTTTCTTTTTTTCATTTATGGGTCTCTTAATCAGTTATCATCAAATACAACTCCTTGAATCTTTCTCACATGATTTATTTTCCCACACATTAGGTGTGTATCACATTTTATAATTTCTAAAGAAATTTTACCTAATGAAACCCTTATTGATCCCATTCCTCCTTTTTCAGGTTGGTTAGCTCTAAGAGCTTACCTAAAGTACCTGAGAAAATCCAGGTTACACATTCAATCAAAAATTGGATGTTGTCATCCTATGTACATTCCAGATTTGATGCTCATGCATCATTAAGACAATGGATTTTCATCCAAACAACCAAATTTTAATTAGTACATCTTAGGTTCCTATCTAAACTTAAGTATGCCATCCCTTTTTCCGTAATGAGTTTAAACAATGACAATGTCATGATAACTGATATAAGGTTATGGCTAATGTAAATTTCTTATTATTTTCTATTGAAGAATCTAAATTCTAATTCATTTTTCAGTTTGTCACTACATACAAGGAACTCAGTTGTATTAATCTCATATTAAAAACAAAAACAGGTAGTCCGAATTAGCTTACCTGATATTATGTTAGGAAAGACTTGTTCCCTTCTTCTAGAAAACAATATTGTGCTTTACTATTGTGTTTCACTCTGATAGATCGCATTTTATGCCTTTTTCCCTTCCATTATATTTTTCCTGAAATTCAATGGTAAAGAAGAGCTAATGCTCTTGTATTCTTCTACTCTTAAAAAATTAGAATTTTACTATAGATTTTATTCTACCCATAATTGGCATTTCAAGTTACTACAACTACAACAGATAGTCCTCTCCTATCTACTTCATATACCCTATGCGAGTTTTTTATTTCATATTGGATTTAAGTTCCAAATATGTCATTTAGACAGTTAAAAAATCAAGCAACCCTCTGCTGATTTTTATCATTCAACTCAAGTTGTTTAACCTGGCTGATCCTATTCACACTTACCAATTCTTCCAGCATCCTTTTGGTTTCATGTGTCACAAAGGACTATTAAAGTATTTTCTAACTAAATTACCTCCAAACCTAAACTATTGTTTGATCTGATTCGTTATCCACAGTACATCCTTCTCCCATTATTTTTATCTTGTTAACAAAAATCAGAATTGAGTAAGCGTAAGGGATCAATAGGTCCAAGAGATGCAACCTTCAACTATAATACCAAAATGTAGCATCCACTTTTGTCACTTCAATTCTAGGGATTTTTTTTTACTTCACTAATTTAAATACCCATATATTTAAACCTAACATAATCTTAATCTCATGTTTCTTATTCTAAATTAACTTTACGATTCATAATTTAAATACATGGTATTTAAATTCCACTATAAATCTAAAATTGAATCCATCCGATAACAATCATAAAACCATGTGCAGCTGCATGATAATCTATTGATCCTACTTGATCCCCCTCAAACACTCTTTACAAGCTAGTACATCATGTGTATCATTTGGTTTTCCTTTATCAAGTATTGACAATAAAGTATAATTTTCTTAGTGCATACCTGGAAATCAAACATTGAATCCCATCCAGGAATCCGATACCTTAGATCCTTGGTGACTCCAAGATAGTGTAATCAGAATCTTACACTACTTTATGTAAAGTTTTAGAGACATTTATGCCATGCTTGGTTCTGTGACGACACACTCATCGTTGAGAAATTTTCCATCACCTGATTTTGTTATATAGATTCCCTTCTAATAGTAAGTTATTATGTTCATATTTTACAACCCAACTATTCATTTTATGATCATTACTTTTAATTAGGTCAATTAATAACATCTACAAGTTTATATTATTTTAAACATGTTCAATATATTTATTGATTACAGTTCTATATCTGCATACTAATTTAATTCCCTTCTCAACATTAAATTAGTACTTAACCATACCACTAATCTGAATTCATGCCTAACATGTACTTGAATCAATGGATTTATGATAGTTATGTTTAGAGGAGTATGGAGAGATATTACATCATAGTAGTTTCTCCGTAATAGCTAAGTAATTACATATGTCATTAACTAGATACTACACAATAAATCCTATGCTGAGGTATCCCAAGAAGTTCCGCTAAATAGAACATCGTATCTTAGCAAGCTCATTATTTCAATTAGTTCACAACTTTTTAATCTCTCTCTAAGTTACTCTTGTCAATGGGTGTCATATCTAACGATATGCGAGGGTTCGTAATGACTTTCCTTAAAATAAGATAGAAAACACTAATTAATTAAGGCAACTTGTAGATTTAAATCTGTGTTATGCTTAATCATGAAAAAATACTTTTTTCCTTAATTAGGTATAAATGAGTAGGTGCAGTGTTCTACTTGTTATTTTTTTTATTGTAGGGAATAAATCATACATTATTATCTATACACGCGTATTCCCTTAGGAATAAATGTGATTACACATAACTATCATGTTTATGTATGTTTTAATAGTTGAGAGAATATAGCTAATCAAAGCATTCTCCACATATCTTAATTCCAATTCATAATAATAATATCCTTTTATCATCAATCAATTGTCCTTAATTTATAATGTAGTTATATTTGAATTAATCACCATTTTATGTATATAACCACACAATGTTACTTAAAATGGTTAACTTTTGTTTTACATACTCAAACGATTATCTAGATAATAAAATCAGAAACATTGTGTTACTTCAATATTATCTAAGTATAACTTGTATTCACATAAGTTAATTACAACATATTCTTTATATCTCAACTTCATTCATAATGTACCTAAATAATAAACCATACTACATTCAGTTTATAACAAATATTCCATCATATAAGAGCATCATTATCTTTCATTAGTTTAGACTCCATGTCTCATATAATTTCATAAAATAATGTAGATTGCCCATTCATTTTTAAATGATATAATGACTAAGTTCATAATTTTTCAATCATTCACTTCAAGAAGCACATAAGACAATGTTATTAACAAGGAACTATCTTTATTCAATTTCATAAACCAGTAACAAAATAATGCACAAAAAACTTGAATCAACAACTTCTTTTTCGAAATAAATAAAATAAATGGGCCATTAGCCTTTTCTATATTTGAAACATAAGTACATCAAGTAATCAGAATTACGATCAATTTTTAAAAATCATTTTTCTTCAATCAATAAAACAAATGTAAAATTTTAAACTTATTCCCTCTTTCACCTTTAACGAAGTCCATCTGTAAAATTGTTAGCAACTATCGGTTCATACAAACTTAGCATGATAAGATCTAACTCTTCTAAAAAACTTGCAATGCCCAGTATTTTCATAAAATAAATACTGCAACAAGTTAATATTACATAACTGATTCAAATTAATACATTCCCTAGGCACAATTTTCTTGAAATCATTTACATGCATAATACTATCTGCCATTAGGAATGAAACTATTTCCATTCACTAACACACTTACAATTGTCGTATCTAATCAAGACATTCAATCAGTAACTATTACTTTTTTGAGTAATGATGCAAGGTCATTGTATTTATAACTTTATAACATAAATTTAATAATACTTTATATGAATTTTACTTAACATACAAAAACTCAGCCAAACTGATTCAATCTATAAAATTATAATATTAAAGGCTATCATTCTATTTTGTTCTTCCAAACAAATATTCTTACAACCTTTCATATAGCTGCTACTATGAATCATACTAACAAAGAAATATATTTAGAAGATGTTGTAATACCTGGCATCCATAAATAATAAGAAATCCTTCAACTAATTAGACAATACAAGTTCTCTATACTGCAAATAGTTATCTTATTGTATTGTTACCTAAATGGTACTTAACTAGTATCAACATTGTTTAGATATCTTACATGTATGTTAAGTAATATACTGACTTCCCATCCAAGGAATACCATTGTTCATCTTAACATAGGATATCCATTAAATCTTTAAAATATAGTTTATTTTCTGACCAACTTAGCAACTTAGTTTAATAACCCATAATTACTAAACTTCTACTAATGTCTTTATAATCAAAACATGGTTGACCAAATTTGATTTCTTGAATAACTAAACCTTTATGATGATATCATTTCACAATTATCATCATTATTGCGCATATCAGCTCAATAAGATTGCATAATTCATATACCTTAAAGACTACAATGGGACAATATAATACCCCACAATCATAAAGAACCAGAACATTCTTAGGATTATATTCAAATACAACCCTCCCTGATATCAAAGAATAAATTATACAATCAACATACATATTAGCAAACACCATTACCTCTTTAGAGGTATAAATTGTTTCCCTAGAGGAATTATGTTTAATAACATGCTTAACCTAAGATTCCATATATTTTAGTAAGGGCACGATAGCACAATATTCTCTTAGATAAACAAACCTAGTTCACATAGTTCATCGTAAAGTAGGAAATATAAAAATATACAACCATTCCATGCGCGTAAAACAACTGATTCAAATCTTATAATATTCCAAGTAATACTTCATACCCAGATATAATATTGCAAGAAACCACGAAATATAACAATTTTTAGTTAAGCCACTAAAACCCATAAGTAGTGCACAATAAAACTTATAGCATGATTTTGTTTATGCAAAAACTAAAGAGAGCAAGATAGTAAGGAAAGATAGAGCCTAGCATGCCTGGTAGAGCTCCTCCTACTTACTTCTCAAAGCTCCACGAGTTCTTCTCTACAAAATCGAACACCAATCGACTTCACATAAATACATAAATACTTTCCACAAAAACCATTTAACCCTTCCATTCCACATTCACTTCTTTTAATAACCCAAGCCATTAAGAGTTCCATTATTTTCTCTTCCATGCAATAATAGATTCAATTCCATTTCAAAAATAGACCAATGAATCAAAATAGACCATCAACATGCACAACTCAACAACTCGATGGAAAAACAATCAAAATGAAACCAAATTTGCTATTTTTCCTCCAAACCATCATTGCCTTCTCCAAGGTTGTTTTGGGTTTATAGATGCCATTAATGTTGCGAAAGGACTATCAGTTCCTTTCTATGTTCCCTCCAACCAACCTTATTACCATTTTAATTTTAGAGACTGACAATAGTTAACAAAAACTCTAACTATCCCTTTATCCAAAGACTTGGCTAAGTTTTCCAATTTTGACTGGTTCCTTGCTAACCAATTGCAGTTTCCATTTAAAACATAGGGAATTAAAAATGCCAAGTATGATTTGGTGGAATTCTAACCCATCATGCCATGCACATACCCTATTCCAAGCCAACCATAAAAGTGTCTAGGTTAGGTCTTAAATTTTTGGTAACATAGTTTACTTTTAATTAGTCACCTTCAACCATCAGCTTAGGTTAGGTCTTCTATTAATTTAAAATCACTTACCTTTATCCTTAGGCCCTTAAAATTTAAACATTACCTCATAGCATAGGATTAGTTTAGGATAGATCTAATCTTAATGAATATAGTTCATATGGTCTGAAACAAAATAGTAATCCAAAATTTAAAAAGAATTCAAGTAAACCTTCGAACATCTAGTCAAAATAGTATGTCAATTTAGGATAATACCGTGGATCACTGAAATCGATCTAGGGTTTTATTTTGAACCTTCATATCGATAAAATAGTCTTAATAGAAGTATTCAAATGGAAATAAATATATAACTTACCCCTTTACCTTATTAGTTACCTGCTCCATAACCTAGATTGTACTATCTAAGAGCTGAAGCCACTATGCACATTTCAAAAACAAAAATTTAAGTACATCATAATCTTATCAAAACATAAGTACAAATTCTAGCATTAAAGAAATATAAGTTTGCTAGATCAATAATTAAATGATTTTATTTCAAAAAACATGCAATAACAGTCCAACAATGAACATCAAGCAAAACAAAATCCCATGCAAATGTTTTTCAACCAATCATATAATCCAAGTACAAGTTTAAAAACAACAGGGGTATTACATTCTAAAGAAGAAAACAAAGTATGAAAAGACTATTGGAGTCAAGAACCATAAAGAAGGGTGTACAAGACAAAATATGAAATTAGGGTAGATGGGGATTAAGAGTGTTTGAACATTATAAGAGAGTTAGAATTTTTTTGTTATAGGTGTATAAAATTGATTCAAGTGCGGAGAAACAATGGATGTATCAAAACCCTAGAAAAGCTCATAAAACCCTTGCAAGCCTAGCGGAGACAAGCTAAAAGGTGAAGTGTGAAGTAGAGGTGTTGTAATCAGATTTAAGACATGAAATTTAGCACAGATCACAAGGATAAAGAGTATCCACAACACAAATTAATTTTTCTTGAATGTTTTCAGTTTGTTCCAGGCATGAAGGCCAAGAGGGTTAATAGGGCTCAAACAAGGATACTTGAGAATTCTAAAAGAAGAATACAAATTTAGTAGTTGAAATTTGGGCCTTGAAACTTTATAAGAACTTAAATGAGCTTAATGGGTATCCTAAAAGTTCACTAGTCAAGCTTGAAGGTGAAAATATTGTGATTTTGGTATAAAAAAAAACTCATTTTGAAGGGCTACAAGCCAAAATTGAGGTCTAAGTGGAAAATCAAGAAAATTGGTAAGAGGAAACTAATTAGGCTGTTTGATCATGTTTGTATGATGTTTTAAAGTATAAATGAAGGTAATTTTGGTCTTGTTTTAGTTGATTAAAACATTTTTGGGGTTTTTAGCAAGATCTTCTTCTTAAGCAAGGTTAAATTCCATTGGGGAAAAGAAAGTGTATGAATTCAATTTAAAGCTTCTAATGTATTTTTTCCTGTTGGCAAGATTGATAGCAGTGTACTTTGCATCATAAAATAATCCCATATGGACCATCTTAATATTCATGTGGGAAACATAGTGACCACGTAATGATTTCCCATCATTATGTCCTCACTACCTTTCCATTAGCCATTCTAAGTTGGCACGAAACTAAGATTCTTTTAACGAGACATTTATAAAGTATATTTTCAGATTAATAATAAGTTTCTAAAAGAGGTCATAATAACTCCACGAGTTACTATCTTCTATTACTTCCATTTTTCATACTCTTAACAACTTAGTAATTGTTGTTAGGTACATGTTAATCATTCATTTTGCATACCAAGTCATTTAAGTTCATTTTATCATCATGAATTAATCTATAAAGTAATTTAAACATATTTATTTCATTTTCATTGTTTCATTTGGTAGGTTGAGTAAATCCTTGGACCTCTCTCCATGGGAAAGAATGACTCAAGCCCCCCCATTCCAGCTAAATCAAGTTTTAGAGCTGATTTTGACTCCCAAATTGACAAGATCTCTTGGCTAAGCAATGAATTAAAAGAAATCAAAGACAAGAATGAATAATGTAGGCTTGAGAATGATGAAAGAAATATTGACGATAATTTGGTGGAGGAAATTTATAAGTGAGTCAAAACTATTTAAAAGGAATTGGAAAATATTAGGGCTAAGCACAATGATGTTCTTACCATTCTCAAGAGCGCTATCGATTTCCTTTCTCTCATTACCATCCAAAATGAAGATCATAAAGGAAAGGAAAAAATAAAGAAAGAGACTAGTCTCAAAGATATCAAAAAGGGGCTAGACAATGTCAAGAAGAATTTTTAGAAGATCATGAAGTAGTTTGGTGTGGCTTCCTGATCTTCAATATTTTGTTGGATCCTTATTGTCTTTCTGCTACAAAATTGCTGAGATTTTGCTATAATTTTTCTAGCATTCTGTTATTTTTGGGTTGCTTATTGAATAGATGTTTGTTCCAGTCTTGTTTTAGTTTATTTTTATTTTTATTTAATGTCTGAGCTATCGCCTCTTTGTAACTAGGTAGGGTCCCAGGAAAAAAACATTTATCCTTAGTTAAAAATTTACAGCCAAATTAGAACTGATATTGTGAATGAAAAATAAAGCAAAATACTACATCGAACACATATGATTTTTTTCATATATAAGTAATGGGAAAAATGTACAACCACAACTCCTTAATTCCCAATTAATTTTTTTAAGTTTATAACCCACATAGATAAAATTGATTAATTCAATACATCCAGGAGGGAGAGAAAATCAACATTCCATACATTTACAAAACCATTTTCTCCTAACTGAATCTGGTTTCTAAACCCCCCCAATTCACATATTCCCCACACTCAATAGGGTATATTATCTACCATTTATTTGTATCAAAGACAAGATAATTAAATAGTGATGCTCTAATAAGAGCTATTAAACAAATGATAATAGCCAAGCTTTAAGAAGAGCTATAAATAAAACAAGTGTATTTTTTATTTCACTCAACCCTGTAATCATTTTATAGATCTAATAATAACCTGAAACAGAAGCGTATTCACTTCCCAATTTTAACATTTTGATCAAACCAAAAATCATATTCACAATGTAAATAGAAATTCTCTAGAAAGAACTCTAAAAACTAACTACCTATTTCATTTCCAAATAATAAAGCACATATCTTAAAATTAGTTTAGAGGAGTAGTGATAACAAAAATGCTATAAAAAGGAGCTATAAACAATCTTCTATTTATTTTTACAGAACATACAACCAAAACAAAAAACATATCCAGAGAAAGAATGATAACATAAATTCTATAAAAAGGGTTGTAATAGTCTTGCTTCTTTTCCTATACTTCAAAAAATAAACAAAACCCAATACATATGTAAAATGATAGTAGTAATGCTTATGATGAATTTTTATCCATTCATGTATGTGACTTACCTCATCATCACTTGAGGTCTTTTCCACATCACATGGTGACTCATCTTGCTTAGTGATATCATAAGTCTTAGGAGTTATATGACATGTGGAAAAATTTGTCATAGAATATTTCATTTTCATATGTATCAATGGCGTCATAGGAGTTAAATTATATTTTGGAATCATAACTCCTCTTTCCCTCATAGAGGGAATGATTGTACAGACACGAGAGTTACACATCACTCCTATATATGTACCCTTTCTATTTGAGCTATGAGAATGAGTAGACTTATTGTTTCATGCTTGATTTTCCTTTTTGTTTTATTTCTTGATCATTAGTTGGAGCATTCATATCATAGTTGCAATGCAACATCTTTGATGTACATGAGGTTCTATATTGATCCTTGCAAAACAATCTCACATGGTATTAGATTGATAATTCAGTAACCATGTAGTCATTGGTTTAGGTTACTAATTACTTCCTATTTTCATTTCATGCTTCTTGTGCAAGTTTTCATTTGTTTTTTGGAATCTTGCTAATTAGTTTAATAATATGTGTTTTAGAGTTAGTGTTAGTTTTATGGTTGTGCATGTGTAGTTTCTGGGTTTTCTCCACCAACTTTAGCTAGTTGGAGCTAAATTTGGAGAGAAGCTCTATTGGATGTTGGTATATTTTTTGGTTTTATCATTTTTATTAATTTTCATTAAAATTATAAATCTTAGTGAATTTTTTTTGCTTGAAACTCTCCCTACCTCCTTCTCTACTGACTTGTATTCTCATTTTTTTTCGTTACACCCCTACTTCTCTTTTCATCTTCTCAACTTGGCTGATCTCTCCAGCAGGCTACCCATTTCTAGAAAGTTGGATTGAGTTGTGTTATTTATTTTCACTCAAGTCAATTCGTGTTGCATACCATGGTGAGTTGTGTTTAGAGTCGAGTTGCATTTCTTTGCACTGCTTCGAGCTATTAAGTCCCTGCTTTACATGCATGTTGGCGTGCATTTCTTATGGACCATTTTGCATGGGTTTACATTAGTGGGAGATATTGGTTGTTGGACACATCCATGTCATGAACACCCTTACCTAGTTCCTTGGTTGACTCGTCATCGTGCTCGTTATGCTATGTGTCTGGTCCTTAGCTATTTGTGTGCTCCAAGAACACTCACCCCTTTCCTCTGTTACACATTCAAGCATTTTGAGGCATCTTTCAACCCTACCCTCCTCATCATCATTATCATGTCTGTATCCTTAGCATGCTCTATGATACCCCAAGCCATTACACCTACAGTTTGCATGTCCCTACTAACCATAACCTCTTAGCTAACCATGCGTTGACATTTCATTTATGCTACCTAATCCTTGGTCGTCGATTCAATCACCCCTAATACCACTTCCTTGGTATCACCTCTCCATGTGGATCCATATTCCTCCACCTTTTCATGTTAGGCATCGATCCTTGACACCAAGCTCACCTACTTTGACAACCCACCTTTTCCCATCCTTCTTTCCCGCCTTGTTATCCCACCTAATCCTTTTTAAATTAAGTTTTGTTTTTCAATTTTTCTAAAGGTTTAGGATTAAATTAAAAGGGATTTGTTTTAAAAGGGAAGTCAATCTATTTGAGTTTAATTAATTTTAGGGGATAATTTATTAGGATCTTTATTTTTGAATCAATTACTAGTTATTTTTTAATTGTTTAATTAATGTTATTATTGTATCCTTTTAACCTTTTAATCTCTAAAATTAGGTTAATTGGAAAAAACTAAAAGTGTGATTTTTAGTGTTATTAGATGTTTTTAGTAGCTATTTTTTTACTAGTGTGTAATACCCCTGGTAGCATTTTTTCACCTTCTGGGAGTGTTTTTTACGTCTTGGAAGTCCTTTGGACTTGTTTTCGGACCTTTTTTGGTATTGTATCACCCTTATGATTGTATGCAGACTAGTGAGTGTGTATGCCACACTCTTGTGACAAGGGGGTTTATGCTGCAACATGAGATGTTATTTCTTATATATGATTGTGTTTTCTCTCCTTTGACTTTTATCTCATTTTGTGATTGCTTACAATGTTGAACTATCGTGATTAATGAAACTTGATTGTGGTCTCAAAACTTCCATGTTACTACATTGATTGCAATGTGAGTGACTAACTATTTCATGATGCACATTCACACCTAATTGTAATCAATGCACTAAACTATAAAGTTTCAAATTCGAGGGGTTATAATAATGTCTTGGGGTGGAGGTATTTCCTTTTCCTTCCTTCTTCAATCATTCTTTGTCTCTTCGCAATAGATGGCTCTTCAGTACTTTTCCTCACACCATTCAATTTATTCGAATGGATATCTAAAATTGCTATGGTATTACATAGTAAAGTGTTTCTCCATGTCACCATGGGAGTAGAGATTGAACCTAAAGATGAACCCAAAAAATCTAGGTGGTTTAACTGATGTGATGAAGCCTTGGGTCTTCTCTATATGTTCATCTCTCGTGACTTTCTCTTCCACATCAAAACTTCCTTAACACTCGATGAAGCTTATAAAGTTCTTGACTATATGTTTGAGAAGAAATATGACATGAGATTATATGAGTTGGAGAATAGAATAATAGGATTAAATCCTAGTGACTTTGAAAATTGACAGACCATATTTTCAATTTTTTTCCACACTAGATTTTTTCTAAAGGAATGTAAAGTGGAGAAGAAACATTCCTAGTTGATCTCTTCAATTATTTCTAAGTTAGGTCCCAAATACTCCATCTTTTTTTCAAATTTCCATACCATGAAATTTTACCTTGGGTAGTACTTGGAAAATCCCTCATTTGACATTTTTTCATCCCAAATCATTTAAGAACATGATAAAATCATTCAAATAAGGACTCTCAAATCCAAGTGACATGCCCTTGTAGCATGCATGTAGTTTCACAAATAGGGATGAAATCCTGTATAATTTATTAATGTGAAATCAATCCCTTACAATAGTGCAGGCTACAATATTTATACATATTGGATAGCCTGGATACAAAAAAATATGGATTTGCAACTATGCAACAAAAAACTAAAATACAATAGCTTCCAAAATACATCCAGGAAGTACAAATGAGTAATGAAATAATTGTTATAACAACATAACAATTATACCCATGAATATAATAAGAAAAATATGGTTAATAAAACCATATAACATTATACAACTAATTAATATAATGTGATAATGTTATAAAATTATATAACAATAATTAATTAATTATACAATGCATAATTAATTATCCTAACATTCCCCCCTTAATTTTGCATTTTATCAAGGGATGAGGAGAGGAACTCTCTGAACAACTCAAACTTGTACCATGCAAGTGACTTCATGAAGATATCTTCTCTTTGTTCAGCTGTTGGATAGAACTGAAGCTGTAGATTGTGCTTTAACACATGCTTGTGTATGAAATAAACTCGTACCTCAATGTGCTTTGTTATTTCATGAAAAACTGGATTGTGAACAAGTTTGAGAACACCTTCATTGTTAACATACATGGTGGTCAGTTTTTCCTGTGGTATTCTAAGTCCTTTGAGTATGCGACGTAGCCAAATCGCTTCACAGATAGCTTCTCTTGTAGAACGATACTCAACTTTTGTGGGAGAACTAGAAATAAAGTGGTGTTTCTTGCTTCCCCATGATATTGGTCTAGATCCCATAAAGAATAAAAATCCTGAAGTGGATTTTATGTCATCAATATTGCCTGCATAATCTGAATCTAAATATCCTAACAAGAAGTTGTCATTCTTCTTATATTCTAGACCAAGATATATTGATCCTTTGAGATATCTCAAGATGTGTCTTGATGCTTTCCAATGACAAAATTTTGGTTCTTACATGAATCTAGATACATAGCTTACTGCAAAGCTGATATCTGGTCTAGTGTAATTTAGGTAAATGAGACTACCAATCAACTATTGATAGAGAGTGGCATTTACCTCAGGAGATGAATTTGAATGAGATAACTACAAGCTTTTCTCCATAGGTGTAGAAATCAATGTGTAATCCATGATCTTGAATTTCTTGAGCATTGTCTTGGTATATTTCATCTGAGAAAAAAAATGTGATTCTCTTTCTGCCATACTTCTAATCCACGACAATAGTTCATTAGCCCAAGATCTGTCATGTCGAATGATCAATTAAGATATTTCTTTTTTTCATCGATCATCCTCACTAAAATTCTAGTGATGACTAGATCATTGACATAGACAATGATAATCATAATCTCCCCCCATTACATTTTGAGGTAAAGATTGGGATCATATGGATTTATAACAAATCCATGTTTTACGAGATGCTCATCAATTTTAATGTACCATGCCCGGGGTGTCTATTTGAGGCCATACAAATATTTCTTGAGTTTGCATACCTTTTCTTCTTGACCAGGTACTACATATCCCTCAGGTTGATTCATATAGACTTATTCATGTAAATATTCATTCAGAAAGGCACTTTTTACGTCCATCTGATGGAATTTCCAACAATACTATATAGCTAGAGAAAAAATCATTCTAATCGTATTGATCTTAGCTGTTGGGGTAAATGTATCCTCATAGTCAATGTCTTCTTTTTTTGCATACCCCTTTGTTAAAAATCTTCATTTATACTTGTCCATTGTCCCATCTTCTTTATAATTTGTTTTGAATATCCATTTGCAACCAATGGGTTTCTTCCTTGGTGGAATATCGACAAGCTTACCAAGTGTTATTTTTCATTACTGACTGATATTCAGAGTCTGTGGCATCTTTCTAATATTTTGACTATAGGGCTTCCTGGACTATAGAAAGCTCATCATAACTCAATAAATATTCTCATCAAAGTAAGGATTTCACTTCTTCTCTTTCTTTAATGTGAGTTCTGTGGTCCAAGGGTGGATGTATCTAATGGAGCATCCATTCCTGCATCTTGTAATGTGCTAGTACACAACTTGGGCATACGATGAACTGTTCCCATGGGTCATGGATATATTAGATCAATCACCATCATCCCCATCATTAATTTCTTCATCTTTGGGAACATTATCTTTAGGTTTTACAACTAGTGAAGAATCTACATCAAGTGAGTCTGAGAGGAGGAGACTTCTTCTTCCTTCTTCTCAAAGAACTCAGACATCTCTATTGGTGTAGACTTTCTTCATCTTCGGATACATCAATATTGTACCCAAGATTCTCTTCACTGTACCAAATGGACAGATGAGTTTATGTGACTTCATGTCCAATTTATTTATATATTTCTTGGGTATGTGCATACTTGCTTTGCACCCAAATACTCTAAGGTGTGCAACAAATGGTTTCCGCTTTAACCATGCTTCATGTGGCGTTACTCTATCAAGAGAAATTGTGGGCACTCTGTTTAACAAATACAATGTTGTGTTTTTTGCTTCTACCCAAAATGTCTTTGTACAAGTCCAGAATCATCGATCATGCATTTCATCATTTCTATTATAGTACGATTTCTTATCTCAACAACACCATTCTACTGCTGGGGTGTGGTGTAGAAGGAGGCATTTATTGAGGAATCCCATGATCTTTGTAGGTAGTATTTGAACTCATCATTGGTGAATTCCCCTCCTTGATCTGAGTCAGAGAGCTCTAATGTGACAGCTAGTTTTTGTTCTCAACAACTACTTTGGACTTCTTAAAGGTTTTAAAAGCTTTACTTTTCTTACGAAGACAAAAAATCCACATTTTTCTTGAATAGCCGTCAACACAAAGCATGAAGTACTCAAATCCATAAAATGAATTGGTTGCATCAGATTGTAAATATCGGTATGAAATAGATCAATCTTACCATGAACTCGATATGTACTCTTCTAGAATGAAGCTCTATCTTGTTTTCCTTGCTAGGTAGTGAGGACACTTGTCTATATCCTTCTGAAGAGATGGTAACCCATGTACCATATTACACAGGCTAAGTGTCTCAAGATACTTGAAACTAACATGACCAAGTATCTAATGCCACAACTATGCTGAGGTATAGTTCTTACCCATAAGTGTTCTGATCATCTTTGTGGAAAAATTCAAGATGGGAACATGTGTCCCACATTGGAAGATTTTGCAACTATTTTTAAGCCTCATGATTTGTCTCAAATTAAACATGTTTTCTTACCAGAATGACTATCAAATTCAATTTTAAAGTTGTGATCTATGATTTGACTAGAATGAAAAAATATATTTAGTCAATCTAGGTTCATATAAGACATCTGATAGTCTACAATTTGTTTGAAGCAAGGGATAGAGAAATGTTCTCAATCCCTTGAACTGTATATTAAGAATCATTACCCAACGAAACATTATTTTTCGAAGGTGTGTCCCTCATTGAAGTAAATCATTCTTTGTGGCCTGCTCATGTCTCGAGTGGATACTGAATCAACATACCATATATCACTAGATGACGTGGAAGGTTCAATTGATTGGAGAAATGTGATAAGTAGTCTTCATTATTTGCCTATTCTTGTTGCTCAACAATATTTCCTTACTGATGGGGTTTTCTTTTCCAGTTACCCTTTTTATTCCATTGATTATAGTTTGTAATGTCCCTTGTGATATTTTTTGTGTGGAGGTCTAGAGTTTCTTAATGAAGCTTTCTTGTTATATGTATTATACCAACAATATTTTAACTCATGTCCTCTTTTACAAATCGGACATTACTTATTCTGTTGTTTTTTCTTTTGATGTTGATACCGATTCTGATGTTAGGAATTTTGATAGGAATTAGGTTTTCCTTAACCTTTTCCTTTCCATTTTTTATGAGAAGAAAGTTCCTTCTCCTCTTCATCATCCTTGTTATGCATGGCTTCCTTGTTGCCGTAGGTTTACCAATTTTTCAAAACTAACTATCGTATCTGACACATTTAGTGTTATTTAAAAAGTGTGGTAAGAAGAGGGGAGTTCTCTCAGAACAATGTGAATGAGAGAATAATCTATGACCGCTTCTCCCAGGGATAGAAGTGAGGCCCTCAATGCTGAAAATATTCTTAAGAAAGCTTTGATTTTATCATTCTTCTTGAACTTCAGTGTATGCAGCTGACTCTGCAAATTTAGTATGACATTCTTGTTTTTGGCCTTATATACTGTAATCAATTTATCTCATGATTATTTGGTTGTTTTAGCATCTCGAATGTGGGGTTGCACATCATCAGACACTCCTAACAAGATGATGAGTTTGGCCTTCTCATCTACTTTATCAAACTATCATTGTTGTGTTGTATCAGTTATTGATCTTGTCAGAGTATCAGTCATAACAGGCAAGATCTCTTCAAACTCAAGTTGTGTCTTTATTTTTGTCTTCTAGGAAGCATAGTTGTTTCCTCTGAGTAGTTGTGAATCTAGAAGAAAAAATTTGGGGGCATTGGTGCCCATATTACATAAATCATTGATAGGGTTAGGCTCTTATCACTCCAGGTATAAGGTCTCCCAATCTATATACCGTCAGTCCCATATACCAAACCTTTCTATATACGCACCCTTCTGATATAACCCAGAGGTACGTAGAAGAAGCTCACCCTTTCTATATACCCAGTGGTATGTGAGAGAGGCGTTAATGTACGTGAAATAATTCAATACGTGGTATCAAGACAATACTAAAGGGTTCTATGTGATTATTGACAGCAGATCAAAGAAATATCTTCATACACATGCGTAAATTCTCTATATACTCAGATAATTTATTAGTCTGGATTTATGTCATGCAATCATTCATAGACATATGGGATGGCTCATAGTGTGTGCATTATGACCTTATTACTCCCCCTCAATTTAAAGGGTCGATTCCCAAGCGACGTTGTTGCAGCTATATTAGGCGTTAAGTACAGTAGTAGTCATGACAGATTTAATCGTAAGTGCTTCCCAAAGGAATTGTATATACCGAATGCTGCGATTGAGATCTAGGATCTCATGAGTGTTTTTTAACCAAATTTTATTATTTTTGAGTATAATATTATGATAGTTTTTGAGTAGTTACAAAGTTTGCGATTGATTATGTTAACCTACAAATTAGTACAATATACTGAAGCATACAAATTACATTCAAAAATTTAGAAAAATTAGATGGTAAGGAATTTTTTTTTGTTTTTCAAGCCTTGGTGGCCTCCGGAGCCCAATACGACCTTGTGAGAAAAAAACCGTAAAACACTTTCTTAAAATGGTTTTTTTTGGTACCTCCCTTTTGTGAATGTTTTCTGGAATTAAAAAAAGGCCTACTACAAGAGAATTTTTTTTCCCTTTATTAGGGTTTATCTCACTAAAATTTTAATAGCCTATTTAGGTATGACTAAGTTGTTTAGTCAAGGTTTTTCCACTAAATTCTCTTCCAAGTTTGGCAATTTTCAAAATTTTCCACTAAAAACAATTGGTTAAATAAGATTTTTGGGGGTGGGGGTCAAACCCCTCACCTCACCCACCCAAGTAAATCAAACTAACATGCCCAGCTGCTTGTACGGTTGAATAACAAATTCAAGCAAATTATCTTTAAATTAAAGAAACTCTAACTAACCTATTGAAACGGGACTTGGTAGGAATAGAGGTTCCACGTGCATGCATGGAGGAGAAATTTGGAGATGTATTGCTTAGAGATCAAAGTGGCTACGTAGAAGGAGGAGGGTGAATTAGGGTTCACTGCCGCCAAAATCGGATCTACTTTTTGTCTCTTCACTGCTTATTTTTCTCTCCATTACTTTTTCTTTTGCTTTTTTTAATTTATTCACCGTATTGTATTCAACAATACCAATATGATTCTAGTCATTCTTTTTGTATTGCTATTGTGAATTTTATTTTGTGCGGGTCCACAATGTTGAGCTTGGCCACTTGCAAGTGCATGTTGAATATTGATGCAGGTTATTTGATGTATTTGTGTAGATCGTAGCTTGGTGGGCTCAACCTTGTTGCAAGATAGATCGCACTTGACCATGGAGGGGAGAGGCTTGAAATCCAAACAAAGAAAGACTTAATTTCTTGATTGCACTATGACCAATGTCCAATGGGTTTCTTGATTGCATATTACAAGTCGAGTGGAAAAAGTTTGAAGTTTGTTTCTAATGCCTTAGTCGCTTATTGTGTATTCACTATTTTTTAAACAACTCCCTTTAATACTGCTTACAGGATGGATCTGTGTTATAAAACATGGTTGTGGTCTATAACTCACCCAAAAAGGATACAAAATAGTCTAGTTGTTAAATTTGATTCAGCCTTCAATGTGAGACAAGATCCAATCAATATATATACTCGGCAGTAAAAAAAAATCCATCTCACCATGCAATGTAACCCAACATAGGGGGTAAGCAACCAACTCAGTGGGTGGCTCTGTAATCAATTCGACCAAGAACTCGATGGAGAAATTAGTTGATGGTTCTTTCACTGAGCAATGTAATATATTAAAATTGGTCTCCTCTACATTTTATACTGCTGCCATAATTAGTTGTGACTAACAGGCTTCTGAATTCAAATGAGAAACCCCTAATGGGAAAAAAATATAGTTTTTTTTTTTAATTTTTGATTTCCAGGAAGCAAATTTTCCTAGTGCAGAGGGCACCAAGGAAAAAAATTTGCTTTACGTTTACTTGGATATCACACAGAAGGTTGTGGGACTGTAAGGAGATCTGGGAGGCTACTAGAGGTAACACCGGCTCTCCGATGATGCAGATTTCTTCTCCAGGACTTTTCCTTCCTTTGAAACCTTTCTCCAACCTTGTCAAGAGCTTCAACTAGCTCTGGTACCAAATGTAGTTTCACAAATAGGGATAAAATCTTGTATAATTTATTAATGTGAAATCAATCCCTTACAATAGTGTAGACTACAATATTTATACATATTGAATAACCTAGATACAAAAAAATATGGAATTGCAACTATGCAACAACAAACTAAAATATAGTAGCTTCAAAAATACATCCAGGAAGCACAAATGAATAATGATATAATTGTTATAACAACAGAACAATTATAACTGTGAATATAATAACACAAATATGGTTAATAAAACCATATAACATTATACAACTAATTAATATAATGCAATAATGTTATAAAACTATATAACAATAGTTAAATAATTAATTATACAATCCATAATTAATTATCCTAAGAATGCAATGGTAAGTGAAAGAAAACTAAAAAGAAGAAAGAGAAAATGGACCAACCGAAGAAGGAAACCAATACCAACTAAGCCTAACATGAATGCTTTGACTTCTGAGCCTAAAGTAAAGAAGGAAAAGTATAAGTGTTCTTATTATGAGAACTCTAGCCATGAGGAGAATCAATGCATGAGAAAAAAAAATGATCACTTAAATCATTTACTTGAGAAGAATAAAATAAGTGTTCTTGAGTCTATCAAAAAAATGCTCTGAAGGATGAGTCTTCTAAAGAAAAGGAGTCTAAATATGATAAGAAGAAAGGAAAGGCCCTTATAGCTAGAGTAACTCCTTCATCAATGTGGATTGTCAATTATAGTTCCTCAAACCACATTGACTCTTTGCATGTTTAGTTATCTAACATTGAACCATTTGGCATGTCCCAAATCATGTTGGGTGATGACACTACAATGTCAGTTTCCAGTAGTGGATTGGTAGAAATGTATGGTTGAATGTTTAATCAAGTGTTGAGTGTTCCCAATCTCTCTACTAATCTCCTATGATTTTACCAAATCACTCACCTTACTGAAGGAATGCGAGTGAAATTTAGTCCTAACTTGGTGATTATATGTGACCTTAACTCTAATTCCATAGTGGCTGAGTGAAAGGCAGATCACTATTTATGGTTGTACATATTCTCCCACTTTACTTCTAATTAGATGCCCTCTGGATTACTCACTCATGTAGATGAGGTTAGTAAGCTATAGAATGAGCATTTTGGCCATCTTAAATATCATTCCCTTAAACAATTGACCCATAAAAAAGGTCAACACGTTACCCCCCGTCATATTTTATAAGGGTCTTTGTGAGGGTTATGCCCTCCGGAAGCACCTGAAAAATGTTATGGCAAAGGAAAATCTTAGAGAGCTACTCATCCTTTGCATATTGTTCATGGTGAAATATTTGGCCCTTTCCCATCTCCTTCATTTACTAGAGCTCTTTATATACTTACCTTCATTGATGAATTTTAGCATTACACTTGGATGTATTTTGTTAAGTAAGAGTCTTAAGTTTTTTATCACTTTCAATAATTTAAGGATATTTTTTAGAAACAAGCTAAAAGGTCTATCAAGGTTCTTCAAACCAATAATGAAGGTGAGTATGTGAGAAACATGTTTAAATATTCTTGTACCTCATAAGGTATTAATTTGCAATATATAGTTCCTTACAACCCTTCGCAAAATGGAGTTACAAAAAGAAAGAATCGAATGCTTAAGGAGGTGGCCACTTGTATGGTTCACTCAAAATCCCTTACTCTAAAGTATTGGGCCGAAGCAGTGAAATGTACGTACTAAATTTAGAACATGTTCCACATAAGGTGGTAAGAGGGACGAAGCCCTTTGAAGCCTGATTTTGACACAAGCTTGATGTCAAGAATTTTTGTCTCTTAAAATCCAATGCTATTGCCTAGATTACTAAAAAGAAATACAAGGCTTTGAAACCACATTCCAAACCTTGTATTTGTGTAGTGAATCTTGATGGTGTGAAGGGATATATATTTTTTAACACTACTACTAATTAGATTTATATTAAGACAAGTGTGAGGTTTTATGATTCATCTTTGAATTCCACTTATCTATCCCTTAGAGTTTATCTGCTCTCTAATTCTGATTCTGACACTTCAGATGATGATGTTATTGAGCATGTTCCTCCTCTTGATATTCATGATCCTCCTGCTCCTTATAAACATCACGCTTCAAATTCTTCTAATTCTAACAGTAGTGATGATCAGAAATTTGAACCTTCTCACTTGAGTGAAGAATCTACAGATTTTGAGCCTGATCCTCATGGTCCTCATTGGGCTAGGTAGACTTTATAGAGTACTAGAGAGTGGATTCGGGATCCTTCTAATAAAATACGTAATCACTTGAAGTTAATTGGACCCCACTCCTTCTCCTCTACTTCAAACCCTCTATCTTTCTTGGGGGCTTCTAGGATTATTGAATGGGATTCTCCCATGGATGAGGAGTATTCATCACTCATGAAAAATGATACTTAGGATCTCACCCCTCTTTTGAAAGGAAGAAAAAAATTCATTTTCAGTTGGGTGTACTGAACAAAGTATCGTGACGATGGAGAAGTCAAGAAGTATAAAGAGAAACTTGTAGCTAAGAATTTCTACCATTTATATGGGGTTGATTACTTGGAAATATTTCCTCCAGTTGCGAAGATGACTTCCATTCGATTGAACCTCACCATCACTTCCACAAATAGATGGGAAGTCCACCAGATGGATGTTAAGAGTTCCTTCCTTCATGGGCACCTAGAGGAAGAGATCCAAATGGAACAACCTCTAGTTTATGCCCATGATCCCTCCCTCATTTGTAAATTGAAGAAGTTTCTTTACGGCCTTAAACAAGCCCCTCAAGCTTGGTATACCAATATGGACTCCTTTCTACTTGCATTAGGGTTCACTCAATATCACTCTTACCCAAATGTTTACATTTTATGGCAAGATGACTCCTTTCTCATCCTCATTCAGTATGTTGATGACTTTTTGATCACATGCATATCTTCCTCTATCATCGATTCTGTGAATATTTCTTTGGCTAGTAATTTCTCCATGTCTGACTTAGGCTTGCTTCATTACTTTATTGAGATCCATATCTCTCAATATGACTTGGGAATTATAATTTCACATCCTAATTAGTCCCTTGATTTTCTAGCTTGGTTTGACATGTCTTAATGTAAGCCTTCTCCTACTCCTTTCCTTTTCAGGGTTAAGTTAGTTTCTAATCACTCTATTCCTTTGGTTGATGGTACCCTTTATCGATAATTGGTGGGGATATTTTTTACCTGACTCACACTCATACGGATATTTTGTATGTTATTGGGGTCATGTCCAAATTTATGCATGACCCTCATGTGTTTCATTAGAAAGTAGCAAAGAGGATCCTTCACTGTGATCATGGAACTCACACTGATGGAATTCACTATTTAGGAGGGACAAAGATTGACTTGGTTGGATATGAAAACTCTGATTGGGTCGGTGATCTAGATCATAAAACATTCACCTCAAGCTACAATTTCTCTCCTAGTTCGGGTCCTATCATCTGGTTTAGCAAGAAGAAGAATGTAATTTTCATATCATCGATAGAGACAAATTATAGAGGACCAGTTAACAATTCCATGAAAGATTTTTGAATGTAGGGTATCTTGAAAAATTTTGGTATTCACGTTTGGTGGCCTACTATCATTTACAGTGACAACATGAGCACCATCTCAATTTACTGAAATCTTGTTCAACATCAGTGGATGAAGAACATTGAGATCAACATACACTTCATATGGGAGCTAATACATGAAGATATCATCAAATATCAGTATTGGTAGACTTCTGATCAGGTTGCTGACATTTTCACCGAGCCCTTCATTGAAACAAAGATTATTCACTTGTGGTCTCTTAGTTGGGTGAGTTTTTCTATAGCCTCCCATATTCTTCAAGTTTTCTATTCCTCTTCTCCTCTTCTTTTTTTCTAGGAAGATGTTGTTTGTACATGGGTACCTTCTTAGGCCTTTGATTGTCAGGCCTCATTAACACATCTTTCTTAGTTTCCTAGGGGCTTTATATTTATGTTCTGACTTGCCATGATCTCTACCTCATCTTTGATGAAGGGGTTATTGGTGTATGTTACTTTCCTCATCATCACTCAAGGTCTTGTCCACATCACCTGGCTATTCATATACTTAGCGATATCATAGGTCTTAGGGTTTATATGACACATGGTATATTTATTCATATAATATTTCATTCTCATATCTTTCAGTGGCGTCATAGGAGTTACATTCCATTTTGGGATCGTAACTCCTCTTTCCCTCATGGATGGAATGATTGTCCAAGTATGGGAGTTATACAACACTCCTATATATGTACCCTTTCTATTTGAGCTATGACAATGAGTAGACCTATTCTTTCATGCTTGATTTTCCTTTTTTTATTTCTTGTTGATTACTTGGATCATTCACATCACCATTAGAGTGCAACCTCTTCGATGTGCATGAGGTTCCATATCGATCTTTACAAAATAATCTCACAATATCTAACTCTTATCTCATTATCAGATTCACAAAATAACCCAACAAGAAGATGTATTCATTTTCCAAACTTCACACAATAACCAAAAATTAAAATGTTTATATTTCCATATTTTTCAACCAAAAACCAAATAAAATGAAATTTGATTTCAATAATAATGATCTTAGGACAAAAACGTATCTAGTTATATCATCAAAATAATAAAAGAGAGTTATTTTGCCTCTAACTCCTCTGAAATATTCCAATTTGAAAGATTCAAAACACTATCAAATATTCTAAAATCATATTTAAATAACAAAAATTCCATGATAACTAGAGATAACAGTAATAAATCACATGCAACATTCAACCAAAATAGATTTCCCAAAAAAAAACTCCATGCATAGCTCCAAACAAAGCTCTAAAAACCAAAAATGAAAATGAAACAATGCGTTTAATTGATGCCTTAGCTTTCCCAAGAATATAATGGTTTCTAAGGCAACTACCCATAGTAAAATCACACACACCTCATAATTTTTGTGCCACATTGTTACTTAAATAATCAACCTTCCTCAATACTTGTTTCAAATTTTCCAACCAACTTAAGTTTATTAAAACTTTCCAAAACCACATAGCAACGCCCACATATTAATCTAACACATAATAGGTCAATTAACAGCCAAGCCAAGGTCTATAACAATAATTTAAGGTCAAGGTGTCTAATTACTAGTATAAATTCCAAACATTATCAACTCACATTGGTATTTTGACCCATAACATGCAAAGAATATATATCGATATCAATATATGTATACATATATATTTATATCTATTATTAATTCATTAGATCATTATTAAATGTATATATGTGTATATATACATTATTAATTTATCATATCATCAAAAAACACTTCGTTATTGACAATTAATAATGCAACCATATCAAACATTCATTGCAACGGGGTAAATTAATTATCTTAATAAACCAATATATGATCTAAATTGATGATGTCACATAATTCCCTTCTAAAAGAATCCCCATCCCAATGATTTAATTACAATAATTTATAACAAATAATTCATAAGCAAATTACAAAAATAACATTGAAGAGTACAATTAAGTTTTTCTCAGACTATTGGAAAGTTTTCTATAATTTAACCAAATTAAGGTTCTAAAATTGGGTTGTATCAGCTTTAACTCAGCATATAATTCCCAAAAAGTCTTTTAGTATGGTATGGCTTAAATTTTCATTTATTTATAATAAGTATTGAATATTTTTTAGCTAATTCATCACAAATTAACAAAATAGTTTGTTCACTACAACGAGAAAGGAAAAATAATCATCATATCATCCATATTCTCCCAAGTTGTGTTGTTCTCAAAATATTGGTCCCATTAGACCTTACATTGAGAAACTTCTTGATTTCTGAGATGCAATTTGTGAGTTTCCATCACTCTTATTAGTTCAACTACGATGATTCTCAGATCCTGAACATGTAATGAGTTCCAATTAATAATATGTGATATATCATAAACATACTTTTTAAGCAAAGATATATGAAAAAAAATTGCATCCTGGAAAATGTGGGAGGTAACACTAATTTGTAAGCCACTGGACTTATAACTTCTAAGAATTCAAAGGGTCCTACATATCTAGGTGATAACTTGGCATCATTGTTAAATGAAATAGAGCTATTTTTGGGTTTTACCCACAAAAATACCTTGTCTCCTTGCTAAATTTTTTTATCAACCCTTTTTAAATCATCGTAGCTTTTTTTCCTATCAGTACCTTCTTTCAACTACTCACAAATGAGATTAACTTTCTCTTCCATTTCAATCAACATTTTTGGACCCACCACCTCTCTTTCCTCCACGTTATCTTGGCTAATAAGATTTCTACACTTTCTACAATACAACGCTTCAAAAGGAGACATTTTCAGTAGGGAATGCTAATTTATATTGTAATAAAATTCAACCAATGATAGATATTCCTCCCATTTCTATTTTTGATCCATGTAATACATTCTGAGCACATATTACATAACTTGGTTAACTCTTTCTATTTGACCATCTGTTTTAGGATGGTAAACGAAATTAAAATTTAATTTTTTTTCCCGACACAAAGTTCAATGTTTTCCAAAACTAAGAGGTCATCCTAGGATCTCTATCTGAAATGATTAGTTCCAAAATTCCATGCAATTGAAAATTTTCATGCACAATTTTTTTTGCAAGTATTGTAGAATCATCATTAAGATTTTTCGATATGAAATGAGCTACTTTGGTTAATTTATGCACTACTACCAAAATCCTATCATGTTTATTTTTGGATAGTGACAGTTCTTGCACAAAATCCATGTTAATTACCTTCCATTTATATTGTGGAATATTGTAAGGATATATCAGACCTAAGAGATGCAAGTGTTATCCTTTACACTTTGGCTTTCCAAACAATGCACAACATAATTTATCATATCCTTCTTCATTACTTTTCAAAAAGTGTTATTTAACATCAGCTAATAGCTTTGTTACTCTTGGATACCCAGAATACGGTGCATTGTGAAATTCTTGCAAGACTTTCATTCTAGGATTACTACACAAGGGAACATATACTCTATTATTAAATTGTGAAATTCCTTTATTTTCAAACTTAAAACCCTTGTACCTTCTATCATTCAGATTTGTTTTTAATGTAGTCTTCACTTGTTGATAGTAAGAACCAGCTTGAATTTGTTTCTTAACTTCTTCCTTAAACTGAGTTCTAAGGGTCACAATTGTAGAAATACGCTACTTGCGGCTTAGCACATCAACCACTAGATTTTATTTTCCTTTGATGTATTAATATGAAATTCATAATGGTAGAGAAATTCTAGCAACCTACATTATCTTGTACTTAAATTGGGTTATGTAAAAATATATTTTAGCACCAAATGTTATGTTTTTAGTTCAAATGGTTTTCCTAATAAATAATTCCTCCTGATTTGTAAAGTGTGTACTATGGAAGAAAGCTCTAAGTCATGGGGAGCATATTTTTTCTCATCCACCTTTATTTTCCTACTTTCATATGCAATTCATGGTCATTTTGAATAAGTATTCTCCAAATAATTTCCTGAGGCATTAGTAACCATGGTTAAGTTTCAATTTGGGTCTGGAACCTTAAATATAGGTGCATATGCATGTTTTTCCATCAGCAAGCTAAATACACTCTCACATTTGTCTGTCCATACAAAAAAATTATCCTTTTACTGCAATGAAGTAATTGGTCTTGCCACTCTTGAAAAGTCTTTAATAAATTTTCTATAGTACCCATCCAGTCCCATAAAACTTCTTACCTCATGTACATTTTTAGGTGTTGGCCAATCATTAATAGCTTTGATTTTTTATGGGTCAATAGAAATCCCATCCCTATTTATGATATGGCCAAGATATTATACTTAATTTTGATAAAAAGAACATTTAGAAATATTACCATAGAGTTTTCTTTTTATTAATACTTTCAACACTATTATTAAGTGTTCATTATGTTCATCAATGTTCTTAGAGTAAATCAGAATATCATCAAGAAATACTAGAACAAACATATATAAGTATTCTTGAAAAATATTATTCATAAAATTCATAAACGTTACTAGTGCATTAGTGATTCTAAATGGAAAAACAATAAAATCATAATGCCCATAGTGTGTTCTAAATGTTGTTTTGTGAATATCCTCATCTTTTATTCTTAACTGATGATAACCAGATTGTAAATCAATCTTAGAGTAAACAGATGCATCTCTTATTTGATCGAAGAGATCATCAATTATTGGTAAAGGATATCTATTCTTTATCGTTTCTTTTTTAAGTATGCGGTATTCAATGCATAACCTTAATGTCCCATCCTTATTTTTAACAAAAATGAATAGTTCTCCCCAAGGAGACACACTAGGTTTGGTCAATCCTTTTGATAAGAGTTGATGTTATTTTGAGCCAGTTCAAATAGTTTTCTTGTCGTCATTCTATAAGGTTCTTTTGATATTGGTTTTGTTCCTAATTTAATGTCAATTGTGCATTAAAACTCTCTTTGAGGAGGAATTCCAAGAAATTATTATAGAAATAAATCCTTAAACTCACATAAAAGTGGAAAATATTCCAAAGAATTCTTACCTTCCTTAATAAAATATGACATCTTAATAGCATACAACATGTAACATTTATCTTTGGCTTTCATTAGTTGTGTTACAAAGATTAGTCTAACTTCAAAATCTCTCTTAATACCCTATATGATGGTTGTTTTTTCCTATCATCAATACATTCGATATGCTTATTATAGTAATCCAATGTAACCTTGTTTTTAGATAGCTTATTTACTCCTATTATGATGTCATGATACCCTAAGGGAGTCAAGTAAAGGTTAATTTCAGTGGTAAAACTAGGTAATTCCAATGCTACTTCAAACATACATTGGTCCATCATATGAATAATATCATTCCTGTGTTGGTCAAGTATTTTATATAAATCTAGATTTCTTAGAATATTTTCTATATAAATTACTAGAAATAAAACAATCAGTAGCACATATGTCAAATAAAACAATAACTGGAAAACAATAAAGCTTATCTGGAACTTCTATAGAAGTATCATATTTTTATGCTTGGTGATTACTCACTACAGTATGAATTCTTTACTGGATATTAATCCCCTTATTATTTTTGGGATATTTTTTTGCATAGTGATCACTGCCACGTTTAAAACATCCCCCAACATGCCATTTCCTTTCAAATTTATTTTCTCCAAAATCAGCATTGTTCTACGCATTCTTTCTTGTGTTTACAATAGGTTTAGCTACTATATTTTTCTTGAAAGCCTTCATTTTGTTTCCCTCTTTCTTCCACCAAGTTTTCCTAAGAGCAAGTGGTGCATATGAGGTAACGATATTTTGACATTTCTCTTCCCTAAAGGTTGAAATTGATTGTAATTTTGTTCCTACCTTAGAGCCATTTCAAACATCGTATCCATTGTATATGGTGCATGAACATATACTTCACCTCATATGTTTGGGTTTAATCCCATGAGAAACTTACGGTTCCTAAAATTTTCATCCTTTTAGTATTAGGGAATGTATTTTAACAACTTAGTAAAACGTCCCCAATACTCCACAATACTCAATTTTCCTTGAGTTAAGTTCTGAAATTTAGACATTTTTTAATAAAAATAAAGTTGAGGAAACCAGTGTTGAAGAAAATATACATTGAATTGATCCTAAGTGATGGAGGAAGTATCTACTCCTAATTCCATCTTACGGTTATCCCATGATGAATATGCTTCGTTAAAGAGTAAGAAAGCACCCCATACTCCTTTATTTTCCTTAGAAAAATCCCTTATTTCAAATTGCTTCTCTATTGGGTAGTTTAGTAGCCACGCGAGATCTTTTATCCCCTCGCTCATTATTATCATCTTGTTTTTTAGGTTGTTCTTCTCATGCTCTTCATTTTAACTCACAACCTGATGCTCCAAGGTAGCTATCCGATTATGGGTGTCCTGAAGGAATTTTATAATTTCATCTAACTTTTTAGCTGTCTAAGCTTTAACATTAGTTGAACCAGTTCCAACTTTACATTTCACTGTTTATATAACCATCATATACTATTAATAAAAGGATAATATTTTCATTAGAGTTATGAACTCATTGATTCTAAGAGATGTTAAACCTAAAAATCTTACACCAAACTATAACACCCATATTAAGATCATCCAAATTAAGGGGAGATTTAAAAAACATATCCTTAATGTACATTTAGTTCTCATAATGTTCAACGTCATTATTTAGCTTTCTCCTAAATGATCCAAAATCATTAAAGTATTCACAATCCATATAATAACCATGTGCAGTTGTAAGGGTATATTAGATCTCAACAATATCCCTTAAGTCACTCTAGTTTAATGTGTATACTTTGTTTAACCTTTTACAGGTTATGATAACCATGCGCATCTCCTAAGTGCCTACCTAGAAGAAAATCATATAGTTTCGATCTGATATTTTAAACTAATAAATTAGGGGATTGTTGAACAGATAATGTAGTCAGCTAATACATTACTTTGGAAAAAGTTTCAAGCATTTCTTTGCAAGCTTAGGTCTGAGATTGCACACAAGCCTACAAAAATTGTCTTACGTCACCACACAACCATCTCAATATGGTTATTTGGATTCTTTTTATTTTGTAAGAATGTGGTTTAGTTAAGAAGATGGAGAGTCTAATACTAGTTCATTTCCCTAACTTAAAATAATCCCATTTGTACCATATTAGGATTCCTATGGGAAACATAGTGACCACATAATGATTTCCCATCATTAACTCTTCACTACCATTCCCATAGCCATCGTGAGTTGGCATGAAGCTAAGATTATTTTAACATGTCGTTTATAATGTATATTTTCATAATACTAACGAGTTTCTAAAATAGGTCATAGTAACTACAAGAGTTATTATCTTATATTAGTTCCTCTTGTCATATTATTAAGAACTTAGTTATTGTTGTTAGGTGCGGGTTATTCATTTATTTTTCATACCGAGTCATTTAAGTTCTTTAATCATCATGATTTATTCCATTATTACCACAAATTAATTTAAACATTTTTTTTTTCATTGTTTCCTTTTTTTTATCCTTCGATATTCATTTATTCTATTTGAATTAATGAAATGAGAAATAATCCCATAACTTAAGAATTATCTGCTTTAATTGATAAATCAGATTTATATGTAGATTATCTATATTTTCATTTCAAGTAAGACAAGTCATATGAAAATATTACAAATAAGGGATAAATACCCCAATCGTCATTAACAAATATTTACACTAATCATCAAGAATAATACATTAGGCCATATTTCCTATTATAAGATGCGATGAAATTTCAATCGCGTAATCAAATGGAATAAAAATAATATATTTGTATTTATTTCAATATAAACTCAAGATGCGAAAGTAATCAAAGAATCTAAACGAGGCAGTTACTTCAAGTGTACCGAATTTTCCTGTTAAACTATAGGAGAGAGAGATAGATATGAGTCAGTTCATATGAACTGACCCATATCTATATAATCTTATTCTATTTTTTAATTATAATGAAATAAAAAAATAAGAGATGGCTAATAACTATCCTCTTAAATCTATCTGGCTTTTGAGCCCTTTTGTACACAGGGTATAGTCCCTTCAAAACTATTTGCCCTTAATAAAAAAAAACTATCCACTTAAATCCCATAGTTTATGTTAGTAAATCTACCCAAAAACATATCATAATGAGACTCCATAATAATATAAAAACATGATTTCTATTGTCATTATATACAACTGGCTTGATAAACCTTGGACATTTAATCAATAATGGATCATAAACTACATCACAAATAGAAATTGTAAATGTAATAACTCATGATATTTTCCAACTAATTTCACAACATTCATGCTTAACTATTACAAAACTAATCCATTAAACACATCTATTAACAATAATATCTAAAATCTATCCAAATTGAAATCATATAAATGTTGAATGAAAAATTCATTTCCTTCAATCAAATAGGTTTAATTCTATCCCGAAAATTCCCTCATTCACATTTGAAAACAAAAATCAACTAAATCGTAAGTCAATCAACATATACCCAACTTTTATACTTTCAAGTTTTCTCTTCACCCAACAAAATTACAATCATATTAGAACTAATAATGTGAATGGAAAATCAAGAGAAATACCATATTAAAAATATATTTTTGACAATATGTAATTTATATAGAAGTAATGTAAAACAAATGTACAACCATAACCCCTTAATTCCCAACAACTTTTTTTTAATTTTGTAACCCACACAGATCAAATATATTAACTTGATGCATCCAGGAGGGAGATAAACCTAACATTCCATACATTTACAAAACCATGTCCCCCCTAAATAAATATAGTATTTAAACACCCCCCTCCAAAATCCACATATTTCATGCACTCAACAGGTTATATTCTCTACCATTTATTCATAGCAAAGACAAGAGAATGAAACAATGATGCTCTAAAAAGAGCTATTAAACAAATGATAAAAATCAAGCTCAAAGAAGAGATATAAATAAAACAAGTTTGTGTTTATTTGACTCAACCCTTTAATCATTTTCTAGATCTAATAATAACACAAATCAGAAGCGTATTGCCTTTCCATTTTTCACATTTTGATCAAATCAAAAATTATATTTACAATGTAAACAACAATGCTCTAAAAAGAGCTATCAAAACTAACTCCATATTTCATTTCCAAATCGTAAAAACCATATCCAAAAATGGGTTTAGAGGAGGAGCAATAACAAAAATGCTCCAAAAAGGAGCTATAAAACTATCTTTTATTTATTTTTGCAGATCCTTTAACCAAAACCAAAAACATGTCTAGAGAGGGAATGACAACATAAATGTTTTAAAAGGATCTATAACAGTCTTGTTTCTTTTCCCATATTTCACAAAATAAACAAATCCCAAAACATGTGTAAGATGATAGTAGTAATTCTCATGACAGAGTTGTATCTAACGCTTATCTCATTATCAGATTAATAAAATAACCCAACAACAAGAAGTATTCAGTTTCAAAACTTCACATAATAATCAAAAACCAAAAAAAATCTATTTCCATATTTTGTAATCAAAAACCAAAGAAAGTGTATTCAAATTTCAATAATAATAATCTTAGGCCAATAATGTATCTAGTTATATCATCAAAATAACAATAAATAGTAAAATTATAAAAACCCATGCTCGTATTTTACCTCCAACTCCTCTAAAATCTTCCAATTCAAAAGCTTCAAAAAATCATCAAATCTTCCAATATAATATTTAAATAACAAAAACACCATGATAACTAAAGATAGAATTAGTAAATTGCATGCAACAATTATCTAAAATAGAGTTACCCAAAAAATCCACGTAAACCTCCAAACAAAGCTCAAAAAAGTAAAAAATGAAAATGAAACAATATTTTCAATGCATTCCTTAGCTTCTCCAAGAATCTAATGGTTTCCAAGGCAAATACCCACAATAAATTTTCACATACCTTGTAATTGTCGTGCTACATCGTGGCTTAAACCATAAACCTTACTCACTACCTGTTTCAAATTTTCCAACCGAATTAATTTTATTAAAACTTTTCAAAACCACCTAGCAATCTCCACATATTAATCTACTACATAATATGCTACATAATATTCAATCCAAGGTTTATAACAATAACTTAAGCTCAAGTGATCTAATGAATGGATTAAATGCCAAACGTTATTAACCCACAGTGGTCCTTTTGACCCATAACATGATAAGAATATATATATATATATATATATATATATATATATACACATATATACATACATACAATTAATTTATTATATCATCAACAAAAACTTTGTTAGTGACAAGTAATAACGTAAACAAATTAAACATTCATTGCAAGGGGGGAAATTAACGATCTTAATAAACCAAAAGATGAATTAATTCGATGATTTTACATAAGGGTACTTCTAAGGTTCAATGTTGGGTGGTTGGCCTCCTGGTACTAGTTGAATAGCATGATCATGATCTCTTCTAGGTAACAACCCTTTCGGCATATCCCAAAAAAATTGAGTGCTCATTAATAACTACCTATACATGTAATGGTATAGGTATTTTTAATGGTTGAGCTTCCATTGAGAGTAATTGTGCCACAAAATCATCTACACCCTTTCTAAGAATTTTCTTCATTTTATGAGAACTCACCAACTATGGAGCTTTATCCTTCATCCCATGTAGCTCAAAATTCATTCCTTCAAAATGGAACAATGTGAACAATTCCTAGAAGTTCATCTCCACCATTCCCAAAGTAGTAATCCATTAGATCACCAAAACAAAATTTTCTCCTCCCATTAAAATGGTGTACATAGGAACTTCTAACAGGTAATCTCCCATAGATAGCTTCATATTATGGCATTTCATTAAACAACTAGATTTGACTCTATATAAAATCATGACCTAAAACTTTGGCACTAGATAAACAAAAAATGTTAAGGGTATGGAAAACTTATAATTAATGAATTTATCAGTACTTCCTAACTCAATTAATATTGTAAACCTTTGCTTCTTCACAAACCCAAAAATATTGAGTTTTGTGGGGTGTTTATTCTTGAAATGGCATGATAAGAAATATTTGGTTGAGATTCTTCAATCTTGATCATAGGATCCTCTTCCTCTACATCAACTGATTCCTCCTCATATTTATCTTCATTAGGACCCTCGATGTAGAATAAATTCTCATGAAATTTATGTCCTTTTCTCCACTTGTTATCAAAATTATAAAATAGGCCTTTTAATATTTTCTCTTCAATTTGTTGAGGAGTAAATCGTGTCCATTGTAAAAAAATATGGTGCTAGATTTATGTGTTCCTTATGATTAGTGAAGCTCCTTATTTTTACCATATCTTTTTTCTCCACGCATCAAACATTGATCATGGATTCAGATATCAAACCTAGATTATGAAGGTGAACATCATGTTATATGTTATCCTTTAGTTGACCTAAGAAGATATCATTTAGATGATCGTCGAAGATGGAATTCACTCATAAGGATAGATTTTGGAATTATTGGATATAATCCTTAACTGAACTTGTCTATCACAACCTTGTGATCTAGCTAAAATAGCTCTCTATAACACTATTACTATAGTTTGTTTGGATCTCATCAGTGAACATAGACCAAGTAACAGAGAGACCCTTATTTTTATTTTTTACACATAACCATATATACCAAATGAATTATTCCAGTTCTAGGTATAAGGATACCATTACCACCTTCAATCGATTTGGGAATTGATGAAAATCAAAGAAATTTTCCATTTGGTTGGTCCAATTGATCGTATCATTCCCATTGAACTTGTGCATCTATACTTTATGAATAATAAGACATTTATTATAAGATCCAGTGGTGTGTGTAAAAGATCCACCCTAGTTGGTTTGGTTTGAATCAAAGTGTGCATTTCTTGAGGAACCCATGTAACTCAAATGGAAATTATTTCTAGACTTAAAGAATTATCTTAGCCATAGAAACTCCTTCGTTGACACAAATTCCATTTTCATGTCACCCTTCACTAATTTTAATCCATTGTCCAATTATGACATCACTTCACCCTTCATTTTTTTCAAGATTTGACCAAACTCGTCCTGCACATCATTCATCTAGTTGTTCACCATGTCCTCAAGTTGGGAGACTATCTCTGAATCCCTTGAAGCTAAAGATTCAAAATCCACATCTTCCTTACTAGGAGTTTGACCCTTTCCTTTCACTTTAGTTGATCTCCCTATCATGATGTAGGGTTTTTTATCTTGAGATACCAAAGTTAGGATAAAATTTTAGGGCTTGGGGATTTCGAAGGTTATTGGCTGAATAGAGAGAAACTTAGAGAACAAATCCTAGATAATTTGTGGTAATCTTTCTAAAAATATAAGAAACTAAGAAAAAATCTCAAAATTACAACCCAAGTAGTGGATTTATGAAAAACTATAAAACTTATATAACATTTGTAAAACAAGTGTGAATGTCTTGAAATTTAGAGAGGATCTTACTTGGATAATTTCATAACACTAAGGAAAATATTGCAGAAAAAATTTCTACTATATTTGAGATATAGTTGAACATTCATAATTAGGGTTTTGATGCAAATGTAGCCAACATCAAGCTCTGATATAACTTGTAATGAAATTACTTAGATAACTAAATATCAGTAAAAATAAAACACCAAAGAATACCAATGTGTGTGTGTGTGTGTGTGTGTGTGTGTGTGTGTGTGTGTGTGACTTCAAGATGTAAGTATAATGACTCATCCACTTCGAGAGGGAAACCTCCAAACCATGCAATAAGAATAAAGTGTTCAATGTGATGATAATAACCTATTGTCTTACTTCTATATATCCTACTATATTATCACAAATTCCTAAGGCCAACCCACTAAGCATAAATAATTATGACGTGACATGATAAGAGATTATGTTACCCACAATTTTATTATCCATATCTTGATATATGAATTATGGTTAAAGGCACAACATCATAGTAGTGGAAATGTTAATGGTGATAGGGTGCCCATAACTTTCCTATCTTCTTTTTTGCAGGAACTCTTTGAAATACAAGGGTTCTAGGGTTTGAGTAGAGTTATAGATCCATTTTGAAGGTGATAAAAGAAGACCAAAAAACATTCCGAGGAAGGTGAAGTACCCTGAAATTTGTAGATTCATATTTCAAGTAGGTCTAAGATGTTATAGAAGGGTTAGGACTGTATAGACACTCTTGACCTAGTTGTCTTGTTTTAACTAGTTTGGTCTCGGGCGCTAATATTTGTAACGACACATTTTTAGTCTCTAAACAGCTTTTTCCTACATTTAGATCACTCAAAATCTCTTATATCCACACAAAATTAGCTAGGTGAAATTATCCCTTGTGTATTTTATAGTTTTTAGATCAATAGTCACTTTGAAAATCATTATTCTCAATTGTGTAATTAATGTTGGAAGTTAAATTAATCATAATATCCACCTATTGCATTATTTCAGCCTTTTTATGTATGTTAATTAGAAACACACTAAAAACATAAAATGGAATGAACTAGATTAAAAAATTGAAATCACTTTGAAGGTCTTAATAAACAATTTTATTCTCATTTACTTGGATGATATGACAATTTTCTCAAAGGTGGGTGAGGGTCACATGGAGCATTTTTTTGTTCCTCAAGGTAATATTTTGTGTCATATAGTTTCAAAAGAAGGTATTATTATATATGTGAAAATTATCTTATCCACTCTCTCTCTTTCATTACCAACTCATAAGAAGGAATTGCAATGTTTTTTTGGAAAGGTTAATTTTCTTAGGAAGTTCATTCCTTGCTTTACATGACTAGTCAAGCATATTACCTTGATGATTAAGAAAGATGTTTTTATTAGACCAAAGAGATTTAAGGATATTTTAGATAAAACCAAGGAGGAAAATACTCAAGAACCCACTCTCATCAACCCAAATTTTGAGAAAAACTTCATTGTCTATGCTTATGGAGCTGAAGCTAGTCTTACATTTATGTTAACTCAACAAAATGATGAAGGTATAAAGAAACTAATGGCTTTATTTAACCAAACATTGAAGGACTATGAGGTAAGGTAAAACCATATAAAGAAATAGGGGTTTTTCATCATGAGAGATATCAAAAAAATTAAGTATATTCTTGCAAATAATCATATTAAGGTGTTGGTTGTCCATTATAATATGATATATTTCATAATCGGAGTTGAGATCAGTGAGAAGAGGTTTGGATGCATAGTGAAAATTATGGAATATGATGTAACTATCAAATCTACTAAATTGGTCATTGGTAGAGGGTTGAGTGAATAGTTTTTCATATATTCTAGTGATGATCAAGAAGCTTCTTATGTCTTGGAAGAACAAAAAGAGATAAGTTAGCTGGAAAAATGACATGGCAATAATCTTATCCACTGGTAATTATACTTTTTGTTTAAACAAACCAAGAGGTGGAACTCTAGGTTGTAATCCATCCCTTATGTATTAACAAATGGGTTTCTTATCAGAAATAATTTGGATAGAGTATTCTTGAGGTGAGTTTAAGGAGAACAAGTAAACAAATTTCTTGTTGAACTCCATAGTGGTTTCTCTAGTGTTCATTTCTATCCAAAATCTATATCTATGAAAATATTAAGAGCTAGATAATTTTGTCCCACATTATTTATAGATTCACATAAATGGGTCAAAAATGCAAAGAGTTCCCTTTTTACCGTCAAGAAGAGGATGGTTTCCCTTTTACTCTACCCAATTTAAGTAGATAAGCTTGTATGTCAATGGGGCTTTAACTTCATTAGCATGGGGAATCCCGCATCCAACATTAGTCACAAGTGGGTCTTTATATCAATCTATTACTTCACTAAGTTGGTATAGGTTATAGATCTTAAAGAGGCAACTACATCAACCATCTCAAACTTCTTGGAGCATATTGTGACAAGGTTTGGAGTACCTCAAAATATAATTTCTAATAATGTCAAGGATTTCATGAATTTTAAATATCTTTTTCTTCTCTCAAACATGACATCTACCTCAAAACTTCCTCCAATTATTATCCTCAAGGTAATGTCCTTACCGCATCAACCAATAAGAACTTGACCATGATAATGAAAAAGGAAATGACAATGAACCAGAGGCATAGGCATGCAAATATCAAGAATTCCCTTTTGTCTGACATTTTTACACCCAATACATTGATGTAGAGAACAACCACAAATTCAGCCAATAACAATTGAAAGAATGATCACTTTGTAAAACACCCAAAAATCAAACTTTTTCCTTTACCTCAAGAAGCCCAAACTTGCTTACAATCACCAAAATGAAATAAATGAATGAACCAAGAGCTAAAATCTCTTCAATCTTACTAGATAACACCAAAGCAATATGTTAGGACATTTAACAAAGTTTCATGAATCCATTTTTATAACCATTTTCTTTATAGACCTCTCTACGTCCTTATAGCCCTTAAAATGCTATTTTTGACAAAATTCACAAAATACAAAGATTTAATCTTCATTGGTAATATTTTTAGGAACCCATTATTCCCCTTTAGGTGTCTATAAATTTTCATGCATCAATTTTGATACCATGATTTTTTATTCCTCATTTAATGTTTCCTTCTATGTCTCTCAACTAGCCTTATTTGCATACAAGTCATTGTGTCTGGAGGAAACCAAAAACTTTCAAGGAAAATTAATTATATTTTTGGGTACACATTATCCTCCTCCTGCTTCAAGGTCAATTTCATGATCTCATTCCAAGTAAAATATTTTCCTTTTTATTAGGTTTTAATTAGGTCTAGTGAGGGTTTCAAGTCAAAACTAGGGTTTACGCTCTTGACCATTGTTTCAACCATTGAGACAACTCATTTCACCTATAATACACTTACTCAAGCTCTTCTCAATGATAAAACTCTCTACCGTCATAAGTCTTACCATATTTCCATCAATGGGATTCTTACTTGCTCTTGGGTTTGTAGAAACACTACACATTCCTTATACTCTGTTTTTGAATCATTCACTAAATCACATTGATCTATTTTTGTACCTAACTTATATTATTTCCAAAAAAATTATATCCCCTCACACTTCCACACACTTCTTATTAGAAACTTTGTCTTTCAAAGTTATTAAAGAATTCACACAAAGCTCCTTAATTGTGACAAGACATTATTACTAACTCACACTACTAAAGTCTCTAAAAGACCTTTCACGCTTTCTTCAACCTTAAAGACACAAAATAATACTTCCATGTACCCCTTCCAAAAATCTCCACCTTCTTTCCTTTTCATAAAAAACATTGTATTCCTCTTATTAGACTCGACTATCATAGATTTTTAACCAAAATTGTAGTTATATTTATTTGTTCCTTCTAACCCTATTACTCTGTGTCAACAACAAAGGATTTGTTTCTTCATGAAAATTGTGTTTTCCTTCCTTGAAACTTATTCAACTCCACATACCACAAAAACATTAGAATATGGGTGTTATACCAAATTACTACCTTCAAACTTGTTAACTTGGACTTGAGAGTCCTAGATTGAAGATTATTTTGTTTTGCTACTTTTCCTTCCCACATTACACCTTCTGAGTTGAGAAATATTTATATATATTTATGACACCTTGTACCATTCTTCTTAAACTCTTAAAAGACTCCTTAGGTCCCAAAATCATGAACTAAGGTCTTACCACATAAACAATCTCACTTGGTCTTCAAAATTGACAAGACATGATCAAAACTATATCTGCAAATGTCAACCAACAAATAAACCTCACTCTAAATGACATTTATTTGAAAACTTAAAATAAATTTCATTCCTTTTCTCATCAATTTTAATAATTTATAATATCTTCTCCTAAGTAAGATAATTATATTCAAATCCTTCTTAACCCTTGAAACATGGCACCTAGATTATGCAGAATGTCTCTTGATTGTTTTCACTTAATTGAACTTTTAAAATCCTTCTTAATGGTTGGAATGACTCTATAGACCTATTATAACCCTTTCATAATTTTCATTCAAGATACCATTTATAAACAATGACTATACATTCACAAACCCTCATTAGGACTATGAAACCAAACTCACACAATGTTTAATATGTCTTGATCAATTCATACACAAGAATGCTAATGACATGGTATCTTGTCATACATGGATGAATACTCTTGCAATTGATCTTTCAAACAAGTTTCACTGATTTGATGTAGAAGTATCAATTCCCTAGACTTTATATAGGGAGATCACGCCAATTTCGGTTTCTTAAGTATGTTCCTAAGTCCTAGAGGTCATTTATAGTCTTTTAGGGATTATAGTTTAGTTTAAGTCCTTCAAAAATCAAAATTAGGTCATTTACCTCCAAAATGAAATTTGAATCATTGAAGGAAATTTTGGTATGTAATTGGTATATGTTTTTCTTCTTGGATCATTTTGAAAGATGTATAGGCATGTAGTAAGTCCTATCTAGGTTTAAGTTTCTCACTTGGGTCATAGTTGTGACCTAGTACCTAGGTCATAGGGTATTAGTCTTAGATTAGGCCATTTAATGATTAGCAAAAGATAAATCATGTGTCATTAAGATTTTTCTTGAACCAATAATCAGTTAGTGAGCTTATGAAGGCATACATAATCGTAATCTTATAACTGACTTGGTATCATTAAAATGGTCATTAGATGAGGAAGGGGATCTAAGGAGAAAGAAGATAGGATTTCTATGTACACATTCTTGTAATGGTGTCTCATTGAGTTCATGCATGTGGTTTAGGAGGATACTATTCATTGTAAGACACTTCATTCTATTCATTTTATTTGATGACTGAGGAGATTCATGTTTGTATGTGTATATAAGCTTGAAGATAATGTTAGTTTGTGATTAAGTTTTTGTGAAAAAAGGTTAAGAGGTAAGCTAGAACGACTTTGTGAATGAAGGTTAAAAGGGATATGGAAGAAATAATTTTGGTAATGTGTTGAAGATTTGATGAGTCTTGCAAGACCTTAATAATGAGCCAAAATTTCCATATATTGACTACGAATCTAAATGATTGAAAAACCCTGTTCTCAGAGGCAAAGGCAAAGGAGTTAAAGACAATTTCAAAGTTGAGACTATAAAAGACCTTACTGGTAAGATAAAAATGCGCATGAGGTTTAAAAATATTCCTAGATACAAACAAAAGCCATAAAATTGTAATTTCATCGTTCTATTGTAAATTCAACCTTTTCGGGTTTATACAATGCTAGTAAACCTGCTACTAGGGTTTGATGAAGCGAAACTTGGTTTTCTTGAGAACGAACCATCAAGAATATCTGAAATTCGTAGATCACTCTGTATTAAGGTCATCTAAATTTTTTAAAGGTTTTGGATCAAATTAATTCCCCTCTTGAATAGAGTCTTTGATAGTCTTGTAGGTGATGACCCAGAGTTGAGAAGATATACTAGAAGTACGAGTTGAGGATTTAGATTGAAGTATAAAGACTAGGGAATTTGGAGAATTTATCTTCAAGGATATCTCTTCAAATTTTGAAAAGGAATCAATTATGAATTAGGTCTCCAATCTTATATTTTCATATCAGTTGTAATCACAGACCTTTGAATGAGGATAAAGAGACCTAGGGTTTGAAATTTTTGAGGTTGTAAGGTTTACACAAGGAGATAGAGTTTCAAAATTACAAGTATCACCCTTAATATGTAATAAATAATATTTGAAATTATCACTGGCCTATTCTGCAAGTTAGTGTTTTTTGTGACAATTTAGTCCTCGACATGTAGAAAGGTAATTAGACCTATTTGGGAGACTATAACATTAGATTTGAATAAATTATAAAGAAAATCACTCATATAAACTTGTACTCAGGAGAAATCCTTAGAAGGGTATCTCAAAAACCAATCATATTGCTAAATGAATTCTAGGGTAAGAATTTATGCCTAAAAGGAGTCTAAATAGGGCTAGTGGAGTATAATGAGTGTAGAACTAAGAAACTGAAGATAAAGATAGAATTTATGGGAATTAGAACCTAAAATTTGTGACACATATAAACAAGGTAAAAGGATATTAATATCAAATATTACTTTACTGTGAATAAATATAGAAGTTTTTAACTAAGACAACACCAAAAGAAATTACTTGAGAAGCCTAAGACATGGGCAGGTTGCAAGAAAGTGGTAGTTTGTTAATTTTGGTGGCTCTAAACCATTCTAAGGGTTGAAATAGTCTAATTCAAGGAATAAAAACATGATGGTATGAATGGTTAAGTACAATGAATTGTTACATCAAGAAATGCAATGAATTTTTGAGTTGAGAAGCCGTTCAAGGCATTTTGCATAATATAGTTAAACTTGACATTTTGATTATTTTGAACCACTACAAAGGAGAAATTAGCATAATTGAGGATTAAGAACATGTTTCAATGACTGGTGTAGTGCCATAAGAGATTAATTCTATAATTGCATGTAATTGAAGTATGTAAATAGTGGGAACAAATCTAAATTGTAGGTCTATAAGGCAGAGTTGGGTTTTGAATCAAATTCATCATTTATAAGTTGATTAAGATTATTTTTGCTTTGCATTATGATCTTAAATAATCTAATTCTTTTCCTCCATTAAATTATTCAACAAAATCTTACCTCATGTTCTTAGTCTCATCATACATTGTATTTGACTATTTTTTACCTTATTAATCACCTTCTTATAGCCCACTATTGATTCCTTTGGGAGATGTATAATTCCTATGTACTTGAGATCATAATCATTCAACACACACACACAAACACACATATTATCAATAAATATTTTACATTCATTTCTTAACATTCAAACCACATCCTTATACACAGTTTTCCTATTTCAAGAAGCTTTTGTTTGATCAAAAACATGAAAGTTCCTCAGCTTCATGAGCCCTAAGGATCTGAAACAGTTCTTCCACCTCCAAAAAGTAACTTTTTTCCACTTTTCCCTTCTCTTAAACTCAAATACATGATGAATCCTCACACAAATGAGAATAATAATTGATTTGGTCAGGGTTTCTCCACAACTAACCTAACTAGAAAAGACTAAATCAAGATGATTTAAAGACTAGGAAAGGTGAGGGAGTTATTAAAAAGGTGGAGTAGATGTCTCACAACCTTTATTTCATTATTTATGACTCTATACTACACCTAGGACTAAAACACCATATAATTTAATTTCAAATATTCAAATTTACAATTTGGAGGGAAACTCCTTATTCTTTCCTATAGAGTCCAAATGGAAAAATAAAAAACTATATCCATCTCAAGTGGACTCTAGACAACCCATAAACACCTAATAAATCCAATCTTGCTTGTTTACAAGATGATCCTGCATCAGATAGAAATAGGTACCTCTCTCTTTGTTGTTGTATATGGTAGAGAGGATAAGATACTATTATCTGTTGAGTTTCCTTCATTAGAGTTAGCCCACCAAATAGAATGGGAATGTGAACATGAGATAACAATTAGAATGATGGATTTGAGTGAGTTGGAATAATTAAGGCAATATGTCGTGATCAAATTAGAAGAAGATCAAAAGATGACCAAGCAATGGTTTGATAAGAAATCCAAAATATAGACCATTAAAAAAAGTAGATCTTAATTTGAAATGGAATGCAGAAAGAGCCAAACAATGGCGGAACTCTAAATTTGATGCACTATGACATGGCCCATATACCATTATAGATTATAAGTAATCCAATTTGAGTTGTGAAAAATCAATGGGGAGATACTCCAAATCCCATTTAATGGGATTTACCTTAAACAATCATGTTAAGTGAGATTTTTTTCATCTTATACATAATAGTTTAGTTATTATCATGTTTTCCTTTTGTTATTGTTTTTTTCTTATTGGAGGGTCCCTTATTTTTTTCCTTGTTCGGTGATTAATGATTGAGATTCCATCCCTCAATATGTTTTTGGTGATCTTTATTGAATAAGTGTTGTGTTATGAATTTTTATGGCCCCATTTACAATTCCCACAGGTTAGAGAGGCTACAGATCAAATATAAAAGGGTCACAACATGGAAATTAGCCACCAGATAAATGGTGTGCTGCAAAAATTTTGAAAGACCCGTATGTCAAATCAAGATGTATTTTTCAAGGATTATAGGATTTGTTATCGATATATATGCTCAATCCATGTAAAGGATGAAAAATACCACTGGTTCAATTCATATAGTAGGCATATGTACCATAGAAGTCACCAAAATGTAGTCAAGTAAGCACTCATGCTTATTTAGATAACTTAATTCATATTTTAGACTTAGGCAACTTTAGTTCTTCTAAACTTACTTAACTTGTGATTTCCTAAATCTTATAGGTAGGATAAAGAGACTTGTCATTTTTATTTCTTATTTTGGCCAGGGGTGAAAATCCATGATAAATAGTAAGCCCGCGAACCAAATAAATAGTGTAATATAAAAAATTAAAAAATCCAAAAAACAAAGGGAAAATTGTGGAAGATTGGTGGCTAAAATTATGGAAAATCTATGGAGAATATACACTGTGGAGAAGGCATCAAAGCCACAAAAAATTATGGAGTGTTGAAAAGTGAATGCCGCACAACAAAGGAAATGAATAGAGCATGAGACAAAAACAAAGCTGTGGGACAAAAGAAAGTTTGTGGGGAAATTTAAACCTATGCAAGGCTGAAAGGTTGTGAAACATAGAAACAAGAAATCTAATGGGAAAATAGATTTGTGCTATAAAGTGAAAGTTGTGACAAACAAAAGACTTAGGAAAATTTAAATGGGCCTTGAATGAAGAAATAGTAAAGTCCAAAAAAATCAAGGAAAATTTGTGAAACAACAAGGAAATTATTAATAAAGGGTAAGAAGTCCATAAAAAAACTGTAGACCTTTGCAAAACTGCCAAGTAATGTAAAAATTAATGAAGGAAAATTGTGGAAGATTATGGACCCTTTAAATTCTATTAAAATTTCAAAGCTAGAAATGACTCAGTTTAAACGATTGAACAACTCCTAACAACTAACATTAAACATTTTATTGCAAAACACCCATTCCCAAATGATTTGATTGGTGTGATTTAAAAAACCTCTAGTGTCCGTACATGGTCTACAAAATTGAATGTTGATTGACCCTTTTTATTGGTGAAGTGGTGGGTTTTCTTCATTACTAGGAACCATCTTATCTCTCCTCTCCTTCTTTCTCAAAATTTCTTTATATACAAAAGTAAGGGCATGATTTAGGGTCTTTTTCTGATATTTTTAGAGATCTACTCTTTGAGTGCTAAGCTAATACTCATGGACATTTGCAAAGCATGTCTGGAGTTTTTCTCACATCTTGTCTTAGTGGAATTTTGAATGAATAACTTCTTTATGGTTTTGCAAGTTTGATCTCTTTCCTTTGAATGCATGTGTTTGATGTAAATATATTAGTTATCTTGTATTATTTTAGTCTTATTGTGCTCATTCCCTTTAGATTTTTTGTGCACATTTTTGGGACTTCACATGTTAAGTCACATATATGTCACTTAGAGTTGGAACTAAACCCTATTTTAGTTTTGTGCATCGCATTTTCTTTATTTTGGTATTGCATCCTTATAAACCTTGGTTCCTTTGAAATCTTGGGTTAGAAGTACTTAGTAGTAGATTGTAGTGTCGGTTATATTAGTTATAATAAGATAGAATAGAAAGAACCACCCTTCTCAATAGATTGATCATAAAGGTGCCATTTTTAGACACTTTAAAGTTCATTCCATGTTTCTCTGAGTTTCTGAGCTCATCCTCCATAAAGGGTGTAATCTCAAGTGACAATAATAACATCACCCTCAGCGGTAGTATCAAAAAAACATTGACAACCTATTCCAATGTCCAAATCCCCACTAGCTCCACTTCCCAAAGTAGTAATTGAATGAAAACGCCATTAGTGATGTGGCTCTCATGCATTGCTTGATGTTTTTTGATTTAATGATATTCAAATATATGTAAGGACACTACTGATTAGATAATTATGACATTATTCAAGAGAGATCTAGCTAAATAAATACAAGCAAGAGTGAAATATAGGATATAAAGATGACTACGGTTGTAAATGTAGGTTTGGGCTGATGAATGGGTAGGAAAGGAATATTTTAGACTATATAAGCTTTGTATCATAAAATGGAATGTGACAATCTCAAGTGCATGAGATCTTGGGAGAGGACAGGGCCGCTTAGGCATTGGTGTTTGTTCTAGACGTTGGCGTCTGTGAAAGAGATTCAATATGGGTTCTATTTGTGTCACTTCTTGTTCATTGTAGGTCACATGAATTTCATTACAATTTTACTCAGTTACACTTGTACCTACAAAAGAAACCATAACTACCATAATCTCAAGTGACAATAGTAACATCACCCTCAACGGTAGTATCAAAAAAACATTGACAACCTATTCCAATGTCCAAATCCCCACTAGCTCCACTTCCCAAAGTAGTAATTGAATGAAAACGCCATTAGTGATGTGGCTCTCATGCATTGCTTGATGTTTTTTGATTTAATGATATTCAAATATATGTAAGGACACTACTGATTAGATAATTATGACATTATTCAAGAGAGATCTAGCTAAATAAATACAAGCAAGAGTGAAATATAGGATATAAAGATGACTACGGTTGTAAATGTAGGTTTGGGCTGATGAATGGGTAGGAAAGGAATATTTTAGACTATATAAGCTTTGTATCATAAAATGGAATGTGACAATCTCAAGTACATGAGATCTTGGGAGAGGACAGGGCCGCTTAGGCATTGGTGTTTGTTCTAGACGTTGGTGTCTGTGAAAGAGATTCAATATGGGTTCTATTTGTGTCACTTCTTGTTCATTGTAGGTCACATGAATTTCATTACAATTTTACTCAGTTACACTTGTACCTACAAAAGAAACCATAACTACTAGTATAATACTCGAGTGCCCATTAGATGAATAAAAATATACATTTTCTTGAGTCAAATTGACCTCGAGTCACCCCAATGTGATTTTCACCAAGCATTGTAGTACATTTCGTGCTAAATTTAGTTCGTGTGTGCGTGTGACACAAAGAATAACATGATACAACTACTTTGTCCCAATTTAAAATGTGTGGTATGGAATTCAAAATAGACTCATACAAGGAATTATGTAGTCCCAAAATGCATCCCTTGATGTAGTAGGTAGAAAATATCATCTCCATGTAATAGTATGTGCCTCTTGAAAATCCATACCCCTTAATGAGGATAAATAATACATGTACATATATGATTCCTTTGTTTAAGTTTTTTCATTAACAAATGAAAGGCCAAACCATGTAAGTAAACAAAGACATGAAAGAAGTAACATCTGAAAAATTAGAAAAAGAGAGAAAATGGACAAAAGTGCCCAAAGGGGATGCTCATGTCCCTAATGCAAGGTCTTGTATAGGGTTTCATAAATATAAAATAGTGGAATCATAACTAAATAGGATTTCAGCTAAAGTGTAAAATTGTGAGGTGTAAATCCATAAAAGATAATTAACAAAGATAAGAAGGATAAAAGCAATATCAAAGAAAAACAAGTGTTGTTAATGACTAATTATTTTTCTTAGGAATCATGCATATAAATCAAATATTTATAGGTTAGTTATACATAGTGTGTGATTTAGTGACTACATTTTTTCCACTTACTCTCAGGGGTGATATTGTGTTTCCCCTACATCAAATCAAAATAAAACGTTAGTAACGATCTCATAACAATTGATAGAAAAAATAAAATATTTTAAAATATATTTTGTAATGAATTTATATAGCATACATGCAATGGTTAAACTCTATTATTTTCCATTTCCGCTTATAGAGAAACACATCTATAAGTACATATATGATCCTAATGCAAAGACTCGATAGGATTCTGTACGTACCAAAAATTGTAGGGTGCTGCACTGCCGGAACAACGTTACACATGCCCTAATGATGATTCAGGTCTGCTCGCAAGGTGTTCGAGATCTGAAAAATCTCTCCAAGTATGCGTTAACATCCCGCATGCCCCTTAGCCCCTTGTGCTTTTTTTTCTCTTCTCCCCTCCTTTTCTTTACATTTTGGTCTTCAGTGAAGAAACCACCGCCATGCCTAGGTGGCGGTCTCGTGACTGCCACCCAGGCAGGGCGGCAGTCCTATAACCGCCACCTAGGCAGGGTGGCGGTCCTTCACGCATTTTCTAGAATGTTATTTTGATGTGACTCACGTAAATATTCAACGTTTACCAGATTTTTTCACCACCTTTGCTTGTATTTATGATTCTGGTTCCTTGGAATAGTGTTTTGGCATTGTTTATTGTTAAAGAGTTTAATTTGGTTTTCACCTTTGGGTAAATGGGAATTCTATAAATATCTGGCTTATGCTAAAGCAAATGGCCCCTCAAATTTACCTCTCAATTTCTCATTTCAATAGCTCAGCCTTTCAATTTTGCTTAGGATTCATAGTTTCATTTGTTGTATGCATGGTTAGTGTTGTTTAGTTGTTAGGAAGCCACATAATCTTCTTGTGCTAGTGTAGTTACTATTTCATGCAATTCATTGGAATAGGATAGTTTGATTTTTAGTAGGAATCCATTAAAGTTGCAGGTCTTGTTCGTCAAGTAGGATAGTTTCAGGTTCTAGACATTTTATGTTGTATGACTCGCAATAAATCCCACTAGGAATTACATAAGCCAAGCTCTATTCTCTTGCGCTATCCCTCTCCTACTTGCATTGTATTCAGTCTACATCCTAAGCTGTTGTTATTTCGATACCAACTTCTGTTGATGCTAACATCACACACTTTTTTGGATTCACGTGAGCACGAAGGAATGAGGAGATCATACTGAGGGGACAAAGCCACACACAACCAGGATTCACCATTGTTTTGTAAAATCCAAGTTCAAGCTTTCAAAGTTCTAGTTAAAACATATCAAATAGAGTAGTCAATCATTTCATTTCAGTTAATCTCACTTTCGATATTGCTAGGGAAGCTGTGGGGATTGATAGTTTCTGAGAAACTATGATTCACTCCTCACTTCTGAGGTAGGATTGATAGTCTTTCAAATAGATTAGATCAGTTATCTGGTTATTTAGAATAGATTTACAACTGCACAGGCAAGTAGCTATACTCGGCTACTTTGTTTGTTTTAATTTCGTTATTAGTTTAGTTGTTAATTTCTAGATATTTTAAATAATTTCTCTTTCAATTCTATTCAATAGTTCATCAGAAATACAAAAATAGAGAAGTTATATATGTCGTAGGTATACTTTACATAGTTAATTTTACTCTGCTATAGTTAGATTTACATTGTTTCTTTTGCATGACAATCACGGGACCTAGAGAGCCCAGAGAATATGTATTCGAGCCAATCATGCCTCAACCCAATCTTGTTACAGCAATAGCTGATATAGATCAGAATCTTAGAATCCAAGTCTTCCGAACAACAATAGACTTACAACAGATCAGCTCACAGTTAAGAGGGTTAAACATAGAAGATGACCAAGCACACACATTCTGGTCAAACTAGCCAAACTACAGATTACCCTAGATAAAAATCCAGATGACTGTAGAAGGGCTTGAAAGAGAGAAAACATTTGGTTGTGACCCTTTGGTCCCACAGCCAGATGCAGGAGACATTCTCACTGATATAGACACTAGCTTAAGAATTCAGGTTGCCAGAACACCTGTAAGGTACTCTGAGAAGATTGCACAACTTGTAGTTCTAAACATAGAGGCCAAAAAGGCATACAACTATTGGATACTAGGGATTAGGGACTGATTCCACACATGACCATAGCAGGTCCACAACAACCATGAATCTACGGTTGTGATCCACAAATCCCACAACCCAACGAGTCCACAGGTCAATCTGACATTGACATTGGTTTACGCACATTAGTATTTAGTTCCACTCCACTTCCACCTATCATCATCACACAGTTATCCTTGTTAGATATAGCAGCTAACGAAGCTAAGGATTTCTGGACTAGACTAGAGAATCAACCGTAGAATCCACTATATCCATCATCCATCCTATGACCCTATCTGGAGATATACATGAAACAATCCCAGGTCATTTTCCCCGTATCCCACAACCTATAGACCAGATTACGCCAGAGCTCGATATTGATTGGAGCCTTCGAGTAGTCATCCTCACTGACCTGATCTATCACACCAGTTTAGGTTAGGAGGGCCTTCTTTGCCTTAGATTCATAGATTCCACTAGTGCACGTCGAAGACATAAGATTTCCTAACTATCTTGTCTGCATCCCACGCATAGTCCATCCCCACCGGTTGTCTCGGCATGACCTCGGGAGGTCGGGTGTGAGGAAGAGTTACTTGTAGATTCCCATGCTCACTTGTCACTTTTCCATCGTACAAAATTGGTGAACCTGACGTGAACAAACAATGTTTTCATCTTTTCCACCTCATTAGCCTTCATATCAGCTTCACCAACAAAATTGGTGAACCTGACGTGAACCTGGCATGAAAGGAACAGTTGTTTCACTCTTGCCTTTCCCCTTTTAGTGTTTCATTTTCTTCCATCCACCTTCGCTCTTTCCCATTATTCTGCAGGTATTCATATACCCCCAAATATGTCAGGATTCAACGCATATGGCAGACCTCTCCTAGGTCTTGAAGCATATTACGATCAACTGAATAGAAAACCATCACCCTCGCTCTTAGCATGGGGTGAAAATTATTCAACTAACCAATTGTCAACACAAACTCCACCCCCAAGGACTAGATATAGTTCTTCTTTCCAAATAGAGGAGTTGGATCAGCTCGCTCAAACATAAAACCTAGAGCCTTCATGCTCAGACGCCATGATGTTTACATGATAATCTTGTTCATCTCCTCAGGTATTGCTTAGACCACAAATTAGTAGAAAATCAGATCCGTATCCATTTTTAAATGATGAACATTCAGTGCGTTATGCCAGGAATGAACAACGCTCTCAGAGTATGTACCCACCTATAGGAAGTTTACAAACACAACCTGGGGTCTCATTTCAAGAAAACACCTCCATGCCGCTACCTATAAGAAATACCCTCGAGGAAACATGGTAGGGAAATGATCAATTCATAGCGGGGTACCACATGCCTATACAACCTCAAGATATATGACAAATGCCACTAAGGAAAAATACTGTAACTTCGCCAGATGAAGTCATCTCAACTTTAGTAGAAAAGGTTAGAGGGTTAGAGCTTGCTCAAGCAAGTCAAAATTCTCAATTCATGCAGGCAGGAAATTCCAATCCTCCACATCATCCTAGCCAAGTAGACCTCCTCACAGGAATAGGCATGTTGGGCATGCCTCCTCAGTATTCACAACAAATGCCAACTAGAACCGCCATTTCTAACACTGTTCTGGTGGCGAATATGTTACCTCCCGGTCTAGTACAAAATAATCCATTCCTAGGCAATACTCCTTCATACTTAAACATGTATTCCAAATCACCATAGGGAGATGTGTTCTCCTCTCCTGGCATGTTTTCTCAACCACAGGGATTTCCTTATACCCCTGCAAATGCATACGCTACGCCATATCAACAACCCATTCCACCTCCACCCCCTCAGCAGGCACCATCGATGGTTGAAACCTATGCGATAGGGACTTATTCAGAATATTTGAAAGAACCCTTAGACTTCACTATACGAAGCATCATGCTTCCAAGACCTCTTCCCAATTTTCCCAAATACAAAGGGGAAGGAGACCCGAATGCACATATCAAGGCCTACACCACAGCTATTCGAGAACTACTCCCTTGGGATGAGGTTGTTGCTAAAATATTTCCCAAAACATTAGAGGGCATTGCCCTCAATTGGTATTACAGAATACCTGAAGCTTCCATACATTCATTTAAACAACTCATTTCAGAGTTCATCAAGGCATTTGACATGAACAAACTATTGAGAACAGGAATCAGGGAGTTCTTGCACATTAAACAAGAACACAATGAATCTGTTGCTCACTTCATCCAAAGATGGTGTACAGTCCTTTATTCTTTGGCAAGTGCTCCAAATATGGACCAAATGGAACTATGTGATTTATTCCTTCATTCTCTCAGCAGAGAGGTAAAGGAAGAAGTCCAGAAGTTCCCACTAAGGACTTATGATGAAGTACTTGAGAGCGCTCTCTGAATAGATCAAGCGGCAATAGATAGCGGTCGCAAGACGTATGGAACAAATGGGAGGCTAATCACCCCCAGCCAGAATACTACGACTTATCCTACTACCAAAAACGTCAATCAAGGACCTAAGATCCTTAACAAAAATCACGGCGTAACCATAGATGGAGTAACTGACCAAGCTAAAAAGGCCAATGTTGTAAATACTCCACCACCGATTAATAATCAACGAAACAACAACTTTACCCCAACAATCATTCGGTGGATTTTAGTCATCCACAACAACAACAACAAAGGTGGATCCAGACATAGGGTCCAAACCAAAACTCAACTAGATATCAAAACTAGAACCAAAACCAAAAACAACAAATGCAAAACTTTAATCCTAATAGGTAACGGTTTGAGCAGAGTTTTGGACCACAATATGTACCAAACCAACAACCTAGGAATTACAATCCCAATTCGTATTGTGGTTTCCACAAAATTCGAGGCCACAACACTAGGACTTGCCACGATTACAATAAGTTCATGCAACGCTTGCCAGAGGAACAAAGACAATTTTTCATAGATATGTTCTTGGCAGATCCCACATCACCAGCGCCAAATACTTTTACAGGGGCAGTTTCCCCTCAAAACGCACCCCTCAAGATCTTCAACGATCCACTCCCAAATCATGATAACAACAAATTAAATCCAAATGGGATGAATAAGAGCATAATGGCAGGAAACAATGATCATGAAGCCTCGACTTCACTAAACCCACCAGTTGCACCACAATTAGGGAGTCAGCCACGACCCAAGATAGTCAGTTTAGTGGAGTTAGACACCGAACTACACGTAGAAGCTATAACAAGGACACGAGAGTATTCCTCTCAGCCAAATCCAAGTTACCCGCTAGAGGCAGATAACATCCAACAAATATTAGTAAAACCTGTAGGCACCTATGATTTAATTAATGACCTAACAAAAACCTTCTCTCACATCTCCTTTTTGGACTTACTGAAGAAATCTCCTGCCCACAGGGCTGCTCTTTTAGAAGCATTAGGTTTAGGTCATTTAATTAACATCACTCCACCTCCCGAAACATAGGTAAACCATATAGACTTTGATATCCACCCTCCGGGGCAGCCGGATAGGGATACTGAGTTTATATTCAAAATAAACAAAATGCCAACAGATGCTGAGATTGCACGCAGAGGTGATCCAGCCTTACATTTGCAAGTGTGGGTTTATAACAATTACGTTAAATGTGCAATGGTTGATAATGGGGCAGAAGTCAACATAGTCCCCTTCTCTTTCCTTCAAAATCTAGGGTATGGAGAAACAAATTGTTCCACAACTCGGAATATGCTAAGAGGCTATGATAGCCTTAAAGCCATGTCAATTGGGACTATAATACTACCAGTCACCTTAGGACCCAAAACAATCCTAACTGAGTTTTATATTATAGATCAGGAAACCAACTATAATATGATCCTCGGCCAACTATGGATACACCGTATGAAGGCAATCCCTTCTACATTATTCCAAGAAGTAAGATTCTTGCACTTAGGAAAGGTATTCATAGCCAAAGGTGATCCAAAACCATTCGATATACACCTAGCTGACTTAAAGAGAAGGCCGAGCGTTCACTCTGAGTTTGAACTCCCAACAAAACAACTTAATAAACTAACCGATGAAACCAGAAGAAAAGCTGGTACCTACAACAGAACTAGAAACTATGAGCCTAGTCAAGAATATCCCAGCCCTCAAGGATGAGGCTAACATTGTCGAAATAGTATCATTAGGAACTACTGTGAAGATTGTCAAATTGCTAGAACAGGATCTACCAATTTTCCTACCATTTGATTCTGTAGGCATGGGATATACCCTAGGTGTTGGTTCTCTTCCAGCAGAGGATCTCTGCATGGTAGAAGTAACCAAAACCGAAGAAGTTGACGTAGCAAATGTCCCAACGTCCATCTTCCCAACTAAATATTGGACTCTCCATTTCGATGGAGCTAGATGTCGTTATGGGGCTGGGGCAGGTGTGATCTTTACTTCGCCCGAAGGAAAGATCTTACCATTCACCTTTAAATTAAACTTTGAATGTACAAACAATGGTGCTGAATACGAAGCCCTCCTCCTTGGCCTCATCCTAGCTAAAAGGCTCAGTGTTAATGACATCAGGGTGTTAGGAGACTCTCAATTAGTAGCAAACCAAGTCTCTGAGGTGTATGAGACCAGAGCTGAACACTTACAACTCTACAAAACAGTAGTATTAGATTTGAGCAAAGAATTTGACTTCATATCAATTGAAGAAATCCTGCAGGAAAAAAATCTTCTCGCAGATTCGATAGCAACCTTAGCTTCATGTTTCACTCCAAGCAGTGAGTTAGAGGACACTCGTTTCATAGTATCCCTTCGCATTGAACCATTAGTGAAGAAAGTGTCAAGCCCACTTTTAATGAACATAGCTGAGGACAAATCTACTAGCGTGGATCACATTGATAGTGATAGAGCTACTCTTGATTACTTAAACACCTATGCAGCGTTACATCTCACCCATCACATGGTAGATTTGTCCTTAATCCCACATTCATCTTCCTACTTCAGGAATCCCATGATAGAGCTTCCCCCACAAAAGGAACTTGGCATATACACGGTAGAGAATGGAGATGATCTGGAACTACCTCTAGCCCCACCTAAATTTGAAGAAGGCAATGCTTCTTTAATCAAAGAAATGATTGATATTAACATCAGAACAGAGGATGAACCAAAGATCTTAAAACTAGGATCTTCGTTAACTCCAGAAGAGATAGAAATACACACTCGAATCCTCAAAGAACATCAGAAGGCTTTTGCATTTAATTATAAAGAAATGACAGGGGTTGCACCACACATCACGGTACACAACCTCGTCACCAAATCAGATGCAAAGCCAGTTAAACAAAAATCAAGGCCAATGAAACCCAAGGTGGCTCTCATGGTGAAGGAAGAAGTAATGAAACTCCTCCAAGTAGGATTCATCAAGCCAGTTGATTATTCTCAGTGGATATCTAATATCATTCCCATTCTAAAAAAGAATGGGAAGATACACATTTGCATAGATTTCTGAGACATTAACAAAGGGTGCCCCAAGGATGACTTCCCATTACCATCCATTGACGTCATCATTGATGCAACAGTCAGGTTTAAGATTTTGTCTCTCATGGATGGATTCTCAGGATATAATCAAATCAGAATATCCAAACAAGACCAAGCCAAAACCACATTTATAACTCCTTGGGGAACTTATTGCTACGTTGTTATGCCATTCGGTCTCAAGAACGCTGGCACTACATACCAGCGGGAAATGACATATATATTTCATGATCTTATTCACAGAATCATGGAATTCTATGTAGATGACTTTTTGGCCAAAGCCAAGAAGTGTTGTGATCACCCGGAAGTGCTCCACATCATTCTTTCACGTTTAATAGAATATGGAGTCACACTAAACCCAGAAAAATGCATATTTGGTGTGACAGGAGGGAAGCTCCTAGGTTACATTATATCATCATGAGGGATCGATGTAGACCCAGCTAAAATTTGGGATGTTCTTGAAATGATCCCACTGTCAGATGAATCTAGAATCAGGTCGTTTCTTGGGAAACTCGGTGCAATCCAAAGATTCATCCCAGATTTAAGCTTTGCCATTCATCCAATCAACAATCTACTCAAGAAAGAGTACAGTATCGATTGGACCGAAGACTGCAATGAGGCTTTCAAAGTAGTTAAGCATTTCTTGTTGTCACCACCTACGCTAATGCCTCCTAAGCCAGACCACCCTTTAATCTTATATTCACGAGCTACCAATGTCTCGCTAGCCTGCATGCTGGCTCAAGAAGACGATGACAAGAGAGAACGTGCGATCTATTTTATTAGCCGAACATTACTCGATTATGAGACACATTATATGCAAGCAGAGTGAGAATGCCTCACCATAGTCTTCACAACCAAACACTTAAGACATTACATGTTAAATCAAGAAACAAGGGTCATTGTAAAAATAGACCATTTACGAACCTTCCTCACGCAAGGGTCCTTGTCTAAAAAGGTTGGACACTTTATAACCTTAATGGGTGAATTCAAATTAACATTTGTAAATCATAAGTCTGTTAAGGGACAAATCATTGTGGATTGGTTAGCTGATAACCCATTAGACGGAGGCGATCTAGTAGATCTGGACTTTCCCGATGAATGCATATACTATGTCGAAACTAGACCTCCCATCTCTGAATGTCCATGGTATACTGATATTATTAATTATATCATGGGCCATGCATATCCAGAAGGTGCTACACCACAACAAAGAAGGTGGTTACGCATTATCGTGGCTAAATACGTTATTATAGAACAAGTGCTCTATCGTAAGGCTTTCGATGGAATGCTTCTAAGGTGTGTTGACACAGAAGAATCCAAGAAGATTCTCCACGAATCTCACAGTGGAATATGTGGAGGCCACTTCGGTGGTCATGCCACCACTCACAAAATACATCAGATGGGCTATTTTTGGCCCACTCTAGAGCATGACACAGTAGAGTTTGTACGCAAGTGTCATAAATGCCAAGAATTTTCCCACGAGATTCACATGCCGGCACAAGCTCTACAACCAATCACAACTCCATGGCCCTTTTCTACATGGGGCCTAGATTTGATAGGGAAATTCTCTCCCTCATCTACAGATGGCCATAACTTCATAATCACGGCCACCGAGTATTTTACCAAATGGGTAGAGGCTATGCCTCTTACCACTGTACCAGGTGCCGTGATCGCCAAGTTCATTTTGAACCAGATCATTTATAGGTACGGTGTCCCACAAATCATTATCTCAGATAATGGCACTTCTTTTAAGAATGACAAGGTTCATGAATTATGCAATAAATTTAAAATAAGCCATCATACAGCCTCCCTGTATTACCCTCAAGCCAACGGACAGGCTGAAGCAACAAACAAGACATTAAAAGCTATTCTCCTTAAAACGGTAAAAGAAAATAAACGAGATTGGCATTTAAAGTTATACCCGGCCTTGTGGGCCCACCGAACCTCAATAAGAACACCCACAGGAGCAACTCCTTTCTCATTGGTATTCAGAGCAGAAGCAGTTCTCCCACTTGAGGTTGAAATACCCAGTCTCTGTATCTCACTACAAGGGATTCTGGATGAAGAAGCTTATAGAGAAGCACGTCTCTCTCAACTAGAAAGCCTAGATGAGGCCAGGCTAGATGCTGAACAATGGCATAGAGTCTATGCTGACCGGATGTGCCGGACAGTATAATAAAAAGGTCTATGAATGAGATATATATGAAGGAGATCTAGTTCTAAGACTAGACAGCCGGATCGATAAAAAGACCGGTGAAGGAAGGAAATTCCGGCCCAAATGGTTGGGCCCATACCGAGTCACAAAAGACTATGGAAATGGTGCATATCTCTTATGTACACTAGAAGGTGAGGAATTTGGTGAAACTGTCAATTCCCTACACCTTAAACGATTCTATGCATAAGCGACCAACACTATTTGTATAATTATATCTACATTGCATCTTCATGTAGTTAGGTTCATTTTTTCCACTTGTTTCATACAATTTTGTGATCAAGGAACTTATTCTCAAAGCAATTCATTACAAACTTCTGATGGTATTGGCATTAGCATTCCAATCATACTTCTTCATTTTCATAACATCATCACCATTTCAGAATCATTTCATCCATATAAAGCTAGATATGACAAAGTCTTAACAGTAACCATACCAAGGTCTGCATGCTTGTTCTCACTTTTGGTTTCTCCCTAGGATAGGTGTCTTGCCTATGGTCTGTTCTAGAAGCTTCATAGTGTCACATCTATCCCGTATGCATATCTCTTTGGAAATAAGAACATACTGACATTTTTCTCAAGTATATAAGTCAAACATAGATCAAACAGAAAATTTTATTTTACACATTTCCTTGCCCTACCAACCTTCGGTGATGAGCTTGCGTCTCTTACTAGTGACGTAGGGTTGGGAAAGGATGGGAATGCCCTTACTCACCTATACCTTGTCCATGGTGATAAGCCCACGCTTCTTACTAGTAGCATGGGGCAAGGTGTAGGGGGTCCTCTTGACAAATAAACATTGAAGGTCATAAGCAAACAATTCAAATAAACCTTTGAAATCTTGAGTCAAAAACAAATGAATCAGATGTCCAAAATTCCAAGAGAGCTCAAAACCCCAAAAACCAGATTTTGTCTACCATGTGGCCATCTACGGATCTAAGTCTAGATAAACCACAAAGCAAGTAGCATTCTAAAACTATGGAGTCACTTGAGTAGAGTAGGTTTGTAGCATCCTAATTTGGTTCCACCAAATCTTTGTCTATCTCTCATCACTATCATTCAACAAATTTCATAGCTTGTGCCCTTTCTAGCTCTCGGTGATGAGCCCTCGCATCTTACTAGTTGCGTGGAGTTAGGAATGGGGCAAGTTCATCTGCTCATCATACCGGTTTATCATCTCATTTTGTCAAAACAAATATGAAGTACCAAACAATTTCTTATAGAAACTAAAGTTCAAGATCACATTATGTCTACATTATCATATATCAACATCACGAAATACAAAAAGAAAGAAAGCACTTGTATCATTTGTTCTCCACTGCATACATTCTGAAAAGCATATAAAAACAACATTATAGTTTACATGTGGAAATGAATCATAAAAACATAGATACCAAGAGTCTGATCCAAAAAGAATATATATATATATATATATATATATATATATATATATATATAATCAACGTTTCCTGTACAATGCCATCATGCACTAAGCATGGTCAAAATGCTCAAAGAGCCCGGGAAATACAAAATACATCATACAAATAATCTAAGAGAGCCAAGTGGCTTCTCAACCCCTATGAGATCCCTCCGAAGGTGTACGCCCACGTCTAGGACTCTGGCTACATCGGCGCTCTGAGTGCACTGAGGGCTCACGATCCCAAGGAGCAGCTGCGGCCTCGCCATGAGAGTGACTCCTCATCAGGCGCTCTACTGTCCTGTATCCTACCAACTCGGTATGGAGGGTAGACACCATCCTGGCCACATGCCAGATAGGGGAAAAAATGTCGGTATGCCTACCAGCTACTGAGGGCTCCCCTACATCCATGGATAGCTCCACACGGGTCTTCTCCATGGGGATCATCAGGGTATCGGTGCATACCCGGTGAATCAGGTCTCGCCACTCATCAGCAGTCTCTGCAAGCAAAGGAGAAAACAAATTAGAAATACTCAAAAGATAAAAACAAAAGTAAACAAAAGGAGAGATAGCAACTAAGACAATCATAGCTAAAAACAAACATTAAAGAGAAGGATGATAACTCACTCGGATCTCCGGGCCTCCAAGATGGATCTCTAGGGTCAGCACCTACCACAGATGCCACCACTGACTGATGCACTCCTCCTGTGCCTGGGCCACATAACATCCTACTACGGACTCATCCTCTCCACCCAAGCCCTGAGAAAGTGGCTCCTCTGAAGCTAGGGTCACCCTCTCCACCTGTAAGATATCCTCAGTGTCATGCCACTCAGGATCACTGTCCTCCTCTCCACCTGACTCACTGACCTCAGCCTCGGTCTCCTCCTCCATCTCTCCCCCTGTGAACTCCTCAGACTCAGAGTCTATATCAATGGGGTCATCGCTGCTATGGGCGGGACCGGTGGCAATCTGAAGTAAGGGTGCCTGAGGAGCACCAGCTCTCCCTCGAGCGCGTACTACCCTCCTAGCTGCAATGGGGACACTAGGAGTAACAACTGTCCAACCCCAGCCTCTAGGACCTCCTCTAGCCTCCTAGGATGATCTGTATACTGACACCACTGGGGGAAGCATACCCACGTAAGGAAGGCCAAACTGCTGAGGCACTCGACCAAAAGGATGTATCTCCACCTTCCCCGTCCTGTCCACAAGCTGCCCTGTGGTGGAGCAAGAGATCAAAGTAAGAGCCTCCTCACCCCATAACCCTGCCATGGCCTGATAGGGTGTGGCCTCCATGTCATCAGTGGTCAAGGAGGTGACTGGCTGGTGGGGTGCTCTGAGCACTGACATATCTATCCATCTGGCTGCCCTCACGGCTCCGGGATCTGCCACCTCTACACCTCTCCCATAGGGGATGAAACACTCATAGACCCAGCTCATAACCAGGGTCGGATGGCTCAAGGACTGCCCCTGTAAATGAACCACCCAGTACAGATCATGATAAGTGGTCCCAAGAATGTCGGCTCCCCAGGCGTAAATCCGGCCATGTCCCTCAATCTGTGTAATGATGGGGGACCAAAAATAAAGTAAAGTGTCTCCTCCCTTGTCCCCGATCAATCTCGAGGCAAGGATCCCCATAATGGCCTGGCGAATCAAGGGGATAGGTAGGCTAGGAATAGATCAGACCCTCACCCCCTTCTTCGAACTAGTGGAGATAACTGCATCTCCCATATATGAAGCCCACTGTGCTATCTGAGCCCGTGAACCTGCTATCTCAAGTGTGAGTCATCTCCCGATGATCGGGACCCCCAAGATGCAGTAAACATCCTCCAAAGTGATGGTCCACTCACCTCTGACTCCTGGAAATCAGAAAGTGTTCTGATCAGCATCCCAATATGAAAACAAGTCACAAAGTATGTGACTAGAAGGTGCAACATGCGGGACCCGTGATATGCGCAATATACCGGCCCTCTGAAGAGTGTCCTGCTCATCCTGAGAAAGGGCATCCAATACTGCTAGAAGCCAATCACACACTCTCTCTCGGCTCCATCGGATATACTCCTCCTTCGCCTGCATACACCCAAAAACACACAAAATGGAGTAAGTTAGTATTCAAACAACATTAGAAAAATCATGAAAACATATAAGAATGCTAGAAACGCAAAAATGAATTCAAATAAGTGTTGTTTATGCATTCTGTGAAGGACCGCCACCCTGAGCAGGGCAGTGGTTCCGTAATCGCCACCTTAAAGGTGGTGGTCTTGTAACCACCACCCTGATCAGGGTAGTGGTCATGTAACCGCCGCCCTGCTCAGGGCGGCGGTCGTGTCTCGAATTTCCACGCAGGTCACGTGCCCTAAAAATGCCTAAAAACACAAAATAAAGACTATTTTGACCAAAACAAAGCCTACCCATTAGGCGCCCCCCCTAAGTGACCCTATTAAAACTGACATTTTCAAAAATAATCCCCCCATGACAAAGATTTCACCATTTTAACATTTTGGGGATAAAAACGGTAAATCAAGAAAAACTAACCTGTGATCTCATGGGTCGGTGTTCCGCTCATGGAGGCATGATCACAATCTCGTCCTGAATGTTTTGACTATACTCACATCAGAAACCATCACCGTGGGTCCCAGAGCTCAAAATCAATCAAATCGACACGCGCAAATGAATAGGAAAATGGGCCCACTTTTACATATATAGCATCCTGACTTGTTTTGAATGCCCCTTTTTCGCAGGTTTGGAGCACCGACGGAGGTAAGTTCTTATCCCCACACAAATGGTACATCCTCATTTCATATTATTTTAGTATTTATTTTCCGATCTATTTTTTCTATCTGCACTTGATTCCTCTTTTCATTTTTCAGGTAGTGGGAATCTCAGAGGGCATCACTTCGACACACGGGTGTATCAGGTATAATTTCTTACTTCCCATTTTAGGACTGCGATACTCGGACCCACCGTTTTATGCCTCTTCATGGCTAAAACGCTTCTCCAAGGGGGTAATATGTACGTACCCAAAATTGTAGGGTGTTGCACCACCGGAACAACGTTACACGTGCCCCAATGATGATTCAAGTCTCCTCGCAAGGTGTTCGAGATCTGGAAAAGCTCTCCAAGTATGCGTTAACATCCCGCATGCCCCACTTAGCCCTTGTGTGCTTTGTTTTCTCTTCTCCCCTCCTTTTCTTTGCGTTTTGGTCTTCAGTGACGAAACCACTGCCCTTGCCTGGGCGGCGGTCTTGTGACCGCCACCCAGGTAGGGCAGCGGTCCAGTAACCCCAGGAAGGGTGGCGGTCCTATATCTGCTCAGGGTGGTGGTCCTTCACGTGTTTTCTAGAATGTTCTTTTAACGCGACTCATGTAAAAATTCAACATTTACCAGCTTTTTTCACCACCTTTTCTTGTATTTATGATTCTGGTTCCCTGGAATAGTGTTTTGCATTGTTTATGGTTAAAGAGTTCAATTTGGTTTTCACCTTTGGGTAAATGGGAATTCTATAAATAGCTGGCTTATGCTCAAGCAAATGGCCCCTCAAATTTTCCTCTCAATTTCTCATTTCAATAGCTTAGCCTTTCAATTTTTCTTAGGATTCATAGTTTCATTTGTTGTATGCATGGTTAGTGTTGTTTAGTTGTTAGGAAGCCACATAATCTTCTTGTGCTAGTGTAGTTACTATTTCATGCAATTCATTGGAATAGGATAGTTTGATTTTCAGTAGGAAGCCATTAAAGTTGCAGGTCTTGTTCGTCAAGCAGGATAGTTTCAGGTTCTGGACGTTTTATGTTGTATGACTCGCAATAAATCCCACTAGGAATTGCATAAGCCAAGCTCTGTTCTCTTGCACTATCCCTCTCCTACTCACATTGTATTCAGTCTGCATCCTAAGCTGCTGTTATTTTGATACCAACTTCTGTTGATGCTAACATCACATGCTTTTCTGGATTCATGTGAGCATGAAGGAACGAGGAGATCATACTGAGGGGACAAAGCCACACACAACTAGGATTCTCCACTGTTCTGCAAAATCCAAGTTCAAGCTTTCAAAGTTCTAGTTAAAACATATCAAATAGAGTAGTCAATCATTTCATTTCAGTTAATCTCACTTTCGATATTGCCGGGGAAGCTGTGGGGATTGATAGTTTCTGAGAAACTATGATTCACTCCTCACTTCTGAGGTAGGATCGAGAGTCTTTCAAATAGATTAGATCAGTTATCTGGTTATTTAGAATAGATTTACAACTGCACAGGCAAGTAGCTATACTCGGCTGCTTTGTTTGTTTTAATTTCGTTATTAGTTTAGTTGTTAATTTCTAGATATTTTAAATAATTGCTCTTTCAATTCTGTTCAATAGTTCATCAAAAATACAAAAATAGAGAAGTTATATATGCTGTAGATATACTTTACATAGTTAATTTTACTCTGCTACAGTTAGATTTACATTGTTTCTTTTTCATGACAATCACGGGACCTAGAGATCCTAGAGAATACGTATTCGAGCCAATCGTGCCTCAACCCAATCTTGTTACAGCAATAGCTGATATAGATCAGAATCTTAGAATCCAAGTCTTCCGAACAACAACAGACTTACAACAGATCAGCTCATAGTTAAGAGGGTTAAACATAGAAGATGACCAAGCACACACATTCTGGTCAAACCAGCCAAACTACAGATTACCCTAGATAAAAATCCACATGACTATAGAAGGGCTTGAAAGAGAGCAAACATTCGGTTGTGACCCTTTGGTCCCACAGCCAGATGCAGGAGACATTCTCACTCATATAGACACTAGCTTAAGAATTCAGGTTGCCAGAACGTCTGTAAGGTACTCTGAGAAGATTGCACAACTTGTAGTTCTAAATATAGAGGCCGAAAAGGCATATGACTATTGGATACTAGGGATTAGGGACTGATTCCGCACATGACCATAGCAGGTCCACAACAACCACAAATCTACGGTTGTGATCCAAAAATCCCACAACCCAATGAGTCCACAGGTCAATCCAACATTGATATTGGCTTACGCACATTAGTATTCAGATCCACTCCACTTCCACCTATCATCATCACACAGTTATCCTTGTTAGATATAGCAGCTAACAAAGCTAAGGATTTCTGGACTAGACCAGAGAATCACCCGTAGAGTCCACTATATCCATCATCCATCCTATGACCCTATCTGGAGATATACACGAAACAATCCCAGGTCATTTTCCCCGTATCCCACAACCTATAGACCGGATTACGCCAGAGCTCGATATTGATTGGAGCCTTCGAGCAGTCATCCTCGCCGACCGATCTATCACACCAGTTCAGGTTAGGAGGGCCTTCTTTTCCTTAGATTCACAGATTCCACTAGTGCACGTCGAAGACATAAGATTGCCTAACTAGCTTGTCTGCATCCCACACATATTCCATCCCTTCCGGCTATCTCGGCATGAACTCAGGAGGTCGGGTGTGAGGAATATTTACTTCTAGATTCCCATGCTTGCTTGTCACTTTTCCATCGTACACCTTCCCATAGCCATCTTGTTTGAAAATACAAATATAAATATATATTTTAATCAAAAAATTAAAAATAAACAATTATTAATAGAAGTTAATTTAAACTAAGATACTTATAAATAAGGCCCATGCTCCAGCAAAGCCCATAGGACTGGTGGGATTTGTGACCTTTTTTCCTCGTTCCAATTGGGAATTTGTAGTTAGTTGTTATTAACTTGGTTGTACTAAATCATGTCTCTCCTAATAGTCAATCAATTGACACCATAGATCAGGGTTGTACCTAGTAGGCATACAAATAATATAGAAGTGCATAATTGGTTAGCACAACATTTTTAAAATTAAAACTAACTATGCAATAAACCACATTTATAGAAACATTAAGCAAATATGACTTAGACATCAACATTTACTTCTCGATTTCTTTCCACATATCATGGTCATCATGAATCTTCATATTTCTTTTCAAATTATCTCTCTTGATACAATACTTTTGGGTATAACTATGAACTATATTTGTATTATAAACTATAATTTAAAAACAAAACATAATGTGATAAAATACTATAAAATAATTCAAATTAATTATTATTCAAATAATTTTATTTAAGAAATAAACTTATCCTTATCTAAATATGGACCATACATTTCACAAATTTCCTTCAACACCCAATTTTTATGTTTTTTAGCAAATTGACATAGAAGACATCACAATAATCTTTAGCAACCTCTTGACTTACCTATTAATGTTTTTTCACAATGTTTACATCATAACATTATATTATCACTTGCTTCTTGTAATAATAAACTATATTAAAATATAAATTAATAACTTGGAATTAGAAGAGAAATATAAAATATAATTTTCATTTAAATACATATTAATATGCATTCCACTCTTGTTATATTAGATATCCCCATAAGTATTTTGGAACAAAGTCTTGTTTTTGTTTCTAGAACAAGACCTCTTATACCTCTCTTTTAGTAAACCATAAGGTGTAAGACATGGTCTTGCATTAGAGTGTGGGGAAGAAGTTAGAGAAGATCAAAAAATCATCATTTATGAAATCTCATGGAATATTTATTTGGGGGGTTTCTACACTAGTACATGTAGAATGAGGGATAACAATTTGTTGATAATATCATTAGGTTTAGTGTGGTGTGGTGTCTAGATATGTGGAGGGATCAATAGCACAAACACTTGGGTGATTAGAGGGAGTTTAAATAGAGAAATGTGCGTGTGTGGAGGGAGGAAGCATACCATATACATCTCCAACAACAACCATAATGTTTTTAGACATTTCAATATTTTCTTGAATTCACCTAAGAAACCTATTAAATAACTGCAGAAGATACAAAATAAAAATGGTCAAGATTTAAAATAGATAATGTAATATTAATAAACAAATGAGATTACCTAACATAATAAATGTAGTTTTAAACTATTTTCCATAAATTTGAAGAATTTTTCATGTGGTTACAAATTTAACAATAAAATCAAATTTCACTATTTGTTTTTATCACATAAAGTCTATGACGTGTAAGAGAATTAGAAATGTATGAAGTGTAAGAACATTAGAAATGGTCATTATTAATAAACCTTAGGTTTTGTGGAAAAAATTCCTTATTTTTAAAAATTGGCTATAGGTATCCACCAAAAAAAGGATTAAATAGAATTTTTTTGTCAAATGTCTTACTTATGGAATTCGTATTTGAGATATATTCCAAATCATAGCCTATAAAAGGGAAGGTTACAATGTCATTAGAATATTTTGGAGTGTATTTTCACCTACCAATTTATTTTTTGAGGTTTCAAACTACATTTCTATGTTTTGTGAGGTTTTATGTGTTTTATGACACTTTATTTTGTTGTGTGCATATTTAATAAATTAAGTGAATTTTTAAAGTTCCTAATAGAATATTTAAGTTCTAAAAGCACACTTTTTCCCCACATGGGGAACCTCCACTAAGCTTGGAACATCATTTAAGTTCCCATAGATCCTAGGTACACATATCCACACTAATGGGAACTGTTATCCAACTAACTCTCCTAGTTATTTCGATAATTTATATTTTATTCTGACTCTGATGTTTCACATTTCAAGTTGCATGCACTCAAGAATGTTCTTTGACATCTTGGCACAATTGCAATTCCTCTTCATACCCTTGTGCACATTCTTTCTTCTCCCTTTACATTTTTCTCTCCTTTTCCATTTTCCTTTGCGCCTTCCTCCTGCACACCCATTTTCTTTCCTGTCCCCTCATGCACTCCTTGTGCACACATCTATAGACTTACCTTATAGATAGCTAAGTCCTTAGAATTCCTCTTATGCGCTTGTATAGAATCAAATCCATCATGTGCCATCTTTTCTCTCTTCCGCTACATGTCCTTCCTCTGTTGAATGCTCACACCCTTCCCCATACTTTTCTCCTGCAAGTATTCCTCCCCTTCCTCCTACGTGCACACCTACGTGCATGCATCCCTTCTTCTTCCACACCTTCCACCTTCTATTGTGCCAATCACTGTGCCACATCATCTATCAAACTTGAGTGTGACGCATACAACCTATCAAAGCATGCCAATAGGGTGCCACATCTAGCCAACCAACTGATGCATGACACGTGGTAGAAAATAAAAAACAAATGAACAGTTGGCCATCATTTCACCCAATCCACGCACGCCATTTGTATTTTGTGCGCTGACAGATCTGAAAAACTTTTGACAGATGTATCTTCTTCTACATAGATCAAATCAGTGCGCGCCTGGACTTGTCAGAAATATGCTGACACAAGCTATACGTTGGAATATTAAAATTCAAAAATAAGCAGGATTTGGTAGGTGGAAAATAGGGAAACATATTTATGATCATCAATGCACACATCTAATCAACCTCAACCACCAGATGTCATCAGATCTTGCATTCTTCCTTCTTCTACACACCAAACAAACATGGGGAAATGTACCTGACAACCTTGCAAGTGGATTTATAGGCATTTATCGCTAGATATTGGTGGCTGAAGATTTGAATCCGAGTTTTCCTCTCTTTCTCATTCTCTTCTCTCCTTAATTTTCTATAAATAGCAGAGTTCTACTTTGTAAAAATCATCCCTCTTTGTAGTAATGGAACCATTCAAAAATGGTGGCCAACTTCCCACAATTCTCAGACCTTATCATGGTATCTGTAATGTATTCTTTCCTCCTACATTGAATGTAACTGACTGTGCATCCCTTGAGCAATGAAATCATGTTTTGTGGAAATTTTGTCTTCCCTTTCTTGTTTTTTCATTGCATCTCACCTCTCTCTGCATTTTCTAGTACGTTGTGTGTACTTCCATGCTTACAATCCCATTTTGATGTTTTACACATGGTGGAAGGCCGAGCCTGTGTGTTGATCTATGGCGCACATCGTCTACCCTCTTCTCCTGTGACCTCTTTGTTTCCTTCACTACTCGTGGAGAGATATCAACCCTTTCCTCCTGGCACTATCGCCTTCCTTAACTTTGGATTTCCCCTTTGTGCACATCCTTCTATCTCTGGTCCCTATGCATTTTTAGTCTAGGATTTTATTTTAGCATTAGGAATAACAGTAGTATTAGAGGTAGGTAGAGGAACCGACCTTTTCCAAAGGTCCGTCCCAAGCGTGCAAGGTCCCACAACTTGGGTACGGTTCCACTGTGGTCTCAGACACCTTGATCCTTCCAAATCTGAGATGCAGGTGCGCGTCTGAGCAACCAACAGTTTCTAGCACACCTGGTTGGACCAGACTATAGAGTCATACATCTTCATCTTAGCTAGTTTGATGTGTTATTGCTGAGATCCAGCCTTTGGAGGAATTTTTTAACACATCTAACGACTCCAGTAATCAAAACAAACCCATTATCTCATGTGCAGACTAGTTTTCTCTGTTCCTCCTTTCATTCATTTTTCTCCCTCCATCGTTCCATCTTCCTCTTTTTAAAGTTGTGCAATCATGAATTCTTTCCCTTCATTGAATTATCATTTACAGTAGCAGAGTCATTTTTCTCCATCCCCGTAGTTTCAAAATCCTCCTCCAAATCAGTTTTATAAGCCCCATTTTCCTAAAAATGCATATAACCCACTTTTTTCTAAACATAATGTTTATGAAGAACAAGTTTATGCAGATGATGGTAGAAAATTCATGATTGAAGCTGATTTTGAGAGGAAGGTTCAAAATATGGAGATGGACATGATGCAACTTAGAGTTAAGTGCTCTATAAAGGTAGCTAAAGTTAAATACAAGGTCCCTTGTCCATGGTTCGACCCTGTACCAGGCTGGTTTAGTGCCCAGTGGAAGATACACTTTATCACTAAGATGTTTCCCTAGATTACAAAGTGGGTGGAACAAATGGAGACTCAGAAATATAGTGTGTAGAAACACTTTCATTGGGGTAACCCTTCACTACCATCTTACAACCCTCGTACTCCTTCACGCCAACTTACATCATCTCAGCCCGCTGCACGTGTTCCCAACTTTTTGTGCACTACCCCCATTGAGAATTCCCCTCCATCCTCTCACCTTCACTTCTCTTCCATCCCTTCTCCCACGCATGCCTTCCATGCCTTTTGCACCCATCCTCTCACTTCCTTTCAAGTCCCCTCTATCTAGTTGTACCATACACAAACAACCCCCTACCAATGTGCCTCTCCCAGCAAATGTCATCATGTTCAATGACTACATAATAGTTGAAGAATGGCATGACTCATGTGACTCCGACTGGGAAGAGGAGATCATACAAGAACTTGTTCCAGAAGAAAATCAGTTAGTTCCAGAGGGTATCTTTCTAGAGGAGACCGAGTTTCTTGTAGAGGCAGAACCATGCACGCCCCAGATTTACACACCCTAACCTACAAGTGCTCCCCTTCAGAAGGAGGATCTACAAGAAAATACAATATGTGGGATTGAGCTTCAAAGCAATGGGAAAACCATAAAGATCAGACTGTACCCAATCAAATATCTGGCTATTCTAGAGCCAAAGATAGAGTTTCCACTTGTCATGCTCACTTCAGAGCATGAGGTAGAGTTTTTGCGCACCAAAGGTCAGTGGTAGTGCCTCCCAGATCCAAGTGCATAATAACTCCATAAGGTGTATGTTTTGTTTGTTCATACTTTGAGGAGAAGAGTGAGAAACCAACAACAAATCAGTTTTTCACTCTTGTTTATGACCATGTTTAGGACTAAATCAATTACATGGTCGCAATTTATGAGGAAGGGAAGCTACTTCTCCCTTAATGTTATTGGTTTTACTAGAGTACCCCTTACCTCTAGTTAGAGTAGGGTAGTTTAGGTTTTCTTTCAGTAACACATGTTCTTGCACACACTTTTTATTTTCCATTTGGGACATGTATGATTTTCAAATTCTGTATATAGTGTTGTGCTTCTATTTCAGTGTGTTCCCTTTGATGCCTTTCCTTTCTTGTTGTGCTCACGTGCCCCTTTTGTTACTCCCTAGGATGGCAGGTCAATTTTTATAGAGGTAGTTCCAACAGTCAGTGCATAGCTCCCACTCTGATCAATCCAATTAAGATTATCTTCATATGAGAGCAGCAATTTAGTTTAGAGTTTAGATAGAGCTTCAAGTGACTTCAGGAATGTTCTTCAAAGTTACAGATTATATCTACAAGATTAAGCACTCAACTCCATTCCCAATGGACTTTTAAGGCTAATGGTCTCTTCATCTAGCAGGTAGATGGCCCCCGAAATTCACCAAAACTATTATCCAAATAACTCTCCTAGTTATTTGGATTACTTATATTTTATTTTGACTTTGATGTTTCACATTTCAGGTTACGCACACTCAAGAATGTTCTTTGACATCTTGGCACAGTTGTAATTCATTTACACTCCCTTGTGCACCTTCTTGATTCTCCCTTTGCATTTTATTCTCCTTTTCCATTTTCCTTAGTGCCTTCCTCCTACGTAACCACTTTCTTTCTTGTCCCCTCATGCACTCCTTGCACGTAAATATGCATACTTACCTTCCAGATGGCTAAATCCTTGGTATTCCTCTTGCGCGCTTGAATAGACTTAGCTCCATCACGCACCCTCTTTTCTCTCTACCATTACATGCCCTTCCTTAGTTGAATGTTCATACCCTTCCCCATACTTTTCTCCCACAAGTATTCCTCCCCTTCCTCCTACGCATGCACCTACACGCACGTATTCCTTCTTCTTCTATGCCTTGCACCTTCTACTGCGCCAGTCACTATGCCAAATTATCTGTCAAACTTGAGTGTGATGTATGCAACCTATCAAAGCACACTAACAGGGTACCGAATATGGCCAACCAACTGATGCATGGCACATGGTAGAAAAAAAAAATGAACAGTTGGCCATCATTTCATCCAATCTGTGCATGCCATGTGTCTTTCGTGTGCCGACGGCTCTGAAAGTTGTATCTTCTACTACAGAGCTCAGATCGGCGTGTTCCTAGACTTTTCAGAAAGATGATGACACAAAATATACATTGGAATATTCAAATTTAAATATAGGCTAGATTTGGTAGGAGGAAAATAGGGAAACTTCTTTCTGATCATCAATGCACACATCTAATCGACCTTAACCACTATATTTCATCAGATCTTGCATTCTTCCTTCTTCTACATGCCAAACAGGTATGGGGAAGTGTAACTGACAACCTTGTAGGTGGATTTGTAGGAATTTAGCACTAGTTGTTGGTGGTTAAATATTTGAATCCGAGTTTCCCTCTCTTTCTCCTTCTCTTCTCTCCTTATTTTTCTATAAATAGCAGAGTTCTGCTTTGTAAAAATCATCCCTCTCTGTTGTAACGACACCATGCCAAAATGGTGGCCAACTTCCCACGAGTCTTAGACCTTTGCATAGTATCTGCAATGTATTCTTTCCTCCTTCCATGAATTTAATTGATTGTGCATCCCTTGAGAAATGAAATTGCGTTTTGTGGAACTTTTATCTTCCCTTTCTTATTTTTTCATTACATCTCAACTCTATCTGCATTTTTTGGTATGTTGTGCATACTTCTGTTCTTGTAGTCCCATTTTCATGTGTTTCACATGCTATAAGGTTGAGCCTGCATGTTGATTTGTGGCACACGTCATTTTCCCTCTTCTCCTGTGACCTCTTTATTTCCTTTTCCACTCATGGAGAGAGATCGACCCTTTCCTCCTTGCGTTATCACCTTCCTTAGCTTAGGATTTCCCCTTTCTACACATCCTTTTATCCCTGGTCCCTTGGCATGTTTAGTCTAGGATTTTCTTTTAGCATTAGGAATAATAGTAGCGTTAGAGGTAGGTAGAGGAACCAACCTTCTCTGGAGATCTGTCCCAAGCATGCAAGGTCCCACAACTTGGGGACGGTTCCATTGTGGTCTTTGAAACCTTGATCCTTCCGGATCTGAGATGCGGGTGCACATTTGAGAAACCAACATGAACTTATAAAATGAATTGTACACATCTTCATGCCACTTAAAACTTGACTAAGCCATTTATCATGGTTTCAATGTGATGGAGTGTTCTTGCAATGGTGAGCACACTTTACAAGCCAATTTGGTACTAAAATAATTGGGAACACTAGTTCATGAATTTAAGAACCTTATTGTATAGTGGGCATATAGTTTGAGGTTTTCCATGGTGGGCACACTCATTTGAAACCAATTCAAGGAATAAATCACACATATAATTCGATTTTAGGACTCAAAAGTGCATGCGCACTCATGTAATAGACCCTAGGGACTCTGTAGGGATTCCTAGGATCAATAGTTATCGAAATATAATAAATGTATCTTCTACTTTCCTATCCAATATTCAAAATGAATCCATGATTTAAAGGTCATATATCCCACTTGAAATAATTCTACCACATTTTCTTGAGATATATTATGAATTGGGAAGATCAATGTCAAAATATTTAAGGAAATATCTTTTCAGGAATAAATGAAGACCATTGGTAATTTTAAGACCATACGGAGGAATAAAGTGTTTAAAGTTTGAAACAAGTCTAGTGAAGACGATGTTATTAAGATGGGGTGTTAATACTCACAAAAAAATCTTAGGTGGTTTTGATACATTTTAACAAAAATTGGAATATTTCAAATGGAATGATTATTCTCATGAAAAAAAGGGTGATCTAAGAAATTTTAGCATATTCAAATCCATGGGTAAGGTTTCCCTCTTGCATCCTCTCTTTTTGTTCATGTTATTGAAGTATTTTATTATTTTTTATGGGACAATACTTCTAAATGAATTATGAAGGGAATTTCTCTTCCTAGTTACCCTTAATATCAACTTGTTAGTGGCCACATCGAAAATTAATTCTTCCTCAATATCTCAAAGGAAGATGAAGTGTTCAAAAAAATCATATAATGTCTATTTATGTTTCACCTTGTCTTGATATTTAGCATTAAATAAGAGGAAATAAATTGCTATGGGTGGTTATTTTCTCAAAACATGGTTGAAACTATATTACACATGGAGATATGTTAAATATTTGGGGAATCCTCTTTGTGTGTGAAGTCTCTCAATATGATCTATAGAATTAGGTTATCCACTGAGTTGAGAAATAATATTTGTTATTCGTTGACAAAACCTCTATCTCACAAGTAAGTTATAGGTATGTTTTATATTTTTTGTAGCCACTCATATTCATTACTCCTTTTGTTGGACCCATTCCAAGGATACTTACAACATGCTAGAGGAGTTCCTTAGAGATTTTAGGTAGGAAACTCAAAAGGGAAAAAAGGATTTCACGTACTGGTTTTGAATATTTTTCAGACCGAAGGACATCGAATTCATGGGGCTAATTGAATTTTAAAAATAAGGTATTGCATTATGTTTCAAGTAGGTCCCTCATGTTATTTAAGGAAATGAGACATGAAAATATTACATATACTTATATATCTTCAAGAAAACCTTATGGTAGAGCCACATGGAAAGGGATTTATCTTGCATACCTTGTGCACCACCCCTGTGCTTATCAATGTTATAGGGAGTGTTTTTCAATTAACACTCACTCTTCATGGTGCTATTCTAATTGTAAATATTTAGTATATCCACTTGGCTAAAGTTCCTTGGACTAAATCCTTTGTACCTTGTAGGAAGGGAAATTTTACTATTACTCACATATTTTACAAATGGTCTATGTCCTAGTCAGCTTCTTCATAGATCAAAGATAAATATTCCCTTAAAAATAAATATTTTAAATTCCTTTCTTGAATCCAAATGGAATTTCAAGGATTCCTACACAAATTTGGCCTTAAAGCCCATCCCCAATAATGGATAGATTTGAATTGAAATGTATCTACTCCATTTCTCTAGTATAAATCTTCACTAGGCTATTAATGGCTCTATCCCAAGGTGAATCCATGGAAATTTCTCAACAAAAATTTGAATCTAAACAAATCATCTTTTATTTGGAGTAGGATATTGCTCATTGTTTAATATGTCATGGTTGAACTCAACAAGATCAATTTTTGTGTGCATTCTCTATCAAGGTCTATTTGTACCTGAAATATAAATGCATGTGTATCCCTACTCCCAAATGTTATGCTTGTGGTGAAACTAAATTTTTTCTTATCATCTCCATGGATATCAAGTTGTCTATGCTTCCATTATTAACCAAAACTATGCAACCTATTGTCATGCATCTTGTTCAAAAATTATGTTACTCTAACTACCATATTATTTTATTGAAATGGGATTTAAATATTTGTGGTTTAAGACAAAAGTGATGTAATTTAATTGGTTATATATCTCTTCAAGTTTACAATGGATGTGTGTTATAACATTAATAAATAGTAGTAGGCCACTCCTTATCTTTCTCCCAATATAACTTATTGTCTACGTGAACTTGTTAAGGATGTTTAACTTAATATTTAATTTAAGATAGAATGAATATGTGAATGTAAAGAAACATACATGCTTAGAACCAATAGTTCTAAATTTATATCCTCCCTCAATACCTTAACATGAATGATTGAGATGGCATCTTAAAGTTGTAAATATGAATAGATGATGTATATGTTGAAGTATTTCATCCTATGTAAATTAACTTATGTGGAGAAATTAGAATACTAAATGGAGCCTAGCCATACTTCACTTTATGGAATTTGGGATTCTATGGGTCTATTGCAAATATTACTTATTATGATTTTGTTATGAACTAATAAGAAGATCCATATTCATTTGAATCAAGGAAAATTGTATTTATGATAATATTAGTTCTATCTATCAAATATTGTGTGTTACTTCAAACTAGATCTTGATAAGATTAGATAGTCATCTCAATAGTGGTTCTCATCCTAATGAAAGGTATATGGTGTATTTAATTGATATGTAAATGAGGATGGAGATAGTTGTTTTTTTTCATTGTTATGTAATATTTTGGTTTTATGAAAGTAAAATGTTAAAGAGAATGGACCTAAGTCTAAGTACCTAGAAATGGGTTATGTGCTACCATTATATTCCTTAATATTGTTAAATCTCAGTGGTGTTCTTATATGAATTATTAATAAACTTGTGACTACTTAGAGGTATGTTTACATGGTAAAATAGAATGGATGTTCCTAAATCATTATGTTTGCACTTGAACATGATTTTTAGTTTTAGATGGGATTGATTATCTACAATTTTGTTTGAATGTTATTTGACAAATAAAATGTGGTTCATACTTTAGTGTTATCAAAAATATATGATTATCATATGAAGAAATTAGATTAATTTATATAATTCATGAATTAATAACTAAAATAAAAAAAAATAATGTACATAAAACAAATGATGCATGAGATTTATCTGGTCAAGATCTACTTTGAGTTGTTTTTGTTGTGTCAGTTATAACCTACATCTTTTTCCTTCATCCTTAAAAGTATTTTTCCTCTCAAAACTTATCTATGTGAGGTGTATCCTCAATATATTTTTCTTCATCTGAAGAAGAATCCTTTACATCTTCAAAGTTATGCCCACTTAGAAATGTTTGATAATCGGTACTTCACCCTATAGAACAACCTATAACATGTATTCCCCTTAAGGAGATGTATCTATTTATCCTTCCTCTTATTAGTAATTTCTTCCCTCTTCTGGTAATGATTTATTTCCATCTTTTTAATGGATTTCCTCTACCAAAAATTTTAATGAAAATCCCACAAAACTCGTGCTAAAATGGATCACAAATCCATAATATAACTCTACAAAATGGCCTAAAAATATGAAATAAACCTTTACAAAAATGGCCCATAATTTTTTCTCAAAACCTATAAAAATAGCTAAAAAAATCTGCAACAGTTAAAATGGCCAAAAAACTCCTTTTCAATGCATTTTGTAGACCGCAAAAGGTATATAATTTTTTTTGCATTGCCCCACTAATAATAAAAATGAGTGAAAATTATTTTAGAGGCTCACATATTCTCTAAATACAAATGTAATGGAATGTTTTTGGTGTGTTAGGTTTTTGTGGCTGATTTTTTATTTTATATGTGGTTGCAACATTAAGTGGGATGTTAGAAAAGTAATCCTAATGTCAAAACATTTAAGTTTCCTTTAAATTTTCTCTAATGACTTCCTTTGATTTTCCCTAGAATCATGTGTAGTTTGTTGTTAAAAATAATGGATATTTTAATAAATAATAGTTGAAGTGTAGTTGTCATACTAGCTAATAATTTCATTTGAGTGATGAAATGGAGATTTTGAAGGGATGGTGTTGCATTAGGGTGTCATGTTAGGATGTCAGATTAGAGTTTTGAATCAATGTGTCACTTTAGGTTGTTATGTTAGTGTGTCACATTAGGGTGTTATGTCAGTGTGTCATAAAACTGTGTTGCATTAATGTGGCACACTTCAGTATCATGTCAATGTGTCACATCAGGGTGTTATATCTATGGGTTATGTTAGGGTGTCACATTAGTGTATCATATTAGGGTTCCATATTAGTGTGTTGCATTAGGTAATAATGTAAGTGTGTTGTATTAGGATGTCATGTTGATGTGTCACATTATGGTGTCATGTTAGTGTGTTGTGTTAGTGTGTCTTGTTTGGGGTTCATGTGATCAATATGTCATATTAGTATGTTGTGTCATAGTTTCATGTTAGGGTGTCATGCTAGGGTGTCACATTAGGGTGTTACATTAGAGTTTCATGTCATTGTATTGTAGTAGGGTATCCTGCCAATGTGTCACATTAGTGTTTCTGATTTTGATATCTTGTCAGTGTGTCACATTAGTGTGACGTGGAAGTGTGTTATGTGAGGGTCTCATGTACAGGTGTAACGTTTGTATTTCATGTTAATGTTTCATGTTAGTGTGTCATATTAGGGTTTCATGTCAATTTGTCATATTAAGGTGTTAGGGTGTCATGTTAGTGTTCCATATTAGTGTGTCACATTTGGGAGTCATGTCAGTATTTTACATTAGTGTGTCATGTTAGAGTGTATGTTGTGTCATTGTGTAAGGTTAGAGTGTTATGTAAATGTGTCGTATTAGGGTGTGACATTATTGTGTCCCATTACGATGTCATATTAGTGTATTACATTTGGGTATCATATTAGTGTGCCATGTTAGGGTGTCACGTAAGTGTGTTAAATTAGGGGGTTGCATTAGTGTGTTATATTAGGGTATCATTCAAGCGTGTTGTATTAGGGTGTCATATTATGGTATCATGTTATTGTTTTATATAGGGTGTCTTATAAGTGTGTTATATTAGTATGTTGTGTTTTGGAGTCATGTCAATGTTTCACATTAGTGTATCATGTCAATTTTTTGTATTAGGGTTTCATGTAATGATGTAGTATTATGATGTCACATTAGGTTTTCATGTCAGTGTGCTGAATTAGGGTGTTATGTTAGTGTGTCATATTAGGTTATTGTATTAGTATGTCATGTTAGGGTGTTTTATAAGTGTGTAACATATGTGTGTTGCATTTGGATGCTATATTGGTTTATCACATTAATATACCATAGCACTGTGTCATGTTAGTGTGTCATATTACAGTGTCATGTTTAGGTGTTGCATTAGTGTGTCATATTTGGGATTCATGGTAGTGTGTCACATTAGTGTTTCATGTTAGGTTTTCATATTAAGTTGTTTTCATGCGAATGTGAAACCTAAAAACTCAAACTTTCAAGCATGACAACTTACCTAAATTTGAAATTTTCCCCCGAGTCTTCCCGAAACCCTCTCTTGGTCATTCGACCCTCCATATCATGTTCATATTTTCCTTGTAATTTATCATTTCATGTTGAATAATATTTCCCTAGTGTTTGAAATTTCTTGTCAATGTAATTTCATATCGTTCAAAAAATGTTTCCAAAGGCTAGTTTCTCATCACACCTAGAAAGCTCAGTTCTTTCCTTCTAAGGAAAGGTGTGCATCTTCCAAAAATTAATCAAAGGCCCACAACCATCTGGAGATGGTTTTTAATATTTTGGATAGTAATGGTACTGATTTTGGAAGATTTAGGAAATTTTCAAAGGTTTAGGAGCAATTGCAGTGAAAGCAAGTTTTTGAGGGTTAAGGACCATATAGTCAAAAGAAGTACTTGTGCTTCTATAGAGGATTCTGGGAGTTTAGTAATGATTTGGAAAGAAAAAAATTATTCATTACAAATATTAAGGAACCATCTACATGATGAAATTATAATATCTTTCACAACACCTAATGTTACTTCTTAGGACAACTCATTTTGTAGTAGGCTATACTCTTGTTGTCCCAGAAGGAAAAATGGTCATTTGTTTGGATAATGGAGGAATAATTGGGTCCTAAAACCCATCCCATAGTATCTTTTAATGTTTCTTGGGAGTCAAAATCATATAAGACTTTTCACCAAAAAAACCCATCTGGAGCTCCCAGAAATGTGTTCTCAAGTTTCCCATACTTAGCCATTTTCTCAGTTAGTTGAGTGTCAGGTTTTACCATCCCAAATGTCCCAACTATCCCTATTTTCCCTAGGATATATGGGATAGAGGGGATACAGGGTACAATAAACTTTTCCCTTCCCCCTCCTTAACTTATTTTTTTAATTTTTGGAGGTTTTGGAGCAGTTGGAGTGTAAAGCTGAATCTGGGACGTAATCTTCCACCGGATGATTTCGGGAGCTTTGTAGGGAGTTATGAGGTCAATCAAGTAGGAATCATTAGAAATCTGGAGGAATCCTCTACATGTGATGGATATCATAAAATATCTCGTATCAATACTCAATGAATCTCTTCAAGGTAAGCTTGATTTATCATAGACATACATTGTTGTCCTATAGGAAAAAAGGATCCATTTTCTCTGGAGAAGAAGGCATAATTGAAAGATCCTAAAACCCATCCCATTAATCTTGTAATGATCTTGGGAGTCTAAAAATGATATAATTTTTTGCCATGAAAATTCCATCCAAGAGCTCCATAGGAAATGCATTCTCATGTTTCCCATACTTAGCCATTTTCTCATTTGGATAGGTAGTGCAGGTTTTACCATCCTAATTGTCCCTGATTGTCCCAATTATCCCTCTTTTCCCTAGGACAAAGGGGACAAGAAAAATGCACCCCTCCCCCTCCTTTTACTTTTTTTTTAAATTTTTTCTCTGTGGTGGGTTTTCTTGTCCCAATCTATCCCTCTTGATCCCTGGGACAAAGGGGAAAAGAAATATGCACACCCACTCTTTAGTCCCTCTTCAAGATTCTTCATGTGACCAAATTTCTATCCCTAATCCATTGAAACCCTAGAATTTAAATCACATACAACTTTCACACTCGTGAGCATAAAATTGATTGTTGACCATAAGCTTGTCAAGCAGGGTTAGGAAATAACTTACCTGATTTGTACATGTTTCTTCATTTGACTCCAAGAATCGTATTAATGACCGATTGTCATCAAAGCTTCAAGACCGTACAAACCCTAACCCTAAATGTTGCTTTTTCGATTTCCAAGAGTATCCAGCGAGTGAACCACAATGAACATTAGAGCATCGAGATTGCAACGAGGAGATAAATCGAAAAATGAGCGTTTCTAATGCAAACCGAGGCCATTTTTTAGGCACCTTGATCTAAAAAATAATATATGCTCATGAAAACCTCTTTCACGAGGTGCTAAAAATAGGTTGGCACTTGATTCCCTCAAATTGCACCTGTATGTTGATCACTCAGTTCATCTAGGAAACAATGTAAAATGACAAACAAGGTAATGAACTTGGCAATTTTCCTAAAATAGACAGGAAATCCTAAAAATACCACTTGCTAAAATTAGGGTTTGGAGTGTCCTTAACTACCAAAATGGAAAGGAATCATCAACAGAGGTGAACTGCAGTACATGTCAGAGGCTTCATAATGATCAAATTTGAGTGTGAGAGAGAGCTGAATTGTGCCCAAAATAGCTTGCTTCCTGCATGTCCCACCTATTAAATATAGAGTAAGTAGCTCAGTTTTAGAATGCAAATAATGTTTGCAGTTGGCTCTATTTTCACTCATCTCACTACTAAATTTTGATGTCAAATCAAGCAACATTTGTGAGGTCCCTTATCATAGAGCTCAAACAATGTAAATGGAGCTCTCTAGCAGGTGATCCTGAAGCATCATTCCAATCACAATTATGTGGTAGATAGCATAGGTAAAGCATCGTGCTTGAGGCCCTTAGCAGGTGAAAGTCACAGGGACATTGCACAATCTAAATGATTCCCTTACTTGAATTTTATAATTAACCTATAAAATTTTGACTACCAAAAATATAAGATGCTCAAATGGCTAGAAAGGACCCAAAAAGTGTGACCAATGTGCAAAGAGGAAAAAGGTGCCCATAGGGGATAGGGGAACCTTGCGTGAGCATCCTGGCTGGGCGCTGGTGTCCAGAATGAAAAATTCCAAAAGGTTAAAATACAAACTAAGAAAGTAAGAGTGCAAGACTGAGAGAAGAATCATAAAGAAAATAAATTTGGCCAAATACATGGGTTAATCATTACTTTTTGTACTCAACAATCATATGAATATTAGTATGTAATCAAGACTAGATAATTACCCAAAGTGAGTGATTTGTGTCTACACCCTCTTGTCCCTACAATAGAGGAGAAAATAAAATGAAACCCACTCTTCATCCCATCTTCAATATTATTTATATGATAAAAAATTTATCACACAAGTTATTGAAACCATAACTTTAAAGAACATACAACTTTCACACCCATGAGCATAAAATTGGCTGCCAGAAATCTTGAAAACACAAAATAACTTACCTATCAAGAAATTTTCTTCACTCTAAATCTAAGAATTTATTAATTCCTACCATCACATATTAATACATTTACAACCTGACCCTACATGTTTCTTTTTTTATTTTCAAGAGTTTTAGTAAGCGAAACACAACGAAAATTAGAGAACGAGATCGCAACGAGAAAATGAATCCAAAAATTAGGTTTATGATGAAAACCGAGGAAATTTTTACTAGTTACTAAAAATAGAATATTTCATGCCCCTTCACATGCTAAAAATAGTGTCCCTCAAATTGTAAGCTCTAGTCACTCAATTCATCTAGAAACAATGTAAAATGGCAAGCAGGGTAAAATTGGCAATTTTCCCAAAAATAAGATGTTCGAAAAAAGTAACTTGCTAAAAATAGAAAATTGCTAAAATGGAAAGATATCATAAATCAAGGTGAATTGAGTGTGACAGAGGATTTATGATATCAAATTTGAGTAAAAGGGGTATCTTTCCCAAAATAGCAGCTTTTATGGCCTACGTGCTAAAAATATAATGTCTCAATTTTTGGTTCAGAGAGTTGTAGTTGGCTCCATTTTCACTCATCTCATTGATTTTTTGTTTCCTCATATCATTTTGCGGTGGTTTTATATCTAAAACAAGTAAATAATATCTCTAAAAGGATCCTAAAGAATAACTATAATCATGATTGTGTTTATAAGTAAGATAGATCATTTTGAGGTGCAACAGGTGGAAGTCAGGGACATTGTGAAATCTAAAAAGATTTTAAAGGAGTTAAGAAATACATATATTCATTAGATGAGTTCATCAAGCTCATCATTGGGACTTGAATCTATCATCATCTCACTATAGTGAGTTGGGTGAGCTGATTGCAGTGAGCTCGGTGAGCTAGTTGCGGTGAATTGGTTGAGGAAAGCTGAAGTGACCTAGATGAGCTAAGTGTGTTAGGTAAATTGGATGAGATAAATTGAGCCAAGTAAGCTAGGTAATTCAGTTTAAGTGATCCATATGATTTGGTTTATGTTAGTGATCTTGTTAAGTTTGGTGAGCTATTCTATTTGGGTGAGTTGGGTGAGCTAGCCAAGTTAAGTGAGCTAGTCAAGAGATCATCTTTTTTCCACAAAGAGGTACATGAAAATTGAGGTATGCAAAGATCATAGATACTCTTGAGTTAATAAATTTAGATAAGATATCTTCACTTATGGAACCTTGAAAGATGAGAACGATAAACCATCCTATATTCAGTTGATAACATTTACATAATAGTGTTCTTAAACACTCAAGAAAGCACCTAGTAGTGTGGTAAATCATCAAGGGGTCAATTGTGAAAGCCTAAGGAGTAAGAGAGTGATCCTCACGCTCACTGTGGATCATGGAGGAACCATCATAAGTGATTCCCATGGTCATCTCGATCTCATAACAAAATCTCTCATAACAATGTTTCTAACCACTTATTCAGAAGCCTAAGGTGTCTGCACATCTGGTAGGAGGAGGAAAGTGAGATCATCATGCCTCAAATCAGTTAGTTCTACATCAAAGGGATATTCTTCAACAGGCTAGTCAATCCCTTTCCCTTCTCCTCTTCTCTCCCTTTCTTCTAATTCTTCATTGTCCATAATCATGGTATTTTGTCGTATTTTCTTAAGTGACAATATTTGTAAATTGTAAATGTACTCTCTCAAAATTATAAGAGAGGTACTTAATTTGTATCTTCTGAGGGAAATTGAAATTTTACAAGTGGAATAGGAACATGACGAGTCATGTGGGGGGTAGATGAGAAAGAAATTCACAAGACTATAAATTGGAATGGCTTCTCCATTCCAAAGGATCCCAAATATTTTAGTTCTTGGTATCAATTTTGGTTTGGGTATTGAGATTTGTATCACCAATAAAATAAATAAAAGCTACATTTCTTCCATTATTATTTCTCATATGTTCCTCTATTCTCTTTCTTTTCTCCACTTTAGAAGCATAGTGATCAAGAAAAAAATTTCATCCTTGATGGATGAATATAAAGAACCGTGTGTCTTTAATTTTTTAATATAACTAATGGCTAACATTGTTACTTTCCTCTAATTGAATGTTGAACTATTCTACTTATTAGGTGTGAAATGTAATTTTTCCTGCTCATAATGATATCCTTCTCTTTCCTAATTTCTCTCATTTATCCCTCATTGTTGTAGTTTCCTCTCTTGTACCCCATAGAAGCACTTTATCATAAGTTTAGTGAAGTTTGCATGTGTGATCCCCAACCTATCTGACCACCCCCACAACATTAAGATAAGATTACATACTTAAGATTCAATAATGGGAGCATCCCCATACATAAGAAGGATGGGTGTATCCCTTTAAGTGTTGGTGGAGAAACATAATTTTCAATATGAAAAATTATTTTTCTAACATGTGTCATATTAGGGTGTTGCATTAGAGTTTCATGTTAGGGTGTCATCTTAAGGTGTCAAGTCAGTGTGTCATATTAGGGTATCGTGTTAGGGTTTCACATTATTTTATTACATTAGTGTAGTGTATTGGGTTGTTGTGTTAGTGTCTCACATTAGTGTGTCACGTTAGTATGTCATACTAGGGTGTTGTGTTACGGTGTGACCTTAGGGTTTTGCACTAGGGTGTCATATTAGGGTTTTTTACTAGGATTTTTTTATTAGGTTTTCATGTTAGTGTGTCACATTAGGGTATCACATTAGTGTGTAAAATTTGGGATTCATGTCATTATGTCACATTCGTGTGTCGTGATAGGGTGTTACATTAGGGTATCGTATTAGTGTGTCATGTTAGGGTATCATGTTAGTGTGTCACATTTGGGAGTCATGTTAGTGTGTCACATTAGTATGTTGTGTCAGTTTTTCAAGTTAGGGAGTCTTGCTATGGTTTCATATTATGGGATCACATTAGGATGTCATGTTATTGTGTCATATTAAGGTATCATGTAAGTGTAACACATTAAGGTTTCATGCTAGGGTGTCATGTTAGTGTATCACATTAGGGTGTTGTATTAGTGTGTCATGTTATTATGATGTGTTTGGGTGTCACATTAGTTTCTTCTTACAATGTCATGTTACGGTATCATATTAGTGTCTCATGTGAGGGTGTCGTGTTAATGTGTCATATTATCATTTTGTTTCAGTATATCATATTAGGGTATCACATTAGGGAATCAAACAAAGGATTCATATCCATTTTTTATGTCAATGTGTCATGTTAGGGTGTCTCACTATGGTTTCATACCAGTTTTTTATATTAGGGTGTCACTTTAGGGTTTCATATCCACGTGTCATGTTAGTGTGTTGTGTTTAGGTGTCATGTCAGTGTGTCATATTGGTGTTTAATGCTAATTTGTCATGTTATGATTTCATGTTAAGGTGTCATGTTAGGGCTTCATATTAGTGTGTCACATTTGGGTAGTGTGTTAATGTGTCACATTAGTATGGTGTGTCAATGTTTCATATTAGGGTGCTAAACTAGGGTCTCGTTTTAGTGTGTTTTATAAGGGTTTCACATTAAGGTGTTGTGTCAGTGTGTTTTTTAGGGTTTCATATTAGTGTTTTGTATGAGGCTATCACATTAGGGTATCATGTCAGTGTCTTGTTAAAGTGCCATGTGAAGTTGTTATGCTAGGTGAAATTAGGGAAAAGGACATCATGTTAGTGTGTCATCCAAATTTGTCAAATTAGGTGTTGAATCATGTTTCTTTAGGTAAAATTAGGGGACATTAAGGTAACTTATGTCAAAATATTGGAAAATTGCATAAATTATATCTAACTAAGAGAAATTAGGTCAATTTCATGAAAATTAGGTAAAATTAGGTGATATTATTGTAACTTATGTCAAACAAGGTGAAATTATGTCATTAAGTTAGGGGAAATTATGGGAAATCATGGGAAATGAGTCAAAATAAGGTCTAACAAGGTCAAAATAGGAGAAAATATGGTGAATTATGTAGAATAAAGTGAAATTAAGGGAAATGGTGTCATGTTAACGTGAGATGTTAGGGTATCATGTTATAGTGTTATATTAGGTGTGTCGTATGAGGGTGTCATGTTAGGGTTTTTGGTTAGTGTGATGTGTTAGGGTATTTTTTCAATGTGCCATATTAGGGTGTTATGAACTAGTGTGTTGTACAAGGGTATCAAATTACAGTTTCATGTCACTATATAATGTTAGGGTGTCTTATCAGTGTGTCATGTTTCAGTGTTGATTCAATGTGTCATATTAGGATGTCATGTTAGTGTGTCATATTAGGGTTTTTAATGATGGTTTCAAATTATGGCATCATGCGAAGTTTTCAAATAAAGTGAAATTAGGGGAAAGGGTTTCATGTTATTTTTTCATTCTAAGTTTTCAAATTAGGTTATTGAATTAGGTTTCATTCTATCAAATTAGGGGATATTAGGGTTACTTATGTCAAACTAGGGGAAACTTGGGTAAATTATGTCTGATGAAGAGAAATTAGGTCAAATTAGGGGGAATGTATCATTAAATTAGGGTAAATTGTGTCAAATTAAGGTAAATGAGACAAAATAGGGTAAAACTAGATCAAATTAGGAGAAAATATGATGATTTATGTGGAATTACGTAAAATTAGGAAAAAGGGTACATGTTAGTTTGTCATATCAGAATATTGTGTTACGGTGTTTTATCAGGGTATTATATGAGGGTATCATGTTAGGGTCTTGTATTAGTGTGTTGTGTTAGGGTTTCATGTTAGTGTATCATTTTAGGGTGTCACATTAATAGGGTTTCATGTTAAGTATTGTGTTATGGTCTCATGTTATTATGTCATATGAGGGTGTCACATTAGGCTGTTGACAATTGTGTCAATATGTTGTCTTAGGGTGTCACATTAGGTTTCATGACATTCTGTTGCATTAGGATTTCAATCCAGTGTTTCGAATAAGGGTGTTGAAAGAGGGTTTCATGCTAAGTTTTCAAATTCAATAAAATTAGCGGAAAAGGTGTCATGTTACTATGTCATTATAATTTTTCAAATTAGCGTGTCAAATCTAGTTTCATTAGCTCAAATTAGGGGACATTAGAGTAAATTATGTCAAAATAGGGGAAATTTGGGTAAATTGTGTCCAATAAAGAGAAATTAGGTCAATTTTGGGGAAAGTACGTCATGTTATATGAAAAATTTCAAATTATGGGAAATTGTGTCATTAAATTAGGGAAAATTATGTCAAATTATGTCAAATTATGGTGAATGGGTCAAAATAGGGGGAAATAAGTCAAATTCAAAGAGTCTAGGGTGAATTATGTGGAATTAGGTGAAATTAGGGGAAAGGGTGTCATATTAGTGTGTTGTGTTAGTGTATCATGTTATGGTGTCATGTTACAGTATCATATGATGGTATTGTGTTAGGGTGTCATTGTAATAAGGTGTCATGTTAGGGTGTTGTGTTAATGTGCCATATAAGGGTATCACATTAGGGTGTCATGTTAGTGTGTCATATCAATGTATCACATTAGGGTTTCATGTCAATGTGTCATGTTAGGGTGTCCTACCAATGTGTTGTACTAGGGTTTCATGTCATTTTGTCGTATTAGGGTGTTATGTTAGTGTGTCATAGTAGGGTGTCGAACGAGGATGCTGAAATAAGGTTTCATGCTAATTTTTCAAATTAGGTGAAATTCAGGGAAACAATGTCATGTTACTATGTTATTATAAGTTGTCTTATTATGGTGTCAAATAAGGTTTCATTACGTAAAATTCGTAGACATTAGGGTAACCTATGTCAAACTAGGGTAAATTTGGGTAAATTACGTCCAATTAAGAGAAATTAGGTCAAATTTGGGGAAACTAGGTAAAATTAGGTGATATTAGAGGTAACGTATGTCAAACTAAGGGAAATTCAGGTACATTATGTCAAATAAAGAGACATTGGATCATTTTAATTAAATTATGTCTTTAAATTAGGGAAATGAATCAAAATGGGGGTAAATTAGGTCAAATTAGCGGAAGTGTGTTGTGTTAGGTATCACATTAGGGTATTTCATTAATAGGGTGTTTTGGTATGGTGTCGTGTTAGTATGATGTGTCAGGATGTTGTGTTATGGTGTCGTATTAGGGTGTCCTACTCTAATTTCTCATTATGGTGTTGTATTATAGTGTCATGTTAGGTTGTCATGCTAGTGTGCCACATTAAGTTATGTTATTGTGTCATGTTAGGCTTTCACATTGATGTTTTTCATTTCGGTGTCATCCTATGGTGTCGTGTTAAATTTTTGTATTAGTGTATCACATTAATAGGGTATCATGTTAGTGTGTTATATTATGGTATCAAAAGAGGGTGTAAGATTAGGGTGTTGTGCGAAGATTCAAATTAGGGAGTTGAATAAAGTTTCATTAGGTCAAATTAGGGGACATTAGGTAACTTATGTAAAACTACATAAAATTATTGTAAATTATGTTGAATTATGATAAATCAAATCAATTATGGGGATATATGTCATTAAATTAGAGAAAATAATGTCAAATCAAGGGAAATGAGTCAAAATTGGAGAAAGCTACATCAAATTATGAGAAAATAGGGAAAATTAAGTGGAACTAGGTGAAATTAGGGAAAAGGATGTTGTGATAGGGTATCACGTTAGTGCGTCACATTACGGTATTGTGTTAGTGTGTCACATTAGGGTTTCACATTATTTTTTCATGTTTGGGTGTTGTGGAAGTGTGTCGCATTAGGTGTGTTGTGTTAAATTATTTTGTTAGGGTTGTGGATGATGGTGTAAAATGAGAGTGTTGTGTTATTTCGGGGTGTGAAACTAGTGTGTCACGTGAGGGTGTCACATCAATATATCGTGTTATTATAGGTTGTTAAACTAACATGTCACATTAGGATTTTGGGTCAATATGTCATGCTAGGGTGTTGTATTATAGTGTCACATTAATAAGGTGTCACGTTAGTGTATCACATTATGTTAGTGTGTCATGTTATGCTAAGATTTCAATTTAAGAAGTTTAATAAGGTTTGATTAGGTCAAATCAGGGGAAATTAGCATAAATTATGTCAAATAAGGGGAAATTTAAGTAAACTATATCCGAATAATAGAAGTTAGGTCAAGTTAGGGGTACATATTAAGGTGTCATGTTAGTGTGTCATGTTAAGGTGTCATGCCAATGTGAATCTATTAGGGTGTCCTATTATTATATTAGGGTAGGGTTTTTCATTAATAGGGTCTCATGTTAATGTGTCATGTCAATGTGTTGTATTAGGGTGTCACAGAAATAAGGTAACATATTTGGGTGTTGTGTTATGGTGTTGCCTCAGGGTGTCATATTAGGGTGTTCCACTAGTATATCATGTTAGTGTATCTTGTTAAGGTTTTGTGTTAGTATGCCATATTAGGGTATCACATCAAAATTAGGGTGTATCCATTATACATTCATAAACAATAAAATTATAATTAACCATTACACATTCATAAACACCACAATTACAATACATATCAAAATTGTGTCATAACCATTATACATTCATAACAACCAATATTATAACACACATAAAAGTTAGGTCATATCCATTACACATAAATAAACATTGAAATTACAATACATGTCAAAATCAAGACATATGCATTACACTTTCTCAAACACCATAATTACAATGCATGCCAAAATTAGGCATTCCAAAAAATTATGATTCTTCATTTTGATCATTTTTGATGTCATATAATGTATCTTACAACACATTTATATTATTTTCAATTAATATTTGAATATCCCTAAGATTTTTTTTCTCAATTCACCATTTATTGATCATTACCTTTTTGTTTTAAGAGCATATATGATTAAAATTCTTCATTTATCCTTAATTATAACATCCTCATCTTCTACATCAACATATTCATCCTCTCAATTCTCTTCAACTTCTGTAAAAACATCATCTTATGGGACTTCTTCATCTTCATCGACATCTTCTTATTCAACCTAAACATCTTCATATTCTTATGTGTTATTCCTAGAACCTTCTTAGAAGATAGGTCTAGACCTTGGCTTAATATGTATTATGAATTCCCATTTATGCATCTCATAATCATGATATAATAACACTGATGAAAAAAAAATAATGGCATCATATTAATATGTTTAGTAATTAAGCATAAACATAAACAAGTATACCTTCTCATAGTGTTTTAGTAACACACACGGTTCATTACACTCCACCAACTCTTTTCACAAGTCAACTACATAAATATATCTATTTATATCAAGATTAATATATTTTTTTGAATGATGAGTACCATTTCCATGAAAAATTTATAGTTCTAAAATTTTTTTACTCCACACTAATAATTTCTTGAATATTTCCAACATAATCTAGTCACCCTTCAAACAAGTTTTTGTTACTTGCACTTTCTTGACTAGCTTGGTCAAATGGAACTAGTACATTGCGATTGGAGCTCTTCCTTTTATTTTTAATTCTCTTGATTGAAAATTATTTACCATCCAACCACATTTCATTATGCTTTATCACCTAAAATAACATGATTATTACAAGTAAACTTGAACTAGAATTTAAAAAAAAATCTTTACTATTTTATACAACAACAAAAATTCTTACTCGAGGTTCAAATCATTGCACAATGTTTAAATCACCCTTAGACATGCTTCCTGATATTTTTTCATAAATATCTTCTTAATTTTCATGCATCTAATTCACACTACAATTAGTTGGCTATTCAGTGCATAAGTATCACATAAAAGGATTGCAAGAATATTATAGATTCTATTAACTCATTTATCCCTGTCATGATACACTTTTTTCTAATTGTATGCATCATGTAACTTGATCATTTACTCTAAGTTAAATAGTAAAAAATTAATTAAGTCATATTCATTAACTTTATCTACACACAAAAATTCCAATTCATATAAGTACAAAAATTATAGCTTTCATGTTTAAAAAATTAAAAAAATAGTATAATATTATACTCACTCAATATATTTCCCTTACATTTCCTTTGTAATGTTTCATTTAACTTTAAACCATCATGATCAACATCTCATATGTGATGTATGTTAGGACACTAATTATTTAAATATTCAGCTACATAGAAGAGTGTATGTTAAATAGTATAGTCTTTTGTAATTGAACCCTATAGAAAGGCTAAATTATTGAAAAAAAACTTCAATGTCTTCATGTACCTCTAAATGCAAGATTACAGTAAATAAATAAATAATGAAATATAAAATTTAACACAAGAAACTAAGCAATGAAACCCTAAGTTCCAAGAGGGTTAAGAGAGCCTTAGTTCATTTGCAGAGGTTACTGGACTATGTCGCAGTATTGACCGACTAAACAGAGATGGAATACCGTCACACATAATCCAAAAAAATTGTAGATCTGGAGGATTTGAATGGAGTCAGGCACCTCGAGAGGCATGGGGGTGCCCTTGGGTTCTTTGGTCTTGTTTCCAGGCACCCTGGTCTATGTAAATGCTCAGAAAGCCTCCTCTGAGGTGTCAAAAGAGGTTGGCACTTGTTTTCCTCTAATCAGATGTATGTAGCACTTGGATCACCCATGTACTTGTAAACCTGCGATGAATAATGCATTTGCAAAACCCTCAAATAGACATCAAATCCTAAAAAATAAATATACAAAATGGGAGGTCATACTTTCCTTAGTTGCAACAATACTAGACTTTAAAATGAGTGTTCCACTACACCTAAGATCTAATGTAGTTATTTGTGTGTGTTTGAGGATTTTCTCCCTAGGTTTCTCTTATCCATGTCGCACTTGAAGTAGCGAGTAAGTAGCTAGATGTAGAATGTAAATAATGTGTGTATGGAAAAAATAGACTCCCCTCCTATGAATTGTGATGCAGATGAAATAGCCTTTTTCCTTTAAGCTAGAGATATATGGACGTAAATAGAGCTCGTAGATGCGTTATGGATGTAACCTTAGGTGATGATAGATAGGGCTTAGTGTTTTATCCCTTATTATGATCACATAAATTTATATTTATATGATTTCCTTGCTTGCATTTCATAATTAACCCTGAAAAGGCCGACTACCAAAAAGTTAAGATGCTCAAATTATTAGAAAGGACCCAAAAAGTGTGACCAAAGTGCAAAGATGAAAAGGGCACCTAGAGGGGACAGGGGCACTTGGCGTTAGCATTTTGGCGGGGCGGTGGTGTCCAGAATGAAAAATGCCAAAAGGTGAAAAGACAGACTGAGAAATTAAGAGTGTAATACTAAGAGAAGAATCATAAAGAAAATAAATGTCGCCTAATACAATGGTTAATCATTACTTTTCATACTCAAGAATCATATGAACAATATGTAATCAAGACTACATAATTACAAAAAGTGAGTGATTTTGTGTCTGCAACCTCTTGTCCTTGCGATGGAGCAAGAAAGAAAATAAAACCTACCCTTCATCTCATCTTCTATATTCTTTATGTGAGAAAATTTTTATCCCCCAAGCCATTGAAACCATATCTTTAAAGAACATACCACTTTCACACCCCTGAGCATAAAATTTATTGTCAGACAGCTTGTAAGCACAAAATAACTTACCTATCAATTAAGTTTCTTCACTGTAAATCCAATAATATATTAATGTATTCCATCACATATTCAGACATGTACAACCTAGCCCAAATGTTTCTTTTTTATTTTCAATAGTTCTAAGAGTTGAAACACAATGAGAATTGGAGAACACGATTGCAACAAGGGGCTGAATCCAAAAATGAGGTTTCCAATTCAAACCAAGGAAATATTTACTAGTTACTGAAAATAGCATATTCCATGCCCCTCCACATGATAAAAATAGTGTCCCTAAAATTGTAATCTCTGGTCGCTTAGTTCATCTATAAACATTGTAAAATGGCAAACAATGTAAAATTGGCAATTTTCCCAAATATAACATGTTTGGAACAAATAACCTACTAAAAATAGAACCTTTATAAAATGACAATAAATCATAAATGGAGGTGAATTTAGTGTGAATAATAGTGTGTCATGTTATTGTGTTGAATAAGGGTGTTAAAAGAGAGTTTCGTGCTAAGTTTTCAAATTTAGTGAAATTAGGGGAAAGGGTGTCATGTTATTGTGTCATTCTAAGTTGTCAAATTAGGGTGTTAAATCTAATTTCATCAGGTCAAATTAGGGGAAATTAGAGTAATTTATGTAAAAATATGGGAAATTTGAGTAAATTGTGTCCAATAAAGAGAAATTGGGTCATTATTGGGGAAAGTAGATCATGTTATGGGATAATTTTCAAATTATGGGAAATTGTGTCATTAGATTAGGGTAAATTATGTCAAATTAGTGTGAATGGGTCAAAATAGGGGGAAACTAGATCAAATTTGGATAATGTAGGGTGAATTATGTGGAATTAGGTTAAATTAGGGGAAACAATGTCAAATTAGTGTGTTGTGTTGTTAGGTTGTGGAGCCTGTTTTCATGTGTGAAAGTGTTAAAGACTATACACTAAGAGTAATGTACACTTTTCATATATCCTCACTGGGGTTCGGGGGCGCAACCCTCAAATTTTTTTTTGGGCGTAAATTGTTTTTTTGGCCTTGAAAAAATGCACCCGACATATCAGGAAATGTGATCTTCTCATATGGGCAAGATTTTTGACCCATAGGTTTTTGGGTTGGTTTTGGCCCATGGTTTTGATACCCATGGTATTGTAAAAATGCTTAAGCAGTTGCCTACTTATATGGTTTTATGTGAATGGTAGGGTATAATGGAAAAATATTGTAGATGTGCTTTGAATTCGGTTGTGAATTCTATAGAGTTTGTTGAGCATAGCTCCAAACGGATCTAGGTATTGTATTGAGAGAGTAGTGGCTTGTAATAAAATCTGAGCAAGTGATTCTTGGTGGACGTAGCCCAAATTGGGTGAACCACGTTAAATACTGTCTCTTTGTGTTGTGTTATTTTATTCTATAATTTTATTTAAGATCTGTAATAATTTCTGCATATTAGTTTATACTCTTGTGATTCTGTGAGGGATTATTTCACATATTTTATCCCTTATTTCCTAACATGTGTTAGGATATCATCCTATGGTATCATGTTATGGTGTCATATGATAATATTGTGTTAGGGTGTCATGGTAGTGTGTCATGTCAGGGTGTTGCATTAGCATCTCATATTAGGGTGTCATTGTAATAAGGTGTTGTGTTAGGTTGTTTTGTTAGTGTTTCATATAAGGGTATCACATTAGGGTGTCTTGTTAGTGTGTCATATAAGTATATCACATTAGGGTGTCATGTAAACGTGTTGTGTTAGGGTGTCCTACCAATGTGTTATATCAGGGTCTCACCTCATCATTTCATATTAGGGTGTCATGTTAGTGTGTCATAATAGGGTGTCGAAATAAGGTTTCATGCTAAGTTTTCAAATTAGGTTAAATCATGTTACTATGTTATTCTAAGTTGTCATATTATGATGTCAAACTAGGGGAAATTTAGTTACATTACGTCAAATAAAGAGAAATTGGATCATTTTAGGGGAAATTTTGTATTTAAATAGGAAGATGAGTCAAATGGGGGTAAACTAGGTCAAATTAGGGGAAGTGTGTTATGTTAGATATCATGTTAGGGTATTGCATTAATAAGGTGTTGTGTTATGGTGTCGTGTTAGTGTGATGTGTCAAGGTGTTGTGTTATGGTGTCGTATTAGGGTGTCATGCTATGATTTATCATTATGGTGTTGTATTATAGTGTCATGTTAGGTTGTCATGCATGTGTGTCGCATTAAGTTGTTATGTTATTGTATCGCATCAGGGTTTCACATTGATGTTTTTCATTAGGTTTTCATGATAGGGTCTCACGTTAAATATTTTCATTAGCGTATCAAATTAATAGGGTGTCATGTTAGTGATTTGTATTAGGATATCAAAGGAGGGTGTCATATTAGGGTGTTGTGCTAAGATTCAAATTAGGGAGTTGAATAAATTTTCATTAGGTGAAATTATGGGACATTAGGTAACTTATGTACAACTACAAAAATATGAGGTAAATTATGTCGAATTAAGATAAATAAGGTTAATTATGGGGAAATATATCATTAAATTAGAGTAAATAATGTCAATTGAAGGGAAATGAGTCAAAATAGGAGAAAACTACATCAAATTAGGAGAAAAAAGGGTAAATTATGTTGAATTAGGTGAAATTAGGGATAAGGTTGTTGTGATAGGGTATCACGTTAGTGTGTCACGTTATGGTATTATGTTAGTGTGTCACATTAGGGATTCACATTATTTTTTCATGTTTGGGTGTTGTGGAAGTGTATCACATTAGTGTGTTGTGTTACATTATTTTGTTGGGGTGTTGAATGAGGGTGTAAAATGAGAGTGTTGTTTTATTCCAAGGTGTAAAAATAGTGTGTCACCTTAGGGTATCACATCAATGTGTCCTGTTATTATAGGTTATCAAACTAACATGTCACATTAGAATTATGGGTTAATGTGTCATGTTAAGGTGTTGTATTATTGTGTCATATTAATAGGGTGTCATGTTAGTGTATCACATTAGGGTGTCAAATTATGGTGTTGAATTAGGGTTTCATGCTAAGTTTTCAATTTAAGAAGTTGAATAACTTATAAGGTTTGATTAGATCAAATTAGGGTACATTAGCATAAACTATGTCAAATAAGGGATAATTTAAGTAAATTATATCTTATTAATAGAAATTAGGTAAAGTTAGGTGTACATGTTAAGGTTTATTGTCACTGTGAATTTATTAGGGTGTCATGTTATTATATTAGGTTAGGTTTTTTCAATAATAGGGTTTCATGTTAGTGTGTCATGTCAATGTGTTTTATTAAGGTGTCACATTAATAAGGTATTGTGTTAGGGTGTTGTATTATGGTGTTGTCTTAGGATGTCACATTAGGATGTTGCACTAGTGTGTCATGTTAGTGTATCTTGTTAAGGTTTCGTGTTACTACGCCATATTAGGGTATCACATAAAAATTACGGTGTATCCATTATACATTCATAAACAATAAAATTATAATTAACTGTAGACACCAAAATTGGGTCACACTCCCCTTAGTCCCTTTTTGAATAGCCAACTTAAACATATTCACCTGACGATGACCCTTTTACCCCACATTAATATTAGTTTAATTATTTATAATTAAAATAATACTCATCCTCATTTCATTATTTAATTACCTTAATCAAAACTAATTTCCACCTCACCTAAACATCTCATCACAAACCTATTCTTAGCATGTTTCCCTTTTACTAGGACTAAATATCCACTCACCATAACTAGCCAAGACTTAGTCCTACCTACCTTAATTAACTAAGACTTAGCTCAACCCTAAAATCACATGCCTATGCTTCCTCTAACCACATTCCTGATTATCTAAGCACAACAATCATGTTTTGATCCATGAGAATAAATAGAGTTGGCCAAGAGATTGCCAAGATCTGTCATTTTTAGTAAACCTAGGATATCCCACCTTAACCGATGTTGGTCAACCCTAAACCGATGTCGTTCATCCTAAATTATCATCGGTTACCATATATTCACTTTGGTAACATTGTTGGAGAGTTTGGCCACATTCTGAAGTTTTGGAAAAAAGGATATTTGCATGCAAGCAAGAACCAGAGCCCTTTAACACCTTCAGATAGCCATAGCTAGCACCAAGACTGATCCGAATGTATTTACATTCACGGTATCATTCCTGTAGTGCCCACATTTTACACACCAAAATACATCAGTAAAATACCGGGATAATTTTTTTTACTTACATTCCTCACTGCACACAACATAACAAGGGATCCAAAAATAGAAACTCGACTCGCATACGATGAGCACATAAGTCAAAAAATCACATAGACACATGAAAACCACATAGGCATGTCGATGCCACACTTTTCCCAATGTATGGTTACTAGTAATGACCCAACCACAAGAACATGACTTCAGCAATGGCGAACCCACAACACATCATTTATTTTAATTGTAGTTTAGTTACGATTAACACTCCAAGAACATTATTGTACATGGATAAGTTCCTCATTTGTCCACCTACAGAAACTTTAAGTTCATTCCACGTTTAATTTTTAGTTCGACCATTTTAATTTGGCTACTTATTCTTTACAAAACTTTCCATAACTTACATACTTATTTGGCATAATTCGAATGCATATAAAATACTTAATTATCTTGTTCTTATGTTAATAATCTTCTTCTCAATCATATATTCAATGTCTACCTTCTTACTCTTATAACCCATGTGAAATTGACTTGATGTCCATATAGTGATAGTAGGATTTAACGAAGGTTTAAAATACAAGATAGCTTTTTACCACAAAACATTCCTCGATCACGGTAAGGTTATTTCCCTACCATAGTTATTCTAATTCAATGAATTGTGAATTTCCTTTTTGTATTTATATATATTTTGTTTTCTCGTAGTTTGATCACAACAATACAATACATATCCTTTGAAAACACGTAAAGATATTTAATTGAGTTATAAGGTCTTCAAGAGTTGTATTATTCCGAACCTCTAATCCTGTTTTTACTCTTATATGCTTTATTTTCTATGTCACGTTATGACTTAATTACTAGCATTGTATTGCAAAAGGAGTTACGAAATGGTTTGCCTAACCTCTTGAAGACATACATGATTAGAAGACTTGAAGCTACACGTGAACCCTAAGTTAACATCCAAATCAACTGAGTTATAGATTAATTCCAACTTCACCTAAGGATCTACCCATCAACTATAAATGAGGTTTAAGCAAGAGGAAAAATTTATGCTAAACCACCTTCACGAAAGGAACAAGGTGTCATGTTAAAAGAATACCAAGGTAACACATTTAGCTGAGTAGAACTAAGGAGTTCAATAAAAATAATTTAAGACTTAGAGCAACTAAGTCACAACCTCCACCTATTTCATCTTGATCCAACAGGGATCTCATTCGACGAAGAAAAGTAATTTTAAATCTATCTTTCGATGACAATGTAGTCCACTAGGCTACGGGGGAGGAGTTAGCTCTACAAACTCCATGAAAATTTTGACTGTGTCGCTCCTAACAGATAGGTTTAAGGCAATGTCACTAAACATACTAACTAAGATGATAAGCCCATTCTCGGGTTCTTGTCTACTCAAACTAGGAGGTTCCATCGAGTGCAAAGATTAAGTTCATCCTACGGTTTTCAATGTCGTCTACAGTAAGAAGAATCACACATGAAAACAGGTTATACTATGATATTGGACAAGGGTAGAGTGTTTCGATTTAATTCTCTTTATTACATTTACCAAGTATGAAAGCACAAGATGACTCATTGATCATTTATTGAGTATTGAATATGCCCTACACAATATTACTCCAAATTTGTTTATGTTATATAAATATCAAACCTTTTTACCATGTGTACTATGAATCAAAATTAAACCTAAGATTAAATGCACATTTCCTAGATGTCCCTAAAAACCAACATCTAATACATAGCAACAAATTATCAAATACAACCTTTTGTAACATAGGACAACATTATACATCTATTCATTTAACAATGAACTATATAAATTATAATGATACTAAATGAATTACACTTCACTTTTTTGTTGTCATTCTTTCATCCTGCAGAACCACGTGAACATGATATCAGCGATAATTCGCTAGCATGGCATCCACCCTAACCTAACATAATTATCATTTTTCAGTTTCCCATTTACATATGATAATAATTACAATTTTTAATCGAAATAAAAAGGTTTAGAGACATGTATTCATTACATTTCATTTTATTTCATTTTGTAACCCAAGAGAGAGAAAGAGAAGGGAAGAGAGAGAAAACACTAATTTGCCAAAAGTTATAATGCACACAAAATGTTACACTATAGTGTTTTAAATAGTTATTTACATGTGTTAAAAGTTTCCAGGGTGGTTTGACAACCCTACGAGGGTCTCGTAACTTTCTATTTTTTACATTTTCTCACTAGCTACAAAACGTTCAAAATGGCTCGGAGGCTACGAAACCACTTCCAAAATTTATCTTCCGATGAGAACACACACCATGATTAACTTTCTATGTGTCCCAAAATATACCAAGAGTCCAACACAACTGACGGAATTGGGAAAAAGTGAATGATTTGCATTTGACGGCTAGTTTTCCGAGGCTACTGGTTGTAGTTGGCCTAGTGCAAAATGAACAAAAGTTAGCTCGAGGCTTGGAAAACAACGTCCAAAATGACGTTCGATGGATGAGCACACAACAAGACACTTCCTACCAGTTCCCCTTTATAATGAAAATTCATCAGATTCAACGAGACTGAGAACAAAAAAATCATTCTAAAATGGTGACAAGTTTTCTGGAGCGACAAGTCGAAATTGCTCCAGTTTGACCTCATCAAATTGCGACCGAAGGCCTAGAAAATGGCTTTGCCAAACTATCCCAAATTTTTTTTTTCCCTAAATTCAATGTTCCATGCAATTTTCTAGTATAAATGCTAGACGTTTGCGAAGATGGGAAATAATTCCTCTATCCACGTTTCAAATGGTGGTTCAAAATGAAAGCCAACTTTCTAGATTTGACAGCTTTTTACTGCTATAAACCAGTGTGACAGGGCTCCTATAAGAGCGTCAAAAAGATCACATATGTTCATTCGGGGTCAGTCTAGAGGTCTAGGTGACCCCTCACACAACAAGGTACATGAATGAAGCATGACATATCTCTTTTAGAGTTACGAAGGGTACTAAGTGAGTCTCCAAAAAGTGTAAAAATTAACTATTTAAACCAAGAGATGATCAACATTATTACTGGGAAGTCAATTTCATTTGGTCGATAAAATAATGTTGTAGCGATTCAGTTGGGTAGGACGTTTTCTACATCACCTCAGAATGAGGGTGGAAGTTCATGTTTTAAAGCAAACGGGTTACTTTGACTTAGTGAGTTTCGACATGACATTTCATTGTTTTTGCAATGAGTAGAAATAAACATTTAACGATATTAAAATCCTAATATTTTAAAATTCTATTAAGTTGAAAAAGAGAACTAAAACACAAGAATTATGAGAGGTAAGGTAAGATGAACCATACATGGGAGGAACGGAGTCAGTCAAATCTGCAGGCTTTGGTTCAACATCTCACCTGACACTTCGTCAACCAGTTCATGAGCCTTGTAAAATCTCCACCATGTCACACCAACTTCCCGATAACTTGAAGTTTTCCAACAGAATAAGTAGTTGCTTAAAAGTTTCCGAGATTTTTAACATACCCACTTCATACAAATCATGTTAATCGATGATGTGGTGTATGAGGTGCCCCAAGCTAGTTAAAACACATACAAACAACAAGTCCACCACATGAAAATCTTTCTCCAAGATTCACATTTCGGCACAAGGAGTTAGGATGCTTGCAAAGTCTATGAAAATTGGCTTTCACCCACCATAGCAGGTTATGAGCATGCAAATCTCCATGAATGAATCCAAGCTCAACCGATCTTTATGAGCACCAACTTGTTTGTACATCCACAACTTGCATACATATCTAACAAACCATGGTTGTGCATACTTTGCAAATCATGTTGTCCATTATAAAACATCTCTTTGGGGTATTTTGCAAACAATCAATGTGCTCTATCAAAGCTTTCACATTTTGCATCTGTATCTAACATACCCATTTTGTGCAGATCCTACAATCATGGCACTCCATGAGACCGAATTTCTTTGAGGCATTCTATCAAATAGTTCCCATGCCTTTTCCTCAAATCCATTTTGGCATAGGCTGGAGGTACGCTGGAAAATTAAACTGATTTAGTTGGGGCCTTGTTTACAGTATATGGTGAAACAACGTGACTATTCATGCCCTCTGTACACTCCTGTAACCTATTCCATGAGAGATGTCTCGTTCTTTCATTTGTCAAACATAGAAAAAGTGCCCCCAAAGCATATACAACTACAACATCTATCAAAAACCCTCTCTCCAATGTGCTTAATAGCTGTCCACGTAAGTAAGGGGGGGTTCATTTTTTTTTACATAGGTAGGGAGAATGTTGGCGCAGGCCATGACCATGACATTCCATGAGAAGACATTTGGTAAGGCATTCTTTTAAGAAAAAAAAACAAAAAACACCCTCACACACACATTGGTTTGAGTAAAAGCTATGGCCAAACTGGTGGGGGTGCAAAAAAATGGGTCTGAAGCTTAACCTCCCTCCATGGCGGCGACTATTTTGCCCATAACAAACAAAAAGGAAAAAAAACAAAGAAAACAAAAATAAGGAATCCCTAGCGTCTATTTTTCCCTAAACCGCCCTTTGTACGGGCTTTTCAAAATTTCACTCTTTTATTTTATTTATTTATTTTTGATTGTTTGTTGCAACCATATGCTTTTCACATTTACAGCACTTCGATTGATTGATAATATGCATTTTCCTTTAAATATTTATTTGACTATTTGTGATGTTGGGGAAGTTGTGTTGTAAGCTGCAAGTTTTGAATTTATACACTAAAAAAAAACATGACCGACCCAATATACCATATTTTTCAATCATCCTCTTATAATATAGCTATAAAGGTAACATTGACAAGTGTTCAGCACCATGTACAACAATGTAGGAAAATGGATTTGATCCACTAAAGATTAAATATGGTGTATATGCATTAAATATTAACTGCAATAAGCAGCGAAGTTACGAGGTTAATACTGAAATAGTCCTTGGATACTATGTAACACTTTAAACACGCTATAAGTAAGCCTAACTTCTTATATTCAAAACGAAAATAGAGTATGAATTCTCATAAAGTTGCATATCTGCCTCAAATAGAATGACAAACATTGGAAAGCACTAGTTCTTTCGATTCCAAGTATTTTAAAAGCTTTCCTAAATTAATACAAGTGAAGATTAAAAATTCTAGGATATGATCCAACCTCTTGCCTTCACCCTTTAACTGGAAAGACTTGAGAACTTTTCCATTATTAGTTTGAATCTCTAATCTCTCTCGCTTCCTGCGCCTAGCTTGACCATGAAAGACAAATACATTTTCAAGCCCTGGCATCCCTAAGCATGCAACAAAACACATAGATTTCAAATAACATCATCGAGCTTCCATCCCTAAGCACGCAACTGGACACCTATCGAAGTCGAGAAAGAGAATTTTCCTTAACAGGGTAATCAAAAAGGCAAATCCAGCAAGGATCAGCAGGAGCACAACAACGTTAAACACTTGGCAACACGGTCGTCGAAGAAGAAAAATGAGAATGAGGTATGGGGCATTACATTCTCCTCCCCTTAAGAAAGCATCGTCCTCGATGCGACATACAATGAAGATGGAGAAATGGTAGGCAACAAGGAATGAATATGGCAAAGGTACGCTTTAAGGTTAAGATTTCAGACAAAAAATCACGGTCACCAGGGGCCCTAGGAACATCAAGTAGAAATTTTTAATTTTCAAGGTTCTGTGAAGATTGGTAGTTCCAGTTTACCATGTTACTTTGTTTATGTTTTCCTTTCTAATACTTCGTATCTCACGATTATAATATTCATTGCTTAGAAATTCTCAATTTCCTTATGTTTGTGGGTGCCCAACAGTAACTAACATCAAGATGTTACACAAAACTTAACACAACATAAATAACCCATGAGACATATTGCTACCTACTTTCATGAATGTATCACATCACAAGACCATTAACTCCACCAAACCATGGAATGACAACAAGTAGACTACATAGCAAATAATTTCCGACGATTATGTCACATGCATCGATCTAATCCATAGATGTGACTGATAAACAAAATCAACACACTGATACATATACAACGAGTATCACAAGACCCAAAGAAATCCATGACTGTAATGACATAGTTCCAATCCAATATCCAATAGTCAATACAAATGGAAATGTCAATCCTCAACCATAACACTATCTAACGAGACTCACAAGAGTACACATACTCAATATACCAACTCCCACATCACAAGGCATCACAAAACAACTCCAGATATCTCCAAAAGCAACAAAATACAACTCCATATACCTCCCTAAAGCATCACTAGATAGTCTCCATATACCTTTCATAGAGAAAGAATCCTACTGTCAAAACCAATCTGGGTCAATCAACAATAGAGCCCCATCAAGAATATCAAGTCACTCCACCATAGAATGCCATAAAGAATAACAGGTCACTCAACCATAGAGGCCCATCTCCTTTCTCCTTTTAATGAGGCCGGGTCGCCCTATGGCCTTGGGAACATAGAGCCCCGTCACCCCCAACCCAAGTGACATAATAACACATGGTTCAACAACCCGCTAGTTATCTATAACTCCTTGGGGTGTACCCCCATACAACAAAGTGGGTCCATAGGTTCAATCACTCCATGGTTAATCCCATGACCCTATTCCAACACATTACAACATTAGAACCAACATAACAATCAAATCAAATGCCAAGTGGAAAAATCAAAAGCCTTGGGCTAGGCTATACAACTTTTAAATATGAAAAGAAAGTTTTAAAACTAAGAAAAACAAATGACTGATTAGCCATGGTTAGTGCAATATCTAAATGCCAATGTAACAATCAAATAAATGCCCAAAATATAAGAACATGTCACTCAAGAAAACAGCTGGTTCTAGCTAAAAGAGATAAGGATTAATTTACGAATAAAATACGTAATGATAGAATAACACATTACAATCACTATGTGGCCTCATACCACCACCAAAGGGGTACTCATCAAGTTGCTGGCACTTAGACATCAAGCCTCAGCTCGTAGAAATATACATGTAACCAGAAATGAGTATATCAAATAATGTAACTGTCATCATCTCTGCCTGAATCATTCCTCCATACTCCCACAAGGATCAACATAGTCAAAATTACATAGGATTATTGAATGAACAATCCAATAAGAAAGAGAAGGGGACACAAGGTTGTATAAGTTGAGCCTAAGGTGGTGCACACCCACAATATACTGAGTAAGCTTGAAGTATACTAAATAGATAGAAGTGGGTTTTTCAGTCTATATAAGACTCCACTTCCTCACTCGTACTTGGATCAAGATTATGAAAACCTAGTCCATGGCTCCTCTCTCCACACATACACTCTTGACAGTTTATCCCCTTAGGGTAATCTAGTGTAAGGTTCACAACATACACATAACTACATCACTAACACAATGGTGATTCACGCACATTAACCATAATGTCTTACACATGATATATATATATATACATACATGATATAACACAATCATTACTTTCACAGGTTACGATACATCACATTACCACATCTTGCACCCAAAGTGCAATCACTATACCCTAGGGATCATACTCACCATATGCCCCTAAATCACGACATGAACCATCACATATTACATGAATTATAAGTATGAGGGACACAATGTCTAACCTTACAACATATAGTCCATTGCAATACAACATTGATGATGCACATAACTTAGTACAATACAGTGATGACATCACAATAAACTTCCTTTCACTTTACATCAATTTTGTCATGCAATACATTAATACACCTTCATATCACATAATGCCAAAATGTTCTAACCCTCAGCAATCCACAATAACATTTCATTCACAAACCACAAGGCGGTACATCACACACAAATTCCTCATTGAATCAACAACATAGAGAGTGAATACTCTCATCACAAGCACATCAATATAATAAAAAATACACACTAAGTGACATGCACCACATGTGCTTCCATAAGGTCACAATTACGATAAAGTTCACATCATGCATATATCACATTAATCTTTTAATATTCGACACCATCATGCAACACCATCTCAACTCGAATCTGCCCTAGAGGTTCGAGAGCATGAATCTACACTCTGATACCATATGTAGTGCCCACATTTTACACACAGAATGTCAACAGTAAAATAACAGGATAATTTTTTTTGACTTACATTGCTCACTACACACAACACAACACGGGCTACAAGTACAGAAACTTGACTCAGATACAAAAATCACATAAGCCATTGACTCACATAGATACAAGAGGACAAAATAGGTATGTCGATGCCACACTTTTCCCAATGAATGAATACTAGCAATGCCCCCAACCACAAAAAGAAGACTCAAGGAATGGCAAACCCACAACACATCATTTCTTTTAATTGTAGTTTAGTTACGATTAACACTCCAAGAACATTATTGCACAAGGATAACTTCCTTGTTTGTCCACCAACAGAAACTTTAAGTTCATTCCACATTTAATTTGGAGTTTGACCATTTTAAGTTGGTTTCTTATTCTTTACAAAACTTTTCATAACTTGCATACTTATTTGGCATAATTTGAATGCATATAAAATACTTAATTATCTTGTTCTTATGTTAAGAATATTCTTCTCAATCATATATTCAATGTCTACCTTGTTACTCTTATAACCCATGTGAAAGTGACTTGATATCCATATAGTGATAGTAGGATTTAATGGAGGTTTAAAATACAATATAGCTTTTTACCACAAAACATTCCTCGATGATGGTAAGGTTATTTCCCTACCATAGTTATTCTAATTCAATGACTTGTGAATTTCCTTTTTGTATTTATATATCTTTTTTTTTCTCGTAGTTTGATCACAAAAATAAAATACATATCCTTTGAAAACACATAAAGATATTTAATTGAGTTATAAGGTCTTCAAGAGTGGCATTATTCCTAACCTCTAATCCTATTTTTACTCTTATATGCTTTATTTTCTATGTCACGTTATGACTTAATTACTAGCATTGTCTTGCAAAAGGAGTTACGAAATGGTTTTCCTAACCTCTTGAAGACATACATGATTAGGAAACTTGAAGCTACACGTGAACCCTAAGTTAACATAAAAATCAACTGAGTTTTAGATTAATTCCAACTTCACCGAAGGATCTACCCATCAACTATAAATGAGGTTTAAGCGAGAGGAAAAATTTATGCTAAACCACCTTCACGAAAGGACCAAGGTGTTATGTTGAGAGAATACCAAGGTAACACATTTAGCTGAGCAGAACTAAGGAGTTAAATAACAATAGTTTAAGACTTACAACAACTAAGTCACAACCTCCATCTATGTCATCTTGATCCAACAGGGATCTCATTCGATGAAGAAAAGTAATTTTAAATCTATCTTTCGATGACAATGTAGTCCACTAGGCTACGGGGGAGGAGTTAGCTCTACACACTCCATGAAAAGTTTGATTGTGTCACTCCTAAAAAATAGGTTTAAGGAAATGTCACTAAACATACTGACTAAGACAATAAGCCTATTCTTGTGTTCTTGTCTACTCAAACTAGGAGGTTCCATCGAGTGCAAAGATTAAGTTCATCCTACGGTTTTCAATGTCATCTACGGTAAGGAGAATCACACATTAAAACAAGTTATAATCTGATATTGGACAAGGGTAGAGTGTTTCAATTTAATTCTCTTTATTACATTTACCAAGTATGAAAGCACAAGATGACTCATTGATCATTTATTGAATATTGAATATGCCCTACAAGATATTAGTCCAAATTCATTTACTTTATATAAATATCAAACCTTGTTACCATGTGTACTATGAATCAAAATTGAACCTAAGATTAAATGCACATTTCCTAGATGTCCCTGAAAAACCAACATCTCATACATAGCAACAAATTATCAAATACAACCTTTTGTAACATGATACTACATTATACGTTTATCCATTTAACAATGAAATATATAAATTACAATGATAATTAATGCATTACACAATGCTGTTACACCATCATTCTTTCATCCTGTAAAAACCACGTGAGTAAGATATCAATGATAATTCGATGGCATGGCATCCACCCTAATCTAAAATAATTATCATTTTTCAGTTTCCCATTTACATATAATAATAATTACTATTTGTAAGTGAGAGAAAAAGGTTTAGAGACATGTATTCAATGCATTTCATTTCACTTCATTTTGTAACCCAGGAGAGAGAAAGAGAAGGGAAGAGAGAGAAGACACCATTTTGTCAAAACTTCTATTTCACACAATAAGTCACACTATAGATGTTTTAAACAATTATTTACATGTGTTAAAATTTTCCATGGTGGTTTGACAACCCTACGACGGGTCCCGTAACTTTCTATTTTAAACATTTTCTCACTAGCTACAAAATGTTCAAAACGGGCTCAGAGGCTAAGAAACCACTTCCAGAAAGTTATCTTCCTGATGAGAACACACACCACGATCAAATTTCTACGTATTCCTAGATATACCAAGAGTTCATACGCAACTTTTAGAATTGGGAAAAAGTGAACAGTTTGTCGTTTAGCAGCTAGTTTTCTGGGGCTACTGGTCATAGCTGACCCAGTTGCAAAATGAACAAAATTTATCTCGTGGACCCAGAAAAACCACGTCCATAACTGATGTTTGATGGATGAGCATGCAACGAGACACTTCCTACAAGTTCCCCTATATAAGGAGAATTCATCAGAGTTGATGGGACTGAGAACTAGAAAACCATTTTCAAACGGCGACAAGTTTTCTGGAGTGACAAGTCGAAATTGGTCTAGTTTGACCTCGTCAAATTGTGGCCAGAGGCCTACAAAATGGACTTGCCAAACTATCCAGAAAAATGTTTTTCCCCAAATTGAATGTTACATGCAATTTTCTGGTATAAACCCTAGAGGTTTGCGAAGATGGGAAATAATTTCTCTCATCCACGTTTCAAATGGCGGTTCAAAACAAAAGCCAACTTTCTAGATTTGACAACTTTCTACTGTTGTAAACTAGTGTGATAGGGCTCCTATAAGAGTGTCAAAAATATATCATATGTTCATTTAGGGTCAGTCCAGAGGTCTAGGTGACCCCTCACACAACCAGGTACACGAATGAAGCTTGACATCTCGCTTTTTAGAGTTACGAAGGGTACTAAGTGAGTCTCCGAAAAGTGCAAAAATTAACTATTTAAACTAGGAGATGATCAACGTTATTACTGGGAAGTCAATTTCATCTTGTTGATAAAACAATATTATAGTGATTCAGTTGGGTAGGACATTTTCTACATCACCTCAGAATGACGGTGGAAGTTGATGTTTTAATGCAAACATGTTACTTTGACTTAGTGAGTTTCGACGCGACATTTCATTGTTTTCGCAACGAGTAGAAATAAACATTTAACAGTATTAAAATCCTAATATTTTAAAATTCTATTAATTTTCAAAAGAGAACTAAAAAACAAAAATTATGAGAGTTAAGGGAAGATGAACCATGCATGGGAGGAACGGAGTCAGTTAAACCCGCAGGCTTCGGTTCAACATCTCGCTTGACACTTTGTCAACCAGTTCATGAGCCTAGATCAAATCTCCACCACGTCACACCAACTTCTTGATCACTTGAAGTTTTCCAATAGAATAAGTAGTTGCTTGAAATTTTATAAGCTTTTTAACATACCCATTTCTTACAAATCTTGTTAATCGATGATTCAGTGTATGAGGTGCCCCAAGCTAGTTAGAATGCATACAAGCAACAAGTCCACCACATGACAATCTTGCTCCAAGATTCACATTTCGTAGCACAAGGAGTTAGGATGCTTGCAAAGGTTATGAAATTTGGCTTTCACCCACCATAGCAGGTTATGAGCACATAAATCTCCATGAATGAATCTAAGCTCAACTGATCTTTATGAGCACCAACTTGTTTGTGTCATATCCACAACTTGCATACAGATCTAAAAAACCTTGGTTGTGCATACTCTGCAAATCATGTTGTCCATGATAAAACATCTCTTTGGGGTATTTTGCAAACAGTTAATGTGCTCTATCAAAGCTTTCACATTTTGCATCCATATCTAACATACCCATTTTGTGCAGATCTTGCAATCATGGCACTCCATGAGACCGCATTTCTTTGAGACATTCTATCAAACAGTTCCCACATCTTTTCCTCAAATTTTGGCACAGGCTGGAGGTACACTAACAAAAGTAAACTGATTTGGTTGGGGCCTTGTTTGCAGTATACGGTGAAACAGTGTGACTGTCCATGCCCTTTGTATACACTGTCGTAACCTATTTCATGAGAGTTGTCTCTTTCTTTCATTTGGTCAAACAAAAAAAAGCGCCCCCCAAAGCATATGCGACTACAACATCTGTCAAAAACCCTCTCTCCAATGTGCTTGATATCTATCCACGCAAGTAAGGGGGGGTTCAGCTTTTTTTTTGACACAGGCCGTGACCATGACATTCCATGAGAAGACATTTGGCCAAGCATTCTTTTAAGAAAAAAAAACAAAAAATGCCCTCACGCACACATTGGTTTGAGTAAAAGTTGCTGCCAAACTGGTGGGGGCACAAAAAAATGGGTCTGAAGCTTAACCTCCCTCTGTGGCGGCGGCTTTTCTTCCCAAAACAAAAAAAAAGGAAAAAAAAACAAAGAAAACAAAGATAAGGAATCCCTAGCGTCAATTTTTCCCTAAACCACCCTTTGTACGGGATTTTTAAAATTTGACTCTTTTTTGTTGTTGTAACCATATGCTTTTCACATTTATAGCACTTTGACTGATTGATAATATGCATGTTCTTTCAAATATATATTCGACTATTTGTGATGTTGGGGAAGTTGTGTTGTAAGCTGCAAGTTTTGAATTTCTACACTAAAAAAAAAACACAACCGACCCAATATACCATCTTTTTCAATCATCCTCTTATAATATGGCTATACAGGTAACATTGATGAGTGTTCAGCACCATGTACAATAGTGTAGGAAAATGGATTTGATCTACTAAAGATTAAATATGGTGTATATGCATTATATATTAACTGTAATAAGCAGCGGAGTTACGAGGTTAATACTGAAATAGTCCCTGGATACTATGTAACACTTTAAACACGTTATAAGTAAGCCTAGTTTCTTATATTCAAAATGAAAATAGAGTATGAATTCCCATAAAGATGCATATCTACCTCAAATAGAATGGAAAACATTGGAAACCACTAGTTCTTTGGATTTCAAGTATTTTAAAAGCTTTCCTAAAATAATGCAAGTGAAGATTAAAAATGCTAGGATATGATCCAACCTCTTGCCTTCAGCCTTTAACTAGAAAGACCTGAGAAATTTTCCATTATTATCCTGAATCTCCAAGCTCTCTCACTTCCTGTGCCTAGCTCGACAATGGTAGACAAATACATTTTCAAACCTTGGCCTCCCTAAGCACACAACAAAACACACAGATTTCAAATAACACCATGAATCTTCCATCCCTAAGCACACAACTGACCACCTATTGAATTCGAGAAAGATATTTTTCCTTAATAGGGTAATTGAAAAGGTGAAGCCAACAAGGATTAGCAGGAACACAACAATGTTAAATGCTTGGCAACATGATCGTCGAAGAAGAAAAAGGAGAATGAGGGACGGGGCATTACAATTCCAGGAAGCACTACCGTGACACCGATCATTATTTCACAGATCAACCATCATTAGCATCCAACCATCAAACCTACAACCCCAGTAAGTGTGTTTATAACCTGCATCATTTCATCTTTATTCAGTTTACAAAGTTTCTTCACTTCTGTTTATCAACCTCTATTTACACTTTATCCCACCAATCTTACCTCCTTGTGAACCCAACCATTCCACCACCCACAATCATTTGATCACCTATACCAAACTCCTAAATATCTCTGAGTACTCCCAACACCTCCACAGACCTAACCATTCTCCTTATCATCTCTGTTTAATCTCAGACAAACCTCCAAAACTAAGTTTTGTTGAGTTTCCATCATCCCATCTATATCGATGTCGGTTCTCTATAAACTGTCATTGGTCATACTTGACCGATGTCAGTCTCTGTATTTGGTAATCCTACTAATAATAGAAACCTAATAACCTACATCCAAGTAAACCAAGCTAATCAGAATCTAACCCTAACCTGTTCCAACACCTTGACCACCTACCCTACTTTTAAATCTGATCATAACCTAGCTTGTTATATTATATTTTATTATTGTATTTGGATTAGATACCTAAATCATATCAACTACAGTATGAAATTATTTATTTATGAAATTTATCACATTAAGTTGTATTAAAGAGTTGGTTGACTACCACCAAGGAAGTACCACACTTCCTGGATATAGCACACGCTAGGAAGCCCACTGACATATATTGTTTAAAATTATTTTTTTGTCTTGTTTTGTATTTAAGGTAGCTCCTCCTAGCCAAAAGGAAACTCTCACAGTCATCATTGGATCAAGAATTCATAATGCATGCACGACCTTTAAACTGACCATAACAACAAGTAATCCTCCTTGGCCTCTCACCTTATCTGTTTCCCATTTTCTTTAAATACCTGTGAACACCACAATTATAATACATATCAAAATTATGGCATAAACATTATACATTCATAAACACAAAAATTATATTACACATAAAAATTAGGTCATATCCATTACACATAAATAAAGACTGGAATTACAATACATGTCAAAATTAGGGCATATGCATTACACATTCATAAACATTGAAATTACAATACATGTCAAAATCAAGGCATGTGCATTACACATTCTCAAACATCATAATTGCGATGCACACCAAAATTATGCATTCCAAAAAATTAAGATTCTTCCTTTTGATCATTTTTGATGGCATATAATCCATCTTACAACAAATTTACATTATTTTCAATTAATATTTTAGTAGCCCTAGTTTTTTTTTCAATTCACCATTTATTAATCATTAGCTTTTATTTTTAAGAGCATATATGCTTCAAATTCTTCATTTATCCTTATTTAGAACATCCTCATCTTCTGCATCAACATATTCATCTTGTCAATTCTCTTCAATTTATGTAAAAACATCATCTTGTGGTATTTCATCATCTTCATCGACATCTTCTTATACAACTTGAACATCTTCATATTCTTAAATGTGTTCTTCGTAGAACCTTTTTAGAAGATAGGTCTATACCTTGGCTTGATATGTATTATGAATTCCCATTTATGCATCTCATAATCATGATATAAGAAAAATGATCCAAAAAATAAAATAATGGTAAATTTTTCATCATCATATTATTATGTATATTAATTAATCATAAACATAAAACAATATACCTTATCACAATGTTTTAGTAACACATAAGGTTCATTACACTCCACCAACTCTTTTGACAAGTCAACTACTTAAATAACTCTATTTATATCAAGCTTAATATATTTTTTTGAATGATGAGTACCATTTCCATGAAAAAAATATAGTTTTAAAATTATTTTACTCTACACTAATAATTTCTTGAATATTTCCAACATAATCTATTCACCCTAAAAAAAAGTTTTGGTTACTTGCACTTTTTGTACTAGCTAGGTCAAATGGAACCAATAAATTGTGATTGTATCTCTTCCTTTTCTTTTCAATTCTCTAGATTGAAAAGTATTTACCATCCAACCACGTTTCATTATGTTTTATTATCTAAAATAACATGATTATTATAAGTAAACTTGAACTAGAAATTCAAAAAATATTCTTTACTATTTTATACAAAAAATAATATTCTTACTCTGAGTTCATATCATTGCACAATGTTTAAATCACACTTAGACATGCTTCAAGATATTTTTCATCAATGTTTTCTTAATTTTCATACATCCAATTCACACTAAAATTATTTGGCTATTCATTGCATAAGTATCACAAAAAGGCTTGCGAATAATATTATACGTTATATTAACTCGTCTATCCCTGTCATGATACAATTTTTTCTAATTGTATGCATCATGCCACTTGATCATTTCCTCTACGTTAAATAGTAAAAAATTACTTAAGTCATATTCATTGACTTTATATACACACAAAAATGACAATTCATATAAGTACAAGAATTATAGATTTCATGTTTAAAAAAATTAAAAAATAATATAGTAGTATACTCACTTAATATATTTCCCTTGACTTTCCTTTGTAATGTTTCATTTAAATTTTAACCATCATGACAAACATCATATAGGTAACATGTGTCAGGACACTAATTTACTAAATATTCAGTTACATAGAAGAGTGTTTGTTAGACAGTATAGCCTTTTGCAATTGAACCCTATAGAAAGGCTAAATTCTTGAAAAAATATCTTCAATGTCTTCATGTACCTCTAAGTCCAAAACATCCATCGAGTTTTGATAACATTATCCATATCAATATCATTAACTAAGTGGACCAGTACATGAACTTGGGAATCAAAAAATGATGTATTAAATTCCTTTTCAAAAATACATATAATCAATATCATTTCTCATCTCCTCTATCTTAGACATGTAGATATCCTTTTTTTAAGAACCATTTAAGGAATTTTGAAAGGCTCAAAATGGCCTTTCTAAGATCTTATGTAAGTATATCCTCTCCTCTTAAACCAAGAGGAAATATATTTTTTGGTGTCAAACACATTTACAAGATAATGTTAGATATAGAAATATAAAAAACATATATAAAAAGTAATTTACATTAATTACAACGATTTTCAACATACCTTTAAAATGTTATGTTAGTCATGCATTTTTAACCTTTTTCTATGGCCATCAGTAGTGAATTATCTCTTAGGGGGTGACCCATAGAATTGATGTAGGGACATTTCGTGCATGACCTTTTTGACCTTTGCAATATGGAGTTTATTTAGAATCCATGGAGCCTTTCCATATTCTCCATTATTCTTGGGTCACAAATTTCCTTTATTTTAGAAAATTTTAGGTATTTTTGTGTTTCTAATTTATCTTTATCTTTTGTTGAAATATGAAGACACATTAATATAAAAATATTCTTTAATATATGCATCAGGTCAATAAGATGTTCTACTAACAAACCTTTCTAGTATGGAAGGTAGTATTTATATAGATAATATTTTCATTCCATTAGGAATTATAGTTAGTCATGTGTGATCAACTACACTAAATTTATTTTCACACTCAAATATCCACCATATTTTTATACAACAATATTTTTTGTACCATAAGCATCATTATAACTCAAAAACTAATCTCTATGAGAAATTGCATTTGGTGGTTTTCTCATTTTCACAAGACCATTCAACTTTATTTTTGGTACATTATGATATTCATGGTCCATCCTTACAAATATTTTATGTCCTTCATAAGCATGCCTTCCCAAATCATGTGAGTATCTTAAACACATTTGGTCCCTACACCTTGGGCATGCGTACTCTCCCTTTTTATTCAAACATGGACAAATTTATAATCCTAGATAATCATTGATTTTCCAACATAGAATTCCATAACATTTAAAATATCTATTGTCAAGTGGTTTTGAGACATCATACATATGCATTGCATTCCAAATAAAATTTAACTCATTTATTAGAGGCTCAATCGAAACATCCATGTTTTTCACTTGATTCTTTCTAGAGGCAAGTAGTGATAGAAGTAGATGGTCTTTTAATAACATAATCCATGGGGGAATGTTATAGTTTATTAGTACAATTGGAAAAAATAAATAAATTTTTGACATATTGGAATATAGATTAACCCCTTCCATTACAATAACTAGTATGACACTCCTTGCATTGAATTTAATTTTTTCAAACTAAGTATACTTAATGTGTGTCATATCCTAGAAATCACTTATTATACGCGTCACCTCATTAATACTTCTGTTATTTTAATGTTATGTCATTAGCTCGACAAGTCACTTACAGTGATAAATATGTTGCAATGCACTAACCAAAGGTAAATGCTACAAAACCTTCCTTGAAAGTTTATATCCACTAACACCAAAATTGAAACGATGTTCCTCGCTCTTAAGATTTGGAAAAACTATAGAATTTGCATAATATTTCTTGAATAATACACATTCATTGACACAATAATCATATTTTCCATATGATATGCCCAAGGATGATGATATTTTTCCTCTTCCTTATATTATGACATAATTGTGTTTTTTCATAGGCAAAATGGCATTTTTTAGTAACCTACAAATGTATAAGACTTGTTAGCAACTTATCATTTTAAATAATTACTATAAATTTTAAGAATGGTATTTATAAAAAAATCATTTTTTTTAGTATTGTAATAACATTTAAACATCCAAATTTGACCTTCAAGTCCATCAATGTTAGCATGGCATTTAACATTGTTGTTCCTGCCTCCCCAACTTCAAATAATGGAGTTTCTTCTATTTTATTTATATAATTAATGCTTCATCCTCTACATTTATCCTTTCACCATCTCCAAGTATATCTTCATGGTCAATAATTTTATAAAATTCATTCATTACATCACTACCATCATTTTTCATTGTCATTATCTTTATCTTCCACTATATGATTCCGAACATAAAGATGAGAATATAAATGAGTTATTATAAGGATAGATAAGAGTCCAGGTGCCCCTATAGCAATCAATCTAGTCACTAAATAGAGAACCATATTAACTCATGTTATATTTTATGTTAATATGAAGCAAGGAGCTTCGTTGGAAAGTAACATCAAAATGTGGTCGCAACTTGGGGATTAGGTCCCGAGATTTGAATATGAGACTTCCCCATTTTCCTGTAGAAAATATATAACTATTGGGCATGATTTTAGAGGTTTCCATATCTCAAAAAAGAAGCAGAAAATGGATCTTAAACCTCCTCTGTAAACCAAAACAAAAGAACATCAAGAGTGGAAGCAGGTAGGGAAGAATGGACAACCTCTAAGTCCTAAAAAGATAAAAGATAATAATCCCCATAAGGAGGATATTCCATCCTCATCTAGTCTGAATATGGAGGTTGAGTCTCCTAACAAGGAGGAACAGGATGAAAAAAGTCAAGATAAGAAAAAGGTGGAAGAAATGGCCTCTCCGGTTGGAGATAATCCAAAAACATATTTTGTTTCTGAATCTGATGGAGAATATGCACTGAATATATATTTTTCTCAAAGACATGATGAAGGTACTTGTTGACAGACATCCTTGGCAGACACTTTTGTCAGAGTCATGGGAATCCTTAGGTTGGTGGACCGTGTGTCCAATGGAAACCTCTAGGCTTTAAAGAAGCTAGCTCTTCTTTGTGGGGTGAGATAGGGGTCAGAAAAAATGGAAATAAAAAACATAAAACAAACTAAGGCGATGCACCGAGAAGAATACACCAGGAAGCCAACCGAATACACAATCATCTCAAACTAATTAAGCACAACACCAAATATTACAACAACACCAAAAGATGCACAATTTCTAAATGAAAATAAAGGAGATCAGAGACAATAAATATATCTAAATGATGAACTGGAAACACCACAAAAAATATATATTACTCCAATGGTTATGCATAGTATCACATTAGAAAGAGGCAAGATTGTCATTACAAAGCCCAGGCAGAAGGCTGGAGTTTCAAGATATCCTTTTTCTAACAAAAAAGAAGCATGGCGATAGAGAGGAAAAGATTAAGACTCCTGGAACCTAACTAAAAATATCTATTTACTTCAAGTCTTTTTTCCTCTTTTTTCTCCCCCCCTTTTTTTACATCAGACTTTGATTAAAATATATAGGAGGAGAAAAGAGTGAGAGAAAATTATTGAACTCCCTTCCAACCACCTTCAAATTATGATAAATGATGTGAAGTGACTGAAATGGATTTCTTCAAATAATTTCCATGCTCTTTGAACCTTCTAAGGAGTGAGATCCATGCTTATTAATGCATCTTTGATTACTCTGTAACCGAATCCTTTGAGATGGACTCATCTTTTGAGAAAACCCCTTTCAGCTATTTATTACATAACCAAATATTTTAATTCTTTGTGCATTGGTTTTTGTTCCCCAGACTCAAATGGCGCGCACCTCATCACTGTAATGAAATGAAACTTTTTGAATGTAGATGAACATGGGAAGTCATTCTCTTTATATAAGGCTTGTGCATTAATGCCCTACTGAAATGACAGGCTACATGACCCTTCAACCCGATCTTTTGAAGAATCCCAAACTTTTAAGATCTTATAGATAAGCCTCCAAATAATTCATACATGGAAAATGGTTTGTCCTTTCATCGTCTATCTTTAAATTAGATTCCCCTAGTTGTAAGATCCATGTGGAAGACTCACGCATCCTCTTGACTCTGCTTTCCTTTATGGCTCTAGGGAATGCATGGGGTGGATGCTTAGCATCGTCCATGGACTTGATTCTCTTTCCTAAATTTTAAGGACCCATGGTATATGAATGACATCTCTCGGGCGGGGCTTATTTGTTGACTCCATGTGTCACCTCCACGGGAATTTGAGACTTCTCCCCCTTTTTGACTTCTCAAGTTGCACCCACTTGACACTTTTCGTTGTCTATGAGTCATTCATTTCTCTTTATAATTAGGTTAATTCCCCTCTCTCTCAGAAAATATTTGGCTTCAAATGGGTTTCTTTTAGTGCAAAAATTAAAATAACAGTCTGGTGACTCACTGGGACCATTTAGCCTGCTAAATGAAAAGAACCCATGATCTTCCGCTATGAAACTTGTGTTTTGAATCCTCTGTGAATCTTAGTTCGTGTCCTCCTTTATCATCTGTAATTTATTTCTCATGATTTTCTTCTTTTAAAACAAACCCTGTAAGTCTCTTTTGTGAGATTATAAAATTGAGAATATGACCCAAGAAATCCCTTGGTTGATTTTAGTTGCTCTACATTTGGTTTGAAGTGAAAACTGCAATTGTCTTCAGCTCACGGTGAACTCCTTGGTGAGCCGGAGCCTTGATCAGAGCTAGCACACCCCCTTTGGAGTAATATAGGAGTGGGAATATACAAAAGACAAAACATACATGTCTCAAACGAGATATGCAGTGCGTTCCTAAGCACTTATTCTACTAAAAGAAAATCTAATCCTACTCCTAGTCTAACTGGCTCTACACAAGCTAAACAAATCCTGAAATAGGAAAGGAAAAATAGCTTCCCTTCCTTATAAAATGTATCCATGCAATCAATTTGGCTAGTGACATGGTCTATAGTAAGAGTGAAAAATTAATCTTCACTCTTCCACCCACGGTATCAATGAACATTATGCATACCTCCTCTTGTTCATCTTTTGGTTGGAGTTGCTACAACTGACCCTTGGGATCTTGAAAATCATCCTCATGCCCTCTAGTGAGCATGAAATGCATGAAATTTTTCCTTGGTCTTGAGGAGGACCATTCTCTGGTGAGATTTAGTTTGATTCTTTGTTCCTTCCCATGGCTCTAGATCATATTTTTTGGAACAGGGCTTCCTTGCAGAATTCTCTGATCAATGTCATCCCTATCTTCTCCTTATCCATTTTTAGCAGCTTTTCTAGTGAATCTAGGCTCTTTGATTGAAAGCAAAAATCTCTCAATAATTCTTTCTTCTAGAGTCCTCAGATTAGTCCAAGGGGAGCTGTTGTGAACGGAAGGTTTCCTTGTTGTGGATTCAATGAAGTGGTGAAGAGTGTTATCCCCACAAGCTATTCCTCCTCGAGCAATCCCCCCAAATATGATAAACACTCGAGCTTATCCTCTTCCTCCTTTGTCAAATATTTATGATTTGATGTGATGGCTTTTGAATATGCAAATTCTCCATCATATGTGGCTTCATTTTGTAGAATGAATCCATTTTATAAGGATTTTTATAGGGGGGCTTCTTTGTGGGGAGGAAAAACAGTGGCAAATTTTGCAGCCTTTTTTTTTCTCAACTGGTGACACGAACTTCCTGAGCTCATATCACTTCTTACCATATGCTCCTCTTCTTTTGGATTTAGAGCCATTACTTTCTAGTGTGGGTGGTATAGCTAGATGAAGAAAGGAAAAGGGTGGAATGGGTGTCTTGGAGATGGACAAGGGGACAATCCCTTGGTGGTAATGAAGTTATGGTTGCATGACCTCATAGGATGAAGAGAAATGGGAGGTGTGGAAAGACAGGTGAATGAAAATGGATGAGATGGAGCTCTTTGAGCCTTTGTAATGATTTGGTTGGACCTTGGGGATTTGTTGGATGTAATTTGCAACCATCTCTATTGAAGTTTGATTACTATCGAGAATCGACTGAGTTAATGCCATAATAAAATATCACTCTGAGTTGTCCCACTGGGCATGTTAGGAAAATTGTTGATAGACATCCTTGGAAGACATTTCCGTCAGAGTCATGGGAATCCTTAGGTTGGTGGGATGTGTGTCCAATGGAGACCTATGGATTTTAAAGAAGTTGGTTCTTCTCTATGGGGTGAGATAGGGATCATAAAAACTGGAAAGAAAAAACATAAAACAAACTAAGGTGATGCACAGAAAATAATACACCAGGAAGCCAACCGAATACACAATCGACTCAAACTACTTAAGCACAACACCCAAAGATGCACAATTTATAAATGAAAATAAAGGCGATCAGAGACAATAAAGATATGCGAATGATGAACCGGAAACACCAAAAAACATATAAATTACTCCAATGGTTGTGCACATTATTACATTAGAAAGAGGCAAGATTGCCGATAAAAAGCCCAGGCAGAAGGCTAGAGTTTCAAGATCTCCTTTTTCTAACAAAAGAGAAGCTTGGTGATAGTAGTAAGGAAAGGATTAAGACTCCTAGCACCTAACTAAAAATCTCTATCTACTTTAAGTCTTTTTTCCTCTTTTTTCTCCCCCTTTTTGTACATCAGACTTTGATTACAATATATAGGAGGAGAAAAGGGTGAGAGAAAATTCTTGAAATCCCTTCCAACCACCTTCAAATTATGATAAATGATGTGAAGTGACTGAAATGGATTTCTTCAAATAATTCCCATGCTCTTTGACCCTTCCAAGGAGTGAGATCCATGATTATTAATGCATCTTTGATTACTCTGCAACCAACTCCTTTGAGATGGAATCATATTTTGAGAAAACCCCTTTCGGCTATTTATTACATAACCAGATATTTTGATTCTTTTTGCATTGGTTTTTGTTCCCCAAACTCAAATGGCATGCACCTTGTCACTGTAATGAAATGACCCTTTTTGAATGTAGATGAACATGGGCAGTCATTCTCTTTATACGAGGCTTGTGCATTAATTCCCTGCTAAATGGAAAGGCTACAAGACCCTTCAACCTGATCCTTAGAAGAATCCTAAACTTTTAAGATCTTATAGATAAGCCTCCAAATCATTTATACGTGGAAAATGGATTTTTTTTTCATGGTTTGTCTTTAAATTGGAGTCCGCTAGTTGTAAGATCCACGTGGAATACTCACACATCCTCTTGACTCTACTTTCCTTTATGGCTCTAGGGGATGCCTTGGGTGGATGTTTGGCATCGTCTGTGGAATTTATTCTCTTTCTTGGCTCATAAGGACCCATGGTATATAAATGGCATCTCTCGAGTGGGGCTTGTTTTTTGACTCCACGTGTCAACTCTACAGGAATTTGAGACTTCACCCCCTTTTTGACTTCTTAAGTTTTGCCCGCTTGACACTTTTCACTGTTTGTGAGCCATTAGGTTCTCTTTATAATTTTGTTAAGTCCCCTCTCTCTCGGAAAAGATTTGGCTTTAAATGGGTTTATTTTAGCCATGAAAATTTAAATGACAGTACCCTAATGATGAATGCATTTGGAGTGCTAACGGAGGAAGTAGTGTTGGATACCCTAGAGGAGATCTCATCACCAGTAACACCAGTAAACATAACTAAGCCAAATACAAGAATTAAAAACAAACCCGATGTGGGGAAGGATTCAACATTTAAAGGAAGGAATACAAATAGGGAACTAAGGGAAATATCACCATAAAAGGAAGTGGAGAGGGGAACACAAAGGCCCTTGAAAGGGGGTCAAAACTTTAAAAACAAATAATTATCTTGTCATGGAATATTAGAGGGTTGAACAACCATGGTAAGCATAGATTGATAAAGTATCTTATAAGAAAGCATAAAATAGATATTTTATTGATTTAGGAAACTAAGATGAGCAATGATAGATTTTTAGAAGTGGGCAGGGGAATTTTGAAGGAAGAGATTCGGGAACGGGAAAATTTTGTAGGAGCTTTAGAGGGTATTGTTAGTCTCTAGAATCCTAAGGTTGTTAAAGGTGATAATTTAGTCTCCTTGTCTTGTCAGGTGGCTATTTGTTTCACAAAGTTGGATTTTAAAAAATGGATAGTCTAAAATATTTATACTCCAAACACTATGGTTGGTAGGAGGAATCTTTGGGAAGATCTATCAAGGTTCAAACTTTTATTTAAAGATGTGGATTGGATTATTAGAGGAGACTTTAACACTCCATTATCCCTAAATGATAAGAAAGGGGGATCTATTTCCTATACTGATAGTTTGTTGGATTTAACAAACTTCTTAATGATGAATGACTTATTATATTTGGATACGGGTGGATCCAAATATACATGGGCTAGTAGGATAATGGTGAAGGATCTTATCCAGATTATATTGGATAGGTTCTTGATTAGCCACCAAGGTATGTTAAATCAATTTTATTGACCGAATTTATTTCCTATGATTGGGTCAGATCACAATCTAATCCTTCTCAAATTGGGTATGGGCCTTCCCAAGAAGTCCATGCCTTTCAGATTTGAGAAGATGTGGCTGATCCATCTAGATATTTACAATCAGATTAAAGAATGGTGTGAGGTTCAGGGGCATTGGTTCTAATGTTTAGACTTAATTTTAGATGGAAGAATGTTAAAAACAATCTTAAGGTGTGGAACAAGGAAACCTTTTGAAATATCTTTTAGGAAAAAAGTAGGATATCAAAATATTTGCAAACTTTGGAGGAACTGGTGAAAGAGGATGGTTTTAACCATGCCCTTAAGGAACAAGAACAAAAACTTCTTCTAGAGTACTATGATATCTTAGCCAAGGAAGAGGCTTACTGGAGATAAAAATCAAGGGTTAAATGGCTCAAGGAAGGTGATAGAAATATAAAATTCTTTCATTTCACAGCTACTATGAGGAACAACCTTCTCTGGATTCAAGAAATCAGAAATGAAAATGGGTAATTGACTGAGGATAAAGGGGAGATCAAGGATATTGTCATAAATTACTTTAAGGATCAATTTTTCCTGGGACTTGAACCAGAGAATGATACTTAGAATAGAATCCTTGATTTTTTTTAGAGATTCATTTCAAAGCAAGACAAAAAGGAGATAAGTTATATCCCTAGGGAATAGGAAATCAGACTTTCCATGTTTGATATGGAACCAGAAAAGTCTCCTAAACCTGATGGTTTTCCTTCTTCTTTCATCATTTTTGGGACATTGTTAAAGGGGAAGTACTAGAAATGGTCGAAGACTTTTTAAAATCAAGATGATTATTGAAGCAAATCAACAATTCCTTCTTGGTTCTTATTCCTAAGATGACTGGAGCTAAGGATATTAGGTATTTTAGGCATATAAGCCTATGTAATACTAGTTATAAATTAATAACCAAAATCCTTGCTCTTAGGGTCAGGAGATTTCTATCAAAGATCGTATCACAAAATAAAGGAGCCTTCTTCCCAGGAAGGAAAATTTTGGATAACATCATTTTCATTCAGGAATCCATCCACTCTGAGGAAAATTTAGGTAGACCTTCCATGCTTGTGAAACTTGATATGCATAAATCCTATGATACATTTTCATGGGACTTTCTTTGTGCTATTATGATTAACCTTGGTTTTTTTGACACTTTTATAAATATGGTTATGGCTTGCATCTCTTTAGAAAGTTTCTCTATGATTATCAATGGAAAATCAGAAGGTTTCTTTTTGGCTTGCCGAGGGCTAAGGTAGGGAGATCCTCTCTCTCATTTTATTTACATCTTGATGGATGAAAGTTTGAGTAGGGTCTTTAACCAAGCTATGGCCCATCACTTAATCTTGGGAATAAATAATTCTAATGGGTTAGATCCAATCTTCCTGAACCGATTTTTGGATGATAATTATTTTCAGGGAATGTTTCTATTAAAAAATCCCATGGTTATAAGTAGGTGTTGAATGATTATGAGAATGTGTTGGGGAAACTTGTTAACTTCTATAAGAGTTTTATTTTCTTTAACAATGTGGAAGAGCAATGTCAGTTAATATTTTCTCTCATCCTGGGATGAAAAATCAAAACCTTTCCAGACTCATATCTTGGAATGCCTCTCATACACAAGAAAACAGACATATCCATTTGTAATTCCCTAATTGATAGAGTCAACATGAAGCTTACTACCTAGACAGGTTCTCTGCTCACCCAAGTGGGTAAAATCTAAATCCTAGAAGGTTCTCTTCAAGGTATTCCCATTTATGTTATGTCTCTTTTCAAAGTTCCTGTAAAAACTATTGATTCTTTGGATAAGATCTGGAAACGGTTCTTATGGGTTGGAGTGGAGGAGAAATTCAAATACCCCCTTGTGGCTTGGGAAAAAGTTACTAGACCCTGATATCAAATTAATGAATGAAGCTCTGATAGTGAAATCTGGTTGGAGGGTTATTGAGGAGGAAATATTATGGGTGGACATTATTAAAAAGAAATATCTAAGGAATACTTGTAGAATGGAAACCTTTTTTCTCGAAAAAGGATTTCCTGCCGGCTCATTTTTCTCTAAGTCCTTTGTGGCTACTAAGGTCATCTTGGGAAAGGGGATTAAATGGAATATTGGGAAAGGTGATACAATTATTTTTGGGCAATAATTTCAGTTAACGGATTATCCTCTAGCCTCGATAGAGCCCTAGAAATATATTTTCTAGTTCTGTGAAGAGAGGGGTAAAGTTAGGATTCAAGACTATTGGGTAAAAAGTGAGGAAGGAACTAGATGGATGGAACTTGAACCTCCCCTGAATTATGAAGGGTCACAAAAGTATTTCCTTGACATCAAATATAAAATGAGGAGCATCTATATCCCTAGATATCACTCTAATGAGGACTCTGTAATCTGGAAAGAAGAGTTGTATGGACATTTCTCTATTAAATCACCTATTTTTTAAACTTCAAATTCTCGATTTAAAAATATTACTAGAGTCAACTTTGGGTGAAGGATCTCATTTCTAAGGTGAATATATTTTTTTGGCTTGCATCCCAGAATAAAATCCTCATGGTGGAGAATTTGAGGAAGAGGAGCATGATTATACCTAGCAGATGTACTTTATGTGATTTACTAGAGGAAAAAGTTCATCCTCTTTTTGTTCATTTCCCTCTTTCTCAAGATGTATTCATGGTGGGTATGGATTTGTTCAATATCCAGTTGGTGCAACCTACCTCCATGGAAGATTGATACTCCTAATGGACTTTCCCTTTTCAGTATGTAGTTCTAATTGCATCTTCAGGGATAAAAAAGATAACACCAAGAGGATATGTGGTCTAATGTGTGTGAGGATCAAGGAAAATATTAGACTATTCAAAGGAAAGATCAAGGGTATCTACTCCAAGAAGGAGAATAAAATTCTCAAGAAGTTCATTCTCAGTCCACCTATGATAAATCCCCTTAGACGGATTCCAAAATGGTCCAAACTAGAGGATAATTTCTTAAAACTGAATTTTGACGAGGCCTCCAAGGGTAACCCAAGCCAAGAAAGGGGAGGTGGGATCATTAGATACCATAATGGAGATTGGCTATGGGATTTTACATGACCCTTGGGGATACAAAGTAACAATGTGGCTAAATCTAGGGCATTGTTGTGGGGGTCAAATTGGCTAAGGACAAAGGAATTACAACCTTAAACATATAAGGTGATTCCTTAATCATAGTGAATGTCCTCAAAATAAATGTAATTAAAAATTGAACACTAGGAAATATCATAGAGGGTGTCAAGGTAATCTTAAAGAGCTTTGATAATTATTGCATCAAACATACGCTCCGTAGAGGAAATAAATGTGCTGACGGTTTAACAAATATGGGGTTGATTTGTAATGATTTATCAATCTAGGTGAAGGGTGATGAAATACCCCATCACATTAATTAGTAATTAACCATGAAAATTAATTAAAGGGACAAAAGAGATCACACAAGTGAGATCATCTCGCTCAAGTTCCATGGAAGGGGTGGTAAATATGGCAATATCATCATAGATATTTTCATTTATGTAGGGATTTCCATGATTTTGAACAACATTTTTTAGCTTCTGATTATTAACAGTGGAATAATGGGGGTTGATAGATTTTGTGTCAAACCATTGAGCCATGGAGCAATTCTCAAAAATCAATCGCTTTGACGTATATTTAAAATTCGGGGTTTTAGGAAATTTCTCTTGAATTTGAAAGGACATGATCATACTCTTACTATAGAATTTGGCAGTGATTAGGAGGGGGCAAGGTTAGGATTCATGGTATGGAGATTTCTATCATTGAGAATTTCATTGCCAAGGTCATAGGCATAGATATGGAAGGTTAAAAAATATTTAAAGAACGTAATCGCAAGAATAATGAAATCCATACTTATTTCGTAGGTAAAGAGAAGGTTTTTTCCTCTCTGATGGTATTTCTCAGTCTTGTATCACTAGTATATGGAATGAATTTTGTCTCTATAGTATGCACTACATTACCCTTGAAGGGAAGTTTCACAAAATTTATACACACCACTTCTCTCTGATGAACATGTTCAGGTACCATGTGATGATGATTATTCCCTTCTTTCTATACATGTCACTTCTAATTCCATCTAAGACTTCCAAAAATGGAAGATGGAATTGCCTATTCATGGTGGTATTATCATTCTATTGAATCAAATTGGAAATATCGTCATGCTGAAGGTGGTTTCTTCTTCCAGTGACGAAATAAAGGATGAAATTACTTCGGCAGAGTATCTTACCAAAATGCAAACTAGACATGTCCTTGATGATAATGCAGAGAAGGTTTAGGGTTAGAATGTTGGGCCTCCAGAATATTTTCATCGGGTTGGACCTTCCAAGGGAAATAAAATATTTAGTGAGGATGAGGGTAAAAATGTTGATTAGCTTGGTCGTAAAATCTAATAGTATGAAATCATCATGATGACCATGGAGGAGGTTGGAAAGGTCATGCAAAATAATGTATTTGACTACATTGATGTGGCCAAGAAGATTTTTTCCTCTTAGAGTATTTGAAATGGAGAGCTGACTGAGTTGGAGACAATGGTCAAAAAACTGCAGAGGTTACAAAAGGAGGAAGTTCCAACTTCATATTAGAAGTTCTAATGATAAGGAGGGAGACTTGTAGAGGAAAAATAATGAACACCAGGAGCACCAGTAGAAAGATTCCTCCATTTTCCAAAGTGGCAGATTGAAATGCCAAAAGAATAATTAGTGGTTTTTTCTTGTTGGAACTTTTTACCAACTGTTAGTTTTCTTGCATCTGCTTAGGTAGCGGACTATTTTGTCTTGCTTGTTTTTATTGTTGGTTTTTTTGGACCAGTTTTTTGAAGCGAGTTAAGCCTGTTTAACTCCTTTTGTGGTCCTATTCTTTTTTTTCTTGTTTTTCTACTTTCATGGTGTAATATTTTGTTATAAGGCCTCCAGGAGCTGATCCCTGCTTATTGCCTAATATAATAAATAAATAAAAATTATATCAACGAAACCCCCATCTTTTTTGTTTCTTCCTTTTGATTCTTTTATTTCACTAATTTGGGTTTAATTTACTATGGTACCTTTTGGAATTGATTTTATTCTCCATTAGACATAGGTTTATGGATCTAAACTTTCTTTAAAAGTTTATCTTTCTTGGTGACTCATATTATTAGGGTGCATGAGATGATCAAGGTGTAAAATTGGTCATTTATATGTTTTCATTGATGAGAGTGATTTTAAATATATGCAATGGATTTTCTATAGAGGAGAGTGATTTTCCATCTACAAGACTTGAAATTAAAAATTTAAGGTTTTAAATAAATATTCAAGATAAATTTTCATTACATTTAACACAAACCACATAAATAGTTCATTAAATTTATAGCATTGCAAATGAAAAATGATTTTTTTAATTTGTAAATATTCATTACAATTTTTTTTTTGCAATTTATTTGTACAAATTTATATATTAAACTTCATAACTGAAATATTCATGAAAGACTATCTATTTTAGACCATATTTCTATATTATTTTCTTAACTCTACATGAGTGGGACACTTATATTTATAATGATTAAAAAACTCTTCTCCTGCTCTCATATCCTTAATTGCTTCAACCTTGATATAATGATACCCTTTCTTATGCATTTATTCCTTTTTGTCATTCCCACACTCCATAAATTGACAATTTACTTGCTTTGACATACATCCTTTAGTATTATTTATAAAACCAATAATATTCTTGTATGCATATTCATGCCCATATATGTGTGTTTTATCATACATTATATTCATTTTCTATCCCTTTTTAATATTTATTCTAAGTGTTTCCACATTAAAACATAAGAAATAATCTAACATACCAACATTATACTTCATCAACCTTTTCCAATCTTTGAACGAATATTCAGGTCCATAGAATGGAAAAAAGGGGATGTCATGATCTTATGTGGATTTTGATCCAATAATTATGGGCGTTAAAATAAAAAGAACTAGACCTACATCACATATAATAGATGGTATTATCATATATTTTTTCTCCAAAAAGTGAAAAGGTTTATACATAATAGGAAGATCTTTACTCATTTCCTAAGCACCAAAGGCTTTGAAATTTGAAAAATCTACATCATATAATTTTTTTATTTTCTTGGAACTTCCATATGACCTTGACACTCCTCCTCATAAGCTCTATATGGTACTGTACGAATGAAAATTGACATACATCCTTCAATCGTACTCGACCTCTCGAGGTCGTGTCAGGACAGTGGATGTGGAATATTGTAGGGGTGTTGATGGGCAACTATAAGAGAGTCAATAACTAAGATTAGGTAGTGTGACTTCCTAGTAGTTGACTTAGCAAAGGGGGAATTAGAGGCTAAGTACAGGTAACTGTAAATTCCCCTATGGTTAAACTACTTTATTGAATCTAACTATCAAACTATGTTGATTAGAGTAACAGGAATAACCAAGATAAAATTTGACAATCTAATTAATACTTATCTAATCTAAGGGAAACTAATTAAATAAGTCATTTTCTAGAACTAACAGGGCTATTACAAAAGAAATAAAACAAATTACTTCTATTCTAAATAATTAAAGCTATTTCTATCACTAAAATTAAACAAGTAAACAACCCGGATGTAGTTTATTCATCATGTGCTGAAGAAATGTAATCTAGTCTATTATAATTAAATGAATTTTTTAAACGATGGATGTGAATGTGGATCCCCTATTTTTCCTCAAAGGCATGAGAGGAAATTAAAGCTTCTTAAAATATTTTCTTTTCCTAAAACTTCCTTGGAAAAAAGGTAAAGAAGGTTTTCATGGAGGATCTTCTAAATAAAATGATATTTCAACTGATTTCTAAATTAACAGAGAATCTATTCTTCCAAAATCACTCTCTTTTCAAATCTACAGAGATAGGAAAAGGAAGTCTATCTATCCTAAGAAATATTTGTTTAAGGAAATGGTCTACTGTAACTATTCAATGATTACAATAATAAAAATGGAAATTCCTTTTCTACTGTAGTATATAACTGTGTATATATATTTCAAAAACAAATAATTAAAGAAATGATGAAACCCAATTACAACCCTAACTTGGATAATTACAGTGTCTGTGAAAATCTAGTTGTGGTGTGATCTCTTGTGTCCCCTCGGTATTATTTTCCAACCTTTGGTTTCCACATGAGTCTAGGGATTTGGGAATGCAGAGTAAGTTAGAAGAAGATGGTCAGAGCAAGTAATGGCTTACTGGGCAATTTGGTGGGAATGCATAGTAGAGGAAGAACAATGCAAGTGAACAAAGCTTGATTGTGTAATATCTTAGTAGGATTTTATTAGTTTAACATCAGTGATACATGGATAAAATATCTCTGACCATTTACTTGATAACAAGCGATGGTTTTAGAGAAGGCTGGTTGGGCAAGTGCATTATCACACTTGACAGCAATGGGGTGCCACATCAACACATGAAGGGAAAATTTAAACATTCAATTCATGAAATCACAAGTGAAAGAGGAGATTGCCACAACTTCATTCAAGATTAAAAGTATGCTAAAACGGATCTGATAAACGTGCGCTATAATTGAACTGGAGTGGATGAAACACTTGTCTAATTCACGCATAAAGAGTTATGAGAAAATGGGCACAAGAATGCAGCATTGTACAGGGTGGCATTTACAGGACTGCCACCCTGCTAGGGCAGTAGTTTTGTAACTAAAGGCCATAAGCAAGGCGAAATGATGTGGGAAGCTACAGAAAAAGTAGGAAATGGATAAGTAAGGTAAACTTGGATACAAATATAAGTTGAAAAGAGGTTAAGGAGCTTGATACACCTTTGGAAAATGACATGAATAATCATTGGGGACTTTAAACTATTTTTTGAAAATGTAGCACATGCAAATTTGGGTCCATACATATTTCCCCCTCAGAGAATTGCATTTTAACCATAGAGAGGCGTAAAACGTAGAGTCTGAGTATGGCGTTACCAAAATGGAGAGTTAGAAGTTATACCTGACACGCCCATATGACTGAAGTGACAGTCATCTAAGATCCTACTACCTATAAGATGCAAATGAGACTCAAGTGCAGATAGATATGATATCAAAAAATAAACACTAAAAAAAAATGACAAGAGGACTTACCATCTGTGTAGGGATAAAATTATACTTGCATCAGCACTCTAGCCCTGTAAAGCATATACACTAAAAATGAAGTTAAAAGAAAGCATATATATAACTCAAACCATTCATTTTCAATTCATTTACACATATCCTCTTAGTGATTTTGGAGCTTTAGACCACCTATCACCGTTTTGAGCGAGAAGTATGGTTAAATTGGAAAGGATTTGGAAACAATGGTGCTAGACCCAATAGAAGTGGAAGGGGGCTTAGAAAAGGGATTAGGTATGAGATATTTGGTATTTTGTGTTAGACATTGGATTTCGACTTTTGAGTGTACTTGGAAAGAACTTATCAGTTAAATTCATAACTGAAGCGGTTGAAAAGGGGCCTAAAAGAGGTGGATATGCAAAATATATTTATTTCTTAGTCTCGTTTTTTTGCATTACACATATCAATTTTTTTTTCAGATATTTTTGGCTCATTGCGAGCATTTATGACCACACATAAAGCTGCAATAGCATTGCATACAAACTCGATTATTCAAGACACACACACATATATATACATACATAGATTCCCCATTTTGTTTCAGTATTCCTGCGTATTAGAGTTGACTTCATTGATGGTTTATCTTCTCTTGTGTACTCTTAGATGCTTAGAATTTCCAATTTTTTATATGCTCTTTGGAATGCATGCCAGTAGGATGATGATATGATAAAAAAATGATTTATTTATTTTTGTTTTGTTTTATATGATGCTAATGCAAACACAATGTAATATGAAACTTTGGTTTTCAAACAATATTTGAGTACTGCCTGTTTGGTTGGCAACATGTGATGAATGATTTGATAATAAAATAAAGCTCACTCCACTTCTAACCCCATGTAACTAGTAAGATGCAAGGGATCATAACCAAGATCCAGAAGGGACGTGAGTTGTATGATTTTTATAGATGGAAATGGTGAGAGAAAGACAAGATTTTGACAGAAATCCAATTAAAAACCTACAACCTAACTCGACACATAGTTTAGAATGTGATTTTCTTGCAAGTTTATCTAGGCTTAGACCCGTAGATGGCCTCCCGATTGAAAAAATATGGTTTTAAGGTTTTAACTCTTGTGGAACATACACATCTAACTCACTTTTTGGGGATTTATCATTTCAAAGCATTTTTTATTGAATGAATTTCTTTTAACTTACTAATTTATTTGTGGAGACCCCCTACACCTTGCCCCATAATACCAGTATGAAGTATGGGCTCATCACCAATGACAAGTCATAGGCGAGTAAGGGCACTTCCCTCCTTTCTCAATCTCACGGTCACTAGTAAGATGCATGAAGGATTATCACCAAAGGTTTGTGGGGCAAGAAAGTGTAGTCTTTATTTATAAATGAAAGTATTTTTCATTTATTTTGACTTGACATATATAATTTTTTTTATTTTTAACCTTGAGTTGTGATTTTAGGATGGAGAAATTTCCCCTAGCCTCAACCCCATGTGACTTGTAAGATGCAAGGGCTCAACACCGAAGGCTGAGATAAGCGAAAACAAGCAAGCTAAGCTAAAAATGTTTAGAATGATTATTCTACCAAAGAGGTTTTTCTAGGAGAGATGTGACACCAAGAAGATTATAGAATAGACCACGGGAAAAGAAACCTAAGCTGGAAGAAAACTAAAATTAGAACCAAGTATGCAGGTCTTGGTAGGATTAGTGTCAAAATTATGTCTTATCTTTTTTAATTAATGAAATGATATCAGAAATGTTGATGATAATATTGTGGAAATTTGAAGAAATGTGATTGAAATGTTTTGCCAATGTATTTCAAGAAGTTATTAAAAATTTCTTGAAAGATAAGTTTCGTTGATTACCAACTCACAAAATGAACTAGCAGATGAAAATGCAGTATGCGGATGTAGTAGTATACATGTGGATATGTAGATGAATATATGTGTGAAAGAGTTCTAAGGTGAAGCGAGTTGACAGGATGTAAGACACTCTTCACCATCTAAGAGTACACAAGTGAAGAAACACAATCTTTGAAATTTTCATTCTCTTGACAAGGACTTACTATCCGGAGTTTAAACTTACAACCCCTACCCATGATTATATATATATATATATGTTTATCCAATTTACCTATTTGAAGGAGGTATTTGAGAACCTCTTTGTTGCATTATTGACATATCATACTTAGGTTAGCATGAGTGCGCTACTCAAATTTGTCTTTAACGTGAAGCATAGTGATTTCGTGTGACATTTGTTGTGTTATGGGATAACATCCCATGGAGATGACATAATTGATTTCTGACACAGTCATATCTTAACCAAGGTTCATAATAGAACAAACCCTAGGGATGGATTTGATGGGCCTGGTATTGATTTCATCACTCTCTCCTTCCTTGTTAATTATATTATGTTTATACCTAGGCCAAGACCATTGGCAAGAAGAGAGGTCGTACCAAGAAGGCTATCCATTCCTTACGGTTCAAATGGGAAGAAGATCATCTCATCACTCTCTAGGAGTTTCATGATCTCTGTTGTGGTTTTAGTGGACACCATTTCCATGGATATTAATTTTCCTTTATTAGTTTTGGCCACCTCAAATTCTTTTGGGTCAACGAATTCAGCCTTCGGAATGCTCAAGGTAGTCATGACCGATTGGTTTGATGGAGGCGGCATGTTTAATTGTTTCACATGTAGCTCATACTCCGAATGAACCCATGGTTTCTTTTTGAGATTCACTAAGTGAATATAAAAAGTTTTAGATTCCCCCTAAGCAAAAAAGACCTTCCACAAATGGAGAAATCTAACTTCTTTGGAAAAATTTGAAGGGATGGCCTTCATCTGATGAATCCATGGTCTATCAAGGATCATGTTGTAACTTGTTTCTCTATGAATAATGTAGAACTCCATTAAGATGATTTTTTTCTTGAGGGTGATAGGAATAATTATTGATCCAATTGAAGTTTCCTTTAAATTTTCATACCATCATAACATGTTTCTTATAGAGGAGAAATTATTCTCCCTTTACCCCAATTTCTGTAAGAAAGAGAAAGGAACCACATTCACTACATCCCTGTCATCAATCATGTCTCTCTTAATGCAATTATTATAAGCCCAAACTTGTAGATATAAAGCAGGATCTCCTCTTCGGGATATTTAAGCATCAATAGGCATCTTTCTTATGTAAAAAACAAACCAGGTATCCTCATCACCCTGCCTTGGAGAAAGAACATCAAAATAAATATGATTTATTTGAGCTCTAAGAGGAGTTGTGAAATGAACTAGATGACAAAGACCCAGTGTGTCCAATACCGTAGCAAGATATGAAGGAGAATTGTTCAGTAAAACTAAAAATTATATGTGTTAGAAGGTCTTATTCAAATATAAAATCAATTCATAAGCTTTTATAGGTCTTACAACTATAGGGGTGTCATCTTGTGAGAAAAAATGAGAGAGAGGAGGTTTTGGAACATATTCCCTTGTTCGAGTTATCACATTAACTTCTGGTTCAACCTCTAACTCAACTAACCTTGTAATATTCATATTGTCATTAGATCCGAGGTTGGGGGAAACTCGAGAGTTTTTGGAAATTGAGGCTTCATGATTAGTATTTGCACCATGAATTTCGTTGTTTATGTTCTGAGGACTTACCTTGAAATTTTTAGGATACATAAGGAATGGATCTCGAAGATTCTTAGGTTTACATTTTGAGGAGCTATGGGTATTGTGTAATTTTTTTGTGAATTTTTTTTAGGATTTACTAAGAACATATCCACAAAGAGTTGCCTTTGGTTCTCAGGGAGTCTTTGTAGTGACTTTTTACAACCTATACAAGTCCTAGCGTCATGACTGATGACACGATGGAAACTTCAATATAGGTTAAGATCATAATTTATTGGTCTATGATAAGTGTCTTGTTGGATTTTATTATAACCTCAATTGTAGTTTTGAAATTAATTGTTATAACCATGATTCCTCACCCCTTGGCTAGAGGTTTGGTACTAGGTCGGGCCTTAGGGTTGATTTTTATGAGGAGAGAGATGGTTCACATCAACCGCATTAATCACAAAAATGGTGTTAGGGACTCTTTGACTTCCCATGTTTTTTTTTTTGTTATGGTTGTTAGTGTTACCATTGTTTGTAAAACTAGCATTCTTTGTTTGGTCAACAACACCATTAGTGATAACACTATGATTACGATTAAAATCCTTATTTCCTTAGTTTTTGGATACATTGTTTTGATTGTTTGCATTTTTTTGGTTAAAGGATACCGATTTCCTGTTCAAATCGTAAGTCTTATGCCCACTATCAATGACAACTTGGTCGATTCGAATCTCACCTTCTAATACTTCCTCATAACTGCAAAAAGGAAACTATTAGACTTCTTCCTTGGTCTATCGATTGAGTGAGTGAAGGAAAATATCACAAAGTTCCATCTCATCCATGTTGGATGCACTTTTATAGGAGTAAAGCACTTGATTCCATCTCTGGATGAAATGAGAGGAAAATTTGTTTTTCTCCTTCCTAATATGTAGAAACTCCCTTATTCTCATTTGAAGTAACTTGTTCATGTCAAAAGCTTTGATGAATTTTGAAACAAGTTGTTTAAAGTAATGTATAGAAGCTTCTAGAATCTGATAGTACCAATCTAATGCAATTTCCTCAAGATTCTTCGGGAATATTTTAGATACTAAAACATCCCAAGGAAGTAACTCCCTAATAGCCATAGTGTAGGCCTTAATGTGAGTGTTTGGATCTCCCTCCCCCTTAAATTTGGTAAGATCGGGAAATGGATGTGAAAGCGTGACACCACATATGGTAAATTCAAGGGGTTCTTTTAAATACTCAGTGTAAGTACCCATTGCATACAATTCCACCATTGAAGCTCCTTGATGAGGAGGAGGATGAGTTAGATAAGTTGCATTAGAGGCATTGACTGGGACGTATGAAGCTCCTTGATATTGCATATAAAGAGCAGGGAAAGTATACAGGTCTATCTATGGAGATTTAGAATACATATGTAAGTAGGGTGGGATGAATCTAGAATATAGAGTAGAAGGCGTGAAAATAGGGAAATTTTCATTTCCTGAAGGAGTGGCATTTGAGATCGCACTTCTGGATATCCTTTTTGTAGGATAAGCTTGAGAAGGATGAATACCCATTCCTAGTGTGTCAGATTCCATGAGAAGATCACCTAAATTTAGTTGAACTGGATAACCTTGTTATACATGATGCTGCATTGGCTTTTTAGTTGTAGGGATGTATCCCTTGTTATCAACTGGATACCTAATGTTCTTCCCTACTACATAGGTTGATTGTGAAGGTTGAGAACTTTCTAGTTCTCTAATCCTCCCTGATAAGGTAGAAATAAATTTTGTGGGGTGAGGATTGAGTTTCTTGTTTGGTTTCTTATGGTGTAATATTTGGTTAAGAAGGCACATGATACCCTATTATGAAATATTCAGTGTTGAAATTCTAGTTTAAAGGTTGATTAACCTCCTCTATTCTCACATGACTAGTAAAGTTTGAAATGTAGCTATGGCAGGCTTGCATGTTATTGATGTAGTTGTCACCCCATCCAGAAAGGGAAGTGGATTATTGTTAAATGTTGGTGTAATATCTATCATAGCCACATGGCCCACCAAACTCTATACTAAACATATTTTAGGAGCTATAAAATACCTACCAAAATAGGGGAAGAAATTGAAAGATGAGGTAATAGCAATGAAAAAAAAGGAAATAAGAAGGAACTAGTCCTTCATGTCAACTTCACCAATTTGTACGAATAAAAATTGACACGCGACCTTCAATCACACTAGACCTCCTGAGGTCATGCCGAGATAGCCAATGTGGAATATTGTAGGGATGTTGATGGGAAACTATAGGAGAATCAAGAATTAATATCGGGTAGTCTAACTTCCTAGTAGTCGAACTGGTCAAGGGGAAATTAGAGGCTAAGTGCAGGTAGCATAAGTACCCTAATATTTGTTTTATTTATCTACCTAAAAGGATATTAATTAGATAATAGGAATAACCAAATAAAATAAAACTAACTAATCTAATCTAATTTAAACTAATATTTTTGTATTTTCTAGAATAATGGTGCGCATAAAATAAATGAATAAATTATCTCTAATTTAATTAATCAATCCTAAAACAAACAAACAACCAAATGTAGGTATTTATCTTTGTAGAAGAAATCTGATCTATTCTAAACAATTAAAGATTCTCTAAACTATGGATGTGAATTAAATCCTCTATTCTACCTCAGAGGCACATGAAGTAATCAGAGATTCACAAAATCTTTTCTTCCCCTATAACTTCCCTGACAAAAGTAAAGAATATTTTTATGGAGGATCTTCTAAATAAATCAGTACTTGGGTTTATTTCTAAACTACCAAAGAATATTTCTTCCAAAATCACTTCCTTACAAATCTACAAAGATAGGAAAATGAAGCTATCTATCCTAAGAAATATTTTTTGAAATAAATGATCTACTATAACTATTCAATGATTGCAAAAATGAAAATGGAAATGAATTTTCTACTGTATTAAATAATATGCATACAAATTTCACAAAAAAAAGAAGTAAAGAAATGACGAAACCAAATTACAACACCAACCTATTAATTAAAGTGTTGTGGCAATCCAGTTGTGGTGTGCTCTTGTGTCCCCTCAATATTTTTTTCTGACCTTCGATGTATACATGAGTCTACTAAGCTAAGATTGTAGAGGAAGCTAGAAGAAGGTGTTGGAGAAAGAAATGGCTTACTAGGAAATCTAGTGGAAATGCAAGTAGAGTAAGAACAATGCAAGTGAATAGAGCTTGATTTTGTAATCTATAATAGGATTATACTAACATACCATAGCAATACATGAAAAAATTATCTAAATGTTTTCTTCAGAAGAAGCGATGGTTTTATAGAAGGTTGGTTGGGCAGTGCATTATCACACTTGGCAAAAATAGGGTACCACATCAACACATGAAGGGGCAGTTAAACAGTCAACTAGAAATTACAAGTGAAAGAGGAGATTTCTACAATTTAATCAAGCTTAAAATCAGCTAAAACGATTGAAAAACGTGTTCTATAAGTGATCTGAAGTGAAGAAAAACACGTCTAATTTAGGTATAAAGAGTTCTAGAAAATGTGCACAGGACCCCCACCCTACATAGGGCGGTGGTTATAAGACTGCCGCCCTACCTAGGTGGCGGTTACATGACTACCACTCAGGTAGGGTGGTAATTTTGTAACTAAAGGCCAAAACTAATGTGAAATGTTGTGGGAAGCTATAGAAAATCAGGAAATTGCTAAGTAAGGTAAACTAGGCTACAAATATAAGTTGCAAAGAGGTTATGGAGCTCAAATGCATTTAGAAAAGATATGAACCATCATTGGGGACTTTAAACCACTTTCTGACAATGTATCACATGCAAATTTGGGTGCGTACAGGTACCTTCCCTTTTTATTGTTGGAATAAAAATATAATATGGTGGTGAATCATTCTATTAAAACTTTATTCCATTTTTATTCATCACTCACTATCATTTATACAACTATACAATCAACCATGAACCATATGTATGTTTACTTAAGCATTGAAATAACCATACATAGGAGAAAAAGAAAGAGAGTACAAAAGAACAAAATGTTTAAGTGGGAAACACTCAAGGGGAAGAAAACCCACTGAAAATTTTCTTATATTACATAAAGCAAAGAGATTTAGAGAAGCACCAACTTCACAAGGATACCCAACCCCTAGTTTAGTAGAGTAACAACCCTACAAGGAGCGTTAACCCCCAATTTATTGAAGCAACCAATCCACAAGGAGGATACAAACCCATAATATGATCAATTTCCAACTCAAAAATATGTAGATGAAGATTTGTTTCTGCCACAATTGATGGAGATCACTAATTCAGCCCACACACCTTCTTCAAACCCTCATTCCTTCAACTCGCTCAAACTTGGATTTTCATGTCTTGATTTGAAATAAAAATATTAAATTCATAATCTCTAACCTTATTTTTATTTTTTCACACATATTAACCTCTAATTTCATTCCCTTGAACTACTTTGAAACTCTCACCTAGGTCACATTTTCCCTCCTAGATCAACTAGTTCAAATTTGAACCAAAAATTTAATTTTATACCCTTCTCTTCTCATAAACACAAGATAGGTCAGTAATTAATCATTATTTCAAACAAAAAAACTCCAAAATATAACAATATACTCATTCACATTCATAAAGTTGACCCATGTATATCAACCATGCTCAAATGCACTAAACACGCTCAAAATAAGCTCAAAACCCCATCACTTGGATCATCAAAGACCAAAATCCTCATCACCGTGATTAGTAAAGATGAAAAATTCATCAAAAATTTCAAATATGACATAAAAAAACCATCCATGGCCATACACTATCTTTTAAAAATCAAATTCCTTGTAACACTTTCAAGAAGGCTCATATCCTTCACCAAAAAATTGTTTCCAGGAACCAGTCTTCACCTATCATGCTATAGATCACCCAAGAACATCTCAAATTTCAAATGTAAGAACTCATTGAAAATACAATGAGATTTATAACACATCCATGCTTTCTATATCTCATGAAACATCCATATATGAAAACCACACTCACTTTCCTCTTCACCAAACTCAGCTTCCTAGAAAGTAGTTTTAGAAACACAACTGGTTTGCACCCTTTCTGCCACTTTTATGACATCCAAAATTCCTTCACTAGGAACAAAATTCATCCATATTAACTCTTAAACTGATATAAATAATCATACAATCCATCTCATGCATCATCAACCTCAATATTTCATCCTGAGCAATCCTGTTATGAAAACAAAAAACCTTCTTCTTCACAAAATGATCTGGATTGCCTACCAAATATTCTCATCAAGAAAAAAACCATATTCCATTGGAAATAAATTTTAATATAATTTCCATAACAACTTACATTTACTTCCAACTCCAAGTGGAATGCCTTTCACCAGATCCATCTTTGAAACTACTCAATTAGGCTTCTAGAACTCAAGAACTAGTCTTGAGGTCAACTTGCTCCATCACCTAAAAAATCATGAAATAACCTTATAAATATTTTATAAGCACTCATAAACCTTCAAAAAGCATGAATAACTCATAACTATCACCTTACCTCATGAAGAAACTGAAGACCCTACTCAAAAATAGATCCTTCATATTTGACCCTCATAGAATATGTCATAACTTCTTTATACCTTATCCACAACTCAATTTTTATGTATCATTGGAAATATATTTGAACTATAATGACAACAAAACTTGAATCAATTTTTAACTCCACCTATAACTTCTACAATTCAACTTTTACCTTAGAATGCTCTAAACTACCCCAAAAACAAGTCCTCATAAATAGGAAACACTTTTCCATTTAGAACCTTAAGCATGATCTAAAAATGTCATGGACATCTATAAAAACTCCAAGTCTAAAAATAAATAAATTATTTTATACCTTATTTGGAGAAATTTTCTGAAAACTGCACTTCTTCAGAAACAGTCATTTTTGGGTGGGGCCCACATATAGTAACAAGATCTAATACACATTTCTGTATATATGGAGGAATCCTATACAATCTCCAATCATCAAATTTTCAAAATCAATCAAAACTGGTCCAATATAATCCTTTTCCTTCAAATCACTTCGAGCTAGGGTTTCAAAGCAACTTATCTTCTTAACGATTGTTCATTAAAACCAGAAAATCAAACTACCTCATTATTTTTGTGAGATATTTGTAACTGAAATAAAAATATATGCCAATTATGTCAAGTTCCCATGCAAATCATACAGCCCATAAAGAGCATCAAAAGGTCAAATTTTACCTCAAAAACACATTGTGGAAAATCTAATTTTACCAGAACTCATGTATCTTGTAAAATATTTTTCACTTTGACCTAAAAATTGTCATAGAGCATTGTGAAAACATATTTTAACTATCAATACTCATGATCTAGCTCAATTATCTCTTAAAATATCTATCCATTAAGACTTACATATGCCAACTTAGTTTGTCTTCACCTGTTTTCTTTAGAAGGACCATGAAACACCACCAAACCTCTGAGATATGACCTGAAAAATCATTATAAACTTCATGTGCACTATCACCATGCTTATAGAATTCTATAACATGACTGATCAACTCCAACAATCGAGTCACCATACCATTCGACAAGCTCCAGGACTATGAATAGGCCTAGAATGACCTTACTCAACCATGACATCACATGAACTAACCTTGTTGACCACTTATAGAATCATTAACACCTGTCAAACATCATACCAAAAATTTTTTACCTCATGAAAACCTTCAACCACCTTGGGAAGACTCATTCTATGACCATACAAGCTAAACCATGCTCGAGGACCTCATAGAACATCACCAAACTTGGTTAGTACCAATAAACCTTTATATTTGACATTTTAGCAACACCTCAAGGACACTCACATGACTTCATGACACCCTTTTCCATTAATGATAACACTAACACACAATTTCCAAAAATTTTCCCATTTTTCATTAATAAAAACCACCTTCAGAAACATTGATGGCAAAAAATAAGACAAAAAACCTACGTGACTCTTTTCCATGTTTATGATGATTCTCTCCCCCTTTGACATCTATGAAAAAGGCTACTATGATGACTAGAAATGGAAAAATGACAACCCACACCAAGACACAATGAAAACAATGCACAAATGAAAAACTTACCTGGCTTGACTCCCCTTTGGACTGAAAAATATTTCTTCTAACCTCAACAGTAGAAAAAATTGTTCCATGGACCTGATATGAGCCTAAAAAAAATCCCCCTAAACTAATAAACTCTTCATTTTATCTTTATCTCAGAAAAACATCTCTATCTAGGCCAAAAACATAAAACTCTACCTCTAATACCTCCATAATACCACTTAGGATTAAAATTCCTAAACACCTCCTTTAGTGCATCTTGAAAAAACTCCTCCAAGCTCCAAACTCAACTCAAACATACAAAACAATCTCTGAAGTCTCCCCCTGGAACCATATTGTCCTTCTGATTAAGAAAAATGTGGATAAATTCTATGAAAATGTTTAATCTAATTGTTATTCCAGAAGTAAATAAATATTCAATGAAGTATAGAAAGTAACCCAAGAAAAATAAGATAGAAACTATGAAACCCTAATTGTAAAAAGGGTAGAGAAATCCTTAGTTGATTTGTAATGAAATCTAGACTATGTCAAAGTGTTGACCCGATGAATAGATAGGTAAAAGTGTCACATAAATACTTAATAATGTGTTGGACAGGGGCACCCAGAAAAGGGTAAGGGAGCCTTCAAGCTCTATAGACTGTTAGTGGGCACTTGTGAATGTGAAAATGCTTATAAACCATCTTTCAATGGTTGTAAGGTGTTCGTTATCCTTTGCATTTTTTCACTAGTATATCACACATTGTTTATCGAGGTTGATGGAAACTTGTAACGAAATAATGACCTGCAAAAACCCTCAAATAGACATCAAATCCTAAACATGAAAGATGAAAATTGAGGGGTCAGATTATCCTCAGTTGTCACAATGGTGATCTTATGACTGAGAAATGCACTACATCTCATACCCAATGTATTTTTGTGTGTGTGTGTGTGTGTGTGGAATCATGTCCTAAGTGGCTCTTGTGCGTGTCACAGTTGATAACAATAAAAATAACTAGATATAGAGAAATGTAATAGATGTGTGCATGAAATAGTACAGACTCCCCTCCTATGAATTGTATGTAGAATAATGCAGTCACTTTCCATTGAATGGATGTTAGAGTGGATTCTTGAATGCTATTAAATAGCCTTTGGATGCAACCTTAGGTGGAGATATCTAATGTTTAGCTTTTGGTCCTTTATTATGGTCACATAACTTTATATTTATATGATTCCATTGCTTGAATTTCATAATTAACCCTGAAACAGCTAATTACCAAAAATATAAGATGCTCAAATAGCTATAAATCACCCAAAATATGTAAGTAAAGTACAAAGAGGTCAAGGTAACCCAGAGGGGACGGGGGTGCCTGGTGCTAGCATCTTGGTTGGGTGCTAGTGTCTAGAATCGGAGAAACTGAAGGTTTAGAGGTCAAACTAAACAAGACAGTGTGCTAGATCACAAGTGGTAGTAGAAAGAAAGGAAACATTTTGAAAGACATGGGTTAATTATTACTTTTATTACTTAGGAATCATATGAATAGTAGTATATAATCAACATTAGATAATAACCCAAAGTGCATGATTTTGTGTTGACATTTTCCCCCACTTTATGTTGTTAATTGAAATCTCAATTACATAAATTAGATAGAGATGTGTACCTGATAACCATGTATATCTATAGTGAGAAGCATTCCAAGAGACAAAGAAAATCGTGGAGTGATAAAAAGGTGGAGCATGGAGACTAAAGATGAGAAAATGCAAAAATTGATGAGATGCTGACCCTAGGGTGGAAACACATGTTGTAGATGTTGCAAATGTGTCTGTTATTGATATCGATGTTGATGTGTGTGATTTTTTTGATGTTGTTATTAATGTAGGATGATGTTGACTACCACTTCCCATACGGATGGACCTACAAAAGAGAATAATGAGTAGTCAAATACACATGTATATGTGTAAAAAAGTATGTAATGAAGTATGTAAAATGAAAAATGTGAAAAATGAACATGTTCACATAATTTTTGATGAGGAAAGAGGTAGAAAGGATCCTATAGATTTTGTAGAAGACCGAGTTTTTTGGGTGATCTCATGCCAGTTGTGTCAGCTACGAGATTTTTGGTTGATTTCATGCCAATGATCCAGAAGAAGTGTAAAAGAAAAATTCTAGTTTCATCCTCCAACCTTTAACCGCTTCCTGCATTTTGGAACACCACTACAGATGGTGTGTAAAATTTTGATCTAGTTTGACTATTTACAATTTAACGTTGTGGATGGGAAAAGAAGTTGTAATGTATGGATGTTGAGAGCTAAAGGACTATCTGTCTTGTCAAAATATGCTATATGGAGTATTGTAGACTATGTTGCACTAAATATTTTTGTGTAACTACCTCCTCATTACAGGCATCTAAGAAGGGTCTGGGGAACATAGACACTACTTTCTTGGTTTGGGCATTAGTTTCTATGTTGTAGTAGGGACCCAAGTTAGATTATGATCCCTTTTTAATGTTGATAATTGTGTTTTACTAGTATTTTTATTTTTTATATGATGATTGTAAACTACTGTATGGGGTGACTGATTCACCCAAATGATGCCCCCTCATTTTGGGTGCATGAGATGTTGCTGAGGAGAATACAGACCAACCATTGTGCTGAAACTATGCCCTACAATGGGAAGTTTTCTTGTTAGAAACCAAGGAACACGAAAACAAGTGGATAGGAGATAATTGTTAGTACAAGAAAACATGCATGTAAAATATAGGCTAAGATGTAACAAGATAATACGCAAGAAGATAATGTAGACCGCAAAAATCAGGTTGCAAGCATGGGACATCAATCACGATGTCGCAAGACAATCAAGGTCGACTAGGCCAAAATCAAACAAGTGTGCACACAAGACAAAGGGAAAAGCTTGTAAATAGTGGAAAATAATGACAAGTAAGAGAAAACAATGTAACAAATAGCAATGGAGCAAATATACCTGCAAAACAAATGTTACACATGAAGAACCCGTTAGCATGTTAGAAAGATAAAAATTATGTCAATGCGTGTATAATCCAATAATAATGTTCTATGAAATAAAATGAAACAATAGAACATGTAGTGTATGAAAGAGGATGCCCTCAGAAGCCATTGTGGGACTGGTAATAGGTACTGTGTCACACATTCATAATGCATATATAGATCTGTAGAATCTACACTCACAACTAGAAAGAAAGTGAATGCAAATGTGTGTATGGAAAAAGATAATGAATTCAAGATATCTATCTATCATATGTAATAAGATGTGCATGTAATCTTAAGAAAGCAAGAGTAAATGTGACCAAGATATGTAGTATGTTATGAATGAGATGGAATGGAATGTAGTGTGAATGATAGAAGCAGTGTGCCCCTTGAGTGGATTTGTATGTATGAGATGAGGTTTATTGATACATACCCCTTCAGTAGTCAAGAATGAATTGTAAAGCAAGAGTGCATCTTCATGAAATGCTTTGAATTGTGAGTACTAGAATTATGTGATCATCAAAGTGCAAATTATAGAGTGTGTGAGTGATTGAGTGGTGTGAGGTACATTTGATATCTAGACACTTAGCAGTCAAGTAAAGACTATGGAACTAGAGTATGTCATAGGGTAATGAGTGTAACATGTAGAAGTAGATTTCATAAAGATATGTTGTGAATGTGTAGAATAGATGTTGAGAAATAGATGTGTGTAGTGTGTAGTGTGTAGTGTGTAGTGTGTAGTTCGTAGTGCGTAGTGCGTAGTGGATAGTGTGTAGTGCATAATGTGTGTTATGCAGTGCGTAGTACGTAGTGAGTAGGCAGTAACGAGTAGGGTGTAGTGAGTAGTGTGTAGTGCGTAGTGCGTAGCGTATAGTGTGTAGCACATAGTGCATAGTGCGTATTACGTAGTACGTAGTACGTAGTACATAGTACGTAGTGGGTAGTGCGTAGTGCATAGGGCATAGTGTGTAGTGCGTAGTGTATAGTGCGTAGTGCGTAGTGCGCAGTGTGTAGTGCGTAGTGCGTAGTGCGCAGTGTGTAGTGCGTAGTGCGTAGTGCGTAGTGTGTAGTACATAGTGTGTAGGACATAGTGCATAGTATGTGAGGTTCATGTATATAGGATGGCCTCAACATTCAAGTGTGAACCATAGCATGAGAGTGCCTCATTGAGAAATAATTATACTATAGTGTATCAAGATGTATATGGTGTATGTGATAGACTAGATGTGAAGTGATGAGAAAATAAAACACTTGTCAATGTTACGGGGGTAAATAAGTGTGATGCCCCACCAAGTGTGTGATGATAAATGTTTTATCTGATAAAAGTGAAAGAAGAGGGTCCTCCACCTAATGCTTATGGATATAAAGGTGTGAAATCATGCTCTAAGAGTGGTTTTATATGAGATAAATGTTGTGTAGGTGAATGAAGAATATATGCATGCAACCAATGAGTATACTGTGGAGATTGCAAGTACCTTGGCATAACAGAATATGTAGGTGACTAAAACCTATGTGAAGAAGAACATGAAGGTGATGAACACCTATGTGGAGTTAAATGAGGTGGTGACATATGCCTAGATGAAGGATATATCCTACCAAAGGACCTATAATGATGTGATGGAGTAGTAGATTGATGAGTCCGCATAGGCTGTGTGTTGATAGGTGAGCTAGGAGCAATTTGTGCTTTAGGTTTGATAGGCCGCAGGGACCTATATGCTCTAGCTGATGCAATGACAACCTCAAGAGGAGGCTGGGGCCATGGAGTGGATGGTAGAACACCATCAATATAGATGAATTTGTTTTTTTGAATGAATTTTAGATGTAAGATATTCATTGATATGATAGGCTGAGATCTGTAATTCTAATTGAGACCTCAGAGCATATCACACCGTTGAATTGTTGGTGCCATAAGAAAAGGTACAAACATGGTGACAAGATCGACAATGAATTAAAGCTTTACAACCCCATATAAGTTATGGATTGGATATGAAATTTGTGAGAGTGGATAGCTGATAGCGAAAAGAAGTTCAATATAACACACACTAATGCATCATGATGGATCAAATTTAGTGTTACTAATATAAATGGATTCAATAGAAGTGCTAATGTGCAAGTGATCATAATATAACGTAGCATGATAATCATGATTGGAGAAAGAAATAATTGGTGAAGAAATGTCAACATGAGCAACTAGGAAATAAAGATCCCCCAATGTAGAAGGAGGCATTGCACGATATGTATGATTAGCTGAGGAATCAAAAACTTTTTTGTCATGTTCTGGAAGAGGATTGTTGAATATTTTGATCTTATAATTTTTGTTGATGAGTGGAGAAACCCTAGGCTCTGGAAGCTCAATTGCATTATTATCGATCAGATCTTGAATGACATTGTAAATTTTAAAACAATGATCTATAGAATGTCCAACGCATTGATGATAGTTACATATGATTTTTTCATCATAATTAAAACCTTTAGGACAAGATGGATCTAAAATAAGAGGTGGAGGAAGTGTGATAAGATTGCCTTTGACAAGCTATGGTATCAGAACATGGGGAGCAACACTTAGCTTTGTATATGTTCACTTAGGTGGTTTCCATTGAAGTTCCTTAGTATTAGAGACACCATTGAAAATGATTTTTACGTTCATAGGTTTTGGTTTATGGCTTGAAATTTGATTTACTTTGAAAGTGCATAGAAGACTAAGCTTTTTCCTGATACGTAAGATTTCCTATATATAAGAGTTTAGGTTTACGTAGCTTAGGAGTATGGCAGAGTTAATAAAATTATGGAGATGTCTCAAAGATAACACTCTCATGGAGAGGCATAAATAGACTTTGAATGAGTAAGTCCTAAATTTAAGAGTCTGCAAGTACATTAGACATATTAGCTAAAAAAAATTGTATCATAATACATAATGCTCTAGATGTTCATTAGATCCTTATTTAAGTTGTGTGAGTTGAGCATATGAGATCTTAGAATCGATATTGATAGAGAAATGAGTTATAAAAGCATCAGCTATATGTGTGAAATATGTTATCGAATGGACATGTAGGGCATAACACCAAAACATCACTAATAATGAAGAATACAAGGGAAGAACTTAGCAAAAAGAATATGATCATCCACAAAATCTAGACATGCCACATGAAAAGCTCATATATGTTCTTTTAGATCACCATGGCCATTGAAAATGGGAAGCTTAGGGGTGATGAAATTAGGTAGAAATGTGTAAGTGTAAATTTTGGGTGCGAATGGAGTGTGAAGTAATAAACAGGAATTCAAATATGGAGATGCACGAGAAGTAGCCTATTGCAATTGTCAGATTTGAACTTGGATATCTTCATAAATGGAGGATAAATCTATAGTACAATTAGAAGAAACCTACTATGTGTGAGAAACAAGAGGTGGAGTGAAATGGTTGGTGGGAGTAGGGATAGAAACGAGAATATTATAATAAAGCGAAAGAGTGGAAGCATGAGGTTGAGTAGTAATCAAAGTGGGGATAGTAGAGGAAGCATTAAGCTCCAAAATGTTGATGGCCACTTCATGAGTAGTAAATAAAAGCAATTTTATATCCTATGGATGCTCAATGATACTATCATTAAGGTCCTTAAGGTGGGATTAAGTGAATTCACCATAAGATTGAGCCATAGTGATAAGAGTATGAAATCACTAAAGAGAAGGTGGATTCGAGTGATGGGTTCACAAAAATGATTAAGAAAAATTTGGATAAATTTTATGAAAATTATTAATCTAATTACTATTGTAGCAGTAAATGAATATAAAATTAAGTATAGAAAGTAACCCATGCAAAATAGGCTAGAAACTATGAAACCCTAATCGCAAAGAGGGTAAAGAAATCCTTACTTGATTCACAGTGAAATATGGATTGTCCCAAAGTGCTGACCCGATGAATAAATAGGTAGAATCATCATACAAAGACTTAGGAAAATACAAACGTGGAAGGATATGTTAGATAGGGGTTCCTAGAAATGGGCAGGGGTGCCTGCAAGCACCACATACTGGTATTGGGAACTTGTGACTGCAAAAATGCTCAGAAAACCAACTTTTACTAGTCACAAGGTGTTTTTTGTCCATCTCTGGTCACTGGTATGCCACACAATGCTCACCGAGGTTGCTGGAAACCCACAATGAATTAATGAATTGAAAATCCCTCAAAGAGACATCAAATCCTAAAAAATAAAAATGCAGAATGAGGGGTCGGAATTTTCTCAACTATCACAATGGTGATCTTATTATTGAGCATTGCACTACATCTCAAACCCAATGTAGTTATGTTTGTGTATGTGTAGACTCGTGCCCTAGGTGATTCTTGTGCATGTTACACTTGATAGTGAGAAAAATATCTAGATATAGAGAAATGTAATAGATGTGTGCATGGATAATTATATACTCCCATCCTATGAAGTTTATGTAGAATAATGTAGTCCCTTGCCCTTGAATGGATGCTTGAATGATCTTGAATAGCATTTGGATACAACCTTACGTGGAGATAGATAATGCTTAGTGTTTGGTATTTTATTAAAGTCACATAACTTTATATTTATATGATTCCCTTACTTGAATTTCATAATTAATCATGAAAAGGTGAACTACCAAAAAACTAAGATGCTCAAACGACTACAAATGACCCTAAAGATGTTATTAAAGTACAAATAGGTTAGGAGCATGTAGAGGGGACGGTGCTGGAAGCACAATGGACTGAGAGGGGGTAAATCAGTCCTAAAAATTAATTTTCAAACATGCACCATAAATTAAATTCATTTATTCATTCATACATTAACCATCCATAACCATATATGTGCATTATATATGTAACATCAATCATAAGAGCATGAAACAAAGTACACAACACAAGAACACCATATGTAAGTTAGAAACCCTCATGGGGAAGAAAACCCACTAACACTCTTCTTAAATTACATAAAGAAAATAATTTTAGTGAGTCACTAACTTCACAAGGAGAACCAACCCATGAATTATTGAGGCACCAACACCATAGGGAGCACCAACCCCTAGTTTAGTAGAGCACCAATCGTACAAGGAGCACCAACCCCTAATTTAGTGAAGTACCCACTCCACAAGGAGGCTACAACCCCCTAGGATGACCAAGCACCAACTCAACCACTTGTAGATGTTTGATCTCTGATTTTTTCTGCCACAACTGTTGGATATCACATATTCAGCTCACAAACCCTAGCTCAAACCCTAAGGCATCAAACTTTATTTATCTTCTTCTTCTTGATCTTTCTTCAACTCTAGTATCTTTCACACATGTTCTCAATAATTCCTCAACCTATCATGCTCTTCCTCATCCTTAAAATCATTTTCTCATATCTTCAAAATACTCTTCTCTAGGTCTCACTTCTTCTCTCCAAGAGCACTAGTTCAAAAATGAACCCAAAACATCACTTTTATACATTTTTCTTTCTTCCAACCCAAATTAGGTTGGTCCTACACGTTTGGTTTGACAAATTCATCATTAAAAAAATCCCATAACTTTATCACAATAGTCACAAGTGACCCCAGTAGACCGGCCTAGCTAAAACTATGATGTGCGGCTTTAAACAATGATCAGTCAATCAATCCAATGTCTTGCAAAATAACATAGAACACAAAAATTACCATGGGAAAACCTTTCAGGATAAAACCCACCAAAACCATTTATTTTATTACACAAAGAAAGGACTCATAAGAATATAACACATCTTACAATATTTTTTTAGTAAGACACCAACCCCTACACCTCTTTTGATATTATGCACAAAAAAGGACTCTACTGAATATTACTCATCACAATAGATTTATTTTGTAGGCACCCACCTACAAGGAAGCTACAACTCCCTGAATGTGTTAAGCTACAACTTATATTTGATTTATATACATTTTAATCATCTAGGTACAATAATTACTAATACAATGAATTATGATCACTTTCCTAGCTTGGTCTATGTTCTTTCACACTCTTCTACTCATCTGATTTGATCCTAATTTCTTAATCAATATTCTTCTCTTGATGTTCTTCTCATCTATCCTTCATCGATCTGCACTTCTCCTTCCTCTCTCTTTTCTTATGTAGCTCTTTCTTAGCTTGATTTCATCATATTCTCTCTTCCTTATGTAGCTCTCCCTTAACTCGAATACTACTACTCTTCCTTGAGCACCCAACAATAATTCCAAGTTAGAACCTTATTCATAATTGACCCAACTCTTCACTTCGAGTTGTGTGTCATGTACCTTCCTGTTTGGTCACCTAAAAATCCAGCTCATTACATGAATTTAGAAAATACCATAATTTGTTCCTTCTAATTTCGGATTGATTACATAGTTTTAAAATGTACCACCAAAAGCTATTTATTATCCATTTTCCAAAAATAGATTTTCCCATATTTTTACAATTTGCAACGTGACAGAGATGAATAAGCCATTTCCTTCTTAAAATTTCATTTCACCTTAAAACTTGAGATCACATAGAAATTTTCAATTACATTGCCACAAGGTCATTGAGCATTAAATGTTGGCAACTGAAATAGTGGATTTTTTCATTCTTTTTGGAGTTCAAGTCATACACTTGGCTGCAATCTATTGACAATTAAATCACCATCATTTTTGGAAAAAAAATTATTAATTTTTCATGTTTGAACCAATTTCATTTCCTTCAACCCTTTTAAGTCCATATTCTCTCATTTCAATACTTTCCTTAGCTCCTCTGACTTTCTCCTTTGTAACGTAGATTTTTAGTTATCTGTGGCTGTTCTATGCTTCTCATGGCATTCACAATGTCTTTTATATATCATCCTTGTCTTTTTCCTATCCACGTCGTTGTTCCACATTTGTAGCCCTATCTCTTCTACTTGAGGTTTTTGGAGTCTTCTTCGGCTTACATAGTTCTTCGCAGATTTTCTCTTTATCGGTGGCTTTGTTTCTAACTCCCTTACTCTCACGGATTTTCCTTCACCTTTTTGGTTCTTCCTTTGCATTCACAGATTCACTTATCTATTTCATGGCTCAACATTTGAATCCATGTAGCTTCTTCTCTTTATCCTTTTATGCATGGCAACCACTTACCTTATGTGGCATTCTCTAGCATTCTATGGCTTTATGCACACTATGACAGCTACTCAAAGTCTTTGGAAAATTTGTATAGGCTTCGGCGGCTATCTCCCCATGTCTGTGGCTTACACAACTATTGACTAAGTCCCTTAAAACTTATTATTTAACATCCTAAAGCCTTTGCTGACACTACCAATCAACCTTCCTCTTCTTCACATTCCCACTTTACCAATTGACTCCTTTTTCCATCAATGCAACTTGATATCAACTCATCCATCTCGACATAAATGACAACACATATAACAATTAAAAATATGCAACAATCTACCCCTTTATCATTGATGGAAACTCTCCAACCTATAGAAACCTTATAACCTTGTGATGTAAAAATACTTGCATACCTTTATCTGCCTTTCTCCTATTCTTCTATATTTATAGACCGGTTTCTATTTTCTTCATTTATCCCCCTTTGACCACAATGAAAAATGACCATCTATGCTGCATAAAGCTGAAAATACTTTTAATTTGGTTTCTTCATGTGCTTACCTCAAGAAGCTCCCCCTTAGACTTATGCTTTTTATCCATCTATTTTGGTGTGTTCACGGCGATGCTCCCCCTGAGCTGATGCATACTTTGATATATTTGAGCTAATAGATTATCTCCCCTTTACTTTGGCACTATTTAGGAGCTGATATTACCTGAGAATGTTCCCTTATGTTTTTTCCACACCCTCTATTTGTTGGCAAGATCAGGAATGACCCCCAATTCATTTCTTATGTGTTCAAATGTTTCTCTTGGAAATGGTTTGGTCATTATGTCTACATTTTCTTCTTTAGTGCTTACATATTCTAAATTCATCTTCTTTTGATTCAATTTTTCCCTCAACAAATGATATCTTATAGGTATATGCTTGGTTTTTTAGTAGAACACAAGATTCTTAGAGACACTTATTACACTTGTACTATCACACAAAAAAGGAATTAGATTTTGATATTTTACCTTGTAATCTTCCAGTGTCTCCTTCATCCATAGTACTTGAGTGCAATGCATCGCGGAAGATATATACTCTCCTTCACACATTGAGAGAGTCATTGATATTTTTCTTGTTTAGCCAAGATACCAGTCAATTTACAAAAAATAATTCTCCTCCGCTTGTGCTCTTTCTATCATCAACACTTCTTGCCCACTTTGCATCTGTATATGCTTTTATGCTAAAGTCATTGCTTTTGGGGTACCATATTCCATACTCAAGTGTTCTCAAGAGATATCTTAGAATTATTTTGACCACCTCAAGGTGTGTTTCCCTTGGATCTTATTGAAATATTCCAACAAGGCCTACCACCTACATAATATCAGGTCTTGAAGATGTGGAGTAAAGAAGACTTATTATCATGGATTTGTACAATGTTTTGTCTACCTTAGGTGAGTCATCATCACTGTTTAGCTTGCACCCAAATTTCATTGGTCTACCAATTGGTCTACATTCTTCCATTCTGAACCTTTTCATCATCTCTTTGATGTACTTGGTTTGGGATATGAATACTCTAATGTTTGATTGATTGATCTATAAACATAAAAAGAATGAAATATTTTCAAGCATTGAAATCTCAAAATCTTCTTTCATCGTGTCAAAAAAATCACATGTCATCTTATCATGGTCTCCAAAAAATATGTTTTCATCTACATAGACTATGACAATGATCAGATGTTATGCTTTTTTTTAGCTGCGAAGTTGCTGTTATCCGGCGGTTTTGGAGCTGTTTTTTGGCGGAGCTCTATATGTTGTTTCTCTTTTGGTTTCTTTTTTATCTTTCCTACTTATTTTTGGATCATTGTACGTTTAGATCCTTTTTTCAATTATATTGTAATATTTGGCTGTTGAGCCCTCTTCGGTTGACAGTTTTGCCCTTCTTTGGGCTGTTTCTCTCACCTTTAGTATCTGGCTTTTGAGCCCTTTTTGTACAGGGTATAGTCCCTTCAAAACTATTTTCCCTTAATAAAAAAAAATGAACAAATGTTATCCTTCTTCCTTGATGTAGAGATTGTTTTCCAAAAAACCTTTTCTAAATCCTTTCTCAATGAGGTATGAATCTAATCTATTGTACTAAGCATTGGGAGCTTGTTTTAATCCATACAAATATTTCATCAACTTGAACACATAATCCTTCTCTTCAGTTAGTGAAAATCCATTAGGTTGTTTAATTTATACCTCTTCATTCAAGAAACCATTTAGGAAGGTTGATTTCACATCCATCTGGAATACTCTGATCTTCTTGTATGCCGCGTAAGACAGAAACAGTCTTATTGCTTCCATTCTTGCAACAGGTGTAAATGTTTCATAAAGTTCAATTCATTTCATTTGCATGTATCCTTTGCACACAATCCTTTCCTTATTTCTTGTCATTTCTCATTTATCATTCAGTTTGTTTATGAATACCCATTTGGTTCCAATCACATTTTTGTCTCGCGGTCTGGGTACCAGTTCCCATATCTCATTCTTTTCAACTTTATCCATCTCTTCATTCAAGGTGTCTACCCAATATTGATATTTTCTTTCTTCTGAAACATTTGTGAGTTCTATCATTGACATGAGTGTTATATCTTCATGGTTTTGATGTTATCTTAGCCTTCTTCTTGTGAGAATGCCGTCATCTTTGTTTCCAATGATCTGATTGGAAGGATGGTCATTTTTGACTTGCTTGGAGGGTACCTTGGTGTCTTGTCTTTCTTCCTCTCTGTCTACTTCTTCACGCGGACTAGACAACTCTTCATCATCTTATAATTCTTTATGATTGCCATTGTGTTGAATGTTTATTTTGCATATTGTGTCTCATCCACCTTTACATAAGTGATTTTAAAAATATTTTTCAACCTTTTATTGTAGCATTTGTAATCCATGTTGACTGCTAAGTAACCAAGGAATATTCCTTTATCACATCTTGAGTCAAAATTTCCCAAGTTGTCTTCATCTCTTTTGATATAGCATTTACTTCCAAAGACTCTTATGTGCTTTAAAAATTTTGGTCTCTTCTTCCACAGTTCATAGGGAGTTTTTTCACAGTTTATCCTCAGTTGAAATCTATTAAAAAGATAAACTATGGTGTACATTGTTTCACTCCACTACCTATCTGAGAGTTTGGATTCATTAAGCATTGTCCTTGCCATTTCTTGAATAGTTTTATTTTTCCTCTCAACAACTACATTTTGTTGAGGTATCCTCATGGCTGAAAATTGTATTCTAATTCCATGTTCTTCAAAAAACTCATCGAACTCATTAGACCATAATTATCCACCTCTATTTGATCTTAGGCATTTGATTTTCTTGTTTTTGTCATTCTCTACCAATGCCTTGAATTTCTTAAATCTGTCTAAGGCTTCTAATTTTTTCTTCAAGCATGCTACCCACATCATTCTCATGTAATCATCTATTAGAAGCATAAAATATACCTCACCATTTATATCTTCACTTCTGGTGGGGCCACAAAGGTCTGTCTGGATCAACTCCAATGGTCTAGTTGTAGAATATTCCTTTTATTTGAATGATCTTCATGTTTGTTTGCCATGTAGATAGGCATTACATAGAGTATCTACAAGTTTCAATATCTCTAGCATATGTCCGACACAACCTTTTGCACTTAATTTCAAAGCTCATGTGCCATAGAAAGCTGTAGTCAATCCTACTTGTGAAGCATTTCTCTTTGTTTATATCATTGAGAACATACATGTTGTTCTTTTTCCACTTGGCCTTTGCAACCTTCTTTCCTATTTTGGAGTTTATAATATCACAAACTTTATCATGAAATAGCACATTTTCTTCACACTCAGTAGATTATGTTTCAGACCTTCAACATATAAGACATTTTGTGTGATGGTATTTCCATTATCTAAACTCAGAGTTCCTTTCCAAACTATGTTTTCTAATTTTTTTATCACCAAATCTCATAGCATCTAAAGCATTGTTGGATAATTTAATGAATTTACTTTTGTCAGCTGTCATATGGATTGAGCATCCACTATCTAAATACCAGATTTTATCTTCATTTTCCACATGAAATTTTTCCTGTATAATTGAAAATGAATATTTTATCTTGTTATCATATTTCTTTCAAACATACACCCACTTATTTTGTTTAGGTGGTTCATGTTTGTTAGTTGAAACCGTACTTCTCTTCTTATGGTAATTGTGTTGGAAACTATTATAGTTTTAACTGGTGTAAGATGGGATAAAGTTTCTTCTATATCCTCTAGAGAATTTCCTAAAACTTGGGGGATTCATGTCCAAACTAATTACATGAATAACAATAACCATAAAAATAATGTGTGTTCCTCATTGCGTATGTGATTCTTGGAGAAGAATTTATTCTCTCAAAGGTAATGATCACCTTCTTGTTTGTGATAGATGAGGTGTTAGATGTTGATGCATCCTTGTTTTCTTCATTCTTTGCAGGCTCCTTTACTTTGATTTCTTATTTGAAACCGATTCCATAATTTTCATTTGCATCATGTTGGCTGCTCATTATATTAGTAAAAAAACTTGAGCCATTTTCAATTTTTTCATACATCTTTAGCTTGTTTCTCATTTGTTTCATCTCGTCCTTCATTTTTTCCAATTCTAAGTGCAGCTTTGTGCATTGATCCTCCTTTGATTTGTAGGAGTTTGAAATATCTTCCAGCTGTGTTTCCAACTCCTTGAGCTCATTAGTATCTTCTTCTTCTTCTTCTTTCAAACTTTGTCTTCTCTCAAAGATTTAGATTTGTTCCTCATAATATTTCAAAGTGCACCTTAATTTCTAATTTTTCTTTCGACACAGTTTCAGCAATTCAAGAGCACATACTAGCTTTTCTTCAAGATTTGTTTTAGCCTCATCTTCATAAGAGTCTTCAAAATCATTTGTGTTCTTCCCTTTAGAGATGATTTCTTCATTTTCATCCAGGACCATAAAAAATCATTCTGATTGATCTACATTATTTTCATTTTCAGAGATACCTGGGTTGTTTGATTCAGAGTCACTTGATTCTTCCTTTGAATAGAAGTTTCTTTTGTTCTTAAAGAAATTCCTTTTGTCACTTTTCTTCTTATATTCATTTTCCCTTTTTCTATGTTTATGATTGTCCTCTTCATGTTCAGATCGATTATATTTATTATTGTTCAAACACCTACTAGCAAAGTGACCTACTTGTCCACAAGAAAATCCTTTAGATGGGATTTTTCCTTTATATTTATCTAAGCCTCTTTTTAATCTTCTCACAAACATGGACTCAATATTTTTACCATCCAAATCATCTCCTAAAGATAATTCTTCTTCTTCTTATTGTGCATACTGAGTTTCTTTCTTAACCTTGAATGTTACTTCTTTCTTGTTGGATTTGGATCCAATAGTCCTCATTTCGTATGCTGATAGGGTGCTCTACGATTCATCCATTGTGAGAGTATTCATGTATTTGGATTCCTCTATGGCTGAAACCTTTGCATCATACTTGTTGGTTAGGGATCTCATAACCTTTTGGACAATAATAGATTCTTCCAAATTCTCTCCTAAGCCTCTGATCATATTTATGACTTCATCAATTCTTTGCATGTAGGTGGGTATGCTCTCTTCATCCTTTATCTTTAAATTCTCGAATTGAGCTCTATAGGTATGCAATTTCGATAGCTTGAATTTTTCATCACCTTCAAACGTCCTCTGCAGTTTGGTCCATATTTAATTTTTAGTTGTGCATTGCATAACTTTTACAAACTATGTCTCAGTCAAGCCGAATAAAATGGCATTCATATCTCTTGAGTTACATTCATATTTTGCATTATCCATGGAAGTAGTCATAGACATGGTTGGAGTAGTATAACCTTTCTCAACCATTCCCAGATTTCAAAACCAAGTGACATCAAATATTTCTTCATTCTTATTATCCATAATACATAATTTCTACCACTAAAGAGAGGTGATCTAGAAAGTGACAAACCACCTTGTGCCTAATTTACTATCATACTTGTAATAGGAGGATCTCCTTGAAGATGTTAATATTATATAATAAGGACGACGCTCTGAACAAGTTGTTAGAGATCAAAAGCACTGAGAGGGGTGGGTGAATCAATGTAGATTAAATTTTTTCATTTGATGCTAATTTTAGAACCTTTAATGATGTCTGGCTTTAAATTATAACCATTTAATCAACCAAATGTCTTGCACAGTAACACATAACACATAAATTACCATTGGATACCCTTTTAGGAGAAAACCCACTAAAAATGTTTCTTATATTACACAAAGCAAGGATTCATAATAGTATAACACATGTTACAATATTTTTTTTAGTGAGGCGCCAACCCCTACACCCTTGTCGATATTACACACAATAAAGGACTCTAGTGAATATTACACATCACAAGAGATTTCTTTCACAAGCACTTATATACAAGAAAGATACAACTCCCTAAATGTGCTAAGCTACAACTTAGACTTGATTTATATACATTATAATCATATTGGTACAACAATTGCTAATACAATGAATTATGATCACTTTCCTAGCTCAGTCTGTGTTCTTTTACACTCTTCTACTCATCTGATTCTATCCTACTTGCTCAATCGATATGACACTCTCAATTCTCTTATAATATTTCCTTCATCAATTTACACTCCTCCTTCCTCTCTCATTTCTTCTATAGATATTAATTAGCTTGATTTCATTATATTCTTTCTTCCTTGTGTATCTCTCCCATAGCTCGAATACTCCTACCCTTCTTTGAGTAATCAAAAAATAAATAGTTCCAAGTTTGAACCTTATTCACAATCGACCCAACTCTTCACTTCAAGTTACATGTTTTGCACCTTCCTGCTTAGTCACCTGAAAATATGGCTAATTAAATGAATACAAGTAATACCAAAATTTTCTCCTTCTAAGTTTGGCTTGATTACACAGTTTTCAAATGTACCACCAGAAGCTATTTATTATCCATTTTCCAAAAATAGATATTCCCAGATTTTTTGCAATTTACAACGTGACAGAGATGAGCAAGTCATTTCCTTATTCAAATTTCATTTTTCTTTGAAACTTGGGATCACATAAAAAATTTCAACTATATTACCACAAGGTTAATGAGCATTAAATGCTGACAGCTGATATAGTGGATCTATTCATTCTTTGTGGAGTTCAAGTCGTAGACTTGGCCGCAATCTCCATATAATTGAATCACCATTGATTTTGGAAAACAAAAATCTTACTTGTTCATGTTTGAATCAATTTCATTACCTTTAACCCTTTTCAGCCCATATTCTCTCATTTCACAGCTTTCCTTAGCTCCTACAACTTTCTCCTTTGTATCACATATTTTTAGTTATATGTAGATCTTCTATGCTTCTCGTGGAATTCATAATGTCTTGTGGCTATCCTTCTTGTCTTTATCCTTTCTGTGGCTTGGTTTGACTTCCACAACTCTATCTCTTCTACTTGTGGATTTTGCAGTCTTCCGCGGCTTCCACAGTTCTTTGAGGATTTTCTCTTTATCAACGTCTTTATTTCTAACTCCCTTAATCTCACAGCATTCCCTTCACCTTCACAATTTTTCCTTTGCATTTTTGGCTTCACTTATCTATTTTTCAGCTCAGTCTTTGAATCCATGTAACTTTTACACTTTATCCTTTTATGTGCGGAAACCACTTACCTTCCGCGGTGTTCTCTAACATTTCATGGCTTTGTACAGACTACGATGGCTACTCTAAGTCTTCATCGACTTTTTCTATGATTTGGTAGCTATCTCCCCATGTCCGTAACTTGCAAAAATATTGGCTAAGTCCCTTAGAACTTATCCTTTATCATATTGAAGTCTTTGTGAGATGACACTACTAATCAACCTTCATCTTCTTCACATGCTCACTTTACCAATAGACTCCTTTTTCCATTAATACAACTTGATATCAACTCATCCATCTTGACATCAATGAAAACACATATAAAAATGAAAATTATGTAAAAAAAATCATCCCTCTTCACTCTCCAAGTGATATAAAACATCACCTAATTCATCTCATGCTTCAAACAACTCAAGAAAATCTAGCAGATCTTGTCATGTCCTGCACTGGAAAAAATATTCCTGTCCAGAAACTGACCTCGAAAAATTATAAAAAAATCATCATCATAATACAAGATTCTTGTAACTGGAACTATATCTGAATTATTTTCAAACACAAGTTGAATCACCTTCACACTCCTCCTATAGCTCTAGTTACGCCCATTTTACTGAACATTGCTTTTTATGGCCTCAATGCTGCCCTTTGACCATTCAACCTAAGTAGAGCTCATTTGACCATGAAATTACATCAAAATTTCTTGAAACATATTTGGAAATAAATAAAAACTCACATACATCACACAATGGAAATTTAGCCTGCAACTCCTTTGAACAACCTTGTCTTAAAAAAAACTTCTTCAGAAAATGGCATGTTTGAGTGGGTCCCACTCATCACCATATGCTCTATCCTACATTTATGGAAATATGGAAGATTCCTCTACCAAATAAAATAATCACTTTTTAAAAATATATCAAAATAGGCTTGTTATATGCATTTTTTTGCAAGCTTCTCCTAGCTAGGGTTTTAAACCACTTTAGCTTCTTAACGATTGTTCATAAAAATGTGACAATAAAACCACCTCATTATTTTTTTAAATCTTCATAACTAACATAATAATCTACTCCAAATATTTTAGGTCTCCATGCAAAGCACACAGTTCACAAAAAGCATCATAAGTTCCAACTTTCCTTGAAAATCACACTGATACTTACCCGATTGCACCAAAGCTTGTATATCTTGAAAAATATTCTTAAGAATGAGCTGAAATTTGGCATGAAGCACCATGAAATTCTGTTATAACTTTATATTCTCACCTTATATCTAAAATATTCCTAAAACTTTCCAAACATAGTGACTTACCTATGTTTACTTGTATGTTTCTCACTTTCTACTTCCCGGGGACCTCAAATATGCATATAACCATTGAATTATGACTTGAAGATCACCATACACCTCAATTACACTACCATAATGCTACAAAAATGCTCCAACAATATTTATTTGATCCAAAACTCATAATTCCAACTCATTATGCATGCTCTAGTACTAGAAACAAGCTTGAAATGTCTTGTCTCAACCACGAAATGACCATGCTGACCTCATGTAGACCCATAGATACTCATGATGATTCATAACATCCATGTTTGACCTCATAACAAAAAATAATCACCTCAAGAAGATTCATACCATGACTAGGAATACTCAAGCATGCTCCAGGACACCATGACAACTCACCAAACTTGACACAACCACTCAATTTTCATGTTATAAACCTAAATGACATCATATGGGGATTCATACTTCATCATGACACCCTTTTCCATAAATGGGGGTTGAAATCAATGACAAAAAACATAAAATGGCTAACAGATGAGGGCACCTAGCGTTGGAGTCATGGTTGGGCGTTGGTGTCTAGACTCATAGAAACTGAAGGGTTGGAGGTTAGACTGAATAAGAAGGTGTACAAGACCAAAAGTGGTAATAGAAAGAAATCAAATATGACCAAAAACATGAGTTAATTAGTACTTTTATTAATTAGGATTCATAGTAGTAATAGTATGAAATCATGACTAGATAATTATCTAAAGTGCGTTATTTTGTTTCTACACTTTCTCTAATGTAAGATGTAAAAATTGATACTATTACCTTGAATTAAATCTATGGAGATGATTCAAACACATATACCTCTTTCCTGAATGCTCCTATTAGTGTTTTCAACATTATTTCATTCTATTACACTTATTTGAGTCAAGGAATTGCTTACCTTTGGATTATACTAGTCTACTATCAAAAAAAAGTTTCTAATTAAGCCATCTATCCATCTGTCATACTTGATAGAGACAAAAATGGACTCCCCTTACCATTGAATACCTTATCACACCTGTATTATGCCATTTTAACCTTCATATACTTCTATACAACTTCCTGAATTGTTAAATGATATTGACTCACTCCCCTTGTCTTAATGACTCTACACAAGCCTTGATGTCATTCAAAAATTTGTACCTTGACTACTTCGATAAGGATCTTTAACTTACAGTCCAAGTTTAGATCTCCTTTCATACACATAACTTCTTCACTTAGTATCATATCCTCAAGTAAATGATACATCATATGCAAACATATCTCATTGTCAATAACTAGTGTATGAACTTTGTTCCTTATCTAGAAACTAATCATAATGCACATTACCATATTTAGGATTCTACCTACTTAATACAAGGATCTTATTATCTGTGATCAACTCATTGTGTAGCGACATGGTTATACCAGGTATACCTTTGTCATAATGAATCATACAATGAAACATACCTCTGATCATGTTGACAACCGTGGGTAGCGTTATAACATCAAAAAACTCCTTGAAGAATCACTTCTCGTTTTATATTAGAAAGTTTGATCAATTCATCATCCTCTTCTCAGTGCGTATATCATCTTCAAGGCTCAACGCAGATGTCTTAGGCTATTTATGATCACTAGTTACATACCTTCTAGCTTGGCATTCAACTAGTTACTTTGCCCCTATTTCTTCACATTATATTTCTTAAGGCTTATTACCTTTTCTCCCCTACCTTGGAAGATCTTCACAACATTGTAACTCCTCTTACACCTTTTATCTTGAAGCACACTTATATTGTAGACTTTAAAAAATCATACACAAACATGACACACTGTATATCAACTGAAGATCATACCTTTTTTACTTCCACATGTGTAATTATGCTATGATTCTCCATTTTATGAAAGAATAGTCTACTGAGACCTCTTCACAACTACAACAAGGCTTAATATACCTCAGATCATTAGTCAAGAAATTTTAGACTAACTATATGTAACTAATCAACCTATAAATCATTGAATGTCAGACTTTGTTTCCCCTACTCAAGTAACCTTCACATACCTGAAGCTTACAAGTTTATATCATTTTCACAATAATTATTCTATGATAATAAGAGGTCATATCATGAAATCACTATTACACATCCTTTAATGTACCCTTCTGTTGTTCCAAATAGCTCCTAAAGACCAATTGATGCCATGTTACTAGACCTTGATATTCATTGTAGTCCCTGCTATAGTACCTAATATCCACCTACAGACTTTTCATTGTGTTTTATTTTAAGAATATCTCATCATTTTACTTTCACAGACTTGGAATATTGAACACATCGCCATGCATCTTAGTATCTATAAAATCATACATTGTACCATCAAACTCATTTCTACAGCACCTACAAATGCCAAGACTGTATACAGTCCTGAACTTAGCTTGTCAATCATAAAGAACATATTTTTCCACTTTCATGGTCCTAATCAATATTTTTTACCTCCATCCTTCTCTTAATATGCAATCATACACTTATAATGTTCTCTATATTTGACAATAAACTATACCATAAGATTGAGCCTTCAACTTCCAATTTGCATGAATCACTTCTTTCTCATACCATTATGACTCTTCTTCTGATAATTTTAGCTTTATTGATGAAACTCAAGACTTTTAACTCTTCCTCTCATGGAAACATATGTTCATTGTAACAAATCACTATGGATGAAAACCTCTTTTAAGAATACAAAGAACTCTTACCACCCCTAGGAGTATGCACATCTCATAAGAAAACTAGGTCTTTAACCATGAACACTCATCTTCATACATTTTTAAAGATCTTCAAGAACCCTCACACTCATCTACAATATTGAGAATTTTACTTATTACACTTTACAAGGACACTAGTTATTTAATCTTTGTTACACAACTTTCCACAACATATGATCCCAAATGTTCAAACCTAAGACCATGTATGGCCTTAGAGAATGTTATTTATCTTTTTATCTGGAGAACTATATTTTCTTGCATCTAATATATATACCTGATCTTATTTGTCATTATCAACTCCTATTCCATATTCAAAATCATGATCAATACCCTCAAACATGTGTAGAGTACCACTTGAATTCATGAGTATACTTATAATCTCTATCATACTTACAGGTTTGTAACTCAGCATCAACTGATAAAGAAGCATGAGAAACCTTATTATTTTTTCATGAGACACCATCACATGCCTCAAAAACCATATATCATGATTTTAACATGTCAACAATATCTCCTTGAACCTTTCCTCCTTGAGTAATGCTCTTTACAAAACTTTGATGTCATAATCAAGCTTCAAATATCTTCATTCTTTATCTATGATGTGTAATCAATCCATGACACATATAAAACCTATAACAAGCATCCCAATACATACCTTCAAGACCATAATTATTTCATCTAGAAGGAGTCCTATATCACACCTTGGCAGTACATGAATCAAATCATAGACCTCTTTATGACTAGGACATGATGAAATATACCTCCTTCAAGGAAATAGAACTTGGAACACAACTTAATTGTCATGAATTCTCTTTGGATTTCACAAATCTCAAAGATACATGATTTTTCAAGGCATTAAAAAACCACAGACAAACCCTTTAGGATGACTCAGACTATACACTTCCATTAGGCCTTGACATGGCTCATATCTAGTTCAAGATCATACCTCTCTTAGATGACACTTCATACTTGATGTACTTGAACACTGAGACTTGATTATTAAAACATGTTGAATACATGAAAAACATTAAATAAAGAAACTCACATACTAGTACCTTATGAAGGATGCACCTAATAGGACCTAAGTCATGGTTACTTTACAAATTCATAAACCTACCAATTAATAAGGACTCAAAAAACCACATGGATAATTCATATCACATACCTTATTACTCTTGAACTATCCTAGACTCCAGGATTTTTCAACTTGTCATGTATAGGAGACTAAATAGAAGTGATACATATGTGAATTTATTTAGTTCTAGGCTCTTCAACTAAGGAAAACATGCTTCCTTGACTGAACTTATCTCCCATCTTGATACCATTAGAACCCACTTTGACATATTTTATGTGACCAGTCTTGATCATCTCTAATTTTGGAGTATCCTTCATATTTTTCTTTGAATCTCATATTCTAATAATCAGATCTCTTGACCTTATCTTTGTGACTCATATTCCTCTTGAACACTCTTCCATTTTTCCCATTAGTATCTTGAAACCTTCTAATAACTCTTAGAATTCCACCTTGGCGAAAAAACCTAGAAACGTGTCCTTGTCTCTGACACTTGAAACACACAACACCATTATTCTTTCCTTTTGACTCATATACACTTAGATTCCAACCATGTTCCTTAGCTATATGGCCATACTCACAAAATGAGTAAAATTCACCTTTGAAGTAGCTTTCTTTATTCCTAGGAGACCTTTTTTTTAAATCTCTATCCATATGACCAAACTCATTGTAAACATAGCAATAACCATTGAAAGAAGCACCATACCAAGATGCATTGGTTTGTCTACTAGAGTTAGACATTCTCAAATCATTCTTTATTTTCTCCTTCTTAATTTCTTGAGATTTTTGACCAGCTTCGCGATCATTCTCCTTTTGCTTTCTCTTGAAACCTAGGCATATCTTATCATTTGCATCTCTTTGTCTCTGTAAAGTCCCATCAAGAGCCTTGGTTCTATATTCTAGCCTCTCATAAATTTTCAACTTTCTAGATGCATCTTCCAGATCATATTCTAGGGATTTCAATCTCTCTTCATACCTGGAACAAATTTCTTCTTTATCCCTTAGGGATTTAGTCACTCTATAAACTTGAAATTCCAAACCCTCAATGACTTGAACATGCTCTTTCTCCATGAATTTGTTCTCATCTTGTAGACTATTAATCAAAGACTCTATAACTTCATATTTTATCCTTAATACTCCCTCAACATTTGAATACTTACCTATGTTTTTTTCTCTAAGAGTATCTCCTTCATGTTGTTAAACTTACTTCTCAATTACCTTATTTGATACTAATTGTTGGAAGCACAAGATAATAAGATGGGGGTGAATCAATCTATCAAAAAAAATTCCATTTTTATTCATCACTCAATGTCATTTATATAACCATGAACCATGTGTGTGTTTACTTAAGCATTAAAACAACCATACACAAGAGAAAAGGTAAGAGAGTACACAAGAACACCAAATTTTACTGGGAAACTCTCAAGGGGAAGAAGACCCTTTGAAAATATGCTTATATTATAGAAAATAAATAGATTTAGTGAAGTTCCAACTTCATAAGGAGCACCAACCCCTAGTTTAGTAAAGTATACCCCTACAAAGAGCACCAACCCCTAATTTAGTGAATCACCCACTCCAAAAGGAGGATATAACCCCATTAGATTATCAAGCAAAAATAATATATTTTTAGATGAATATATTTGAATTTTGTTGTTTCCACAACTGATGGAGATCACTAATTCATCTCACACACCTTCAAAACCTCATTCCTTCAACTTGCTCAAACTTGGATTTTCATGCCTTGATTTGGATTCAAAATATTTCATTCATACTCTTTAACCTTATTATTATTTTTTTACACATATTCATATTTGATTTCATTCCCTTTAACTACTTTCAAACTCTCACCTAGGTTGCATTTCCCCTCCTCGCTCAACTAGTTCAAATTTGAACAAAAACTTTACTTTTATACCGTTCTATTATCAAAAACACATTATATATCAGTGCTTCATCATTAGATAGACCAAAAAAACTAAAAACAAATAACAATAGACTCATTAACCTTCATAAAATGAACATGTGTAGGTTGTTCATGCTGAAATGCACCAATCAAGCTCAAAATCCCATAACATGGATCACCAAAGACGAAAAACCATGTCACCATGATTATTCAAGATCCTAAATTCATAAAAAAATGTCAAATATGACATAAAATCACCATACATAGTCGTAAATTATCTTTCACCAATCAAATTCCTCATAACTCTATCAGGAAGGCTCATATCCCTCACCAAACAGTTATTTCTAGGAACCGGTCTTCACCTATCATGCTCTAGATCACCCAAAAACAACAAACTATGGTATGTAACAACTCATTCGAAATAAAAAAAAATTATAACAGATATATTCTTGATATATCTTATTAAACATCATTACATTAAAACCACACTCACTTTCCTCTTCACCAAACTAAGTTACCCAAAAAGAAGTTTTAGAAACACAACTCATTTACACTCTTTCTACCACTTTCAATACCTCTAAATACCTTAATTATCAACAAAATACATACCTATTAAATATAAAACTAATATACAGCATCAAACAATCCATCTCAAGCATCATCTACCTAAATCTTTTAGCTTGAGCAATCTTGTCCTGAAACTGAGTAACCTTCTTCTTCACAAAATGAGTTGGATGACCTATCAAATATCATCATCCTTAAAAAAACCATATACCATTGGAAATAAATATGAATCTAATTTCCATAACACCTTAAATTTCCTTCCAAATCCATGTGGAATGCCTTCAACGAGGTCCATCTCTGAAGCTGCTCATTTAGGCTTCTAGGACTCAAGAACTAGTCTTGAGGTCAAATTGCTCCATCACCTCCAAAATCAATTCCAAGATTAACCAAATCATGTAACACCATTAAATTTTTTTTATAATCACTCATAAACCTAAAAAAACATGAATAACTCTTAACTATAACCTTACCTCATGAAGCAACTCAAGACCCTGCTCAACAGGACATCCTTCATATTTGACCCTCAAAGAACAGGTCATAACTTCTTCATCCCTTAGCCAAAACTCAAGTTTGATATTTCATTACAAATAAATCGAAACCAGGATCACAAAAAACTTGAATCATTTCTTATCTCAACCTATATCTCCTGCAATTCAAATTTTACCATAAACTGTTTCAAATTGCCCCAAAAGCTAGTCCTCATAAATAGGGCACACTTTAACACTTAGGACCTTGACCATGATCTGAAACTATCATAAACATATATAAAACTCTCAGGTTAAAAACAATGTCAATTTATTTCATACCTTCTTTTGATAACTTTTCCACAAAATGAACTTCTTCAAAATAATCCTTTTTGGATGGGGCCCACATATAGTCACAAGCTATAATACAATTTTATGGAAATATATAGGAGTCCTCTACAACATATAATCACAAAATTTTCAAAATCAATCAAAACTGGTTCATAATACTCCTTTTCCTCCAAGTCACTTTGATCTAGGGTTTTGCTAGGGATTCAAATCAACTTATCTTCTTAACGATTGTTCATAAAAACAATAGGATCAAACCACCTCATTATTTTTTCTGAAATATTAATAAATAACCTAAAAATTTATACCAAATATCTCAGTTCTCCATGTAAATCATACATCCCACAACAAAAATTAGAAGGTCAACTTTTACCTCAAAAACACAATGTGGAAAACCCGGTTTTACCAAAACTATTGAAAAATATTCTTCACTTTGACCTGAAAATTTTCATGAAGCATCGTTACAATATATTATAACTTTCCATACTCACCATCTAACTAAAATAGGTTTAAAAACATCTAGCCAATAAGACTTACCTATGCCAACTTAGCCTGTCTTCACTTATTTACTTCCCCAGGACCGTGAAACACCACCAAACCTCTGAGAACTTCCCTGAAACTCATGATAAACTTCATGTAAATTGTCACCATGCTTCTATCATGATCCAAAATGAGTGATAAGCTCTAAAAATCAAGTCACCATACCATTCTACAAGCTCTGAGACTAGGAGTAGACCTAGAATGACCTTACTCAACCATGACATCACAAGAAATAACCTTTCTGACCACTTATAGACTCATTAACACCTTTGAAACATCATAACAACATTTTTTTACCTCATGAAAACCTTCAAACACCTTGGGAGGACTCGTTCTATGACCATAAAAGCTAAACCATTCTATGTGACCTCATAAAACATCACCAAACTTGGTCACTACCAATTAACCTTCATATTTGACACTTGACCAACACCTCAAGGAGACTCACATGACCTCATGACACCATTTTCCATCAATGGACTTGACATCAAAGACAACACTAACCAACATTTATTTTATTAGTTTATTAAATATACTTTAATACTGATGTTATCATACTTGACCACTTTATACCTCATTATCTTCATCATATGTCTCTTAACCATAAGGACATGGTAATTTTTTTGGTGCATCTACTGAAGTAATAGATATTGTAATAGAGAGTATAGATAAAGAGTTATAATCAATAGTCATATTTGGATTTACCTCAAAACCTAAACTACTCTCACAAAAATGGTGGCTTGTTCTCATTCTTCCTGTTCCACCTCTACCTCTCCTCCATAGTGTTATAACCTCATTGCCATAAATCATAGAATTTATTTTCCAATTAAGAATATTAAAAAATTATATTTAATTGAATAAAATAAAATTTATTGCATCATTTTTAACACTCAAACATACATGATGAGGTATTGATCTACTGCTATCAAGAGTCGTAGGAGGGAAATCTATATAATAAATTAAGTGAGGATCTAGAAGATAATATGAATCATTCTTATGCACCATATTTTCATCCAAATCACTTTTCATGTATGTTTAAAAAATATTATTAACATTTACCAATGTGGATAAACACACATTTATGTTTCATTTTTATCTAAAATGCATTTTGTTTATCTAATCTGACAATCAATAATTATTAAATATATTAAAAATGCACCTGTAAATTATTTATGTGCTCCATGTAATATTAAATGTTTCAATCCAACATTTGTGAATTGTAGCAAAACTCCAATTTTTCCAATTGAACTAATTCTATATGCATCAATTTTCTTAATGGATCATCATATGCAGGCCTTAGTATTTTGAATTCAACACAATATGTGTGCCCTAGTTTTCTCTATCCAACACAATATTTGTGCCATAGTTTTCCCAATTGAATATTTTTTTATTTCTCAATCCAACACTATTTTTCTCTTTTCAATCCAAAATAATATATGTGCCATAGTTTTCTCAAACCAACACAATAGTGATGCCCTAGTTTTCTCAATCTAATAATATATGTTTTCTCTCTTCCAAAAAACATGCACATATATTCCAGGTGATACTTTTACATCTAAGTACACAATTTTATAATTTCTTATAAATTGATTTTTGACTTTAATAAAGATACCCTTACGTCATAAAGTAAGGTATGTTAAAGTTCAGGGGGAAAATATCTTGTAATACACCACAAAGTCAACTTTTTCAAGTTGTATATTGAATATGACAAATAATACATTACTTATGTCATCCTAACATCACCTTAGTTTTGCCACTTAAAGATGAAAACTATGTCACTATTTAATTCAGCTTGATATCCCTACTAATGTCACCCTAACATTGGCACTTTGCAAGGATAACCTAACATCCCCATGCAAAGTTAGATAACATTTATGAATTAATTTCAACTTTAGGGTTCAAAATTTTACTCTTTCAAATTTAAAGTGTTTTAGCTATGACTATAACTTAATTTAGTCAAATTTTTGTAGTGACACAGAGGATTGGATCTTGATTCTGAGTTTGATCTTTATTTATGTTCTAGATATGGTTAATTGGATCTTTATAATAAACTTCCATTTTATGTTGCATATATTTCTATAGTATGAATTTTTTCTCACTTTATTTCTTGGCATGTAACCAATGTGTAATTTGTATGTAGGGTGTGTTTTTAACTTATAACATATTGTTTTAAGATTTGTAAATGGATTATAATTGTAAATTCCCTAGACTAGGATGATAACATGTCCTAATGATTTATTCTAAGGATTACTACTAACATATTTTACTGTATTTATTCATATAATCTGGATTGGGCCATATTTTAAGCTATTTTTAAAAATTTATTCATAAAATAAAATAACAATATATCATTTTTAGAAGACGGTGATAAAAGAATAAATTCCAACTTGTGTAGTGTATGATGTTTCATCTTCATTTAAATATAATGGTTAAACTTCTAGATATTTGATAGACTAACATATGTGTAGGAATGACACACTCTAAAACCTTTTTATTGCATGGAATGACGTTTTAGAAAGTTTTCACATGGTGGTTGCATGTTTCTGAATGTTCTACAACATGGCATAATGTGGTGCACGATATTTATGTGGTACCTTTATATTCTAGTATTATTTTTGGCACAAGGTAATGTAATGTAGGGTATCCATTTGGTGAATTCTCAATAGAGTGATGAATGTGTGAGATATGTTTAGATTCTTGAATATTTTTACTAAATATTTGAATTACTTTAGCACATTTAAATATATATTTATTTTAATATTTGTGGAAATACTTATTTTTATTTGTTAAATATATGAATGTGAATGTGTATTTTTTATATTTCTTGAATTCAAATTAGGACCTTATTGGTAATAAGATGATATACGTTATGCATGAAAAATCATAATCCATGAAAGACAAAGAAAATAAGGGTCAAAATAGTCCATCCCATAATTGTACAATGTATACTTTTGGGGCCCTAAAGTTGTATAGTATATGTTTCTTAGGAAAATTTAGTAATTTTTAAATAATAGAAGGAGAGGGAAAGGGGAAATCAGAGGGGAATGACTAGGAAGATATAAAAACACAATAATAACTCATCAATAAAAATTAAATAATAGGAACTTTATACAAAAAGTTTTTTGACGAAATAATAGTTATTTTAACAAAAATAAAATAGTATAACTATTCACATAAAGTTTTTGGTACATAATAATGCCATGAAAATGAAACATTAGACCAATGATGTGTCTCAAGAACAAGTTACAAAAAACTATAATAATACTAAGTAGAAACCGTGAAGAGGCCAATAGGAGGGTCTTTATCATCCATCTTTCCCCAACCACCATCTGTAAGATTGGTCCCATATGTAATGGTATCCTAGCTAGTGGATGCATTCTAAGTGGTTATTGCAGACTCCTCATTGTTGCGGTCTTGCTCATCGACTAACAAGATTGATAAGGATAATTGGTGAACCTTATCTAAAGAAGATAAAGGAGCCCAATTATTATAACACTTTAATCGATATCCCCACCCTCTATACAAACGAAGTAGAGGAAAGTGGTATTGAGGTGGAGATCCCCACCCGTATTGATTAGGAGAGTAGTGGCAGAAATTCTTATGGTGGTGACCCTTATCTCTTGGAGATAGATCCCTAGAGGGTGGTAAAGGTGGAACTTAAGCCACAAAATAAAGAAAATTATCCTAATAATCAATAATTCTCTAAATATCATACACATATAGAACCACCTTTTAAGATTACATTTGAATCTATAAAGAGACATTTGAAACAACCATATCTTAGTTAAAGGCCGTGAGATTGTAATCAATAGTTGCATTAAAAAATATAGATACATTTCTCTCTTTCCAAATTAAAAATGAAATTTCCACTCTATAAGCATACCAAATATAGGTAATATCCATTAGGAGATAACACCAATATCCAAGGAGGATATACTACTAGAAAAATGGTTCAGGTCTAAAGGGTTTGAAAAAATCATGAATCTAATACCAAACTATTTGATATTTTTATTTAAACCAAAAAATGTGTATAAGAGTCCTTTGGTGACCACAATAAGGGAAGTGTGGTTATGGAGATCCTAAATGAATAATCCTTTTTTTGAGAGGAAAGCCATAATAAATTAAACACCAGGAAAAGTGAGTGAGCTTGGGCTGAATGATGACATTCCATATTGCTTTAAAATTGTGACTCAAATAATATGAATAAGAATTAATAGACCATCGAGAGTCAATCTTATCCACCATAAATTTTGAGGAAATAAATTCATAGCCATTTCTCAGAAAATAATTTTGAAATGGTGTTTCAAGAAACCATTTCCTGTCAGTCCATCATGGGTAGGATTAAATACTCTAAGGATAACATATAATATTTCTTGAAAGGAATCTTGATTTTTATTTTTAAACATAAATTTAGCTTCAACCTCTAGCCAAGAAATTAATCTCTTGGATTGTTTATGAAACACATCATGTACAGTGTGAATCCTTCATTAGAAAACCTTGACGGCCTGAATCTAATGAACCTCAATAGAGGGGTGTTGATACCACAATATTAGCTAAGGATTGAGTAACATGCAAGGGGTACCATCAAATAAGAATCACACTCAAGGAAATTTTAGTTTAGTGTGTGTAAATGATGAAGAAGAGAAAAAAAATGCCATGTAGAGCACACAAAGAAGGTTGAGTTGGTAGAAATTAAAAAAATGAGTAAAAGAGGTCAAATAAACAATGACAAGGTGTCAAATATGGCTTAAGGAATGGAATATTGGTGACTCTAACATATCTTATGATATGTTAATGTAAATCATGTAGGATAGAGTCATGTCCTTCTCATTGAATATGACAAAGTCCTTGGCACCATTTATGCATTAAATGTGTCCCCTAGCTGATAGCTCCAGATGATTACCAACCACTATGAGTGGGATTGGATCCATATTTTAATTATAACTCATATATAAATAGGCCACTTTCACCTAGGAAAAGGGTTGTTGATTTTTTATTGTTGAATATAATAGTTATGGGTATTATCCATAAAAACTCTAAGATTTGAACTAGACTTAGTCTATAATTTATATAATTTGTTAATGGTCTCTCTATAAGATTTGTCTAAATGAATTAATATATGAATGGTTATTTTTATTTCTTGTGGTACGAGTCTCATGGAGGTGTATTAAATGGAAGTGTATGTATTCTTTCTTGTTTGATATAGATAGTTGTTTTTTTCACACCATTATTACTAAGTGCTATGGCACACTTCTTATTCCCTAAACTAGCTAGGGACCTATGTTAGAAGCCTAATCATTGAGAGGAGGGGTGAATCAGTGTCTTCAAAACTTTAACTTTAGTTATATTTACTTTTACTTAACTTGTGCTAATGAAAAAATAAACCATTCAACATTCATTAATCATTATGAGCTTATTAGGTATGAAATAGCCATCGACAAGAATATGAAACAATAGAGAGAAAACATGAAAATATCATATAGGTGGAAAACCCTCAAGTTGAATAAAATCGAATGATCATTATATTAATAGACAACAATCCAGATTTAGTGAAGCACTAACTACAAGGAGGCCCAACCCTTAATTTATTAATCACCAACTAGACTTTAGCAAGAACCAACTTATAAGGAAGCACCAACCCCCTAATTTATCAGGCTCCAACTAGAATTTGGGAATAACTCACTTGCAAGGAGTCACCAACCTCCTAGGGTTTTAGTGAAGCACTAAATCTACAAGGAATACCAAACACCAACTTAGACACCTAAGAATTTTTTCCACCTCTTCTTGTTGTTATCTTAACAAATGATGGAATTATTTGTTATTATATTTCTTCTTCTCTTCTTCCTTTTGGTTTGATTTCTATCTCTGATGTACTCAAGCCTCTAAAACATACTTTGATTAATCATGAGTTGTTCTTTATACCATTTCTCTGGTGCTCATGAAGACTATCCAAACTTCCTTGTTTTCTCACTCGCTCATCTTCTTCTTCACCTTCTAATGATAACAGACAAACTACCTTTCATAGCTGGAAACCTTCATATTTTCAGCATTCATGTGTTCTTCATGGTATTTAGGACCCCATACACCTCTGTTGGACCCTTGTAATCTTAACCAAGTATGAAGGTGCGTGAGCGCGCAAGGTCCTAGTTATAAAAAGGTGCACAAGGAAAAAGTGCACGAGAGAAAGGCTTCTAAGGGAAGCACATAGCACGTGCAATGTGTGAAAGGAGGCTCAGGACTTAGTCAATTTGAGCACCTAGGGTAGAACATGTGAAAAACATGATCGGTTGTGCATGGATAAGATGCCATCCTAGTGATAGGCTGGCCTAGGAAAGAGCATGCCCCAGATGGAATCTTCTCGAAGATCATCATGAGGTAAAGTGTAAAGCCCGGGCCTGAAGAAGCATGCTCACATGGACCACATTCGACACTTGGCACCAAATCTGATGACACTGGAAGGCAAGTTGGCAGTGTAGGAGAATTATAAATACAAGTGCCTATAGAGTAAAATATATCTCTAGAAGTACAAGGTATAGTGGGTTAGAGAGTGAGTGGAGCCTTGTAGAATTACTGCGAGTGGATATTTGTATTTAGGAAAGAATGCACTAAGCATGGATTTGTAATTTTTCTTTTTCTATTAGCTTAGTTACATACGTCCAGAGATATGCATGACTATGGTCTACTCTCTCTGACACTCTGTAATGATTCAATGAATATAATGAGGTTACCTATTACAAATAGACATGGATATCAATGGTTTTAATACACTTTTATCTCATATGGGGTCCCTTTCCTTTCATGCTATGTATGAATACTTGTATAATTCTTTCTGTTACAATATATGTTCTAGATTCTGTTAAAGCACTTGGTCTGAAGTGACTGCAAGGATCTAGAGGTCATTCTGAGCCCTATGGTTCTTGTTTGTATTAAACTTCCCTCCTAAGAACTCTTACACTAATCATAGATGATTCTTCCTACTAAACTCACATAAAAGAGAGACTCGGTATTTGTGCATGCCTCAGGTGAGCCTTCAACTTCTGTTGGGTGATAGGTCAGTGTGCATAGGGTTCCTTCCTTTTTTGATAGGAGTAAAAATGACTACATCTTGGTTCCATTGTTAGGACCTCTTTTCGAAGTTGTAGTGGGATATAGCATACATCATGATTTGTGTAATGAGGAATGACAGAGCGGTTGACATTGGAAATTGTTGAATCATGGTTCAAGAGAAAAGAGGATGAATTTTCTAAGAGATACAACACTGGACCCAAGATTAATACACGTAGATGGGTAGAAGAGAACCTCTAACATGATCTGTATGAGACCTTCTTCTGCTACTTCCCAGTAGAACTATATGAGTTGCTTTCAGCCTATGCATCTAGATCAAGTTGGCATTATGGATTGCATGTATGGACTGAAGAAGAATACCAAAGGTATAGGATGCAGATCTGATTTGGACCCATGCTTTAGATCATTGGTGGAGAAGAGTACTAGCTAGTTACACTATGGAATACACCATTTCCATGTATTCTTGTCCGGAGGTTGCTGAGTTTGAATTTCTGTGAGAACCTAGAGGAACGTTTCTATGTGTTATTCCCCTAGCTATGAAGATATTGATGGTTACCATGAGTTTAGAGGCTTTCCCAATGGCTAGCTAAACCATTCTGAGTATTGGGTAAGGGAGCTTGGGTGGAGGAAGATGGCAGATATCACTACAGAGAAGGAGAGGGAAGAGAGACGGCTCAAGTATAGTGAAGCATGTGAAAGGGATATTGCTAGATGATGCAAAGCTGCCAGTGTGATGGATCTATGGAGACAGACATTGTGGGAAGGAGTTAAGGTTCACGTGGAGGATGTAAAACCTGAGCAGTCTATGCTACCCCATCTTGGAAAGCATGTGAGGGTGACCCTTTCAGCTTCTAGTGAGAGTTTGTTGCACAAAGAAATGAGAGTCATTGGCGCGTATCTGAACCCACCCAGTGACCGAGCCCTAGCGTTTTGATTTCCCGAACCAGGAAGAAGTGTTACTGACCCAGTTGATATTAGTGGAAGAGACAAATACACACCTAGGAGATACTATTTTACAGTCCCTTCTTCTATGGCTACACATATTCTAGTATTTTGAGGAATATTTGGATAAGGAGTGAGTGTACAAGCTTTTGGTCTCACATCAGGGAGTGGAACAGGAAAAAATAGTGGTAGCAGAGCGTTATCACAGACCATCAATGCATAGTCCAGTGGGACCATGGGGATGTTTGGCACAGCTCCTATAGGCCCTTTTGGACTGAGTGGTTCGGGTGGATCTGGTGGCTCTGGAGGCATAGGACCTGGTGGATTAGGCGGTGGAGGAAACACCAGAGGGAACCAAGGGTCAGGCTCAGGAGGACAGGGACCCCAGCCACCACCTCAAGTATTCTTTGAAATGTCTCTGCATTTGCCAGATTACTAGGGCATTGAGGATTTTGTGGAACATGTTCACAAGTGTGAACTACTATGGCACGTGAAGGGTGTCACAACCCCAGAACAAAAGGCTAGTTAGTTTACAACCACGTTGCAAGGGTGCGTGCATAGCTGGCATAGGAAGTATGAACCTCATCAAATAGTGGTGGACTATACTGCCTTTAAGAATACATTCTTGGCAAAGTTCCACATCCCAGAGTTTGAGCAGAAGAGCATCAGTGCTTTGAAGGAGATTCAACAAGGAATGGCAGAGAGTGTGTGGGAGTATGATGCATGCTTTAAAAATTTCTTGTCTAAATTATCATATGATATCCATCCTTCTCAGCATGCATAGTGGTTTGTTGGAGGATTAATCACCCCTTTTAGAGGGGCCTTGTCTCATAAAACTTTTACACACCTGCACGAAGCAATGGAAGATGCCTTACATGCCAAGGCTATTGGTAGTATTGATACTGGCGTTAGCCCATTCTTGGAAGCTCAGATTGTTGCTATGGAAAAATAGTTGGAAAAATTATCTGTGAACACAGCCCATGAGACCTGTAGTGGTTTATGGTGCACAGATTGTGAAATAGAGGGACACGTTAAGGATAATTTCCCCCAAAGGATGGTATGCACTTTGATAGTGGATTATGAATTTTTTCATGGGGACCATGATGCAAGTAGATGTCCCTTACTGAGGCACGCAATTAGGAAGAATGTATCTTATTACTGTAAAATTTACACCTCTATAACCCATGACACTAAGGACTGTAGGCTCATTGATAAGATCCATGAGGCCATTGATCATAGGGTGTGCCAAACCAGCATTGCCAGTGGTTCGAAGGATAATGATCACTGTTATGAGGAGTGCATAGAAGATGTTTTTGAGGAGGATTCTGTGGTCAAGGTAACCACAGAGGAGGAAGGAGTGAGTTCCCATGTAGAACATGTTTCAACTATGGATCTACAAAACATTACAAGCATGAGTGCCCAAACCTGTTGTAGTTCTCATGGTGCAGAAAGAAGCATAAGTATGAGGAGTGCCTAAAATTATTTCACCACATGAATCAAAAGCACCGGAAGGACAAGGACACTGCAATGGTCAGTATTAAGAAGGCAGATATACAGTGGATGCCCCAGGTAATACGGGATGAAGGTTTGGAGCATTTCTTGGTAACAACAAGGGAAGAAGCCACACGCGTAAGAGAGGTACCAAGATAGAAAACCCTGGTTTCAAGGGAGGAGGTCATTCATGGAAAGTATCCAAACCCCACGCATCAAAAGGAGATCTATCAGGACACCATGGATGTTATTTAGAGCTTACAAGGGGAGATCCAATGTCTAAAGGATAAATCCAGTAGGGAGGAACAAGGAAGGAGAGTTGAGGCACAAAAGGATGACCTAGATGAGGTTAAGGAGGTGTGTAAAATGCTAAGGTAGGAGAATATCACTCCCTTGCTAGGATCCTGGTTGAGAGAGAAAGTAATGCACACCAGAGAAGAGCATGAGAGACGGGTCTTGTATGTGAACCTTCCCCCTCACAGCCTCCACTATGACAAGGAGATTATGTTGAATTCAGTTGTAGATGGATGGCTCATCAGTAATATCCTCATTAACACAAGCGCGGAGGTTAATGTTCTGACTTTAGATGCATGGCATCATATGGTAAGACCTGTATTACAGCCATCTTTGAATTTGTTGTATATGGAAAAAAAGACTAAGGTAATGCCCATTGATGTCTTGAATGATGTGGCTATTACTATCAGGGAGCTAAGTTTACTGGGGACTTCGAAGTCTTGGCACTTGCTGAGGTGGACAATTTCCCAGCACTACTTATGCATCCTTAGTGTTACAAAAACAATGCAGACCTTCGGTTCAATAAAGGGTACACCAGCTTCAAGAACAAGGATTAACGGGTCATTATAACCCTGGTTGATGGTAATTTGACACCCTATATTGAACCATTGGGGGAAGAAGTTATGGACAAGATATATGTGCGCTCAATCAGAGACCCTAAGATGATACACCCTACTAATAGGGTTATCTAGTTTGAAGATGCTCAGTCAGTGAGTGATACCACCAATCTGGCATGTGACAATTGGGCACATGGAACTTATGAATTAATGGGATGGTAGTTGAAAGGGTCAGTGACCAAGGTAATAAAGGCGTGCACAGTTAGGTGCCTTGGAGGAAAGGAACCACCCAAGTATTCAGGAGGAGCCTTCCCTGAGATTTTTTTACATGAGGTAGAAGCTCAGTGGAAGGATGAGAAGGAACAAAGGGATATGTTAAGTTATGTCTTGCTTGGCACAGAAGTGTGGTGGTGGGCCACACATTAGGAGATCCTTTTAGAGTGGCACGAGGTAAGAATTACTCTCTCTATCAGATTTTCTAGGAGTAATGTACCCACCATCATCAAGGAGTACCATGGGAAGGAGCCCACCTCTTTCCATATCTAGGAGTGTGAATGGGTCTGGAGAGAAGGAACAGAAGCTTTGCCACCATCCCTCTGGGTGCACAAGTTGTATTCTACACTACAGGGTTACACACGTGCATGGTACATTCATTTGGAGAGACGCCGCCAGAAAAGGAATTAAAAAGAACTCGTGGCTGACCTTATTCAAACCTTTGAATATCAGAGTACCAATCCATTGGTTGATAAGGCCTTGCAGGGTATCAAGTTCCTTACCATGGGAGATAGTGCCAGGATAGAAGATAGGTTGTTGGAATTACTAGGTGAACTAGGATTGGAGGCATGTTTTGAAGAAGCAAAGAAAACATAAGAGTTACAGCTTGAGTGCACGTGTTTGGAAAAATAAAAGGGAAACTTGGTATATGTGATCGATGGAGAGGAATCGGAAAGCTTAGATGTTAGCCATTCTGTAGGGACACGTGAGGTAGTGGATAGTGCAGATGCTTGCACGTGTGCCTACCATGAGCCTTTAAAGATGAAGAAAGTTAACATCGGTTTAGAAGAAGAACCTAAGGAAGCTATTATTGGGGATTACTAGATAGAGAATGAAGTATCAAAAATCATTGATCTGTTGCGTGAATTTGAGTATTTATTTCCATGCGGTTATCATGAACTCAAAGGCATTCACCATTCCTTGGGGGAGACGAAGATAAAACTGAAGGACAGTGTGCACCTGGTTAGGAAAAGGCCCTACCGAATGAATCCCAACTTGTGTGTAAAGTTCAAGGAGGATATAGACAAAATGATAGCTTCTAGGATCATTGAGGCAGTGGAAGAATCGGAGTGGATAAGTCTGATGGTAATCAACATTAAGAAGGATGGGCGGAATAGAATTTGTGTGGATTATAGGGAATTGAATGCAGTTTGTGTCATTGATCCATTTCCAACCCCCTTCACTGAAGAAATTTTACAAGGAGTCGCTAGGCATGAAATATATTCCTTTACGGATGGATTTTCAGGATACCACCAAGTCCGAATTACAAAGGAAGACTAGGAAAAGACAATTTTTGCCACTAAGTGGGGAAGTTTTTCACATACGGTCATGCACTTTGGGTTAAAGAATGTGTCAGTTGTCTTTTCACGCATAGTGGTGCAAGCATTCCATGACTTCATCCATAATTTCTTCATGTCTATTTAGATTACTGGATAGTATATGGTCTGGTAAAAGACCATTGTGACAATTTGAGGTTAATGTTTGAGAGGTGTAGGCAGTAGAGGATATCCCTCAACATTAAGAAGTGTGTGTTTTCTACACCATTTGGGACTTTATTGGGGCATATCATATGTAAGGAGGGCTTGCTGGTAGTTCCCGCTAAAGTTATAGTTATTGTGGGGTTAAGGGAGCCTACTAACCAGAGCATAGTGCGTTGATTCCTTTGGCAAGCAGGCTATTATAGAAAATTTATTAAGGGATATGCCAAGATCGCCACGCCGTTAGAGGAGCTGCTTAGACATAAAAGTGCCTTCCATTAGGGAGATTCATAACAAAGGGTGTTTGATACATTAAAAGATAGGATTATTACTATGCCTATTTTATGGTTTCCCTCTTGGGACAAACCCTTTCATGTTCATGCAGATACCTCAGGATCTGCCATTGGAGCAGTGCTTGCACAACTAGGTGAAGGGATTGCTGATCATCCTCTCTATTTTACAAGAAAGAAGTTGACATCGGTAGAGAAGAATTATACCATAACCAAGCACAAGGAATTATCAATGATCTTCGTGCTCTGCAAGTTTAGACAATATCTATTGGCAACACCCTTTTTTTTCTACACCGACCACATGGCATTAAAGTACTTAGTGAAAAAGCCTATTCTATAAGGATGCATATGTCGATGGGTGTTGTTGTTTCAAGAATTTGAATTCACAGTTGTAATAAAACTTGGAAAAATTAACTATGGACCTGATCATCTGTTAAGAATTGATTCAGGGGAGGACGCGCAGAGTATTGAGGAATTAATGCCAAACATCCAAATGTTTAGGTTACGGTGCACGCCCTTGGATTTAGAGGAGATTGCAGTATTCTTAAAGGAAGGTGTGGCACTGAACGGAATGAAGACATTGGAAAAGAAGTTGTTGGCCCTACACACCGCACCATACATGTTAATCAATGAAGACTTATACAAATTGGGACGTGATGAAGTTTTGCGCAGGTGTGTCTTAGAGCATGAGTGCCTAGCCATCATGGAGGAAGTGTGGGTGGGCATTATGCAGGTGATGCCACTGCACACAAGATATTAATGGTAGGTTTATGGTGGGAAACCTTGTACAAGGATTGCAGAGATTATTGTAAAGCATGTGACCATTGTCAGCGCATTGGTAAACCATGAAGGAGAGATGAAATGTCTTTACACCCTATTCCTAGTGTAGAGCCTTTTGAAAAGTGGGTGATAGACTTTTTAGGACCTATTACACCAGTAGTGCGTAGGACTGGGTCATGTTATGTCATCACTTTCACATATTATCTCACAAGGTGGACAGAGGCAGCCCTAACTAAATATTACACTGCAGAAACAGCGGTAAGGTTCTTATGGGAAAACATTATCATGAGGTATGGATGTTCGTTGAGTTTGACCAGTGATAGAGGTACACATTTCTTGAATGAGACCATCAGGATCCTATTATCAGATTTCATGGTAGCTCATCAGAAGACTTTTCCCTATTACCCACAAGCAAATAGAACCATGGAAGCATTCAACAAGATACTGAGTCATAGCTTGACCAAGATTTGTGATGTCAGAAGACTTGATTGGGATGACAAGGTATTAGCAATACTATGGGCTTATAGGAAAACAGATAAAAGACTAAACAAAGCCACACCTTTTCAATTGGTTTTTTGGCACAGAAGCTATTTTTTTTGTTGAATTCATGTTTCCTTCTCTACGAATAGCACGTGCAGGAGGGTTAGCCAAGGAACAAGTGCTGGAAGAAAGAATTGATGAGCTAATGAAACTGGATGAGAGACAATCACTTGCCCGATGGAGCCAAATAACAGAAAAGGAAAATTAAAAGGCTTAGCATGATCACCATATTAGAAACTAGAAGTTTGAGGTTGGGAAAGGTCTTATTATATGATTCTAAGTTTCTGCGCCATCTTGCAAAGTTGAAAGTCCATTGGTTGGGTCCTTACACAATATCGTACATCATTGATTTGGGCATGTGCCAGTTATAAGCGCTAGATGGGACGAAGTTTCTTGGACAATTCAATGGCAGTAGGCTAAAGCCCTACTACAAATAAGTATTCTTAGTGTTTGTAAATAAGGTAGTTTTGTCAGTTAGTTTAAAATTTTCTTTTATGCATTTTCCCTTTCTTGTGTTTCCCTTTCGCGTTGTTGTTTTGTTTTGTGCCTTGGGCGCCAGTAACCATATTGCTATTTTTGGAGAATTTTTAAGTGCGCAGAGGACCATGCATCACTTTAAGTGTGGTATGGAGAAAGGTGAAGAAGCGCGTGATCAAATTACCAAGGAAGTTGTGTTGAAAAGCCTTGTTGAGTAGCAGGGTTGAAAGAGGTATATAAAGAGGAAGATGGAAGAATGGTTGTTGCCAGGGTAAAGCTACTTGTAGATCCCATGTACTAAGGAGGAGAAAGTGCATTTGAAAGCAACACAAGGTAGGAAAGATCAAGGATCGGGACAAAAGAAGTTCCTTTGGCATGGGTTACGCACGCAAGAGTCTCTTGTCAGGTTGTATTGGTTACACGCCAGAAGGTTGGAGGAGTTTTCACGCAAGTTAGCCATGTAAGGAAAGGCACTGAAGATGGGCTCTATTTGAAAAATCCACATTAAACGAACAAAGTATGATGGTAGGTGAAGTAGCATTTAATGTTTAGAAAAGATAAAAACTGTAAGTAAAGGGTCGGGGCACTCTCATTTTTACCTTACGAAATAGAAGAGTTTGAGATATAAGCAAGTTCCATAAACTAGGGCTTTCAGATTCGATCAAGTGAAGGAAGATCTGTGAGATTGAAGAAACTATTTGAATTTGTGAACCAGAAGGGGGGTTACATGGGTGCAGAGAGAACGAAGAAATGTTTTCTTGTGAAGATTTTATCCCAATTAGGGTTCAACAAACTAGGGCATGATGTAGAAGAGTCATATCACGAATCTAAGATCTGAGGATTAGAAGAAGTAAGACAAAATAACAAGGAGAGGATAGGAGTGATAAAAATACCTCGACCATGGCACCCAAGAAAGGAAAGGGCAAAGCCAAGGCTAAACAACCAGAACCCGTGGTAGACAAAAATGAGGAATGGTATGCAGAGATGCAGTACCCAGATGGGGTGATGATGGGGAAGGAATGGGAATCCCACTTGAGAAGTGTACCTGTTAGTGATTATAATCACCACATCAACATAATATAAAAGGAAATGGCATTGCAATTACTACGCCCCACCAACAAAAAAACACCTAAGGGTTTTCCTATATACAATGATGACGTTAAGGTTAAAATGGAGAAGGTAGGGCTATTGCAACTCTATGAGTTTCCTTATTTTGGAAAGCCAGAGCACCTGTACCAGTGGTTGATGTCATGGGTGCACGAAGACTACTTCCACTTTATAGGGCACAAGATGTGTGTGACTCCCCAGATGATTTCACAATTTATAGGCCTCATATGTGAGGGAGATAGCCTAGAAGATTACCTTGGTGACAAGGAAGCTATTCAAGATACCATCAACGAGTATTCCTGCAAGAAAGGGTCACGGTACTATGAAATTTTAGACATCAAGGACATCGTAATGAAAATGGTTGCGCATCTAGTAACTACGTTGAATGGCCAGGAAAGATGGACATAGGTAAACAAAACTTGGCTACATGTCTGCAGGAAGATTGCAGAGGGAACTATATATAATATATCTGCATACATCACGGAGGAAATTTTTAGTTACGTGAAGGAAGGGGACAAGATCCTCTTCGGTAACCTCTTGCTCACCATTGTATTTGGGGAGATTGAGGTGCCTGACGCACCAGAATAATTTGTATGGGAGTACCCCACCGAGGATCCCTTGCCCACAAAGAGGTTTGAAAAATATGCTTGCAATATAATGACAACACTCCACAAGGTGCAGCTGGAAAAAAGGTACACACGCCTGAGGAATGCATTCAGGGTAGAGTGGAGAATCTCGGAACAAATCCTAGTAACCACTGAGGGAGAAGCTGAATTCACGGTCTACCAACACTACTTCTTGGGTAGGTTCAAGCTGATAGATGAATCATGGAGCCCTTGGTGCAAGCTCCCCTTCGCATTTATTGCCCAATACTTCCAAGTGGGAGTGAACAAGTTTAAAGAGTCAAAGAAGATAAGATTGGAACTTGGTAGGCTGGACTGGGAACACAGGGAGATGAGAAAGAAGATGAATTACCCTAGTGGTAAGTTTGCATACATGGACAAGTACGTATCGCATGAGATTCAAATGACAATACCAATGACTCTCCCCATCGCTGGAGGATCAATGACGTGCATGTACTTGCGCATAAGGCCAAAATTTGAGAAGGGTGTGTATCTAGAGAATGAAGTCTCCATACCTGAAGACCCCTTTGGGAAGAAGAAGCCAGCATCCAAGAAAAGAGGAAGAGGAGAATAAGAAGCACCAGTTGTGTAGACTTCTCAGACAGTGAGCATGCCATCCATGAGCACTAAACCAATCACTTACATGCGGAGAAAGAAGTCTCCAGTGAAGGAGAAGATGCTAGAGGTAGAGGGACCTATGCAACCTTTCTCTAAGGAAGAATCACTTGAGGAAGAAGATAGAGCTGAATCCCTTGATCAAGAGCCACCTCTCAAGAAAAAGATAAGGGTTGATGAAGAAGCTAACTCGGAAGCAACCGACAGCTTGGAGAAATACATGGGGGGAAGAGGGGATGAAAGTGAAGAATATGGTGACAACGAAGAAGAGATAGAGAAAGACCAAGATCCATATGTGTTTAACATTTATGACTCAGGAGAGGAGAGTGGAGATGAGAAGTAAGAGTTTGTATTCACATGGCACAAGGGTGCACAGGATGAGGAAGATGGCAAAGACATGGAGGATGAGGAGGTTACTAGGGAAAAGGAGAGAGCCATAAGTTTTAAAAAAGAGAAGATCACAGAGGTGGCAAAGATAGAAGCACAAATAATGCTCCAGGTCTTGGTATACCAAGATTTGGAGCATAGTGTGGACATAGTGCTAAAGGAGGGGAAGGAGGAGAACATTGAAAAAAAACATGATAGCCTTGGAGTCCCTACTCTGAAAGTAAGCTTCCCCAAAGGCACATGCTCAGGTAGAAGAAATATGGATGCAGAACAGAGACAGGTAATGGGCTATGTTGATGACAGAAGGAAGGTGTTATGCACACGATTCCAGAGTACCATACCCACAGAAATGCTCATAGCCATGGGGTTTTTTGAGAAGGATAGAATGTACCCCAAAACCAAGAATATGATCTCTTGGGCGTTCGAGTCCCACGTTGATGAGACAAAATTTGAAGTCTGTCAAGGATCACTCATCACATTGCCAGACTCTAAGGGGGTCAATTCCTTAGTGAATGCTCAAGATCTCACAGACGAGTAGGTCTGCAATGCACTGAAAAATTTCACAGTCGAGACTATGGCTATATTATTTGCATGCAATGACAAGATTAGAATCCTTGAGGTGAAGTTAGGGAAGAAGGAGGAAGAACTAGCGGAGAATGCCAAGAGCTTGAAACATGAGGAACTAATTAGTGCATAGTTAAGGCGCGAGTTAAAGGAAGAAAAATTAAAGGTGCAGGAAGTATACAAGAAAATGGAGTCTATCAAGGGCACCATCCTCCTAAAGAACTTAGACTTAGTGCCACCTATACAAAAGTACTCATCCCTCTTAGAGTGTATGGAAGACCTAATGTGCGTCCTCACTATGGAGAGATGACACTTGGCCTTGGAGTCTACTGAAGAAGTGGCCATGTGCTTAAAAGAGGAGGAATAATTGAAGGTGGTAGCACTCAATGTAGAGTATAGCCAAGTACTCACGAAGGTTAAGGTCGATGCCCAGTCTGCAAAAACCGCATATGATACATGCACATATATGGATAAGGTGGCAAGCTCCTTGGTCGCCATGCTTGAAGTAGAGATAAAAGAGTTTCAAGAAAAGAACAAGGGGAATAGGGTACAGAGAGACACAGTTCTATCCAAAGTAGAGAAGAAATCAGAGTCAATTGAAGCTTTAAGGGGCTCAATTAAGGCCCGGCTCAAGGAATTATACCGAAAAATCACTAGAAAGATGGATAAACTTGAGGACCTGGGCAAAGAGATGGAATAGATTGTGGATGTTCTGGGCACCCAGGGTGTTGGCTTGAGTTTTGATGAAGTGAGCACCCTGGTGGGAGACCTCTGCCAGAAGGTACAGGGTGAGGTTGGAGTATGGAATAAGCTAGAGGCAGACCTTCGAAAATATTTTCCTAGCTTGTTGAGTTGATGCTCCCCCCATTCTTCATTCTTTCTCTCGATTCTTTCATTCCTTATTCCTTTTGTAAAGTGTAAGATGATTCATTAATTCATTGGACAACATGCATCTTGGTCAAGTGAAATGTTTCTGAGGACGGAGAACAGGTGTAGTGTGGGGTGATGTTGGACCCCTATAATCTTAACCAAGTATGAAGGTGTGTGGGTGCACAAGGTCCCAGTTATGAAAAGGTGCACAAGGAAAAAATGTGTAAGATAAAGGCTTAGGGAAGCACATAGCACGTGTCAAACATGAAAGGAGGCTCGGGACTTAGTCAATTTGAGCACCCAGGGCAGAACATGTGAAAAGTGTGATCAGTTGCATGTTGATAAGCTTCCAACTTAGCAATAGGCTGGCCCAGGAAAGAGCATGCCCCGGATGGAATCTTCTAGAAGATCGTCATGAGGTAAAGTGGAAATATCAAGCCTAAAGAAGCATGCTCACATGGACCACATTCGACACTTGGCACCAGATCTTAGGATGCTGGAAGGTGAGTTGGCAGTGTAAGAGAATTATAAATACAAGTGCCTGCGGAGTAAAATATATCTCTAGAAGTACCAAGTATAGTGGGTTAGAGAGTGAGTAGAGCTCTACAGAATTACTGCGAGTGGATATTTGTATTTAGGAAAGAATGCACTAAGCATGGATTTGTAGTTCTTCTTTTTCTATTAGCTTAGTTACATACGTCCATAGATATGCATGACTGTGGTTTGATCTCTATGACACTCTGTAATGATTCAATGAATATAATGAGGTTACCTATTACAAATAGACATGGATAACAATGGTTTTAATGAACTTTTCTCTCATATGTGTTCCCTTTCCTTTCATGCTATGTATGAATTCTTGTATAATTATTTATATTATAATATATGTTCTGGATTTTGTTAGCGCACTCGGTCTAAAGCGACTGCAAGGATCTAGAGGCCGTTTTGAGCCTCTAGATACAAGTTCATGTGGAGTAAAATATATCTCTAGAAGTACAAGTTATAGCAGGTTAGAGAGTGAGTAGAGCTCTGCATAATTACTATGAGTGGATATTTGTATTTAGGAAAGAATGCACTAAGCATGGAGTTGTAGTTATTATTTTTCTATTAGCTTAGTTACATACGTCCAGAGATATGCATGACTGTGGTCTACTCTCTGTGACACTCTGTAATGATTCAATGAATATAATGAGGTTACCTATTACAAATAGACATGGATATCAATGGTTTTAATGCACTTTTCTCTCATATGTGTTCCCTTTCCTTTCATGCTATGTATGAATGCTTGTATAATTCTTTCTGGTATAATATATGTTATGGATTTTGTTATCGCACTCAGTCCAAAGCGACTGCAAGGATCTAGAGGCCGTTCTGAGCCCTATGGTTCTTATTTGTCTTAAACTTCCCTCCTAAGAACTCTTACACTAATCATAGATGATGCTTCCCACTAAACTCACATAAAAGAGAGACTCGGTACCCACGTGTGCCTCAAGTGAGTTCTCAGCTTCTTCTGGGTGATAGGCCAGTGCACATGGGGTTCGTTCCTTTTGTGATAGGAGTAAAAATGACTACATCTCTTCTAGCTTGCACTTTTCTCCATGCCCTCTCTTCACTCAAAATAGATATAAATTGTCTTGATTATATACCTGTCTCAAGTATAACCATCATATAGGTCAGACATGATGCATTAGGTCGGTCATACAAAACCTAAAAATAACATATCAACATACCTTAGTTATGTAATTATAACAACATATGGATCAGCCATACATATAAAAACATCTCACAAATCTGCAGTAACCACACCATAGACTTCTTCTAAATTGTCATGACCTAATTATGTCATTTTAATCTTCATCTACTTGATATTTCTCTTTCTATTATTCTTATCAGTTCACAATTTCTTCTTTATATATCCATTATTTTTAACAAAACATCCCGGTCGGATAGACAATAGAACATATGGAACATTTTAGTCACAAAAATAAAGACTTTTGGCTAGCAACAAGAAAATCACAAATTTGTTTCAAATTAATTGAAGGTCGAAAAACTCATAAATGCATTACAACATTCATACCACACTATTGGTACCATATCATAGCAAACCATAGTCTTCAGATAGACTCCAAAGCATTTAATTCAGACTCTAAAGAAAATAGAATAGACTTCAAACATAGTATGAAGCAATCATATCAGACTCTGAAGGATACATTACATCAATTAGCCAACACTATTGATCCCATACCAATACAAACCAAAAACTTTGGAAAAACTTTGAATCATTCGAAGAGACTTTAGACATAATCCAAAGCTTTCTCCTTTAATAATATTTCAACAATATACTTTGGTTTATTCATCTAGCTCTTTTACTCATTTGTCCTCTTGTTTTAACTGACATTCATACTTCTTCACATACATTCTAAACCTCATTATCATGTTCAACCACCTTTTATATAAATGTACATTCTCATTTCATCAAGATATCATGTTCATGCCTTCTCACAAGACCTATTTATCTTTGAATTCTCTCTCTCTTTGTACTCAAAATGACCTCACAAACAACTGACTTCCATCGTGTAGACCTTGACATAAACATTTGACATCAATGAAAACTCCTAGAAAACTCAACACATTACTCATGCAAAATACTTTGACATCAATAACCACAACCTACCAACAAGCTCTCCATGACACCAATCATGCACAACACTACTTTGACATCAATTAATAGAAAACACATTGATGGTAAAAATAATACAAAATAAAAACACATCAAAATGATACATTGCATTTTCACATTCTTTCTTTATTGTACTTAAATGTTCCATCAGCTCATTCTCTCTTTTGACATGAATGAAAAAGGATATTCAACATGCTAGGGTCTTCCATAAGCTGCCATCTAATCTCAAAACAAAAAATCTAACACCAATGGACTGATACCAATGGTTGATCAAAACACTCACCTTAGGATCACCTTCACAACATGGAGCTTTAAGATACCAACTATATGAAACAAAATATACTCCCCTTGAGCTAAACATTTTCCTCCTTTGGTACCAAAAACTACTACTAACTTGTGCCATATACTCATTCTGCAACTTTCTTAAATCTCCCCCTTTGACATCATACATTCTTGGAAACATCAACCAACCGATCATGACATGCTTCTCTTATTTAAATGAACTCAAGACCATAATACCAAGACCTTTTTCTCACTAGGTCACCATATGACTCAAGCCAATGTAACTTCTCAACTTAATATATACCTAATCCAATAGACTAGAATCCTTAAAATACCATTGTTAACAATTGATTTGAAAAAATGGAACAATATTTACCTTTCAACACTTCTCATCTTTTTCAATTATCACAAACTTGGTTCAAGACACTACATACCTTCTTAGATCAACACACCTACTTAGCTCCCCCTTTCTTCTTATCTTCCTTATAACTGCTTAACATCAATTGAGATAATGCAACATTAATAAAAATAAATTACTTCTTGCTGAGACATACCTTCTCAACATAGAACTAGGACCTCCATTGTCTTTATAGACACGATAAATTATACATTAAATCCATTGTCATATAATTTCTTCAAAACACAATAGGAACACCTCCATAGACCTTATTTAAATAAAACAATAATTATTTGCATACCTTAAACACACAAAGCCAACTAGCTCACCGTAATGTTTATTTCTTCATTAGGACTTCAAAAGCATCTAGATCAGTCTTATAACTAATAATATTGTTCCAATGGGAACAATCCAAACCACCATGCAATAAAAGGACTGTTCATGTTCTACCTAGGTCAAAAATCCTCCTACAAGACACAAAACTTATCATAACACCTCATTTGCATTGTACATTGTCAACTGGTTCCATTATAACAGTCTGCTATTTTATAAGTCTTCATATCCATACCTCACATTTTCCAAGCTTTAAAACTACCTACCCTCTAAACCTTCATAGACCATATTAAAGCTCGTAGACCTCTTAATTCTCCATGATAGTGATTCAAAGAATAAATCTCCATACATAGACCTAAAAAATGATTCTTTTATGATCAAACATATATATCAAACCCTTTAAAATTTCAAACTCTACTTGTAAGCCTACATATACCTTTTAAGGGATCTTATTGCACCTCACAATAACTCTATGACTAAAATAAATAGATAAAAATAAATGCTTTGCAATATGCCTCGGTCCTTTCTCACATATGGACTAGCTCTTCAATATTAGCAACATTCCTCACTACAATTTATATTGTATGATGATTTCCTTCATGAATCCTAATGAAAAAACCCCATGCTTCTTAGGGCTCTAAAACAACATAAATTTGGGGTATTCACATATCTCCATCTCCTTTTTGTCTTGAGATTGATTTTATTTCTTTAGAATCCTTTTGGTCTTGATTGGGAAAACTGACTTGATGCCTATATCATCTTCCTTATTCTTCTGTATCTAATTTTTTTTCAAACTCACTTGGTGTTCTTCAACCTCTGTCCTATGCTGTATCATGGAAAATAGTCCTTCCTTGATTGTATTAAGATAAGAACTAAGATTTTCTATCCTTGGTTCATCCTTCTTAACTGTATCTACAATATTTGCATTCTTTGCTATGTTTTTCTCATCTTTCACTTCATTAACAGGTTAACACTTCTTGACATGCATCTTCTTGTCTTGATTTTCATTGTTTTTAACTCTAGGATCTTTAAATTTATTTCTTTTCCTAGGTGATTCTTGATGACAAAACCTAACAATATGACCTTTTTCATGATAGTTATAACAAACAAGACCACTTTTATTTCTTGACTGATATGAACTAAATTTTCTTCTATAATCCATAACCCTATTACCATATGCATTGCATTAATAACAATATCCTTTGAATTATCTTTCATATTCCAAAGAATACTCATTCTTTGAGATCCTTATTCTACATTCTCTTTCTCTATGACAAAATTTACCACATGCATAACAATGACCATGAAATGAATTATACCTTATAGAATTTGGTTTTCTAGTAGACCTTTTCTTCATATTACTCTTGAAGTTTTTCTTTTTGTTCATATCATCATTCTTCATTTTATCCTTCTGATCTTCATGGAAACTAGGATCATCATCGTCATCTCCATTTCTCTTCCTGGTATCTCCGTTGAATCCAAGACATTCCCTATCACCAACATATTTCTAACTGCCCAACCTATCATTTAGAGCCTCATTTCTCTTCTTAAACTTCTCAAATTATATCAAATTATTAGATTCTTTATAAAAATATTCCTTCAAATATTCCATTTCAATCTTGAACTTCATGCATTCTTCTTCTTTGGCCTTGAGACTAGCTAACATACCTTTAATTTGAGATTCCATCTCGTTGATGATATTATCATATTCGCTATCCATGTAACTGATTTGGTCCTCATACTTCTTTATCAAGGACTTCAACTTATTGTTTTTCTTTCCTTGACTCTTCATCTCTTCTAGGGAACTCATCAATTTTGCCTATAAGTATTCCTCAGTATCTCCATAGTTTAAAAATTCAATGAAATCATTTAAACATTCATTACCTACTTCAATTTCCATGAATATAACTTCATTTATATCTTCCTTAACATATTCATCATCATTATTGTCTTTACTTCCACTAACATAAGAATTGATGTCACTGAAATCCTCTTTAGAGTAAAAATTTATCTTCTTCTTGGATGATATTTTCTTTTCATAATGCTTATTGTAACTCCTTTTGCCATGTTTATGATAATTATTTTCTTCATCATCATGATCATCTTACTCATCATACTCATCATACTTATCCTTATTATTTTTAGTACATCTATTTAAAAAATGACCAATCTTACCAAATTCAATACACTTTTTGTTTATCTTACCTTTCCACCTACTTGGTCATCTCCTTAGTCTTATAACAAACATGGCTTGTAAATTTTTATAATCAATCTCTAAACCAGAAATATCTTTGACTTTCCTACTTTGTAACTTCTTTTTAACCTTGAAATTATCATCCTTCTTGGGGGGTTTTACATCATTAGTTCTCATCCCATGGGCTGTCAAGATCCCATGAATCTCATCTATCTGCAGGGTTCTACAACCCTTTATTTTTGTAATAGTTGAGACCTTAGGATCAAAATTAGGTGTCAATGACCTTAGTAACTTTTTAAAAACTATTGATTCCTCCATACTTTCTCCTAAACCTCTAATGATTTTGATTGCTTCATCAACTCTTAGAAGATAGGATTTGATGTTCTCATCTTCTTTCATTCTTAGGCTTTAAAATTGTATTTTATAGGTATTTAGCTTGGATAAATTGACTTTGGTGTCCCCCTAATAAACGGTCTAGAACTTATCTCACATAACTTTGGTTGTATCAAAATTCATGACCTTCACAAACTTAAATTCTGAAAGACCACATATGATAGCATTCAAATCTTGGAATTGCTTTCATAAGCTTACTAGTTAGCTATATCCGTTGGGGGTGTAGTAAGAATCATATAACTAGTAACAACTAATTGCCATATGTCATACCTTAATGACTTCTAATAACTCATCATCATGAGACTCCAAAATTCATAATTACTCGCATGAAGAGAGAAGCCTTATAGGTAGATAAATATCCTTAAACTTGACTATCCATATCTCTGCTTCTAGGATCACCTTCAAGTTATTATAATTGCTCCAAAGGACTCGCTCTGATACTAATTATTAAAAGCAAAATAACTGAGAGAGGTTATGAATTAATGTCTTCAATACTTTAACTTTAGTTATCTTTACTTTTACTTTACTTGTGTGAATCATAAAATAAACCATTCAACATTATTTAACCATTGTGAGCTTATTATGTATGACACAACCATCCATAAGAATATGAAACAATCGAAAGAACTTGTGAACATAACATATAGGTGGGAAACCCTCAAGGGGAATAAAACCCATTTATCATTGTATTAATAGACAACAATCAAGATTTAGTAAATCACAAACTCTGTAAGGAGATCTAACACCTAATTTATCCAGCACCAACTAGACTTTAGCAAACATCAACTTGAAAGGAGGCAATAACCACCTAATTGATCAGGTACTAACCTAACTTTAGAAATAACCCACTTTTAAGGAGGCACAAACTCCCTAGGGTTTTCATGAAGAACCAACTCTACAAGAATACCAAACACCAACTCAGTGATCTAAGAATGTTTTCCACATCTTCTTTTTGTTATCTCAACAAATGATGGACTTCTTTAGTCTTCTCTCCCTTCTTCTCTTCTTCCTCTATTTCTTCTCTCTATCTCTGCTGTAATTAGGCCTCTAACACACACTTTGGTCCTTAATCACCAGTTGATCTTTATACAATTCTTTGTTGCTCATGAATACTATTCAAATTTCATTGTTTTCTCACTCACTCATCTTCTTCTTCACCTTCTAACGATCATAGAAAAACTTCCTTTCACATTTGAACACCTTCATATTTTCAACATGCATGTATTCTTCATGGCCTTTAGTACCTCATACACCTCTCTCCATCTCTTCGAGCTTGTAGTTTTATCCATACCCTCTCTTCACTCATAATAGATCTAAATTATCTTACTTATATACATGTCTCAAGCGTAAACATCATATAGGTCAGCCATGATGCATTAGGTCAGTCATACAAAAACTCAAATAATATATCAACATATGTTGAATATGTAAGTATAACAACATATGGGTCATCCATACATATAATTTTTTTTGAAAAACATGGAGTAACCACACCATAGAATTCTTCTAAACTGTCATGACCTAATTATGTCATTTCAATATTCATTTGCTTGAGTTTTATATTTCTCTTCTTTTTATCAGTTTCAATTTCCTCTTTACATATCCATTATCTTCAACAAAGCATCCAGGTTGGCCAAATAATAGAACATATTAAAAAAATTAGTTGCAAAAATAGAGAACGTTGGCTAGTAACAAGAAAATCACAAATATATTTTCAAATTATTTAAAGGTCAGGAAAATTTGATAAAAAAATTGATCTAGAAAAATCATAAATGCATTACAATAGTAATCTCTCACCATTGGTCCTAGATCACAACAAGCCACAGTCTTCAGACAAACTCTGAAGCATTCAATTCAGACTTCGAAGAAAATAGAACACACTTCTGACAAAGTATGAAGTAATCAAGTCAGACTCCGAAGGATGCATTACATCATTTAGCCAGAACTATTGATGCCATACCAATACAAATAACAAACTTCATAAAAACTCTATATCATTTGAACATATTTCATATAGACTCCTTAGCTTTCTCCTTCAATACGTTTTTAAAAACCTACTTTGTTTTCTTCATCTATCTCTTCTACTCCTTGGGCTTCTTGTTTCAAATAACATGCATACCTATGCACATGCATTCTAAACCTCATTCTCGTACTCAAAAAAATTCTATATACCTTTACATATTCATTTCATCAAACCACCATGTTCATGCCTTCTCACAAGACCTATTTTTCTTCAAAATTTCTCTCTCTATACTCAAAATGACCTCAAAAAAACTAAATTCTATCATGCAGACCTTGACATCATCATTAGGCATCATTTGACATCAATGAAAACACACAAAAAACTTATCACATCACTCATGCACAACAATTTGACATCAGTGACCAAAATTTTCCAAAAATATCTCCATGACACCAATCATGCGCAACACTAATTTGACATCAAAGACAAATTTCCAACACCTAGTGCACTAACTGTGCCTTGAGTAAGCATGTGGGATAAATCATATGTGATATACTAGTGCACATGGTAGGTTACAAGTAATCATATGCTTGGATCATGGCCTTCTAGGTTAAATGTGTGGAATGCTTAGAAAAACCCTGAAATTTTGGTTCTATTTTTGAGACCTTCTTATTGAGGGAATAGAAAATGTCAAAGAGAATAAAAATCACATGTTTATAAATGTGGTTGGATAAACAATAATAATACTACGTGTAGAATAATTGAAGTTAGAGAGGGAGGATTTGATAAAATAAGAAAATGAGGAGTTATATGACTCCTTATATTCAATATCCATTTATCAGTTTCCTCATCATATACATGTATTGATCATGGTGCTACTACTAGATAATCCAAGGAATATTAGAATGAATTATCCTTAGAATGAAGAATGGCTCGAGGTATTAAAAAATACCAATGAATTCTGGATGTATTTCATTGATGTAAAGTGTGAAGGAATCATAGGGACTTGCTAGAATTTTGGTATCAACACACTCGTTCCTAGAGGAATTGGAATAATAGTTCTTGCATGATCTTAAAGACACATACATTTTTTCTATTCTTCACATCACGATGTTATTTATAAAATAGGGTATTGTGACACTAACAATGAGTAGATAAAGACTCAATTGTGTCACTCATGGATGGTGGTTTGAAAAAGTGTAATAAGGGAATGATCCTGAAAAAGAGTTAGGAGAAGAAAAAATGGAAAAGGAGGATAAAAAAGACTCAAAATGTGTAGATAAAACTAAGGGAGGGTCATATTATTATTACCACAAGAACTTAGTATGGTTTGGATGTTGAAAAAACCTTAGATGATGGACAGAGTCCCATTACCATGGAAGGTTTTGAAGGATAATATACTCCATATAATTAAATGGTTTGGCATATTGTGTCACTAAAAAATCAAATAAGGAGGTGTGCGCTACTCCCACAAAAATAATCCAATGAATGTGTAATTTATAGAACAAAACAAAGGATAATACCAACGATAAAAGAGTGCACTATCACTTAAGGATTTATGAAAAACTTTGTAGTGTAATAATTCATCCCATACATGTTATTATCAAGAGTTAGAGAAAGTGCATAAGGAGTGATGCATTCAACACTTGGAATTTCTAGAGGAGTGCCACATATAAACCCCACCTTATGTCAATCCATGATAACCCAACCTTCCTAAAACCAATCTATCCAGAATCATCCCACTCAAATGTAACCTATCTAGACCCTACCAACTTAACTAACATTTTCTAAATCAATCATCCCATAATCAACCTGTTGTGCCCATGTAACATTACTTTTATAACCAATCCATGAAGGTCCCCAAGTACCACGATGTAGAGAATTTCATTGACGATGTACATTCTAGTGAAATTATATGGTATGTGAAAGGAATCTCAACATCAGAGAGGAAGGTAAGCCAATTCACCACTACCCTCTTGGACCACATATAGATGTGCTATAGAAAATATGACCCATTGTAATAGATGTTGAACTGTGACCTTCTCAAGATGAAGCTTCTGGAGGAATTTTATATATCATAGTTTGAAAATAAAATTTTAGCACTCTTGATAGAAATCACATAAGGCTCGTATGAGAGTATGTACACATATGATGAGAGGTTCAAAAATTTGATCTCAAAGTTTTCAAATAAACCACATCTAGTTCATCATACATAATAATTTGTAGGAGGACTTCTAACACCTTTGTAGATCGGTGTAGAGCTTTGAAATTTGTGCTACACATTAAAGAAGTAATAAATGTAGACTTGAAATTATGCCTAATGTTGGATAGTTACAAATTATCGTTGTTGGAAGAACACATGAATATGGTTCCTTGATTTCTAGGTGGAAGATCATACAAAGAAAAATTTCAAAAGTAAAATCATGCACCTCACAATGAAATTTTGTGGTATTTGTAATAGATATCATGATGAATAGGTTTTCCTGGTGCTATAGAAGTAAATATTGGTTAAAGTATAAATTTTACATGATTTATGCTATAAAATCACCCTTGATATAGAGAATTTCCATGTGATTTAAGAATCCAAAGAGGATCATGTTAGATGTACACTATTAGAGATCACAAAAACAGAGAGGGGGGTGAATCAGTGCAGATTAAAATTAATTTCCATAGTTATACTTAATCCAAAATTTCTTGAATTTGAGCAGTTACTATATCATGTGCATTTTTTAAAACATATATCAGACAGAAATATGTTGAACACATAATTTATAGTGGGAAACCCCTTTGGGAGAAAAACCCACTTAAAACCAAGGCTTTATTAGGAACACCAATTCTAAAGCTTACAATGGTTTTGGATAATCACCCACTCAAGTTATGAAGCACCCACTTCAAAACTTCAAGCACCCACTCAATTTTTTTCTGAGCACCCACTCAATGAATTTTAGCAACCACCAACTTGCAAGGAGTGCTAACCCCTAATTTAATTAGATACAGCCGATTTTTTACATGCACCAATCCACAAGGAGGATGCAACCACCTGAATATGCTAAGCTACAACTTGGACTTATTCTACATATAATTTTGATTATCTAGCTTCAATATTTCTTATACAATGGATTATGATCACTTTTTTGCATCTGTTTTTGTTCTCTCTTTCACTCTCTTCTACTCATCTGATTTGATCTCTCTTACTCAATCAATCTACCACTCTAATGCACTTCTCATCTGATTCTTCAATACTTCATTTGTCTGCTCTCCTTTTTTTTCTCTCATTTATTTCTGTCACTCTCTCTTATCTCAATTGCATCATCTTCCCACTTGAGCAGCATTCGTATTGATATCAAATTTCCTCTATATAGTTAATCAACCCATTCTAATGCTTCCTTTGGCATGCCATGCAATCTTCCTACTTTTTTTCCTAGAAATCTGGTCCATTAAATGTATCCAGATAACTCCAATTTTTTCTCTTGCTATATTCAACTTGATTTCACATTTCCCTATACATTCACTAGAAAATATTTATTAGCCAATACCTAAAAATATATTTCTCATCTCTCTAGTATTTCCAACGCGATCAAGATGAGGGAGACATTTTATTCTTTCAGATTTAATTTTTTCTTGAAATCAGGAATCACATTGAGAACTTCAACTATATTTCCACAAATTCAATGAGCATTAAATGTGGTCATCTGGAACTGTAGTTTTCTTCATTCTTCATGGAACTCAAGTCTTATGCTCATCCACTATCACTATAAAATCGAATCACCATCGATTTTGGAGAACAAAATCTCACTTGTCCATGTTTAACTTCATTTGATTGTCCTCAAGCTCTATCCAGTCCATCTTGTTCAATCTGCGGTGTTTATAAGCCTCATTGACATTTTACTTTGTATTGTGGCTCTATCCTTTCATTTTTGGTATTTCTTATTTCATGGCAGATTTTTAGTCATCAGCAAATTCTCTTTTCTTCTCGTGGATTTTACAATTTTATGTGGCTTTCCTCCTTGTCTATTTCCTTCACACATATTTGTCCCATGTTCGCGGCTATTTTCTTTCTTTTTGCGCCTTTTAAAGTTTTTTGTGGATTATTCTCTTTACTCACGGTGTCCTCTGAATATCCCTTACTTTTGTGGCTTTGACTTCAATTCATCCTTGCTTGGGTGGCTCTTGCTTCACATTCATGGCTTCACCTTTCTCATTTGCGGCTCATCCTTTGAATTTTTTTGCTTTGTGGCTTCATTCCTTTACCCATGGCCTTGGCTACTTCAATACTTCAGTAGTTATCTCCTTATGTCCACACTTAACAAAAAATATGAGTAAGTCCCTTAGAACTTATCCATGATCATCCTTAATCCTTTATGAGCTGACACTACTAATCAACCTTCATCTTTCTCCTTTTCTCACTTTGCCAGTTAACCATTTTTGCCATCTATGCATTTTGACATCAATGACAACACATATGATAATGAAAAAGTTCTAACACATACTCTAAGTAATTATTACACCCACCTAATAGACTCATCAAAGAGGCCTGCACGAAAGAGGATTAGGAAGGGGAGAAGAAAATTTTCCCTTTATAATTTGTTACAAGTGTGGTGATCAAATTCATTATCAACATGATTGTCCCAACCTCAAAATGTGTGATTATTGCAGATGACGCAAAAGACCGAGGATTGTTGAGGTCTTTATCAAAAAAAGACCTAGAAAACAAATAGTCTAACTAAGGTCATAGTCATGATTAAATTTTATTTAGAACCAAAGGGGAAGGCCAAAGTATGTGTTACAACATGTAGTGGTACATGTGCTCAACCAAAAAGAGAAAGAGTTCTTCAAGTGTCTCTTTATGTGTTCTAAAAAAAGAAATGGACTATCTATACATTACAAGATAGAAGCTACTTCAAAAAAATATTAAGAAATGTTAAGGGAATTACACAGAGAAATTAGGAACATATGCACATTTGAGGTGCACATGAAATAAGAGGCTTGGAAAGGTCCCACAGAGTAATAATTCAAAGAGGTAATTGAAACATTGAACTTTTTTAAATCTAAGGGTATACTACCCCTTCTGAAGAACTGGTTGGAGGAATTCCTTGAGATATAAATATTGGTACAAAGGAAAGATAGAGGTCAGGAACTAAAGGTTGAAAAATGATGTTTTGATAGAGATGTATTATTAAATGTATCCCTGAATTGACAAATTATATGCGACATCATTATTGACACCTGTGTAGAATTCAATATAATTATAAAGGATGTGTGGATACACATGGGAAGACCACCACTAGATCCTACCCTAAACACCTTTTTTATGTCTAATAAAACAAGGGTTATCCCACTTGGCATGATTAAGGAAGTAAGTTTGGATAACATGGGTCCAAGTTTGAAGTGGATTTTGAGGTCATTGAGTTAGAAAGGGCTGATTACTCCTCATCTTTGGAGGTTCATGGTGTTTTGAGAATAATGATGATATATTATTTAAGAAGCACAACATGAGTTTTGAAAATGGTGAGCATATGGTTGTAATCCCCCTTGACACAAGCTAAGGAACACATTTTTTAGATGTAGTGGATAATACATAAGACATCAACTATATATATACAAGCTCACAATGTGAGGAGGACATTAGTGAAAAGTTTTCAAAATAACCTATCTTGTATTCCTTTTTACCATGATTATGCCCCCAATGTTTCATATAAAATTTGATATTATAATTATTATTAATTTAAAAGTATAATATAATGGTTTATTGGAGGAATCAAATCTATCATTTTTATTTTAGATGTTCTAGCCTGATAATAGTGCCAAACTTCAAGTCTTGTACAAAAAATGAGGTCTTAAAGGTTAAAGAATGCATAAATATGAATACAATCTTGAAGAATAAGTTCCAAGTTTGGACATGAGTTAATCATCTCTAAGTTTCATCTGAGGAGCACCAAATTCTATCATCTAAGCATCATAGTTCATCTGAGGAGAACCAAAGTCTATTATCTGAGTGTTAGAGTTCATCTTAGGAGTGCTAGAGTTAATCATATAAGCATCAGAGTTCATCTAAGTAGCACTGGAGTTTTTCACATTAGCATTTTAGTTCATCATAGAAGCACCAGATTCCACCAAAATCCATAGAAGATTATCTTTGACTCAATATCATCCTTGTACTAAAGCATTTCTATTTCAAAAAACTTCTAACCATGGAGTGTCTAAAAATAGTAAGTTTTCATTAGAAGAAAACCATGCTTTGCCACATTTATCTTGTCACAACTTTGTTTAGGAAGAAACTTCTAAGGATTCAAAAGATTTTACAAATCTAAGTTGTCTGATGTGTAATTCAATTTACCAGTTGGATGTAACATATCCAAGATCTATTAGCTGAGTCTAATGTCAATTTTGTATTTAGATCTTGTTTGTTACAATTGATCTCCTAAATGCATAGATTAGATTGTTAAACATAGAAAATGATGTTTTTATAAAAGGGAAGAGAAATCCCTAGAATGATAACTATTACAAACAAACTGTTTGTGTATACCATTATGTAATCCTTTGGCATTTACTCAATAAAAAAAATTGGTGTTGGTTCTTTAGTAGTATAAAATTTTTGTTTATCCCCTTTTGAGGAGGAGATGGGCCTACTCTTTCCAAACTAAGGTGGATTAGTAATCTAGTAGGTTCAATATTTTTTTAGCATCTTTTTTACTCTACATTTTGAGCTATTTCCAGAAATTGGATTAGTTGTATTTCTAACCTATAGGTTTAACCGTAAAAATACAATAATATTATTGGTTTTTAATTTCAAAGAAGCATACATTAACTTTGAACCATTTCAATTTCCAAGAAATTTGATAAATAGTGTGATTTCAATTTTGTAAGTGTGAATTTATTGTTGGAAGCAAAATGGACTAAGATGGGGTTGATAGTTCCTTTAAAACTTTAACTTTAATTACAATGAATTAAGATTCAAAATTCAATTATCCATTCATCATACATAACCATGCATGATCCTATTAGATGTGTATTAACCATTCACAAGATCATAATGCAAGAGAGAGTACAAAAAACACCAAATATAAGTAGGAAACCATCATGGGGAAGAAAATCCACTGAAAATCTTCTTATATTACAAAAATCAAAGATATTTAGTGAAGCACCAACTTCACAAGGAGCACCAACCCTACAAGAAGTACCAACCCCTAATTTAGTGAAGCACCAACTCCACAAAGAGGCTACAAACCCATAAGATGATCAACCACCAAATGAACCATTTGTAGATGAAGATATCTAATGTAATGTTTCTACCACAACTGATGGAGATCACAAATTCAGCTCACACACCTTCAAACCTTCTCTTCTTCAACTCACTATATCTCACACTTTTATGACTTGTATTAGCTTAAAAAAATTTCACACATACTCTATAACACTCATCATCCTTTCACACACTTCCTCAACTCTGAAATTATTCATTCATACTTGTTTCACACTCTCACTTGGTTCGCACATTTTCCCTCTCTCTTAGCTAATTCAAATTTGAACTAAAAAATCCCTGTATACCCTTCTCAAATTCAATAACACAACATAGTTCGGTCCTACAAAATAATTTTAACCAACACAACTCAAAAACATAACAAAAAATCATATACATTCATAAAATAGGCCTATGTAGGTCAGACATGCTCAAACACACCAAGAAATCCTAAAAAATGGATCAAAACCCCATCACATAGTTCACCAAAGACAAAAAACCTCATCACCATGATTATTAAAGCCACAAAATACTTCACACATGTCAAATATGACATAAAAACATCATCCATGGCCATACATTAGCTTTCACAAATAAAATTATTCATTACACTATCAAGAAGGCTCATATACTTCTCAAAATAATTATTTCCAGCAACCAATATTCACCTATGGACCTCTAGATCACACCATAGCACATCAACTATGTCATGTAACCATTCATTTTAAATCCAATTACTTGTAGAAAAAATACATGATTTTTAGATATTATGAAACATTCATCCATGTAAACCACATTTACTTTCCTTTTCACCAAACTGAGTTGCCTAAAAAGTAGTTTTAGGAACTTAACTAGTTTACACCCTTGATGATAGTTTCAAGACCTCCAAAGGCCTTAAATAGGAACAAAAATCATTTGTCTTCACTATCTAATTGTTATAAATTATCAACTAATCCATCTCATGCATCTTTTACATCCATCATCTATCAAAATCAACGTTTTCCTAAGAAACAAACATTTTTCTTCTTCATAAACTGAGCTAGATCACAAACTATATACCATTAGAAAGCCCTCTGAGTCTAGTTTCCATAACACCTTACATTTCCACAAACTGAATATCTTCATAAACTTTTCTATTTGAGTGGGGTCTATAAATCATCATATGTTCTATCATACCTTTATATAAATATGGAAGATCCATATACATCCCCCAATAATCATAGTAACAAGAATAATCAATTATAATAATTTACCAAGTAGATCTTCTCCATCACTCTAAACCTAGGGTTTCAAACTCACAAAAATTATTTTACCTTCTTAACATTCATTCATAAAAATGTGAAGATGAAATTACCTTAGTATTTTTGTAAATAGTTTTATCTCAGAGGATAAACCTCCCTAAAATCCACAAGGTCCCATACAAATCACATAATCCATGGTGAGCATCATAAGTTGCAATTCAAGAATGAAATCACCTTCTTCTCAACCCTATTTTACCAAAAACACTCTAACTTGCAAAATATTCTTAGAACGACTTGAAATATTTCTCACACCTCTAGAACACCCATGTGCACCATCTTCAATCATCATAAATTCATAAATAACTCTACATGTTCTCAACCAATCTCATTTACATGACTATGCCTTAGGGTTTTACATGTTCTATGACAAGAAAAACTAAACCAAAACTATAACTCATCATGAAACCTATGAAAATTTCCTCTACATGATGAGAACAATATAACACACCTCCATGAGTGATCTCAAGGGCTCACACATACCTGCAAGTATCTGTCATGCCTAATTAGGTCTCCAAACATTACGATTAGGCCTAGTGTGCACCATGACCAAGTATAAAAACCTCATGACTTTGCTTAATATATTTTCAAAAGGAACTAGCACACTTGATACAATATATATCACTCACCTACATGCCTCCATGGGATCACATTTATCTATACCTCCTCATTTAGGCTCCAATCATCTAGACTAGGTCTAGATGAGCCTCTGTAACTAGGTCTTCAACCTATACCTCCACTACCAAACTCATATTAGCTCCTAAACACTATCTAAACATGTTATCCATGCTTCTACCATGATCCTTAAGTCACCATGTAACATCACCTAGACTAGCTCAGTCACCTGATTGGGCTTGCAAAACCAAGCCAATCTCACTGAATCCACTCATGCCATCATGAAGCAATCTGAAATTACATATCATCATCATTTCAATCACCTTATATCACTACTCAATCATCCTCTTTTTCATTAATGATCTTTTGCATAAATGACAACACCCTATACTCAATATGCCAACAATCTCCCCCTTTGTCATTAATGGAAAACCACCTAGTCTTCTCCTCCTTTTTATACTAATGATAAAGTGCATACCTGGGCATCATGGTCTTTATATTTCTCATCTTCAAATGATCACCTCATGATTAGAAATATCAAAAAATATATTCATGGTAAAAGACAAACATGTTTCCTTCTTCTTGACCCTGATTTATCCACTTTGCATAGTTTGAAACAACTAAAATCCCCCTGGGCAGAAGCATACATGAACTCATATATACCGACAATGATAAAAAAGGGATAAAAACATCTTCTTACCTTATTTCCTATCTCTACTAATCTATCTCATCTACTTTATTTTTTCTTGTATACAATGGTCACACACAACATTTAGGATTGAGATACCTAAACAACTCTTTCAATGCACTTTTGACCAACTTTGGGAATCCATGAAAGCCCATACACCTCATGAACCAAACCCTTAATATTCCCCCTAGAATTATACCATCCTATTTTAACTGAAAAATGCAAATATTTTAGTTCATACCTTTTTTCATGCCTAGGGTATGGATCAATCACATTGCCTTTGTTCTGAAGAAGCATTTCATTGTTGTTTTACCTTCTTTGTAAGAAAATGAGGTCACTTAGATCACATAACTCACATTCCTTCCAACATACACTCATTATTCTACATTTCCTTCCTTCTTAACATCTAGAACACCTAGTGGATTAGAAAAAAATATCCCCTATCTCATGTAACCTCTATATGCTTGTAGCTTTCATTTTTACACCTTCATTGTCTAGACACATTCACTGTACCCTAATGTCATGCAAACTTCCTTCACATTGCAAGAAAACCTCCATTCACTCGCTATAACATTTCAATTTTCTTCTTCGTACATATTTCATTCAATTTAGAGGGTTAATATCTTTCCTCTCCTTGTTCTAATAGCCTTTTATAGTCTTTTAGATCACTTTCACAGTCTACAATGCCCTACCACAGTCTTTAAGACCAAAACAAGATACACTTATCATGCCATATTTCTCATATAGCTCTATCTCTTTAAGATGGAGAACAATTAGGCTCCTCCTCAAGATATTTCACCATATAACATCACCAATCCTTCATACATAGATTGACACAATGCATTTTAACCCTTGATAACTATAGCAACTTCAACGCATAACATCATACCTTGGTTTACATGGGATTTTTCATTTTTTTGCACATCTCACTATTTTTTTCTTCTTACATAGCCTCCATAGCATCTAAAACCCCTATTTGAATACCAATATTATCTCCCCATGCTTCAACTTCATTTGTATACATGTACTAGTACATTGTCTTACACATCGACTTTGTGCCCTACTTCAACTAACTTTTGGCCTTTGGATTCACTATTCTAGATAACACAGTCTTTTAACTTTCCTTTATAGGGATTCTTAAAACTTAGGGAACTTGGATAAAGATCACCAATGGCTTCCCCTATCTTAATAGTTATACTCAGAACTCTAGGTTTCTAATAATCTCCATACATCTCCCATGAATGATAACTATTACAACCATACTCCTTTCTTCTTTGTGAATAACCTAATCTAGACTGAGAACCCATATTCTATATTGATACCTTGACAGAAATTTTTTATATCACACAAACTCATAATACATGCTAAAGATACCTATAAACATACCTTCAACAAGATATGTCTCTGCAAACCCTTCATAGGGCTTCATCAAGGTCTAGTTTCTTTACCTTCTTAGTTTTTCACTTAACCTCTTTATAATGCTTTGGACTATGCTCATATTATGCCCACATGTTTTATTCAAATCTTCTCATAGAGACTTCATCAATGAATATAATATTGAATCTATTTGATCACTTCTGAGTGCTAAGTTCTCTTCTCATATTGCATTTTCTAACTAATCATTGTTTTCTTTCAACCAAGAATCATGTAACTTACAAGCTAATCCTTTCAAAACTTGTATTGTGTTTCAACAAGTTTGATACAATGCATTAGATCTCCTTTAACTCTTAAAATGTGAATTCATGACATCTAACCTTCGTTCAGCTTTCAATGCCATCATACTCAGCCACTAGCCTTGCTTCAAGTGAAATTCATCCATAACTTTTCATCTACTAGTTTTTTTTATCAAATAGAGGTACTTTTAGATACTTATTTTCATCTTATACCTATTATATTCTCCTTGTGATCCACGTTTCAAGAACATTGGCCCAAATTGTAACTTATCTTACTTCATTAGGTCTATTATACACAGTTTCAGGGCTATCACCGAGAATGAAGGTTTTACAGTTTTATTTCATCATGAAACTTTTTAATATCCTTCCTAATCATACCAAGGTCATGTAGTGCAAAATTAAAAAAAAAATATTAACAAGAACTCATTTTATGGCTATATTCCTTTAAACACTGGGTTAGGGTTTCCTTATAGCATGAGAAGAATTTTTTGTTCTAACTTGCTTCAAAATAGGTTTCCAAACTTCTAATTAGTCTCAAAGCTTCTATAATGGTCTGTTTCAACTTTATCCTTTAGGAATTTCATCAAGAAAACGTTCACATCAACAATACTTAACTAGAAGAGCTTATTTTAGGGTACAATCACTCCTTAGACCTTTAAAATCTAGTGTGCATTGAGACACCTATGCCTTCATGTCATTCTTTCCTTTATATTGATATTTTGAACCTTATTACACAACAAACCTTACAAATTTGATCTTATAGAAGAAACATGCATCCCTATCATTCTTTAATAATCTTTCTTTCATTTGAACAAGGGGAATATCACAAACTCCAAGATACCTTCATGACCAAGGTCATTAACTCAAGGTACATATTCTTATAATGACGTTGATCTAGACAATAAACAACCATACTTACATCATTTGAGTCTCACCACTAATTAACATAGACCTTACACCTCAATGAAGTTAATCAACCTTGAATTGGTCTACAATAGACATACCAATCACAAAATCTCATATATATCATGTCAAGAAAATTAGGCTCATAAAAAATATCATGCTTGTACAAGGTGAAACTTTGACACATGACTTAGACCAAGAACACAGTGATATTAGGCCAAAAATTCACAAATCAAAATGATATATCCTTTTAAAGGTATAACAGTCATACATATAATTCCATGGCTTAGAGATCAAACTCTTAAAATCTTTCCACCTTTTGACTATCCCTTTCTTAATAGACACAACACATTTGAAGAATTCAAACAAAAACACAACTCCAAATGAACTAACAAAACCATAAATAGGATGAACTAAAATAATAGACACTTTACATACCTTCACATGCTTCAATCTCATGAAGGATGACTCCGTGAATACTAATGGAAGAACCTCAAACCCTTGGTTGATTCTAACAAGAAAAAGCATATCTGTTCTCATGGGATAAGATAAAAAACTCTTCCATCAACTTCCTTAACTTTTTTATTTTTTCTTATTTGTCATCTACTTGATAGTATTCTTAGGAAGACAACAACTATTCTTAATTTTCTATAATTGTAAACAAGCTTTATGAGAAATGGATTCATCATGACTGGGGTAAGCAGTTTTAGGGTCATCTTTTTCCTTCTTTGGTTCTTCCTTCATTTTCTCAACATGTTTAGTCTTGACATCATCCTTCTTATTTTAGATATTCACCTTGGTTATAAAATATCTTGCAATGTGTCCAACCTTATTACATTTGAAGAAAATAATAGGATTCGTACCTTTAAGAGTTCTATCTTTCCAAACTTGTCTTGGTTTCCCTTGAATGCAATATCTAGAAATGTGTCCAAATTCACTATAACTGAAACATACAACTAAATCCTTACCTTTATAGCCTTCATTAACCCAATTTAGATTTGGTGGTTTATATAAATAGTACCTAGCAACATGTCCTCTCTCATGACAATTGTATTAAATGGTATTCTTTTCTTTCTTACTTCTACTATCCCTCTAAGGATGATCATTTATAGAAAACCTCCTACACTTATTTTCTCTATCAAAAAATCCATTACAAGTAATACAATAACCATTAAATGACCTTTCATACCTCGAAGCATTAGGTTGTCTAATTGATTTAATCTTCATATTATTCTTGACCTGATCATTACTTGAACCAACAGATTTCTTACTTGAATCAAAATCATTTTCAATCAATTCTTTAGCTTTGGTAGATTCTTGACCTAATTTAGAAAGGTTTTCGTCATTATTTGAATCTTATTTGAAACCCAAACTTGACTTGTCACTAGAATTCATTTGGTTGCTCAATATATCATCTAAGTTACGTGTACTCCTCTCAAAAAATTTATACACTTTTAGCTTGTTTGAAGCAAGATCTAACTCTGATTGCAATTTTTTCATGGCCGCACTAAATTTGATACACTCATGCTCTTTATACTTAATACTAACAGTAAGCAATCCAATATGATTTTTTCAGATGAGTACACTCCTCCCTCTTGTCCTTAATCTCCTTGAGAGATGTCTTAATGATTTGGTTCTCCTTCCTTATCAGTTTTAGGTCACCTAGTTCATTAACTTGTTTGGATCCAAAATTTCTAATTTCTTGACTCATGCCTTTTTCAATATCAATTTCACTACTACTAGATGAGTTGATATCTTCATAAAATTATGCCAATATCTCCCATAATTCTCTAGCTGAAACGCAATCTACAACCATGGTGCTCACATAGTCTTCCAAATAACCATAGATGATATTCTTGGAAATTTCTTCCATTAGATCTAAAAAATCAATATCACCTACATCAACTTCATAACCAAGATAACTTAGATATACCTTCATCCTGACTCTCTATAGGGAAAATTTAGTTCCATTGCACATATGACCTTCATATGGAAATAATTATTCTCCCATTTTGATATCCTAAACCTTTTCTCCAAGAGAATCTCCTTTTAAGTGTTTAAACATCTCCAAAAGTACCTGCTTTGATACCAATTATTAAAAGAATAATGTACTAAGAGGGGGGTGAATCCTTCATTCAAAAATTTAAATTCAATTACCATGAATTAACATTAATAATTCAATTATCAATTCATCATACATAACCATACTTGAGCATATTATATGTGTATTAACCGTTCACAAAATCATAACACAAGAGAGAGTACACAAGACACCAAATATAAGTGGGAAACCCTCATGGGGGAGAAAAACCACTGAAACTCTTCTTATATTACACAAATCAAAGAAATTTAGTAAAACACCAACTTCACAAGGAGCACCAACCCCTATTTTAGTAGAGCACCAACTCTACAAGGAGCACCAACGCCTAATCTAGTGAATCATTAACTCCATAAGGAAGCTAAAACCCCATAAAATTATAAAGTTTTTTTTCAACTCAAGAATCATGTAGATGAGAATTTTTAAAATAGTCTGTTTACTAATCACTACTTATGTCTTGTGCTGGGAAAGTTCACACAGCTTCAAACCCTGGATGTGAAACCAATATCTTTTTGAATCACTGATTTAACATTTCCAATGATCTTGTCTTGGACCTCAAACCGTTTCACACATCTTCTTTTGATCACTTCTTGAAGCATTAGTCAAATTATGTCTTCACACTGAAATTATCCTTCATACTTCTCCCACCACACTTGGTGTAAACTTGTCCCCTAAACTCTCTCAGCACTTTCAAATATTCGGGACCAAAATCACTTTCACTGTTATACGATCCTGGGAATACAATAATCCCTGACATAGCTATTTTAGAAATGCAACCCTACTCTGGGTGGTCGCTTTGATACCAAAATGCCTAAAAAATCATAACAAAAAACATTCATAAGCCATTCAGTGAAAATCCTACCCATGAGGTACATAACATGAACTTTACAAGCACACCTAAATGATCTTGCCCAGAAATTGGCTAAAGAAAACATATAGACCTAGGTTGACACAACAGTTGAAAAATATTTGGATGGTTAGTAAAGCCAGCTTCTAAATAGAGGATGCAAACATGTAATGATTTGACTTGAAACAGGATCATAAATTTTCTAAATTATTTTCTGACAAATGATATATTCTGTAATTACATGCTACCAAGAATCCTGATATCACTTTCATTGTTGTACATTTGCATGTTGAAACATCATGGTACATGTATAACATGATAGTTATTTAATTCATACATATTGCAAATAAAATTTAAAATAATACTTTCAGAAATGACTTGATACTGAGTGTTAATACTCAACATCATCCTTACTTTGGGCATTTGGTCTGTATTTCATAGACTAAGCATCCTATAAATGTAAACCACAGTTAATAGTGCCTCCATATTACTGAACGTAATGCTTCAAATTGATCCTGAGTTGTAAGGGAACTCAATTGATTTATACATTTCTGTGCCTTGTTGAAATAAAAGATTGTATCCATAAATAAATGTTGATAAAATTGGATCTCTACTTCACCCTATAGACAGTTAGTCAATCAGTACAAATTTATCCAAAATTGTGGGTGATCAGGATTATGTCTACCAACCATTTCCTATGCAATAGGAATCTGTCCCAATCAACACCAAATGATCCTTATTCTCCAACAAGACTAAAGTTGTTTTAGGCCTTGCAAAAATGCAACCTCCATAAATATATAAAACTATAACCATTGTAAATAGGTTAAATATACTTTCCAGTATGAAAATGTTAATTGTATGGATTTTGTGATTCTAAGTGGAAGGACTGGTGATGTATCAATAGACATAAAAGTTCTACTTGCCAAAACGTACCCTTTAAATGGTACAGGTGTCAAGGACTGAGTCTTCAGTAAAAAGGGCCAATTATTTTTATCTCTAGGACAACTGAAGCTGAGTCTAAAACCATCAATGGACTTCAAGTAAAATAGGCTCCAATGGCTTGAAGACATTGTTTGATCTAGATGGTCATACCGGGTCAAGGGATTAAGGTAGTGTGGCAAAAAATTTCCACATGAAGCCTACGAGCATCTACTAGAAACTTTCACGATGTGAAGGCTCTGAGTCCTACAACATCACATGAAAGACGAAGCACATTTACGAAACATATGTAGGATTGACACTGCATACAAAGTGCAAATGGTGATCTTTCTCAAGTTCGTGTTGATAAGAGTATTAAAAATTAATTCAAGGATAACCCCTGAGTACTAATTAGTACTTCTGAGCTTTGCGTGAAGAAATTGGATTTTCATGAGTTTACACATTAAGTAGTTTAGTGTGCGTTGTACAATGTCAATCTTAAAAACTGTGAATTCATAAAATTTCTCATTGGCATGCATTTCGTAATAAATTAGTCTTCGGGAAAGTGTAAAAATATAAATTCGTGAAAGTGTAAAATGGATCTTTGGGCATGTGGATCACGTCACACATGGATCAATCAAGGTTATTAGCATTCAGAAGTGTGAAAGAGTGTGGAAATTTGCCAGTTAGGTTGTGGAGCCTGTTTTCATGTGAGAAAGTGTTGAAGACTGTAAACTAAGAGTACACTGTACACTTTTACACAGTTGTCTCACCGGTGAGGGTTCAGGGCTAGGGTGCCCCCAGTAGCCCCCGAAGATTTTTTTCATGGGTGGTTTAAAACGTGCATCGATATATCGGGAAACTATTATTTTCTCATATGGGTGGGATTTTTGATACCCATAGGTTTATGGGACGGTTTTGGCCCATGGTTTTGATACCCATGGTTTTGTATCAAACTACTTAAGCAGTTGTCTACTTATATGGTTTTATGCATATGGTAGGATAATGTAACATTACAGATGTGTTTTGAATTCGGGTGTGAATTCTGTAGAGTTTGTTGAGCATAGCTCCAAACAGATCTGGGTATTGTATTGAGAGAGTGGTGGCTTGTAATAAAATTTGAGCAAGTGATTCTTGGTGGACATAGCCCAAATTAGGTGAACCATGTTAAATACTGTCTCTTTGTGTTGTGTTATTTTATTCTGCACTTTTATTTAAGATCTGTAATATTTTCTACATATTAGTTTCTACTGTTGTGATTCTGTGAGGGATTATTCCACATATTTTATCCCTTATTTCCTAACAATTGGTATATCAGAGCCGTGGTTTGGTTTTCTGAAGTGTTCAATCATAGGGAAATTTTCATCTTGAGTGGGAGCTATGGTAGATGATGGAAGATCTAGGGTTGATAAATTCAACGGGAAGAATTTCAGTCTTTGGAAGATGCAGATGGAAGATTACCTTTATCAGAAGGATCTTTATATTCCATTGTCTGAGAAGGTGAACAAACCCTCAAGCATGACGGATGCGGAATGGGATTTGTTGGATAGGAAGGAACTTGGGACAATCTGGTTGTGTCTTGCATCTTCGGTATTATTTAATGTTTCAAAGGAAAAGACTACAAAAGAACTGATGGATGCATTAGGGAAGTTGTATGAAAAACCCTCTGCCTCTAATAAGATATTTTTAATGAAAATTTTGTTTAATATGAAGATGTATGAGAATGGTTCAGTAGTATATCATTTAAATGATTTTAATATGGTTGTAAATATGCTAGCTTCAGTTACAATAGAATTTGATGGAGAAGTTAGGGCTTTATTAGTTCTGTGCTCTTTACCTGAGAGTTAGAATAGCCTGGTAATGGCGGTAAGTAACTCAGTTCCAGCTAACTCAAAGTTGAAGTTTTAGGATGTTGTAGGGGTGATTTTAAGCGAGGAAATGTGAAGAAAAATCTCTGGTCAATCTTCTACTTCAGGGAATGCTTTGACATTGGAAACTAGAGGGAGACAGAAGAATAGAGGAAGTCATGGAAAATCAAAGGATCGAGTAAGGTCAAAATCCAAAAGCAAGATAGTATGTTGGCACTGTGGAAAGTCTGGGCATGCAAAGAAGGACTGTTGGGAGCTTCACGACAAGAAGAAACAACAGGAAGAAAATAAGGAGGAAAATGTGGCAATAGGTAATGTATGTCATGATCCTTTGATTCTTTTTTTGCACAATATTACTGAATCTTGGGTTTTAGATTCGGGGGCTTCTTTCCATACTACTCCACATAGGCATTATTTTGTTGATTATGTTCAAGGAGATTTTGGGTATGTTTTTGTTGGTGATGAAGAGCCTTGTAGCATAGTTGAAAAATTTTATGTTCAAGTTAAGATACAGAATGGGAATACTTGGCTATTGAATGATGTCAGACATGTGCCAACATTAAGATGAAATTTGATATCAGCAGGGCAGTTGGGAAGTGATGGTTGCATTGTGATATCTACAGCGGACTCTTGGAAGGTTACCAAGGGTGATTTTGTGGTGGCAAGAGGTAAGAAGGTTGGAACCTTATATTTAACCACTTATAGCACTAATGTTTGTAATTTTGTGGCTTTAGAAGTAGATACAACATTGTGGCACTATAGGCTCAGTCATATGAGCCATAAGGGCATGGAGATCATAAAGAATGATTTTCTCGGATATACAGAAATAGGTTTGGAGTTCTCTGAGGACTGCATATATGGGAAATATAAGTGAGTAAGGTTTCTAAAGGTTAAACCTACAAAGAAAGAAAGTTAGATCTGGTGCGTTCGGATGTGTGGGGGCTAGCTCAGGTATCATCTCTTGGGGGTTCAATTTATTATGTTACTTTTATTGATGATGGAACAAGGAAAGTTTGGGTTTATTGTTTTAGAAACAAATCTGATGTATTTGACACTTTTGTTAAATGGAAAGACTTGGTAGAGAATGAAACAGGACTTAAGCTAAAATGTTTCATGTCAGATAATGGAGGAGAGAATTGCAACAATGAATTTGATGATTACTATTCTAAGAATGGAATCCATAGGAAAAATATGGTTCCACGAACTCCGTGACAAAATGGGGTGTCAAAAATGATGAACAGAATAATAATGGAATGTGCTAGGAGCATGAGGTTACATACAGGACTGCCTCTTTCATTTTGGGCAGAAGCGGTGAGCACAGTTATGTGCTTGATCAACAAAGGACCCTCAAATGCCTTAGATGGAGGCATACCTGAGGAGACTTGGTATGGTAAGAAAGTTGATTATTCATTTCTTAGAGTCTTTGGATGTGAGGTGTTTTTCCATATAGACAAGCATGATAATACCAAGCTAGAGGCTAAATCAGAAAAATGTACTTTCATTGGTTATGGTGGTGATGAATTTGGATATAAATGTTGGAGTATTAAGGACAAGAGAATCATTTGATCTAGGAATGTGGTGTTTGATGAGAAAGTCATGTATAAGCACCAGTTGCAGGAAAATAGGGAAGAATCCAAGAAAGAATATACAGCAATAGAGGATCTTCTAGACAGGAATGTGACACATGAATTAGTTCAGGAACCTCCTCAACAAGAACCCAAAACTACTATATTGAGGAGGTCTTCTAGGGTAAGAAGAGAACCTGAAATTTTTTCTCCTTCTCTTTTTTATTTATTACTCACTGATAGTGGAGAGACAAAGAGATTTGATGAAGCAATGCAGGTAGATGTCAGGAAGAAGTGGGAGCAAGCCATGGAGTAGGAGCATCAGGCTCTCATGGAGAACTAGACATGGGATTTGGTGAAGCTACCCGAAGGTAATAGAGCATTATAGAACAAATAATTGTTCAGAGTCAAAGAGGAAGAAGGAGGAAAGAAAATATATAAGGCCCGGTTGGTGGTCAAGGGGTTTGGATAGAAAAAAGGTATAGATTTTGATGATATTTTTTCTCCTGTATTAAAAATGACTTCTATTAGAACTTTTCTAGGAATAGTTGTAGTAGAAGACTTGCACTTATAATAGCTCTATGTAAAGACTGCATTTCTCCATGGTGATTTGGAGGAGGAACTATATATGCAGCAACTAGAGGGCTTTGATGTCAAAGGTAAAGAGGAGTTGGTGTGAAAACTGAAGAAGATCTTGTATGGATTGAAACAAGCTCCACGTCAATAGTATAAGAAATTTGATAGCTTCCTGATGGAGCAAGGTTATATTAGATGTCATTCTAACCATTGTGTGTATACAAAAAAAATTGAGGATGGCAGTTATATTATCATTTGTCTGTATGTGGATGACATGTTGGTTGCACGTAAAAAACATGTAGGAAATAAAAGTACTCAAGAAGAAACTAAGTGAATCCTTTGCTATGAAGGATTTGGGGGCAGACAAAAAAATCCTTGGTATGAGGATATCTCAAGATAGGAAGGAACAGAAGCTAACTTTGTATCAGGAAGAGTACATTAAAAAATTATTGGAGAGATTTAATATGCAGGATGCTAAACGAGTTGGGACTCCTTTGGTAGGCCATTTGAAGTTATCAAAGGAGTAGTGTCCTAAGAAAGAGCAGGAGAGAAACCATATGTACAAGGTACCTTACTCATAAGTAGTTAGCAATTTGATCTATGCCATGGTGTGCACCAGGCTGGATATTGCCCATGTAGTGGGAGCGGTGAGTAGATTTATGAGTGATCTAGGTAGATCTCACTGACAGGAACTAAAGTGGATCCTTCAGTATTTGAGAGGGACCATGGGGAAAGTTTTGTGCTATAGTGGATCAAACACCACTTTATATGGTTATGTAGATGGAGATATGTATATGGAGATCATGTAGGTCTTGGAATCCTATTTTTGGAGATTTTTTATTTTACTTCTAACTCCATTCGGATCTCCCAGAATCTTCTTCCGAAGCCCAATAGTTGTTTTAGCTGGTGTACTTCCTAGGCTTGTGAACCCTATTTTTTACTCAGACTGCTCCAAGTCTTTCAAAACTTCCCCAAAACTTCCTCAAAGGCATGGCCCCGAAAGGGGGTCACGAGGTGGCAGCCCCTGATTTTTTTTTGGGCCTTAAAGTGTGCTCGATATATTGGGAAAAATGATTTTCTCATATGGGTGGGATTTTTGATCCATGGTTTTAATACACACGGTTTTGTAAAACTACTTAAGCAGTTGTCTACTTATGTGGTTTTATGCATATGGTAGGATAATGTAACATTGTAGATGTGTTTTAAATTCAGGTGTGAATTCTGTAGAGTTTGTTGAGCATAGCTCCAAACAGATATGGGTATTGTATTGAGAGAGTGTTGGCTTGTAATAAAATCTGAGCAAGTGATTCTTGGTGGATGTAGCCCAAATTGGGTGAACCACGTTAAATTTTGTCTCTTTGTGTTGTTTTATTTTATTCTACACTTTTATTTGAGATCTGTAATAATTTCTGCATATTAGTTTCTACTATTGTGATTTTGTGAGGGATTATTCCACATAATTTATCCCTTATTTCCTAACAAAATCACCTTCTTCTCAACCCTGTTTCACCAAAAACACTTTAACTTGCAAAATATTCTTCAGAATGACTTGAAAAATTTCTCACACCTCTAGGATACCCCTTTTTACCATATTCAATCATCATAAAGTCACAAATATCTCTTCATATTCTTAACCAATCTCGTTTTCATGACTAAGCCTTAGGGTTTTACATGTTCTAGGACAAGACCAACTAAACCAACACTATAACTCATCATGAAACCTCTAAAAAATTCATATACATGATGAAAACAATATAACACACCTCCATAAGTGATATCAAGGGCTCACAAATAATTACAAGTTCTTGTCATGCCTAATTAGGCCTCCAAACACTAGGATTAGGCCTAGTGTGTACCATGACCAAGTAGACAAACCTCATGAATCTGCTTACTATATTTTAGAAAGGACCTAACATGCCTAATACAACATATATCACTCACATACATGCCTCCATATTATCACATGGCTCTATACCTCCTCATATGGGCTCCAAGCATCTAGACTAGGTCTAGATGAGAATCTACAATTAGATCTTCAACTTATACCTACACTATAAAACTCATATTCATATGAGTTCCTAAACACTGTCCAAATATTCTCTCCATGATTCTACCATGCTCCTCAAGTCTCCATGTAACTCAAAACATAATGCACCATCACTTAGACTAGCGAGGCCACCTGATTGGGCTTGTAAGACAAAGCCAATATCACTGAATCCACTCATGCCATCATGAAGAAACCTAAAACTCCATCTCATCATCATTTTAAGAGCCTTACAACACTACTCCATCATCCTCTTTATCAGTAATGATATTTTACATCAATGACAACACCCTAGAATCAACATGCCAACATTAATTCTGTAAGTGAGGTTTCATTTACAGTAGTGTGATTTAGTTAAGAAATAGTTCCAATTTAGTTTTAATTCTAACTACTACTTAATATTGTCTAAGATCTAGCCTACCATGTAATTTCATAAGATACTAACCTAAATTTACATTCAACAAATTAGTTAGAATTAATGGTGAGAAAGGAAACCTACAACGAACCTCATCATTTTGGCATCGATGTTAAGGAAGACATAACATTGGTAAAATTTGAATAGTAGAGATTAGTAGTTACAAGGTATATGAATAGACCATAAGATTCATTCAAAAGGATCATTCCAAAACACCCCTAAACAAAAAAATATAGAATAAAAATAGAATCTTATAGTGATTGGGAGGAATTTGGTAAAGTGTTATCTCTTTTATAGGAAGAAATATAGCCTAAATAATCTTCTAAGAAGAAACATCTTGAAGAAAAATCCTAGAATCAAAATCTAGCAATCTTCCTCCTACCCTAAATAGATCCACATTACTAAAGGACATCATATACAATATTCATTGGAAATTTCTAATGGTTGAAGAGTAGGGAAATGTGGAAAACCCTAGCAATGAGACAAATCAAAGGAATCTAAGGACTTTTCATATCCCATAATTTGAATGAAGAAGAAAGAAGAAGATCCCATGACAAACATTTCCCCTTCCATTTTTCCCACTTTTAAAGGGTAAGTGTTTAAAGATGAAAATTAATTTATTTTTGAGTTTAAATTACTTTGTCAAACCTATGATTCTAAAATAAATAATCAAAATCTAAAACTTTTTATAGACACTACATCATACACTTTGGGTATTATTTAGTCTCGGTCTCATACTACTATCCATATGGTTTTTGAGTAAAGAAAGTACTAATTAACCCATTTCCTTTGACCTTTTTAATTTTCTTTCAATCTTCACTTCTGACCTTCATCACATACTTTCCCAGTATATTTTTTTCATTCCACATCAGTGTACCCCTAATTATGGCGCCTAGGCTAGTACTGGGGCGCCTAGGCTAGCCATAATCCTTTTTCCCACTTTACCTCCATCTTTTGAGAAGTTTCTATCTATTTGAGCTTTCCATATTTTTAGTGGTTGGCCTTTTTGAGGTTGATTACAAAATTAGAACAAGAGAACCATAAAAATATAAAGTTATGAGATCATATTGAGGAACCAAGCACTAGGAACTACTATCATCACCTAAGGTTGCATCCATCTAGCTCCATCACAAGGGAAAAAGATGGTTTATCTACATCACATTACATGAGAGGGAAATTTATTCTATTCCATCTACCATTTATTGCATTTCTACACCTATTTATAGCTTGCTACTTCACAAAGTGTGACTGGCACTAGAGCACTTAGGGCATGGATTTCACACACATAATTAGAACTACATTAGGCCTTAGATGTAGTGAAGCACTCAATTAGTAAGTCCACCATTGTGGCAGCTAAGGAAATTCCAACCCCTTTATAATGATCTTTATTTTTTAGGGTTTTGATGCTTAGTTTGGGGTTTTGCGGGTCTCTCCTTCATCATTGATTACTAGCGACATCCAATGCAGTTTAGTGAAATACATGCGACATGCAGAAAAGGATTCACATTACGTAGTGACCCTAAAAATATGGTTTCTGTACCTCCAACATAGACAAGGGTGCCACAGGCACCCTCATCCTTCCCTAGGCACCCTAGTCTACTCAGACCGCTTAGTTATACACTTTTCTGGGCCTCAAAACAATCATTTCCTCATGTATATTTAGTCATCTCTATGACATAGTCACATGAGTTTATAGAATCATCTAAGATCTCTCTAACCCTTCTTGTTCATTAGGGTTTCATATTTCATTTACTTAGTTGTTTGGGTCATTTACTTTGGTTGTTATTTACTTCTTTACATAACATTTAGATTAAACTAAATTAGGCCCCTATATTTTCATTTTAGTTTAATCATTTTGGTGAACCTGACCTTCAAATTTGCTTTCCTTATTCCATTTTTGGTCTTCTTATGCCCGTCACCTGAAGTAGTTATTTTGGGTCTTTTCAATTTTATGAGCTTACTCCATTTACCCATCACACTTCTAAGTCAATGGTTGATATAACTACATCTATGACTACCATTGATAACATCTTAGAGCATTCCCGTCATGTTCCTCTCCACGAAATAGAATCATCTAGTAATGAGAAGCCCTATGATGAAGAAATCAATGCTGACCAAGATCAACTCAACACTATTATTGACTTTCAACAATATTTGTGAAAAAATACCACTCATCTACCACATGTCTTACATGCTCTAATTTATGCTAATAGAACTTGTGATGCTTCGACCTCTATAATTGATCATTCTTTAGTTCCCATGGTCTCCACTACCCGCACCTATGTTTCCACTCCCATTCCTACAATCATCACTCCCTCCATTCACCCTAGCACCCCTAATATATAATTTATCTCTTCCTCGAATACTCTTGATTTAACTTCTTTATATGAGGATTTTCAGACCCAAATTCACTAGCTCCAACTCGGTACTTCTCGTGCTTCACCATCTTTAGACTCTACTTCATTACTGCATACCCATTTTCCATCATCTATCTTTACTTATCCATTGCCACCTAATTTCATCTCTCCTAAATTACCCATCTTTAAAGGCCATGGTGACCCACAAGAGCATATTTGAGATTTTTATGTGGCATGTCTCGACTATGCGGATGATCACACTATATTGGCTAAGATTTTTCCTCATAGTTTACAATATTATGCTATGTGATTTTTTTGTGACCTACCTATCCACTTAGTAGTCTCTTTTATGCATCTAGATGATACTTTTTTCACTCACTTTTCTATTAACATAAGCTCTAAGATCTATTATGCTCAACTTTCACAACTTAAGCAAGGGTCTAATGAACACTTGTCGGATTATTTCTTGCATTAAAAAAACAACTTAGCTAATATGTATAACGTGCTTGCGTATGTTGATCTTCAAGACTTATTCATTCATAGTCTCTTACCACCTCTCCAGGAGAATATTCTCTTTGAGACCTCTCCAGGAGAATGTTATCTTTGAGACCTCTCCTTCATTCGATAACTTTGTGATACTCTTAAGATTTGTAAAACCAATCTCTTAGCTATATGAAAACTTAATTACTACGAGAAAGTATCACCCTCTACACATTTTCAATGTAAGTCAACATTTAAGCCATCTACGACTAAACCAACAGACATAAAGTCACCGTCAATGGAGTCTCTACTACTAAGGATCTTCAATCACAACCACAAAGGTGTATCTTTTCTAGGTTTAGAATCCCTCTATGAATTTTTCTACAAAAATTGGTCAATAATAATCTTATTACATTACCTTCTCCTCTACAAATCGACCCATCTCAATCAAAAGGACATAATTTCAATGAAAATTCTGGTTGCGATCATCATCAATCCATAGGAGACTCCACCGATCATTTCTTTCAACTATGATTTCTCATTCAGGATTGGACTAATGATGGTAAAATTGAGCTTCCAGAATTTATGATGTCTCCACCTATCAATAAAAATCAAAAGCTCGAAATATTTAACAACCCTCCACCCAAACATGATACAAAAGTGATTGGCTCATCAATTAATTATGTATCTCATGAAATGCCTCCTCCTACATTAGGGGATCTTGAATTTTTATTTGCACATAATAGCGCTTCTCTACCGGTAATCTACTTTTTTGACCACGATTATCATTCGAATTTCACATCCAACCAATTACACATCAATGCATATGTTGGTTTAGTTCCCATCAATAATACTCAGGTTGACCCCTCTTGGCCCATTAGCACATGTTTCATTCCACTTCTCCGTGTTATTGGTTTCCCTCTCTCACAAATTGAATATCCTATGAACAAACCATATGGTGTTGTTAAACTACATGTTATGGTTGGTCCTCTTACTATGTTTGTGTATTTCCTTGTTGGAAACACAATTGATGAATGAAACATTCTTCTTAGTATTAATTGGATTCATAGGTCTCAATCCATCATCTCTATGAATCATTTGCATTTTAAATTCATCCATAACAATTAATTTATCTCTATTGATGTGATCCCTTCATCTACTGCATGGTTTTCATCTCTTCGCACATTAGTTAACACGTCATTTGCTTCATCTAACACACCACACTCGATGTTACTCAAAGAACAATCTACTCCTAATTCACCTACTCATGCATTATCTGCATGACCTCACCACTCCACTAGTCCTTCGCAGAGGTATCGGCCCATTCTTATGATATTTATTGCATATCGTCGTAATTCATCACCTCGGTTTATTCCACGAGGGTATCCATCACCTTCACGTTTGGCTTCACATAGATATTCATCACCTCCACATTTTTTTGCGCCACAACATTCATCATATATCCATCCCTCACATGCACATATATCTCATTCACTCACATATTTTTTATCTATTATGCCACTACTACAAGAGCATGGTCATAAATTTTTGTCACCATATGAATAGAATGGAAGACCTTCATCCTTCATTGTTATTGGCTAGCTCATTCATTCACATACACTTAGGGGCATATCATCCAACACATCCCCTCCTCATATTAGCATCAAAACATCTCTCATATATGCATAATCATACATCACTCTCTTTTATATGCATAATCATCACATGCTTTATTTTTGTCATTACCAAATGACACACTCTTGTGCTTCGGTTCACACTTGACTGTGTAGGTCATACTACACATGAACTCCACACACTACATAATAGGTACTACACATTTCATATTTTTACACATCTCACATCATATGTCATACATACTACATTCTATATTTAGTCTATATCTACATATCATACACATTCTACACATCAAATTAGTATTCATCACATATATGTCACACTCCTATTGTTTACGAGTCTAGCATTACATTCTCCTCACCCTACTTACTACATAGGGTGCACTTCATGGTATTAGTCTACCTAAAAATCTTACATTACATATTTCACATCACACATCTTACACATCACATAGTTGGTTATCATCATCATACATCCTACATATTCTACGCACTGCACTCACTATCCTATGAAGGACTCTAGTTACTTAGTCCATACCCGATTGCCGAGGGTTTACAAATAAAATGGACCTTATCCTACTCACATGTTCATCATTTAACCTTATATCATGTGACATTACTAGGCTAGTGACATAAGATATAGGAAAAGTTGTCACCTATTCTCCATCTTGCAGGGGTATACACTTTAGGCTACATCACCACTCCTATTCATCATATAGTGATATATGCTTTAGTTTAAATCATCACTCCTTCAATCATCTTGTCGTGATATACAATTTTGGTTATAGGGTCATGTGCACACATAATATCTAGGTTACATATCACCGCCATTACGCATACACACTCATCACAACATGTTAGAAATAACACACACTCCAACCATTTCCCAATGATGCACTCTCATTTACAGTTCATTCTTGACTGTTGAGGGAGAAAACTAAATAAACCTCATTGCATAGAATTCCATCCAATCGGGTGGTATGCGTCTTCTATTATCCATCTTGCATTCCACTCCATCCATCCACAACATGTTGCATATCTTGGTTTCATTTACTTTTTCTTGCATTTTCTCATCTATGTTCTCTTTATTACACATTCTAGATAGATATCTTATATTTCATTATATTTACCATACACACATGTGCATTCACACCTTTCTCTAGTTGTTATCACACGTACATGTATCTTAAACAAAACATGGATGCTTGCTTCCTACCATTCCTACAACGGTTATTAGGGGCATCCAAATTTGTTTCTTATAGGCTCTATTGTTTCATTTTGTATTTAGCACTTTTAGTTATACTCACTTTTCACATATGGGTTATCTTTCTAACATGCTAATGTGTTCTTCATGTGTAGCATTTTTGTTGCAAAATTAATTTCTTCCATGGTTAACTATTTATTTTCGTACTATTTTTTTTCTCTTGTTTGCTCTTGTATGCAGGCATTGCTCTTTATTTTGTGTGCACACTAGATTGTTTTTATGTGGACATTATGGCCTTGAGTTTATTGCAACATTGTGAGTGATGTCTCATGTTTACAACCCTCTTTTTGTAGTCTATGATTACCTTCTTGCATGTTACTTGAATTCTAGCTTACACATTGTTTATGTAGCTTATACCTATTTTATACATACATGCTTGTTCATATTAACATTTTTTTTCTATCCACTTGTTTGTGTGCACCTTGGTTTCTAACAAGTGCATTCCTTTCCCATTATAGGGCATAGTTTGAGTGGTCAGTCCTCTTTTGGGTCCTCATCCTCCTATCTTTGACGTCGCATGCATCCCTAATGAGGGGGGCATCATTTGGGTTTTTACATACTACATAGCGTTTTCTACCAGTACAGTTCAATTCATTTTTTTGTCCTTGACATTATGGGTTATACATTGATTGGGTTCAGACCAATCTACGAACCCCGTATACAGCTGATTTTACAAGACATGGTTTTCCTTAGCATTATGGGGATTAGTTACCAATTAGAGGATATAGTGAATTTCCTCTCTTCACTAATTCAACCAGTGGTGTCGGATCACCAAAAAACCCAGACAGTATAGAGATCTCTTTATACATTATAAAGGAAGTAATTACAGATTAGAGAATAATGCAGCTCTCTCCCTAGAATTTTTCGCCCAAGGTGGTGTTAGATCACCCAAAAAAATTACAATTACAGGATTTCCTCTCTACACCCTTTCTCTCATCACGGATCAAGTGCACATGTTCTTTTTACATTTTATTTCATACTTCTGTTTACAGTCTTTTTATTGTATACACATTTTTACACATATACATGCGTATTTGACTACTTGATTTTCTTCTCCTTGTAATTTCGTCCATATGAGAATCAATCATTCAACAACAACAACGGAATCAACAACAAAAACTTTTTGCAGCAACACACACCTCATACTAACATGCAAGTACATTACACACATCGAAAACTACACATGTATTTCTTCCCTAGGTTCACTCTCATCCCTTCTTGCTCTTTTGCATCTTTAGTTTCCACGCTCCATATTTTTTTCACTCCATGATTTTTTTAGTCCTTCGGTGTGATTTCTACATCATTCTACATGAACATTAGGTATTCATCTTATCTACATTATGTTACCAATTGCTCCACTAGCTAAGATAAAATTGGGGCAAATTTAGACACTAAATCATGGACTTTGGGTATTATTTAGTCCCAGTATCGTAATACTATTCATATGGTTTTTGAGTAAAGAAAGTACTAATTAGCCCATGTCCTTTGGCATTTTTACTTTTCTATTAGTTGTCATTTCTGACCTTTAGCACGTACTTTCTCAATGTGTTTTTGTCATTCTGCATCATATTTCCCCTAACTGGGGTGCCCAAGCTAGTACTAGGGCACCCCAGGTGCTCTAGTCCCATTTGGGATGCCCTGATCCTTTTCCCACTTTACCTCAATCTTTTGGGAAATTTCTATCCATTTGAGATTTCCATATTTTATTGGTCCGCCTATTCGAGATTAATTATGAAATTCAAAAATGAAAACCATATAAAAATAAATTTCTAAGACCATAATGAGGAAGTAATCACTAGGCACTACTATCATCACCTAAGGTTGCATCGATCAAAGGCACCATTTACATCCATCTAGCTCCATCACAAAGGGCAACGTTGGTTCATCTACATCACACTGCATAGGAGGGAATTTTATTCTATTCCATCCACCATTTATTACATTTATACATCTATTTATAGCTCACTACTTCACAAAGTGTAACTCGCACAAGAGTACCTAGGGAACGTCTTTCACACATACACACCTAGAAGTACATTGGGTCTGAGATGTAGTGTAACGCTCAACTAGTAAGTCCACCATTGTGGTAGATGAGGATAGTCTAATCCCATCTCATGTATCTTTCTTTTTATGGTTTTGATTCTTGGCTTGAGTTTTACAGGTCTCTCCTTCATCACTTATTACCAGTGACATTCGGCACAGTTTAGCAAAATACACGTGACAGACAGCGAAGGCTTCACATTACTTAATGACCTTACAAATCTGGTTTCTAGACCTCCTGCATAGGCCAGAGTGCCTAGATATCAAACCAGGGTGCCCCAAGTTCCTTCATCCTCCCCCAGGTGCCCCAATCTACTCATACCACTCGGATCTACACTTTTCTTGGCCTAGGAACAGTTGTTTCCTCCTCTTTTTTATTCAGTCATCTCTGTGACATAGTACCATGAGTTCTTCGAATTAGTTATGCTCTCACTAACCCTCCTTGTTCATTAGGGTTACATATTTCATTTAATTATTTACTTTGGTCATTTACTTTATTTTTAATTTATTTCTTTGCATAGTATTTATATTAAACTAAATTAGACCCCTATATTTCCATTTTAGTTTAATCACTTTTCCATTCTATCATCAAGGAGGTAACCTTAAGATGGTTCGTGGGATTAGAACCTAACTATATCCATTCATGGATGGATATTGAAAATTATTTCTTGGAAAAATGTCAGGATTATTTCATGGTTAGAAACAATAAGGAAGTGTTGGGAATGATGCCAATTTTGGCAATTAAAATTCTGCTAAATTTAGACAATTTCTCTTTTTAGAAAAACTCAAAAAATAGAATTTTGGGATGTTTTAGGACTTATTTATTTAAGTCTAATTTTTTTAGGAAATTAGGACCAAACAAGTTATTTTCAATTATTTCCTAACAATAGCTTTTAAAAGATAAAAATACACTGTCAACTATCAATTTCTAGATAAGTAAAAAATATTGTACAATCATCCCCAAATATGTGGGAAACACTTTCTAAGTTAATATAAGTGTAAATTTTTTAATTTTACTACCATCCCTATAGGGACTTTGGGGAAATTTTCCTTAAAGAGGGCTATAATTAGCCTTGGAAACATGCCTATATTGCATAATGTTATTCCTATAAAAGATTCTTGCATGTTGACTTTACCCATGGAGTTCATGATCCTATTTTTTATTTTAACTATTATTCCAAAATTATTTTAGGAGCTTTTTTCTATTATTTGTGGTTCTATTTTGAGTTTAACTTGTTTTTCAAGTTGATAAATGCAATTCATAATTGTAGTTATTTTTTGTTAATAAAAGAATGGGCAAAAGGAAGGCACCTAAGTGCTCCAATATTACAATTTTAGAAAGTTTTTTTTGAATTAAAAGTATTCATATTTGATAAACATAGTGGTTACAAATCTTATTTTTAAGTTTATTGGTGCATGCAATGCATAATTTGATCGTCAAGGGCACAAGCAATTACACTAGCTTAATTTCTAGTTTTCTTCAACCTTGTTTAGATGATATAGAACTTATTTTTGGGTTATTTCAGATGTTTATCAACACTTCAAGTCTTCCACAACCATTCCCAACTCTTTAATTTCGTATCATATCTTTGTTTTATAAAAAATGGCTTCCTTCACTTCCACTTCTATTAATATTCATATTTTCAAAAGAGATAATTTGAGTATTGGAGGAATAAATTCAAGAGAATTCTTGTTTGGAAGGGAGCTTGGGACAATATTTTCAATGATTATAAACCACCTACTTATTAGAATGTTCTCTCTCAAGATCAGAAGAGAAAGAAAAATGATGAAGAGAAGGTAGATGTTCAAGCCTTCTTTTATCTTTAAGGTGATATAGATTCTTGCATCTACCCATTAAATCTTGGCTACATAAATGTTCATGAATCATGGGATACCTTAGAAACTTCATATCAAGGCTCTATTAAGGTAATATAATTAAAACTCTAAATCCTCGAAATGAATTTTGAAAATTTTAGAATGTCAAAAAGTGAAGGTGTAGGATGTTTTTGCATAAGGGTAAGTGATATGGCTCATAGAATGAGAGTTTATGGAGAAACCACTGAAGATAAAATGATTGTTAGAAATATTTTGAGATATTTTACAACAATATGGTTACATATTTTGATCACTCCTGAAGAATCTAAGGACTTGAACACTACAAGTATTGATGGATTAGTATATTTTCTTTTTTCCCATGAGGATAAGATGAATATATATGTAGGAAATCCAGAACATGTACTTGAAACAAATGCTATATTTTTAAATCCAAACTAAAAATAATTATAAAATTCAAATAAATTGAATTTAAAGGGGAAATAACAAAAAAAAATCACAAGGAAGAGTAAGAAATTCTTTATTTGTCATTATTGTAAAAAACTTTGACACTTTATAAAAGATTATAGGCAATCGAGAGTAAAGAATAAATCTAATCAAGAAGGTGAGAAGAAGGAACTCCAAAATAAACACAATGAGATGAAATGTGACTCAAATTATTATCTCACATGCAATGTGGGAAAATAGGATGTGAAATATATGTGGTTTCTTTATTTGGGTTGTTTAAATCACACGAGAAAGTCAGAAAGAGGGTTTTAGAATGTTAGATGGCACCTTCAAACTTCAAGTGAATTTTGGGGATGGAAAACCCATTCAAATTGAAGGAAAGGGCAGCATGAAAATCACCTTAAGTAAAGGTAAGGGAGAAACTAATTATGTGTATTTTTCTCCTAGTTTGAATCATAATTTGATCATTGTTAGGAAACTAGTTGAAAAGGTTTTTAAATTACTTTTTCAAGATGGAGTTTGTTCAATTTATGATAAGAAATATGGAAATAGATTGATTAGAAAATCCTACATGGAAAATAATAACATGTTTCCAATTAAGATCAATTCGATTAATGGATTTACTTGTCTTTGTCATGGAGGATGTTAACATGTTGTGGTGTTCAAGATATGGTCATATTAGTTCCAAAAGTTCACATGTTTTGACACAAAGGATATGATAACAAGCCTTCCCAAGCTATATTCTAAGAAATTTGTTACATGTAAGTCATGTATTATTGGGAAATATCATAGGGAGTCATTTTATATCACAAAATGGAGATAAATAAAACCTTTAGAGTTAATGAAAGGAATGATAACCAAATCGTACCAAGCCAAGAACACAGATGCTAATCAAACACCATGATCAATAAGATGAAAGAAATTCACAAAAATAGCTTTACATAAAACCTTTGCAAACAAATGAGCAACAATATCATATATTATTATGGAACTCAATGCAGTACAATGAGAATGGGCCTTGCTTAAATAGGCAAGGAATAACAATCTAAGAACCAGTCAAGGTCGTAGATCAAGCCATGAATCAAGGAAATAACTAGTCATCAAAGAACTAGTCAAGACCATAGGTTTAGGAGAGAACTAGACATCAAGGATCTAGTCAATACCATAGATCAAGGGAAAGAACTATACCTAACAACTAGATAATATCTCCTAATATCTTAATAAGATAAAAGAAATATCCACACACATAAGTGGGTGAGGATAAATACAATAAAGGTAAATAAAGTACCTAGGTGAACATGAGCTAAGGTAAATACCTACTCTAACAGTTAATCCATTCAAATTTGTGTGGATCAATGTCTTGCAAAAGTATTGGTAAGAATTTATGTGGGTAAGAATTGGTAAGTATTGGTAAGAAGTTATTAATGATGCTACATAGTTTATGTGGGTTTTTCTGTTAAAACAAAAGGTAGATATTTTTTAAATATTTATAAATTTCAGATCTTTGGTTAAAAAAATTGGGCATTCCATCAAAACCATAAGAATAGATAGAGCTGGAGAATTTTGTTCAAATGAATTTTTTGAGTTTTTTTCTTCACAAGGAATCAAGAGGCAATTAATAGCTCCTTACAAACCACAATAGAATTGTGTGGATGGAAGAAATAATATGTAAATTATGTAATTAGTAAGGATAATGTTGTAAAATAATAACATGTAAATATTTTTTTGGGTTGAATAAGTAAATACTACAGTATACATCATAAGCAGGAGTGTTATAATTGGAATCAAAGACAAGACACCTTATGAGGCTTGTTATGGTTCAAAACCATATGTATCTCATTTAAAGGTGTTTGGTTGTTTATTTTTTCTTCATGTTCCTAGTAAAAAGAGGAAAAAATTTGATCCTAAGAGTGTAGTTCATATTTTCATTGGTTATAGTGATGAAAGCAAAGCATACAAGTTGTGTAATCCTACTACTAAAATTTCAATTATTTTAAGGGATTGTAAATTTTTTGAGAATGAGATGTACATTGATCCTAATCATGTAGCTAATAGGATCATAGGTAAAGGGGTAATCTCAATGAATAATATTTTTAGGACTTACAAATTCTTACACAGGTTTCCAATGCTACAGGAAATATTACTAGCTCTTTACAAGAGACTAATAATCCATCTACAACAACTCCAAATAAGAAAAAATGGTTGTTGAATCCACATACATAAAATCAAATTTTAGATTATAATTATGAGATAAATATTACAGGGCTTCAATCTCAACAAGTCAAAAACATTATGATGTCTATGATGAAAATACTATGTCTACATTGTCTTTTATAGCTAGTGAACCTAGAAGTTTTGAAGAAGCTAGTCAAAGGAAAGAGTGGGTTGATGCTATGAAAATTGGGATGGATTACATTGAGAGGATTGATACTTGGACACTTATTCATCCTCCTTATGATAAGTATTTCATTGGTACCAAGTGGATCTACAAGACTAAAATAAATAATGAGGATACAATCAATAAGCTAAAATCTAGACTTGTTGCAAAAGACTTTACATGAAATTTTGTTGTTGATTACGAGGATAATTATTCTCTTGTTAAATGGAAATGTATTATAATAATAATTATTTTATATTTTTCTCATAAAGGTTATAAAATACATCAAATCGACGTAAAGTGTACATTTCTAAATGGACTGGTTGAAGAAGTGTATGTGGAGAAGCCACAAGGTTTTGAGGTAAAGGGTAAATAATTTTGGGTATACATGTTGAAGAAGGCTCTTTATGGGATAAATTAAGCTCCAATATATTGATACTTAAGAATTGAGGATTGGTTTTTGGCACAAGGATTTGTAAGAAGTTCAAATGAGCCAACTTTTTATATAAAAGCATTCAATTCTAATATTTTGTATGGTTGCCTCTATTTAGATTATTTGATCTTCACATGTAGTTATATGGAGAATCTTATAGCTTCAAGGAAGCTATGATATCAAAATAAAGAGGAAGTATTTATTTTTCGATTTCAAGATATGCTTTTGAAGTTCAATCTTAAAGATTTTAAGGCTAAAAACTCTCCAATGACAAGAAAAGAAAGAATAATGAGAGAGGATGAAATACCATTTATTGATATACTCACCATGGTATTTTTGAAGAGAAAACATGGAAAAATAAAAAAGATGATTGGAATTTATTCCCTTTGCATCAAAGGCGGGAATTTCGGGAATGACACCATTTTGGCAATTGAAATTATGCTAAATTTAGACAATTTCTATTGACAGGAAAAAATCTACAAATATACTTTTACAATGTTTTAGAACTATTTATTTAATTCATATGTTTTTTATTCAATTAGGACCAAATACATGATTTCCTAAAATATCCAAAAAATCTAAAAAAGATACCATCAATTATCAATTTTTGGAGAAGTACAAAATATTGTGTAGTCATCCCCAAAGAGGTAATTGTTTTGTGTCGATAAAATATTGTTTTGTGTAGTCATCACAAAAGGAAATCACCTAAGTGCTCCATTATTGCAATTTGTGCAAGTATTTTTTAAGTATTTTTCATTTCATGTATGCATATTTAATAACCATAAATATTTAAAATATTAGTTTAAATTTTATGGGTGCATACAATGCATAATTTGATCATAAAGTACACAAGTAATTACACTAGCTTAATCACTAGTTTTCTTGGGCCTTGTTTAGATTATATAGAGATCCTTTTTGCATTATTTAAGAGGTTGATCAGAACTTAAATTTGTTTTTTATGTTATCCTTCTATGGCATTTTTATCCCTTTTAGGAGGAATTATTTAAAATTAAGCAAAAAGATGAAGAAAACATGGAGGATTACCTTGATTGAATCCTCTTTAATTCCCAGTGATGTGGAAAAAACTTGGATGAGGAATTAGCTAAAATAATATTTCTAAGAGAATTATAAGATTAACCAAGGGATATTTTAAACCTTATGGGAAAAGGTGACATCAAAAAACTTAGCTTTGCATCCATTATTGAATTATGTAGAAATTATTCACGAACAATGTCTAGAATTTGAAAACATAGACTAGGAAAAGGGCATGATGATGTCAATAAATTGAAGTAAGGGTTTGCAAGTTTAAAAAATTTATATTATGGTCCAACTAAATACCACCTTATCTATTATTAAATCCAACTCAAAAAAATTTGAACCATTGGCCATATGTTTCCCTAGGTGGAAAGATAATCATGCCTAATAGAATGGTCATTAGATACAATTGGCATTTTTGGAATATGTGAGAAAACCCATTAAACAAATAAATTTTATCTCTTAATAGTCATGAAAAATAAAGTCAAAATAGTTAAAAAAAACACAGAAGAATTTAATTTTTCAAGGAAAAGTTAAGGATGATTGTTGGAAGCACAAGAGACTGAGAGAGGGGTGAAACAGTCTATTAAAACATTATTCCATTTACAATTCATCATTCATTATCATTTATACAACCATACAATTAACCATGAACCAAATGTTTGTTTACTTAAAAAATGAAAAAACCATACACAAGAGAAAAGGTAAGAGATTACAATAGAACACCAAATTTAAGTTGGAAACCCTCAAGGAGAAAATAACCCATTGAAACTCTTCTTATATTACATAAAGAAAAGAGATTTATTGAAGAAAAAAATTTACAAAGGAGCTCCAAATCAACCATATGAATATGAAAATATTTGAATCTATTTTCTTCCACAATTTATGGAGATCACTAATTTAGCTCACAGGCCTTCTTCAAACCCTCATTCACCTCGCTCACTCTTTATTCTTCTTTCATGGAAAAACTTGGCCTCAAAACCTTTCACGCATGCTCTCTAAAATTCCTAAAACTTTCACACACTTCCTCATATCTTAAATTATTTCTTCATACCTGTTTTACACTTCTAATTGGGTCACACTTTTCCCTCTAAGAGCACTCCTTCAAATTTGAACTCAAACTTCACTTTTATATTCTTCTCATCTCAAAAACATGACATAGATCAGTCCTCATAAATAATAACTCATATATCTCAAAAAAATAACACCATACTCATATAAACATTCATAATGGACCCATGTAGGTCGGTTATGCTCAAATGGACCAAACAACTCAAAACCCCATCACCTAGATGACCAAAAACCACAAACCTCATAACCATTTTTTAAAGCTTCCAAATGCACCATAAATGTAAAATATAACATATCAACATCATCCATGTTCATTTATTATATTTTACCAATCAAATTCTTCGTAACTCACTCAAGAATTCTCATATCCTTCACCAAACAAGTGTATCCAAGAACCAGTCTTCACCTATGGGCCTCAAGAACACACAAAAACACCTCAAATTTGGCATGTAACCACTAATTAGAAATACCTTGACATTTATTTCACATAAATTCTTGATATGTCTCATGAAACATCTATACATGCAAATCACGTCAACTTTCCTCTTCACAAAATTGAGATTCCCAAAACGTAGTTTTAGAAACTCGACTAGTTTGTACTATTTATATCACTTTCAAGACCTATAAATTACTTAAATAGTAAAAAATTCATCCCTATTTACTCTCAAACTGATATCAAGCATCATCTACCTCAATATTTCAGCCTGAGCAATCATGTCCTAGAAACAAGAAATCTTATTATTCACAAAATGAGCTAGATGATGATGTTAAATCTCTAGATTTGCATGAATAAATTCAACAAAAATAAATCAAATTAACTCATGAAATGGAAAGTACACAAAATACAAATAAAATGAAAGTACAATGGAGCAATTTCTATTGAATATTGGAGGGAATTTTATACAATTTCTTGCTCCTATAATCATGGAGTCAAGTCTCATCACCTTATTCCCATATCTCTCTTATCTCTCCTTGAATCACTCCCACTATTATCTCACATATCCCCCCAATATATCCACACACAACTATCTACGTGAGTTGTTCTCACAACTCACTATTACAATAATCTATATGAGTTGTTTATTACAACTCATTTACATTTATTTATACTCTCACACTATTTTATTAATATGAGTTATACTAACTCAATATCAATAATTTACAAATTAACTAGTATCACTCAAACTCACTAATTTAATATATGAATATTAAATTTTACAAATAATAATGTGAGCACTAATCCTAAGATTATTCCTAACATTCTCCCCCTTAGTGTGAACATGGATGAGTTATGTCTAGTACCTGCTCATGTTCTACAATCCGATGGTTTTCAAATAGTACCATTAACTCTAACATGTTTTCTAATGTAACCATTAACCACTTTGTAAGCGATTTTCTAAGAGATTCGCAAACTCTCAAATTGGTTTTCTAGAGGACCACCAACCACTTTCATAGCAATGTACATGTTTCCCCACCCCCATCTTTACAGTCAAGGGAAAATACAAGAAATATCACTTGCGTAGGAGCTCACTTATTACAAGAGTGAATAGGAATAAATCATCTATTCTTATTACATCACACAATGAAAATAAAACACAACAAAAATAAATGCTACAAATTCATTGTGTAGCCTCGTCATTTGTGGCTTGCGAGAGGTCACTGATTAACCTCCTTCCTCCATCATGATGATACTAACTCTAAAAAATTTGTATTTGAGGCTCATTTTACAATTCTATTAAGTTTTTGTTTCAACCCATAATTCACCCTTAAAATAATAATAAACTTTATATTCAACCAAAATAATAAAGCATATCAGATTTTTATTGTTGGAAATGAGTCACTATTTTTTTACAGAATAATTAGAAACGTCAGAATGTTTTCCATGATTTATCTTTAAATACTAAATTGGATTCTGTAATGTTTTGACAAATTTTTCCCATAATACAAATAAACAAATCCAAAAAAATTCAAAAAATTCTAAATCTGGGTTTTCGAGATAAATACGAATTACCAGTTGTATTTTTTAATATCGGAATCTAGAAAATGGTAACAGAAGCTTCAAAAATCTCAAATATACATTCAAGAGGTTGTGGTTTTTTTTTGCAATGACTCTCATAGCTTTTCCTTTCTTTCTCTGATACCAGATGATGCTAAATCTCTATATTTTCATAAATAAATTCAACAATAAATCAAATTAACTCATGAAATAGAAAGTACAGAAAATACAAAGAAAATGAAAGTAGAATGGAGAAATTTCTATTGAATACTGGAGGGCATTTTATATAATTTATTTCTCCTATAATCATGGATTCAAGTCTCATCACCTTATCCCCATATCTATCTTATCTCAGCTAAAATCACTCCCACTATTCCCTCACATATCCCACCAATATCTCCACACACAATTATCTACATGAGTTGTTCTCACAACTCACTATTACAATAATCTATATGAGTTGTTTATTAAAACTCGTTTACATTTATTTATACTCTCACACTATATTATTAATATGAGTTATATCAACTCAATATTAATAACTTACAAATTAACTAGTATCACTCAAACTCACTAATGCAATATATGAATATAACATTTTACAAATAATAATGTGAGTACTAATCCTAAGATTATTCCTAATAGACCCATCAAAATTCATCATCAACAGAAAAAACATATACCAATATAAATATATTTGAATCTTATTTCCATAAAACCTTACATTTCCTTCCAAATCCAGGTGGAATGCCTTCAACCAGGTCCATCTCTGCAACTGCTCATTTATCCTTTTAGGACTCAAGAACTATCCTTGAGGTCATCTTCCTCTATCACCTCCAAACTTACTTCCAAGATTAACCAGAGATTGGAAAACCCTTATAATTTTTTTAGAAGCACTCATCGACCTTCAACAAGCATGAATAAGTAAAAAACACTCACCAACCTCTTGAAGCTACTCAAGACCGTTCTTATTTAGGTATCCTCTAGATTTGACCCTTAAAGAACAAGTCATAAATTCTTAATCCCTTATCAAAAAAATAAGTTTTATATGTCATTAGAAATAAATATGATCCAATATCACAACACAACTTGAATCAATTCCTAAATCCACATGTAGCTCATGCAATTTAAATTCTACCACAGACTTCTCAAAACTACCCCAAAAACTAGTCCTTATAAATAGGGTACACTTTTCCATTTATCACCTTAAAATGACCTGAAACTATTATTTAAATATATTAAAACTCCTTGGATAAAAACAATGTCAATTTATTCATCACCTTGTTTAGAGAACTTTGCAACAAACTAAATATCTTCATAAATACGCATTTTCAGGTAGGGCATGCATATTATCACAAGAAATATATTACATTTCTAAAAATACAAAGGAGTTATCTACAACCTTCAATCATCACTTTGGAAAAAGGAATCAAAAAAGTTTCAGTACACACCTTTTCTCTATGTCGCATTCAATTAGGGTTTAGCTAGGGTTTTAAAGCAACTTATCTTCTTAACGATCATTCATAAAAAAGTGACGATTAAACCACCTCATTATTTTTTTAAATCTTCATTACAAACCTAAAAATATATTCCAAATATCTTGGGTCCACATGCCAAATCACACAGTCCACAATGAGCATCAGAAGGTCAATTTTTGCCACAAAATCACACTCTAGAATACCTAGTTTTACAAAAAATGACATATCTTGCAATTCCTTCTTCATAATGAACTAAAACTTTTTCATGAAGCATAATTAAAAAAATCCTATAACTTTATATGCTCACTACATATCCCAAATATTTCTGAAACTCTCTAGCCAATCTCATTTACGTGTGCTTTCTTAGCCTTTTTCAACCTTCTTGCTTCAAAAGGACCTCATACATGCACTATACCTCTAAAACCTGACCTTATAAGCCTTGTTCACTTCATATACACTACCACCATTCTTCTACCATGATTTGATAGGGCTGATTAGCTCCAAAAATGAAGTCACCATACCATTCTCCAAACTCTAAGACTAGTAATAAGCCTAGAATGATTGTTTCACACCATGACATCACATGAACCATCCTTTCTTACCTCTTATAGAAACATGAACACTCTTGACACATCATTCCAGCTATGATGTACCTCATACCAAACTTTATCTATCTTGGGAGAGCTCAACCTATGACTATGTAGGCTAGAACCATGCGAAGACAACATGAAAACTCATCAAATCATATCACTACCAATCAACCTTCATACTTGCCTTGATTTAAACTTCTTGGAGACTCATGCAATAGAATGACACCATTTTCCATCAATGGAATTGACATCAATGACATTACTAACACATAATTATCAACAAGTGTCATTTAATCAATTTGTTCTTAGGGCTCAATGGCCAGAAACTTAGTCATGGTCAATGCCCTAGTTGTCATCCTAGTAATGGGGATCATGTAATATCCCTCTTACAGGATCAATGGGAAATGAAACATTCAAGTAGAAATATAACACCAAAACAGATTAGAGCACTACTGCAAATAATTAAACCCAGCTAGTGCATTCAATTAGATGGCTCAATAAACCCAAGGATGGGATTTAATGGCCTCAAACATATAACACAAATTGAGAACTCTTAGCTGAGGCTTAGATATCTTCACAAAGAAATATTCTAAAATCATATTCAAACTAATCACCGTAACTATAGTAGTCCTCAATTTATCAATGCAAAACCACCATAAATGGACTATGAAACAAGCACGAGTCACCTATAATCAATAGCATACACAAGTTGATCCAATTTAAAATGCCACAAACCAATCCCCAAAAAAATAGAAGATGTTTCTAAATCAATATATATATTCACACAATATGAACCACAAATTGAATTCGCCACTACTGGAATACAACAGCCTTAGTGAGATATCCTTAAACAATGTAAATAATTGCAAATAGGAGGATTCATTTGGCATAAAAATCAGTCCATTCACCGTATAGGTTTATTGTCAAACCTACCTTATACCAATCGCTGAAATAAATACTATAAACTTTCATCAAATACCATGCACCAATTAAATCATCCACTCAGAGTTAATAGTCACATAAATCGCTACCAGGAAGATTTCCAAACACTATTGGTTAATGAAATATATATTGTTGCATGTATATAATTTTACACAAAGATGAAGCCACTAGTTTAGAGGGAATATGATAGACTTAAAACATTGATTTCACTGTCAAAATTATTTAATATTTTATTCAAACAAACATACCCATGTTGCTGCCTTAAATGGCCCCAAAACACATGCTAACCCAAACAGATTCACTTCAGTTGTGGATCATTGTTACATATGCAAGGAAGGACCTCAAAATCATGCCAAATCTAATTTTCAAAACTAGAATATAAAGCCAAAAGTAGAGATATCTATATCACTTATAATATATTAAATATAAACCCTCAAGTGAAATCACAGGACCGATAGACTAAATCAAATCATAAAATTATTATCAGCTTGCCTTATTCAAGTCATTGCCAAAAGGGCACAATAATATACAACAAACTGGTCAATCCAATCCAAATAATGCATGCAAAATAGTCCACAAGCACCATAATAATTTTCTAGGGATAGAAAAGGAATTATGCATCAAAGACAATTGCTACAGTATTGTGTTTCTAAGAGAAATAAATTTTCATGCACAACAAGAGAATATACTTTGTAAAAGATGTCTTCAATTACTTCTCCAACATCAAGAGAGAGTTACTTCAACAACGAAAGAGAGAGAGAGAGAGAGAGAGAGAGAGAGAGAGAGAGAGAACATCATATTTGGGCATGCATCCCTTCTCCACGCTAGGAGGAAAATATCAATAATTCACTAGTATAACATCCCATGGAAATGTGACCCCTCTTTTATAGAAATAAGAGGTGCAATCTCCAATGATCAACCATTTAATGTTTTCTCCCTAAAGAATATTTAAAATAAAAAAATTTAATGATCTACTAACTTGTGCACTTTATTTAATTTCTTAATTTAATATTAAGAAATTCATATCCTATATGCACTTTTCTAAACTATCTAGAAGCCCCCACTTGTAGCGCTATGCATTCCAAGGGGTTACATTTCTAAAAAGAGTGAACTGATATATATTGGTAATGTCCTAGAAAAAGGGACATTACATTCCTCTCCTCTCGGATATTGCTTTCCCTCAAGAAATAGTACACTCATAGGTCCATGTGTTATGCACACAAAATAAAATGTAAGGTGGTGCCTCCAGAGTATCGAACAAGTTTCATTCAAATGGTGGAGTATTAGGAAGAACTTGTTGGCTTTCTTTGTGACAATTCATGCATGTGTGAGAATAATACCTAAGTAGTAACTCCAAGAGATAGTGTCTTCATCGTAGGAGGCAGGGCCAAAAATAGAATGGGATTTGCTAAGCTCCAATGTTCCCCACTTAATGATTCCTTCATGAAAAGTTAAGGACAACAACTTCTCCTCATGCTTCTTCATTCCTGTACATGAAGCAAACACATTAGAAAAAAAAGTGTTGAAAAACACTTTTCTTGTTGCCCCATCAATTCTCCATTATGTGAAAGTATCAAAAGTCCCTCTTGTATATGGGCTGCTCCCAAATCTCACCAAGTTACCCCATCTATTGTTGAACATTTCCCTCTAGGATGTAGGGTGTGTTATCCAAAAATCATTCATGCAACATAAAAGAACAGCCATCTACCATGAACTTTTCTTGTGAATGATGGAATACTAAACTGTAGAAGGAACCAAAGAGTTGAGAGAAAATAAAATTTTATGGTAGTAGCTGTTACGCTCTAAAATTAGCAGTATAAAGACTAGAATGTGATCAATTAGGATAGCAATATGAATCTCTATTCCCCTAAAATCAACCTTAGCATGTTGGGCATAAAACCAAAGAGATAACCAGCTGAAAATTTAAGGCATAGCAAATAACAACATTGACCATTCATACCTCCGGTTATCCTTCCAATTTCTCACATCTACTCTTATGATATAAAACTGAAAAATCAATCATGCATATAGTTGGGAAGGAGTGGAAGGAAGAAATATTAGTTGACATAAAACCATGACTTCCTTTGTGCTTCACCAAGTTCTCACCTTTATAATTTGTGGGAATATTTATTTACCTTATGTCAACTTGCATCTCCCAACATCTCTTGAATATAGCATATAATTGACAAGGTAACATACTTGTGTTTTTCGAAAAGAATTGATCAAAAATATTACCTTGTTATGGAAGATCATTTTCTTGCCTACATGTGAAAGCTTGGAACATGGAAAAGAATCTTCTGGGCTGAAAATATTTTACTATCCATGATCCCCATGCTTTTCCCAACTCTTGACTAAAATTTTGTTTCCCATAATCCCAAGAAAAGGCAATAACTGAATATGCATCATAATTGATTAGAAAATACCTAAAAAACTGAAAATTTTCAATCTTTATGGCTTCCTCGTCATGCACATTGTGTAGTCTTCCACTTTTCTTCGATGCAACATATCTTGGAGTCATAAATTTTCTACTTTTAATTTCTCTTGGACTAAAAATTATGGGATGTTGGTTTCCTTTCCAATGATCTAGGACTTCCTTGAAAACACCCTTCACCTTTTCTTTGTTGTTAGCATAACACTCATGATGAATATGGTAAGATAAAGATAAAGTATGATCTTACAAAAAATTAAAGTGCTTACCCTTGGTGGCTGCCATAAATATCTCAATCTGAAAATCATCATTATTACGTAGATAAAATCCTTTCTTTCTTACTTCCGGATCCCTTAAGGTCTAGTCATGTTTTCCCATACTTATGTTTGTCATATAAAATTTAGTATTCCCATGTGTGCTCATAAAATTGGATACCCAATCAAGCAAGTTACTTATTTTAACAAGTTGTCCATGACCCCACTTGCTAAGGCTCAACGTGAAGGGAGAAAATTCATGTGAAGTAACATACCTTAGGCTGCCCCCAACTCTTTCACAACTCGGAATTTTTGAGTTTGTTATAGCATTATTTACCTCGTTGTCTTCTTCATCCAAGGATTCCTTTTCTTTCTTACAAAAATTCAAATGCCTATCTTCCATCATCTCATCTCTCCTTTCCTCAAGGGGAGGAGCCCTAATAATTTCAAATTTCTCCTTTGTCATCATTTCCTCTTCATTGCCACACATGCAATCATTGGTAGGAAAAACATCTTTGTTCAAAAGCACACCCTTACCTTGACTTGTGTCCTCTTCGGGTTGTATATAGTGGAAACCTTTCCTAACACCTTGAAACTTATAGTACCCTTAAAATACAAGATTTCCTTTGTAGCCAAATTATAAATGTATACTCTTGCTCCAAAGTCTCAAAAAAATCATCATGATGAGTTAGCTTCCCCCTCTTTGGTTGTCCTCCTTGGTGATGATTCTTTTCTTGGAATTAAGGTATCCTTCATCATGGCTTCCATGGTATACTACACATCCTTATGCCATTATTTGAACAACCCTTGTAAGAACTTTGCTTTCTTTGGAGGGAAACCTCCACTCTCCATTCCAATTTCTTTTCCTGTATGCAACAAACTCACAAGTGCATAGGAAAGTGGCTCTGATACCACAGTAATATCCCTCTTACGAGATCAATGGGAATGCAACATTCAAGTAGAAAAATAACACCAAAACATATTAGAGAATTGCTACAATAATTAAACCAATCTTTTTCATTCCAATTAGATGGCTCAATAAACCCAAGGAAGGGGTTTAATGGCCTCAAATGTATAGCCTAAATTAGAAAATCTTAGTTGAGGCTTAGAGATCTTCACAAAGCAAGATTCTAAAATCAGATTCAAACCAGTAGCCGTAACTATATCAGTCCTCAATTTATCAATTCAAACCCACCATTAATGGATATAGAAACAAGAATGAGTCCAGATGTGTTGTCATGAAAATGTGTAAACAAGGAAAATTGGAAGTTTCCAAGCATGACAACTATACCCCTGTGCGAACATTTTCATGTTGTAATCATTCCTAGGCACCCCAGGTCAAATTATTCAGTCTGATCACCCCTTATTTGATGTCAAATTGGTCCCCTAGGTGATTTAGGAATTTTTATTCATTCCCCCTATGTAATTTTAGGGAATTCTGAAAATATGTTATCTTCTGGCAATATTGGGAAGGGTTATCGCTAGCCTTCCCAGGACTAGATCAACCCCCTGGAGTGGAGCAGAAGAGCCAAATTCAACATGGAGGTCAATTGAAGACCTTAGAACATCATGGAAATTATTTTGGAAGTTTTGGGGAAGTTTTGAAAGACTTGGAGTAGTCTGAGTAAAAAAGAGGGTTCACAAGCCTAGGCAGTACACCGGCTAAAACAACTATTGGGCTTCGGAAGAAGATTCTAGGAGCTCCAAATGGAGTTATAAGTAAAAAAAATCTCCAAAAATAGGATTCCAAGACCTACATGATGGTGGAATCATATTTTTCACAACAACTTGGCACATAGGAATTGCAGACATTTTTTCTCAGGCACAAGTGGAGTCTCAAATCACAAATCTAATTTTTTAGGGATCAGATGGTGGAATCAAGACATGAGACTCCTAAAATTGGATTCAAAATTCCATTTTAATGTAGGATTATATATAATTTCACCAATAAATTCCACTGGTAGCTCAAGTTATCATCATCCCAAGTTGCCCTCTCAAAGGCAGTTCAGGTGTTAGTCAATTTTTCGGGAGGACATGTGTCAGCACCAGGAGCTTGGAGAGATTCCATGTCCTAAAAGTCCATAAGATCAATTACACCAACCTTGTAACAATGTTTCCAGCCCCCATGTGACCTTTGGGACCCTCACGTGGCCTCCAGACTTGACAGTTAAGCCCCTAGGTGCATTTTTGGAGGATCCATTCACTGTCGTCGGATCAAGCGCCACATGTCAGCTCCAGGACAACCTTGGAAATTGATGTCCCTCATGTCCCTAAGTTCAGGGACATAAAACATGAAAACATTCACCCAACCCCTATGGCGATTCATTTTTTCATCCATGTGATTGAATTTCATCCCCCAAGTGCATTTTTGGAGCATTCATTCCCTGCAGTTGGATCAAGCGCCACGTGTTAGCTACAAGACCACCATGGAATTTGATGTCCCTCATGTCACTAAGGTCAGGGACATAAAAAATGAAAAAAGTTTCTTGGCCCCTATGGGGAGTCTTTTGGTCAACCATGTGACTGACTTTCAGCCCCCAGTGCTTTAAAGTAGCTTTTGTCACCTTCATTCCCTATCATCCCCCAAGTGCATTTTTGGAGCATTCATTCCCTACAATCGGATCAAGCGCCACGTGTTAGCTACAAGACCACCATGGAATTTGATGTCCCTCATGTCCCTAAGGTCAAGGACATAAAACATGAAAAAAAATTCCTAGCCCCTATAGGGAGTCTTTTGGTCAACCATGTGACCGACTTTCAACCCCCGGTGCTTTAAAGCAACTTTTCTCACCTTCATTCCCTGTCGTCAGATTATTGTCACGTTTTGTCCTCTTGACAACCCTAGAATTTGATTTCCTTCACATCCCTAAGGTCAAGGACATCAAGTCATGAAAAATGCACCCAAGCTTCTCCTTCCATGATTTAAAAAATTCAAAAATTTAACTGTCACTTCAATGTTTCAAGTCATTTCCACTCCCGCACACATATTTTCTCCATTCTTCCTCTGCAACTTCTCACCACCATTCCTCCATTGTTGAAACTCAAACCAGACCTGCCAAAAATTTACTTCCACTCCATGAAATTCCACAGGTCCTAAAGGAATATTGGAGCAAACAAAGAAGGAGAAGCAGAAAAAGAAGAAGAATAAAATAGAGAAAACTCCATGGCCATGAAACAAGAAGTTGAATAAATATCTCAAACGGACATGTGAAACAACAAGATTTATTTTTCTATTCATCCCTCTACCCAATTCCATCAAGAAGACACCTTCAAACTCTCCTTACATGCAACAGAGCATCCACAGTGAAGAAATCCCACTTCTGGCTCAATGAAGAAAAAATCCAATTTCTCGTCAAACCATTGGGAAAAATGAAATAGAATTACACGTGAAGCATCAGAAAAAAAAAACCCATATCAAATATATAATTTTATTTGCAAATAAAGGAGAAAACCAAACCTGTAATTTTGAGGTCCATTAATAGTTGTCACATCGAGAAGCACTTCGAGGTCCAAAAACTAAAAGTTTTAAATCTCCTAGATTTTTTAGCGAGTAGAGCCAAAATTTCATAGGAACGATATTGGGGAAAAAACCATATAAAAAAAAAATCCCACATCAAACTGACTTCCAGAAGCCAACTTTCTAAAAATATCAAGTCTACTACATAGGGACTGTTATTTCGGGAAAGTCATCAACAAAAGAACCTACAAAGGAAACGGGGACATTAGAGGTGCACTACAACTGAGAATTCACCACAATAGACTTTTTTGGCACTTACTAAAAATAGTAAGATGGCCCACGATCACCTGCTAAAAATAAATATTTGATCCAAGAGGAATGAGAAAACATCCATTTGAAGATAGGAGACTTGATTTTTTACACTTACTAAAAATAGTAAGTTGTTCTTTTTGGGCTAAACATGAAGTCGAAGTGGATGGGTCATAAGCCATCACATCCCTTTATTTGTGAGTATGACATGGAAGACAACAATGTCTTTCACATGGACTTGAACGACCTTAAGAAAATCATGGCCTCTAAGGACCAAAGGAGGATTGAAGACCAGATTTTCACAACTGGCTTGTTCGTTGTTGTAGGAGACCAAGTGTCTGTGTAGAGTCGCGAGTTAGTCCTAGCCTACTCTTTCCACTAGATCCTAAGACATGAACCATCTAATATGAAAACAGTATAACGATGGTGGTCATCAACCCTAGGAACATTTCACTCTCTCTACACATACCGATAACCCCCAGTATGGTTGTCATCTCAAACGACAGGTTCGTGCATGATTAGGAAACAATGGATTCATAAGTCCAAGGACTAGTGTTTGGCTCATGGTTGAAAATATGAAGAAAGCCCTCCAGGATTCCCAAGAATCTTCTAAGGTGTGAGTTTTGAGAAGGGTATTATGTTGTTCTCCTTAGTAGATTTATGGGCGAAGCAAGCCCAAGGGACTTCCAAGACTGGATGGGCCTTTTCATCCTGACATTGACAGAAGGAAAGTAGAGAATTGACTAGGGGCAGATTATTAGTGACAATATCCATCTGTAATTTCTCCAAGTGTCCATGAAAAATAAGTTCCACATGAAATTCTTACCTAGTATAATCTTCGGTCTTTGCAAAAGCTTGATGAATCATTCAAGGATTGGCTCTCACATAGAAAAATGTTACCAAGGTACTTGCATTCCACTGGTGGTGATGGAGGAGAGAAATAGGCATTTCAATCACATGAATGATGTGTTCACTATGTACGTGATATGAAGCTTAAAAGGGGATCTTAAGGCTAGGATGTCACCAAAAGTGACATCCTTGATTAAGTAATATTGCTCATACTTCATACAATTCTCAACCTTTTCCTACATATAAGTCGCTAGCTTCGACCAAGCTCCGCTCAAACTACCCAAGTACCTCAGTGACTAGATTATATTGTTCAAGCTTTGTAGGTAGATCACTCAATTGAATACCAAGATCAGATGTAGCAGAAAGAAATTTATTTCATTCCCTATATCTCTAGGGATGTTCACGTGCAAAATCTCAAATGATGCATCTCACATGGAGACCGCTTTCACGCATCTTAATTTGCATTCCTACATTTCCAGGTGAAACTTCGACATCCGAGAAGATCCCGACTCGATCTATGTCCCAAAAGTGCAACATGAATCCCAAGGTGTGATGACCTACTAGCCAACGTATTGACGAGTTTGAAGTAAATGTGAAAAAGGACATATAGATGACAATCATGAATGAATCATCAATTCTTCTTGTATGAAGACATGCTTGCATATGATGGACAAGAATGTCCGATCCTTACTATTTTAGTAGTCAAGATGTCTCAATGCCCCAATCAAGTAGCATGTTTGCAAATCCGAGATAATGACTAGGCAGAGTGAAAAGGTGGTGAGGAGAACGCCGGAACTGTTTCATAGAATGAGGACTATGATCATCCAGTCATGAGACTTTCTTTTTCAACCAAAAAGAAAACTTCACATCTTCATCTTCAAAAGTGGTGGAGGTGCTCCCCAGTTCTGAAACACTTTGAAAGCGAGTTTCAAAAGGATGCTATGGAATTATAAACTTCTCCCCACGATAAGACACCCAAGAAAGTTAGGGTAGGAGAATGCTCATTGGCATCACCAAAGGAGGAAGATGTGATCCTAGTAGTGCAAATAGAAAATCTTGCAGTACATGCACAGGTGAACGAGGAAGTAGCTTGAACTCATAATCCACTCTTCAAACCACTGCAAGAGGTTTTCCGATTGTAACACCACTACCTCTCTCAGTAAGACTTGCCCTCCATCAAAAACCAATATGTTTTAGTGTCAACCCATCATTGAGCCTAAATCCGGAGATATGTTTTAATGGATGTGGGAAATAGTCAACCTCAACATCCGCATTATGTAACAAGTAACAGCCCCCGATCTATCAATGACTATCTCATTGGCTAAAGGAAATGGTCAATAAATATCACACAGACATCATAACGATTCTACAGTGGGGAGATAGGTAATCAGTACATTGAAGTAGCTCGGCCAAAGGTAATCAATCCAGTGGATGAAATGACACAGTCGACTTTGCAGATTAGTCATGATCCAATTGGTACCCAGCGACTCATAAAGGGCGATTTGCACATATATCAACAAGATTTTGCTCAGCATGTGGCGAGGAGTAATGAATATAAAGATAATATTGAGTACTATAGAACAAGTACAAACCTTTCATCTTATGTGCACACCTAGTGAATCAAAATCTGCACTCTTCCTCCTACCCTAATAGCTCCAGCATTACTAAAGGAACCTCTATACAATATTCATTGGAACTAACTTTCTAATGGTTGAGAGTCGGGAAATGTGGAAAAAAACCCTGAGCAATGAGACAAATCAAAGGATCTAAGGACTTTTCATTCCATAATTTGAATGAAAGAAGAAAGAAGAAGAATCCCATGAAAACATTTCCCTTCCATTTTCCATTTTAAGGGGTTACGTTGTTTAAAGATGAAAATTACTTTATTTTTGAGTTTTAAATTACTTGTCAAAACCTATGATTCTAAAATAAATAATCAAATCTTAAAACTTTTATAGAACTCACATATACACTTTTGGGTATTATTTAGTCTCGGTCTTCAATCCTATCCATTATGGTTTTTGAGTAAAGAAAGTACTATTAAACCATTCATTGACCTTTTGAATTTTCTTGCAATTCTTCACTATGACCTTCATACATACTTTACCAGTATATTTTTTCTTCCACCTCAGTGTACCCCTTAATATGGCGCCTTAGTATAGTTATGGGGGGCCTCGGCTAGCCCTACTCCTTTTCCCACTTTCCTCAATATTGAGAAGTTTCTATCTATTTGAGCTTCCATATTTTTAGGTGGTTGGCCTTTTTGAGGTTGCTTAACAAAATTAGCACAAGAGAACCATACGTGCCCGTCAAAAATAGAAGTTATGAGATCATATTGAGAACCAAGCAATAGGAATAACTCTCATACCTAAGGTTGCACCATCTAGCGCCACACAAGGGAAAAGATGGTTTTCTCTACATCACCGTCCATGCGGAGGGACATTTATTCTATTCATCTACCATTTATTGCATTTATACAATATTTATAGTTGCTACTCACAAAGTGTGATGGCACTAGAGCACTTAGGGCATGGAATTTCACACACATAATAGAACTAATTTAGGCCTTTAGATGTAGTGAAGCACTCCATTAGTAAGTCACCATTGTGGCAGCTAAGGAATTCCAACCCCCTTGATAATGATCTTTATTTTTAGGGTTTTGATGCTTAGTTTTGGGGTTTTGCGGGTCTCTCCTTCATCTTGATTACTAGCGACATCCAATGCAGTTTAGTGAAAATACATGCGACCCTGCCGACAAGGATTCACATTACGTAGTGACCTCTAAAAAATTGTTTCTGTACTCCAACATAGACAAGGGTGCCACAGGCACCCTCATCCTTCCATAGGCACCCTAGTCTACTCAGACCCTTCGATTCACTTTAGGGCCTCAAAACAATCATTTCCTCATTTATTTAGTCATTCTGACATAGTCACATGCGTTATTAGAATCACTAAGGATTCTTCTCAACCCTTCTTGTTCATTAGGTTAATATTCATTTACTTAGTTGTTTGGTAATTTACTTGGTTGTATTTATTCTTTACATACATTAGATTAACTAAATTCCGGCCCCTATTATGTTCCTTTTTAGTTAATTCATTTTGGTGAACCTGACCTTCAAATTGCTGTCCTTCTTCCCTTTTGGTCTTCTTATGCCGTTCCCTGAAGTCGTCTTTTGGTCTTTTCAATTTAGGAGCTTACTCCATTTACCCATCACACTTCTAAGTCAATGAGTTGATATAAATACATTATTGACTACCATTGATACATCTTAGAGATCCCGTCAGTTCCTCTCCACGAAAATAGATCCTCAGGTCATGAGCAGCCCTATGATGAGAAATCAATGCTGACAAGATCACTCAAACACGATGATTGACTTTCAACAATATTTGTGAAAAAATACCAATCATCTACACATGTCTTACATGCTCTAATTTTGTAATAGAAATTGTGATGCTCGACCTCTAATTGATCATTCTTTAGTTCCCATGGTCTCCACTTACCGCCACCTCTGTTCCACTCCCATTCTCCACTCATCACTCCTATTCACCATAGAAAACCCCTAATATATAAAAATTTATCTAATTCCCGGAATAACTCTTGATTTAAATCTTTATATGAGGATTTTCAGACCCAAATTCAGCTAGCTCCAACTCGGTACTTTCCTGTGCTTCACCCATCTTTAGCCTTACTTCATACCTGGCATACCCATTTTCCATCTCTATCTTACTTATCCATCGCCCCCTCCTAATTTCATCTCTCCTAAAGTACCAATCTAAAGGCCATGTGTGACCCAAAGACTATTGAGATTATGTGGCATGTCTCGACTATGCGGATGATCACACTATATGGCTAAATTTGTCCTCATAGTTTACAATATTATGCTTAGTGCTTTTTGTTGTGCCCTACTATCCACTTAGTAGTCTCTTTATGCATCTAGATGATACTTTTTTCAATCACTGTTCTATTAAACATTATACGCTCTAAGATTATTATGCTCAACTGTCACACGTAAGCAAGGGTCTCTATGACACTTGTGGATTATTTCTGCAGGTAAAAAACCAACTTAGCTATCTGTAAACGTGATTGCGTATGTTGATCCTTCACGACGTTTCATCATAGTCTCTTACCACCTCTCCAGGAGAATATTCCTGATTTTTCGCCCTCTCCAGGAGAATGTATTTTTGAGACCTCTCCTTCATCGATAACTTTTGATCTCTAAGATTGTACAACAATCTCTTAGCTTATGAAAACTCATACTACGAGAAAAGAAAGTATCACCCTCTACACATTTCAATGTAGTCAACATTTAGCCCATCTACGACTAAACCAACAGACATAAAGTCACGTCCCCTGGAGTTCTCCTACTCCGATCTTCACTACAACCACAAAGTGTCTCTTTCTAGGTTCGAATCCCTCTGAATTTTTCTACAAAAATTGGTCACGAAAATTATTACAGTACACGGCTCCTTCTACAAATCGACCATCTCAATAAAAGCGACATAATTTCAATGAAAATTTGGTTGCGATCATCATCAATCCCAGGAGGACTCCACCTCTTTCTTTAACTATGCGTTCTCCTCGGCTGGACTCATGATGTAAAATGAGCTTCCAGAATTTATGATGTCTCCACTATCAATAAAAAATCAAAGCTCGAAAATATTAAACAACCCTCACCCAAACATGATACAAAATGAGGGCTCATCATTAGTTATGGATCTCATGGCATGCCCCCCTACATTAGGGGTCTTGAATTTTTTGCACATAATAGAGATCCTCTACCGGGAATCTACTGTTTTGACCGCGAATCATTCGAATGTCACACAACCAATTACAAATCAATGATATTGTTGGTTAGTTACCATCAAAACTACTTCAGGTTGACCCCTCTTTGCCCATTAGCACATGTTCATTCCACTTCTCGTTGTATTGTTTCCCTCTCTAACAAATTGAAATATCCTATGAACAAACCATATGGTGTTGTTAAAATACTGTTATGGTGGTCCTATACTATGTTTGTGTATTTCCTTTGTTGGAAACACCAATGATGAATGAAAAATTCTCATTAGTTATTAGTTGGATTCATAGGTCTCAATCCATCATCTCTATGAAATCATTGGAATTTTAAATTCAGCATAACAATAATTTTCTCTTATGATGATGTCTCCCTTCATTACTGCTGGTTTTCATCTCTCGCCACATTAGTTAAACGTCATTTGCTTCATGAAACACACCACACTCGATGTTATCAAAGAACAATCTACTCCTATTAACCTACTCATGCTTATCTGCAGACCTCACCCACTCCACGAGTCCTTCGCAGGAGGTATCGGCCCCATTCTTATGATATTTTATTTGATCTCGTCGTAATTCATCACCTCGGTGTATCACGAGGGTATCCATCACATTCACGTTTGGCTTCACATAGATATTCATCACCTCCACATTTTTTTGACGCCACAACATTCATTCATATATCCAGCCCTCACAATGCCATATATCTCACTCACTCACCTCTTTTTCATCTATTATGCCACTACTACAGAGCATTGCATACATTTTGTACAATATGAATAGAATGGAAGACCTTAAGCCTTCATTGTTATTGGCTAGGCTCATTATTCAATTGAACCTTAGGGGCATATCATCCACACATCCCCTCCTATATTATAGCATCAAAACATCTCTCATAATGCAAATCATACTCCACTCTCTTTTAGATGCATCATCCTCACATGCTTTATTTTTGTATACAAATGACCACTCTTGGCTTCGGTTCACACTGGCAGGTGTAGGTCATACTAAACATGAACTCCACACACTACATAATAGGTACTACACATTTCATATTTTTAAACATCTCAATCTTATGTATCATACTACATTCTATATTAGGTCTATCTTCTACAATATATACACATTCTACACATCCAATTAGTATATTCAACATAATGTCACAATCCTATTGTTTACGAGTCTAGCATTACATTCTCTCACCCTACTTACTAACATAGGGTGCACTTCATGGTATTAGTCATACTAAACTCTTACATTACATATTTCACATCAAACATCTCCACATCACCTCGTTGGTTATCTCCTCCTCCCTCTAAATATTCTAAGCATGCAATCCTATCATGTATGAGGAATCTAGTTTACTTAGTCATACCCGATGCCGAAGGGTTTACAAATAAAAAATGGACCTTATCCTACTCACATGTTCATCCTTTAACCTTCTATCTGTGCCCTACTCAAGGTTCGTGCCATAAAGATATAGGAAAAGGTGCACCTATTCTCATCTTGCAGGGTATACACTTTAGGCTACATAACCACTCCTATTCATCAATATAGTGATAATGCTTTAGTTTTTAACTAATCACTCTTCAATCCTCTTGTCGTGATATACAATTGTGGTTTTAGGGCATGTGCCCACATAAGATTAGGGTACATATCAACGCCCAGTACGCTACAACTCATCACAACATGTTAGAAATAACACACACTCCAACCATTTCCCAATGTGATGGCATCTCATTTAAGTTCATTCTTGGACGTTGCGGAGAAAACTTAAATAAACCTCATTGCATAGACTTCATCCAATCGGGTGGTATGCGTTTATCTTCTAGTACCATTGGCATTCCACTCCAATCCTCCACATACATGTTGCATACTTGGTTTCATTACTTTTCTGCCATCTTCTCATCTATGTTCTCTTGATACACATTCGAGATGATATCTTATCTTCCTTTATATTTACCATTACACACTGTGCATTCAACCTTTCTCTAGTTGTTATCCCGTCCATGTATCCTTAAACAAAAAATGATGCTTGCTTCCTACCATTCCTCAACGGTTATTAGGGGCATCCACATGTTCTTATAGGCTCTATTGTTCATTTTGTATTTAGCACTTTTAGTTATTACTCACTTTTCACATATGGGTTATTCTTTCACCATGCTCATTGGTTCTCATGTGTAGCATTTTGTTGCCAAAATTAATTTATCCATGGTTAACGATTATTTTCGTACTATTTTTTTTCTCTTGTTGCTTTTGTATGCAGGCATGCTCTTTATTTTGTGTGCACCACTAGATTGTGTTATGTGGACATTATGGCTTGAGTGTAGAAACATTTTTGTTTGAGTGATGTTCATGTTTACAACCCTCTTTTGTAGTCTATGCTTCCCTTCTTGATGTTACTTGAATTTAGTTAAAAATGTTGAGGTAGATTAGACCTATTTTATAATACATGCTTGTTCATATTAAATTTTTTCTATCCACTTGTTTGTGTGCACTTGGTTTCTAACAGTGCATTCCTTTCCCATTATAGGCATAGTTGAGTGGTCAGTCCTCTTTTGGGTCCTCAATCTCCTTCGTTGACGCGCCCTGCATCCCTAATGAGGGGTGGCATCATTTGGGTTTTTACATACTTTACATAGCGTTTCTACCAGTACAGTTCAATCCATTTTTTTGTCCTTACATATGGGTTTATATAAATTGATGGGTTCGGACCAATCTAAGAACCCACGTATACAGCTGATTTTACAGAAATGGTTTTCCTTAGCCATATGGGGTATAGTTACCAATTAGAGGATATAGTGGGGGATTTCCTCTCTTCACTAATCCACTCATTGGTGTCGGATCCCCAAACAACCACAGACCGTATAGAGATCTCTTTATTACATTATAAAGGACCCAAGTAATACAGATTAGAGAATAATGCAGCTCTCTCCTAGGAATTCTCCCTCGCCACCAACCGGTGGGTTAGATCACCCAAAAAAACTCCCAAAGTACAGGATTCCCGCATACACCCTTTCTATCATCACGGATCAAGTGACCACATGTTCTTTTTACATGTATTTCATACTTTATGTTACAGTCTTTTATTGTATACACATTTTTAACATAACATGCGTATTTGACTACTTGATTTTCTTCTCCTTGTACTTTCGTCCATATGCGAATCATCATTCAACAACAACAACGAGAAAAGCAACAACAAAACTTGGCGCAGAGCACACACACACCCATACTAACATGCAGTACATTACCACATCGAAAACTACACATGTATTTCTTCTAGGTTCACTTATCCCTTCTTGCCTTGCATCTTTAGTTTCCAGCTCAAGATTTTTTTCACTCCAAGGATGTTTTTAGTCCTCGTGTGATGTGGATTTCTCATCATTCTACATGAACATGTATTCATCTTATCTACATGATGTAACAATTGTCCACTAGACTAAGATACATTGGGGCAAATTAGAACTAAATCATGACTTTGGGTATTATTAGTCCCAGTAGCGTAATACTATTAATATGGTTTTTTGATTAAGAAAGTACTAATTAGCCCATGTCATTGGCATTTGTACTTTTCTAGTAGTTGTCATTTCTGACTTAGCACGTACTTTCTCAATGCGTTTTTGTCATTCTGCATCATATTTCCCTAAAACTGGGTGCCAAGCTAGTACTAGGGACCCCAGGTGTCTAGTCCCTTTGGGATGCCTGATCCTTTTCCCACTTTACCTTAATCTTTTGGAATTTATAGCCATTGAGATTTCTATATTTTTGGTCCGCCTATTCGAGATTAATTATGAATTCAAAAATGAAAAAAAACAAACCATATAAAAATAAAATTATAAGACCAGAATGAGGAAGTAAGCACTAGGACAATTACTATCATCACTAAGGTTGCACGATCAAAGGCACCATTTAAATCCATCTAAGTCCCATCACCAAGTGGCAACGTTGGTTCATCTCATCACATGCATAGGAGGGATTTTATTCTTATTCCATCCACCATTGATTACATTTTTATACATCTAGTTTCTAGAGCACTAATTCACAAAGTGTAACTCGCACAAGAGTACCTAGGGACGTCGTTCACACATTAGCACACCTCGAAGACATTGGGTCTGAGATGTAGTGTAACGCTCAAACTAGTAAGTCCACCCTTGGGGTAGCTGAGCTAGTCTAATCCCATCCATGTCTCTTTCTTTTATGTTTTGATTCTTGGGCTTGAGTTTTACAGGTATCTCCTTAATCACTTATTTACAGTGACATTTCGGCACAGTTTAGCAAAATACACGTGACAGGACAGCGAAGGGGCCCTTTCCCACATACGTCTAATGACCTACAAATCTGGTTTCTAGACCTCCTGCTGCCGAGTGGCCCGCTATCAACCGGGTGCCCCAAGTTCATTCATCCTCCCCCAGGGTGCCCAATCTAATATACACGCAGGATCTACACTTCTTGCTAGGAACAGTTGTTTCCTCCTTTTTTTATTAGGCATCTCTGTGACTATTACAGAGTTCTCGAATTAGTTCTTGCCTCTCCCTAACCTCCTTGTTAATTAGGGTTACATATTTCATTTAATTAGTTACTTGGGTCATGTACTTTATTTTTAAGTGATTTCTTTGCATAGTATTTATATGAAACTAAATTAGACCCCTCTATTTCCATTTTAGTTTAATCACTTTTCCAGTTCATCATCAAGGACGTGGTAACCTTAAGATGGTTGTGGGATTCGAACCTACAACATCTCCCTTCATGGATGGATATGAAAATATTTGTGGAAAAATGTCAGGATTATTTCATGTTAGAAACAATAAGGAAGTGTTGGAATGATGCCAATTTGGGCAATTAAAATTCTGCTAAAATTTAGGACAATTTCTCTTTTTAGAAAAAACTCAAACTAGAATTTTGGGATGTTTTAGGACTTATTATTTACAAGTCCATTTTTTTCGGAAAATTAGGACCCAAACAAGTTATTTTCCATTATTTCCTAACAATAGCTTTTAAAAGATCAAAAAATACACGTCAACATTCAATGTCTAGATAAGTAAAAAATATGTACAATCATCCCAAAATATGTGGGGACACCCTTTCTAAGTTAATCTACGTGTCAAATTTTTTAATTTTAACTACCATCCCTATAGGGGGGACTTTGTGGGAATTTTCCTTAAGAGGGCTATAATTAGCTTGGAAAACTGCCTATATGCATAATGTATCCTATAAAGATTCTGTTGCATGTTGACTTACCATGAGTGCATGATCTATTTTTATTTGAACATTATTCCACCAATTATTTTAGAGCTTTTTTCTCTTATTTGTGGTTTATTTTGCGTTTAACTTGTTTTTAAAGTTGATAAATGAAATTCATAATGGTAGTATTTTTGTTAATAAAGAATGGGCAAAAGGGAAGGCAACTAAGTGCTCCTAATATTACAATTTTTAGAAGTTTTTTTGAATTTAAAGTATTCATATTTGATAAAACATTAGTGGTTCAAATCCTATTTTTCAGTTTTATTGGCATGCCATGGCCTCTTTTGCTCGTTTCAAGGGCACAGCAATTACACTAGATTAATTCTAGTTTTCTTCAAACCTTGTTTTAGATGATATAGAACTGATTTTTGGTTATTCAGAGTTTCTCAACAATTCAAGTCTTCCAAAAAACCATTCCCACTCTTTACTTTCGTATCCCTCCTTTGTTTTCTACCCCCATGGCTTCCTTACTTCCCACTTCATTAATATTCAGATTTCAAAAGAGATAATGTGAGTATTGGAGAATAAATTCAGAGAATTCTTGTTTGGAAGGGCGCTGGACAATATTTCAATGATTATAACAACCCCAAACACCACACCCCCCCCCACACCGTCGTCCCCCCCCCTCCCCCATAAATGCCCCTACCTCATGCCGCGCCTACACGCCATTCGCTCTCCACTTCTCGCTTCTCTTTTCATCTCCACTCTGTCTCTGCCTTCTTTTACCTGTTAATCCTATCATTAATCCACTTCGTTGCCTGTATAACCCTCGTCTACACCCTCCCACCCCCCCCACCACCCACCCCCATTTCGGTCCTACACCCCCATATTTCACCACGCAACCCTCACCCCCTCCCCCTACGCGCTATTCCCTGTCTCTCCCCCCACCACCAACCTCCACCCCCCCTCACGCGTCTCCTCCCTTTCATCCCCCACACAACTTCCTCTCCAAATCACCACACACAACCCCCCACAACACCACCACCCAAACCCCCACTGTGGTTCCTTCCCACCTCTATACCTTCTCCGCACCCATACTCCGTGCTCCACTTTTCACGACCCCCCCTCCCCAACTACTTTCTCTCCTGCTTTCTATCCATTCTCTCATATAAACAGGTCCATACCGCCCACCCCCCCCCTCCTTTTAAGAATGTCTCTCTCACGATCAGCGAGAGAAAGGAAAAAAGATGAAGAGAAGTAGATGTTAAAGCCTTTTTTATCTTTTAAGGTGATATAGATTTCTTGAATCTACCCATTAAATCTGGATACATAAATGTCATGAATCATGGGATACCTTAGAAACTTCATATCAAGGGCTCTATTAAGGAATATAATTAAAACCTTCCTCGAAATGAATTTAAATTTAGAATGTCAAAAAGTGAAGGTTGTAGGATGTTTTGCATAAAAGGGTAAAGGTAAGTTGATATGGCTCATAGAATGAGAGTTTATGGAGAAACCACTGACGATAATTTAAAATGATTGTTAGAAATTATTTGAGATATTTTACAAACCATTGTGTTACATATTTTGATCAACTACTCATGAAGAATCTTAAGGGACTGAACACTACAAGTATGGATGGATAGTATATTTTCTTTTTCCCATGAGGAAAGATGAATCTTATGTAGGAAGATCCAGAACATGTACTTGAAACAAATGCTAAGTTTTAAATCCAAACTCAAAATTAATTCTAATATAAAATTCAAATAAATGAATTTACAGGTGCAATCACAAAAACAAAATCAAAAGGAAGAGTAAGAAAAGAGAAATTATTTATTTGTCATTTATGTAAAAAAACTTACACTTTATAAAGATATAGGGGGGCCCCCCACAATTCGGGCAAAGGGAAGTAAGAATAAACTAATCAAGGAAGAAAGGTGAGAAGAAGAACTCCCAACTCCACACAATGGATGCAATGTGACTCAAATGTTTATCTCACAGCAATGTGGGAAAAATAGGATGTGAAATATATGTGGTTTCTTATTGGGTTGGTTTAAACCACGAGAAAGTCAGAAAGAGGGTTTTCGAATGATTAGATGGCACCTTCAAACTTAAGTGAATTTTGGGGATGGAAAACCCATTCAACTTGACGGAAAGGGCCAGCATGAAAATCACCTTAGTAAAGGTAAGGGAGGAAACGAATAGGTGGATTATTTTCTACTAGTGTGGGGGGAATCCTAAGTTGATATGTAGGAAACTAGTTTTGAAAAGTTTTTTAAATACGTTTTCAAGATGGAGTTTGTTCAATTTATGATAGAATATGGAAAGAGATTGATTAGAAAATCCTAATGGAAATAATAAACATGTTTCCAATTAAGATCAATTCGATTAATGGATTACTGTTCTTTGTCATGGAGGATGTTAACATGTTGTGGTGTTTACGATATGGTCATATTTATTAGTCCAAAAGTCACATTTGTTTTGCCACAAAGGATATGATAAACACGGCCTTCCCAAGATCTTCGCAAAGGAACTTTGTTACTGTACGTCATGTATTATTGGGAAAGATCATAGGAGTCATGGTATATCACAAACATGGAGATAAATAAAACCTTTAGAGTTAAGAAAGGAATGATACCAAAATCGTAACCAAGCCAAGAAGAACACAGATGCTCATCCAACACCCTGGATCAATAAGATGAAAGAAATTCACCACACTAGCTTTACCATAAAAACCTTTGCAAAACAAATGAGCAACAATATCCATAATTATTATGGGAACTCAATGCAGTACAATGAGAATGGGCCTTGCTAATAGCAAGGACTACACAATCTAGAAACCAGTCAAGGTCGTAGATCAAGCCATGAATCAAGGGAATTAACTAGTCATCAAAGCAATAGTCAAGACCATAGGTTAGGCGAGAACTTAGACATCAAGGATTCTAGTCAATACATAGACAAGGGAAAGACTATACCTAACAACTAGATAATCATCTCCTAATATCTTAATAAGATAAAAGAAATATCCACCACACATAAGGGGTGAGGATAAATACAATAAGGTAAATAAGACATAGGTGAACCTGAGCTAAGGTGTAAATACCTACTCTAACGTTATCCATTTCAAAATTTGTGTTGATCAAGTCTTGCAAAAGTATTGGTAAGAAGTTATGGGGGGAAGAATTGGGTACGTATTGGAAGAGTATAATGATGCTACATAGTTATGTGGGCTTTTTCTGTTTAAAACAAAAGGTAGATATTTTTAAATATTATAATTCCGATCTTTGGTTAAAAAAATGGGGCATTCCATCAAAACATAAGAATAGATAGAGCTGGAGAAGTTTGTTCAAATGAATTTTTTGAGTTTTTTCTTCACAAGGAATCAAAAGGCAATTATAGACTTCCTACAACCACAATAGAAGTGTGGATGAAGAAATAATATGTAACTATTTAATTAGTAGTACTGGTGTAACCTAATAACCATGTAAATATTTTTGGGGTTGAAATAAGTAAATACTACAGTATCCATCATAAGCAGGAGTGTTATAATTGGAATCAAAGACAGAACCTTATGAGGTTGTTCTGGTGTCACAAACCATAGGTATCTCATTAAAGGGTTGGTTGTTATTTTTTCTCATGTTCCGTAAAACGCGGAAAAAAATTTTGATCCTAAGAGGTAGTTCATATTTCATTGGTTTATAGTGATTGAAAGCAAAGCATACAAGTTGTGTTAATCCTACTACTAAAATTCAATTATGTTTCAGGGATGTAAATTTTTTGAGAATGAGAGCTGTTACATGCTCCTACTCAGTAGCTCATAGGATCATAGGTAAAGGGGGACTGGTAATCTCAATGAATAATATTTTAGAGGACTTACAAATTCTTACCACAGGGTTCCAATGCTACAGGAAATATTACTAGGCTCTTACAAGAGACTCCTAATCCATCTACAAACAAACTCAAAATAAGAAAAAAAAAGGTTGTGGAATCCACATACAGAAAATCAAATGTTAGATGTTAGATTATAATTATGAGATAAATATTACAGGGCTTCAATCTCAACAAGTCAAAAAACATTATGATGTCTCTGATGAAAATACTATGTCTACATGGTCTTTATAGCTAGTTAACTGAAGTTGAAGCAGCTAGTCAAAGGAAAGGTGGGTTGATTGCTATGAAAAGTGGGATGGATGACCTTGAGAGGATTGATACTTGGAAACTTATTCATCCTCCTTTATGTAAGTATTTCATTGGTACAAGGTATCTACGACTAAAATAAATCATGAGGAACAATCAATACGCACCCTCTTCGACTTTTGCCCCCAGACTTTACATGAAATTTTGTTGTTGATTAGAGGATAAGTATCTCTTGTTAAATGGAAATGTATTATAATAATACATTATTTATATTTTTTCTCATAAAGGTTATGAAATACATCAAATCGACGTTAAGGTACATTTCTAATGGGATGTTGAAGAAGTGTATGTGGAGGAAGCCACAAGTTTTGAGGGTAAAGGGTAAATATATTTGGGTAACATGTTGAAGAAGGCCTTAGGGGATTAAATAAGCTCCAATATATGATACTTAAGAATTGCGGATGTTTTGGCACAAGGATTTGTAAGAAGTTCAAATGAGCCAACTTTTATATATAAAAGCATTCAATTCTCTATTTTGTTGGTTGCTCTATTTCGATTCTTTGATTTCACATGTAGTTATATGGAGAATCTTAGAGCTTCAAGGAAGCTATGATATCAAATAAAGAGGAAGTATTTATTTCGATTTCAAGATATGCTTTGAGTTCCAATCTTAAAGATTTTAAGGCTAATAAAAATCTCCCAGGACAAGAAAGAACAGATACTGCGCGTGATTGACCTACCATTATTGATATACTTCACATGGTATTTTTGAAGAGAAAACATGGAAAAATAAAAGATGATTGGAAATTATTCCCTTTGCATCAAGGCGGAGGGAATTTCGGGAGGGAATGACCCCCTTTTGGCTACTTGACATTATTGCTACCTTTAGACAATTTCTCTGCCAGGCAAAAATCTACAATATACTTTTACAAGGTTTTAGAACTATTATAATTCATATGTTTTTTATCAATTAGGAACCAAATACATGATTTCCTAAAATATCAAAAAATCTAAAAAAGATACCATCATATAATTTTGGAGACGTACAAAAATTTGTGTAGTCATCCCCAAGAGGTCATTTTTGTGTCGTAAATATTGTTTTGGTAGTCATCACAAAGGAGAATAACCTAAGTGCTCAGATTGCAATTGTCAAGTATTTTTTAAGTATTTGTCATTTCATGTATGCAATTTAATAACCAATAAATATTTAAAAAATATTCGTTACCTTTTAGGGTGCATACACTGATTAATTGATCATAAAGTACACAAGTAATTACACAGAGTCATCACTAGTTTTCTTGGGCCTTGGTTAGATTATATAGAGATCCTTTTTTGCATTATTTAAGAGTTGATCCGAACTTAAATTTGTTTTTTTATGTTATCCTTTCTATGGCATTTTTATCCATTTTAGGAGGAATATTAAATAAGCCCAAAGATTGAAGGAAAAACATGCGGATTACCTTGATTGAATCCTCTTTAATCCCAGTGATGTCGGAAAAAAACTTGGATGAGGAAATTAGCCTAAAATGATTTCGTAATGAGAAAATTATAAGATTAACCAAGGGATATTTTACTTATGGAAAAGGTGACATCAAAAAACCTTAGGGGCTTTGCATCAATTATGAATTATGTAGACATTATTCACGAAAACAATGTCTCGAATTAGAAAACCTAGAATAGGAAAAAGGGCATGATGAGTCAATAAATTTGAAGTAAGGGTTTGCAAGTTTAAAAAATTATATTATGGTCCAACTAAATACCACCTTATCTATTATTAAATCAACTCAAAAAATTTGAACCATTGGCCATATGTTTCCCTAGGTGAAAGATAATCATGCCTAATAGAATGGTCATTAGTACATGGAATTTTGGAATAGTGAGAAAAGAAAAACCCATAAAACAAATAAATTTATCTCTAATAGGTCATGAAAATAAAAGTTCAAAATAGTAAAAAAAACACAGAGAAGACTTTCATTTTCAAGGAAAAGTTAAGGATGATGTGGAAGCACAAGAGACTGAGAGAGGGGTTGTGTTGAAACAGTCATAAAAACATTATCCATTTACCATTATCATTCATTATCATTTATACAACCATACAATAACCAGAACCAAATGTTTGTTTACTTAAAACAATGAAACCAACCATACACACGCGAAAAGGTAAGAGATGACAAGATAGAACACCAAATTTAAGTTGGAAAACAGCAAGGAGAAAATAAACCATTGGAAAACTCTTCTTATAATACATAAGAAAAAAAAAGAGATTATTGAAGAAAAAAATACAAGGGAGCTCCAAATCAACCATATGAATATGAAATATTTGCCTTATTTCTTCACAATTTAGGCGATCACTAATTTAGCTAACAGGGCCTTCTTCAAACCCTCATTTCACATCGCTCACTCTTTATTCTTCTTTAATGAAAAAACTGGCCTAAAACCTTTCACGCATGCTCTCTAAAATTCCTCACACTTTTCACACACTTCCTCATTCTAAATTATTTCTCCTACCTGTTTTACATTCTAATGGGGCACACTTTTCCCTCTAAGAGCACTCCTCACTTTGAACTCAAACTTCACTTTATTCTCTCATCTCAAAAAAACAGATAGATCAGTCCTCATAACATAATACCTCATATATCTCAAAAAAATAAAACAAAATACTATATAACATTCATAATGGACCCATGTAGGTCGGTTATGCTCAAAAGAGACCCAAACAAAACTCAAAAACCATCAACCTAGTGCCAAAAACCCCAAACCTCATAACCATTTTTTAAAGCTTTCCAAATGCACCATAAATGACAATTATACCTATCAACTCATCCATGTTCATTTATTATATTTACAATCAAAGTCTTCGAACTCACTCAAGACTTCTAATATCTTCACAACAAGTTGTATCCAAGAACCAGTCTTCAACTATGGGCCTCAAGAACACAAAAACCACCTCAAATTTGTCATGTACCCACTAATTAGAAATACCTTGACATTTATTTTCACATAAATTATTGATATGTCTCAGATGAAACATCTATACATGCAAATCACGCAACTTTCCTCTTCACAACATGAGATTCCCAACAAGTCGTTTTTAGAAACGCGAATAGTTTGTACTATTTTCTCACTTTCAAGACCTATAAATACTAATAGTAAAACTTCTTTCCCATTTCCTCTCCAACGATATAAGCATCATATAACTCAATATTTAGCCATGAGCAATCATGTACTAGAAACAAGAAATCTTATTATAACCAAATGGAGGTAGAGATGATGTTAATCTCGAGATTTGCATGAATAAATTTTCAACAAAAATAAATCAAATTATCATGAACTGGAAAGTACCCCCCCCAAAAATCCCCCTAAAATGAAAGTCCAATGGAGCAATTCTATTGAATATTGGAGGGAATTGTATTACAATTTCTTGCTCCTATAATCATGAGGTGTCCAGTCTCATCACATATCCCAGAGCTCTCTTATCTCTCCGAACACTCCCACTATTCTCTCACATATCCCCCCACTATATCCACACACAACGATCACGGGAGTGGGGCGAACAACTCACTATTAAAGAAGCAGAGGAGTGGTTTATTACAATCAGGGACAGGGAGGAGACGCGCCCCAGAGGGGAGGAAGAGGGTGATGTACAACTTCAAGAGCAATATGGACCATGAAGAGTAGCACTCAAACGCACTAAGTTTAAGATATGACTATTAACAATTTTACAAATAATAATGTGAGCCACTAATCCTAAGGGATTATTCCTTTAACATTCTCCCCCTTGTGTGAACATGGATGAGTTATTCTAGTACCTGCTCAGTTCTACAATCCGATGTTTTCAAATAGTTACCATTAACCTCTAACATGTTTTATAATGTAAACCCCCCCATTGTATTAACCACTGTAAGCGATTTTTCATAGAGATTCGCAAACTATTCAACATGGCTTTTTATCGGACACCAACCACTTTCCTAGCACTGTACAGTTTCCACCCCCATCTTTACAGTCAAGGGAGGAAAGGAAATACAAGAAATATCAGTGCGTAGGAGGTCACTTATTACACGAGTGAATAGGAAATAAATCATCTATTCTTATTCATCACACAATGAAATAAAACACAACAAAAATACATGCTCACTTCATTGTGTAGCATCAGTCATTTGTGCTTGCCGGAGAGGTCATGCTTAACATCCCATTCATCCATCATGATGATACTAACTCTAAAAAAAATTTGATTTGAGGCTCATACAATTCTATTAGTTTTTTTGTTCAACCCATAATTCAACCTTAAAATTAATCTAACTTATCTTCAACCAAAATAATAAACATATCATTTTAGTGAAATGATGGCCACTATTTTGAAAAAAGGGGGAATAATTAGAAACGTTCAGAATGTTTTCCATGATTGTATCTTTAAATACTAAATTGGAGTATGTAATGTTTTGACAATTGTGCACATAATACAAATAAACAATCCAAAAAATTCAAACACTTCAAATCTGGTTTTGAGATAAAATACGAATTACCAGTGTGTATTGTTAATATCGGAATCTAGAAAAGGGTAACAGAAGCTTCAAATCTCAACTATACATGTCAAGAGGTTGTGGTTTTTTTGCCAAGGACTCTCATAGCTTTTCCTTTCTTTTCTCTGTGTCCCCGATTGATGCTAATTCTCTATATTTCATAAATAAAGTCAACAATAAACAAAATTAACTAATGAAATAGAAAGTACAGAAAGAAAATAACAAAGAAAATGAAAGTAGAGGAGAATTTCTAGTGAATACTGGAGGGCATTTTATATAATTTATTTCTCATCATCATGGCTTCAGCGTCTCATCACCTTATCCCCATATCTATCTTATCTCAGCTAAAATCACTCCCAATATTCCCTCACATATACCCACCAATATCTCACACACACATTATCTACATGAGTTGTTCTCACAACTCACTATTACAATAATCTATCTGAGTGTTTATTTTAAAACATGTTTACATTATTTATCCTCTCACACTAGATTATTAAGAGAGTTGATATCAAATCAATTTAATAAACTTACAAATTAACTAGTACACTCAAAACTCACTAATGCAAGATATGAATATACATTTTACAAATAATAATGTGAGTACTATCCTAAGAATCCTCATAGACCATATCAAAATTCATCCTCCCAGACAAAAACTTATTACCCAAGATAAATATATTTGGAATCTTATTTCCATAAACCTACATTTCCTGCCAATCAGTGAATGCATTCAACCAGGTCCATCTCTGCAACTGCTCATTTATCCTTTTAGGACTCATAGAACTACCTGAGGTCATCTCTCCTCATATCACCTCAAAACCTTACTTCCACGATATAAAACCCAGAGATTGGAAAACCAAGTATTAATTTTTTAGAACCCTCATAGACCTTCAACAAAGAATGAAAATTAAAAAACACCACCAACCTCTGAAGTACTCCCAGACCGTTCTTATTTAGGTCTCCTTAGCTTTGGACCTTCCCGGAACAGTCATAAATGTTTACATACCGTATCAAAAAAATAAGTTTTATATTGTCATTAGAACTAAAATATGATCCAATATCACAACAAACTTGAATAATTCCTAAATCCACATGTAGCTATGCAATTTACATTCTACCCCCGCCTTCTCAAACTACCCCAAAAACTAGTCCTTATAAATAGGGTACACTTTTCCATTTATCACCTTAAAATGACCTGAAACTATATTTAAATATATTACAACTCTGGATAAAACATTTCAATGTATCATTTCACCTGTTTGAGACACTTTGCAACCAAACTAAAATCTTCATATAATACGCATTTTGGTACGGGGAATGAATATATCAAGAAAGAATATATTACATTTTAAAAATACAAAGGAGGTTATCTACAACCTTCACTCATTCACTTTGGAAAACGGAATCCCAAAAAGTTTAGTACACCCCCTTTTTCTATGTCGCAGTCAATTAGGGTTTAGTAGGGTTTTTTAAAAGAACCTTAAAGCAACTTATCTTCTTAACGATCATTCATTAAAAAAAGTGACGATTAAACCACCTCCTTATTTTTTTAAATCTTCATTACAAACCTAAAGAATATATGACAAATGACTGGGGACACATGGCCAAATCACACAGTCCACAAGGAGCATCAGAAGGTCAATTTTTGCCACAAAAATCCACTCTAGAATACCTCGTTTTCCAAAAAATGACTATCTTGCAATGCCTTCTCATAAGGAAACTCTAAAATTTTCATTGAAGCATAATTAAAAATCCATAACTTATATGCTTCACTACATATCCCCAAATATTTCTGAAAACTCTCTAGCACTCTCCTTACGGTGCTTTCTTACTTTTTCAACCCTTCTGCTCAAAAGGAACTCATATTGCCACTATACCTCTAAAACCTGACCTTATAAGCCTTGTTCACTTCATATACAACTACCACCATTTCTCCCATGATTGATAGGGTTATTAGCTCCAACAATGAAGCACCCATACCATTCTCCAAACTCTAAGACTAGTATAAGCTAGAATGATTGTTTCACACCATGACATACCAGATGAACCATCGTCTTACCTCTTATAGAAAACATGAAACCCTCTTGAACCACACATTCCAGCTATGCTGTTCCCTCTACCAAACTTATCTATCTTGGGAAGAGATCAACATGATGACTATGTAGGCTAGCACCATGCAAGACAACATGAAAACTCATAAATCATATCACTCCCCATCACCTTCATACTGCTTGATTTAACACTTCTTGGAAGAACTCATGCAATAGATGACAACATGGCCATAAATGGAATGACATCAATGACTTACTAACACAAATTACAACAAGTGTCATTTAATTCAATTTGTTCTTAGGCTCATGGCCAGAAACTTAGTCATGGTCCATGCCCAGTTGTCACCTAGAATGGGGATCATGTAATATCCCTTTACAGGCAGCAATGGGAAATGGAACATCAAGTAGAAATATAACACCAAAAAAGATTAGAGCCTACTGCAAATAATTAACCAAGCTAGTTGCATTCAATTAGATGGCGCAATAAACCCAAGGAGGGGATTTAATGGCCTCAAAAGATAACACCCAAATTGAGAACTCTTAGTGAGGCTGTAGTATTTCACAAAGCATATTCTAAAATCATATTCAAATCATCACCGTAACTATCGTAGTCCTCAATTTATCAATGCAAAACAACATTAAATGCGACTATGAAACAAGCACGAGTCACCTATAATCATAGCTATACAAAGTTGATCCATTAAAATTGCCCACCAAACCAAGCCCAAAAAAGAAGCTGTTTCTCAATCATATAGATATTCACACAATTATGAACCACAAATTGAATTCGCCATCCTGGAATAACAACGCCTTAGTGAGACTCCTAAACAATGTAAATAATGCCAATCGGAGGCTTCATTTGGCATCCCAACTCAGTCCTTCACCGTATAGTTTATTGTCAAACTACCTGATACAATCGCTGAAATAAATACTATATTTCATCAAATACCATTGCACAATTAAACATCCCTCAGCGTATAGTCACATAAATCGCTTCCCGGCAGCTTTCCAACACTATTGGTTAATGAAATATATATTGTTTGCATGGATATAATTTAAACACAAAGATAAGCCAATAGTTAGAGGGGAAATGATAGACTTAAAACATTGATTTCCCTGTCAAAATATTTATATTTTCACAACACACATACCATGTTGTGGGCCTTAAATGGCCCCAAAACACATGCTAACCCAAACAGATTTCACTCAGTTGTGGATCATTGTTACATATGAAGAAGGACCTCAAAATCATGGCCAAATTACTTTTCAAAACTAGAATCTAAAGCCAAAAGTATCGCTATCCTATATCATTATAATATAGTAAATATAAACCATCAAGTGAAAGCACAGACCGATGAGACTAAATCAAATCATAAAATTCTTATCAGCTTGCCTTATTCAAGTCATTGCCAAACGGGCACAATATCTCCAAACAAAACGGTAATCCCCTCCACACATGCATGCAAAATAGTCCACAAGCACCCATAATAATTTTCTAGGGAGAGAAAAGGAATTATGCATCAAAGACAATTGCTTACAGTATTGGTTTCTAAGAGAAATTAACTTTTCATTCACAACAGAGAATATCCTTTGTCCCGATGTCCTTCCCCTTCCTTTCTCCCCCCCACGATGGAGAGTTACTTCACAACGAAAGATAGGAGAGAGAGAGAGAGAGCAAGAGAGCGAGAGAGGCGGAGAACATTCAGATTGGGATTATGCCAATCCCTTCTCCACGCTAGGAGGAAATATCACTAATCCACCTAGTAGACAAATCCCCTGGAAATGTACCCCTCTTTTCTAGAAATACGAGGTGCAATCTCCAATGATCAACCATGGACCATGTGTTCTCACCTAAGAATATTAAATAAAACAAAATGTAATGATCTACAAACTTGTGCACTTTATTTAATTCTTAATTTAATATAAGAAATTCATCTCTCTCTTGCACTTCTTAACCTCTCTAGAAGCCCCCCAACTGTAGAGCTATGCATTCCAAGGGGTAATTCTAAAAAGATGAATGATTATCTATGGTAAGTCCCTAGAAAAAAGGGGACATTCCATTCCTCTCCTCTCGGATATTGCTTCCCTCCAGAAATAGTACACTCATAAGGTCCATGGTGTTATGCACACAAAAATAAAATGTAGGTGTGCCTCCAGAGTATCGAACAAGTTTCATTCACATGGTGGAGTATAGGACGAACTTGTGGCTTTCTTTGTGCCCCCTTCATGCCTGGTGAGAAGTAATACATAAGTAGTAACTCCAAGGAGATAGTGTCTCATCGTAGGAGGCAGGGCCACAGCCCCAAAAAGAATGGGCTTTGCCTACGCCCCATGTTCCCCAATTAATGATTCCGTCATGGAAAAGTTAAGGACAACAACTTCTCCTCATGCTTTTTCATTCCTGTACATGAAGCAAACACATTAGCAAAAAAAGTGTTGACCCCACCCCCTTTTCTGTTTCCCCCTCCTCCCATTATGTGAAAGGATCAAAAGCCCTCTTGTTATATGGGCTGATCCCAAATTTCACCAAGTTACCCATCTATTGTTGCAATTTCCCCTAGGCTGTAGGGTGTGTTCTCCCCCCAACTCATTCATGCCAAACATAAACGAACAGCCATCTTTTTTTTTTTTTTTATACCCTGAACTTCTTGGAATGATGAATAAGTAAACTGATTAGAAGGAAAAAAAAGAGTGAGAGAAAATAAAATTTTATGGTAGTAGCTGTTACGCTCTAAATAGCAGTATAAGACTAGACTGTGATCAATTGGTAGCAATATGAATCTCTATTCCCCTAAAATCAACCTTAGCATGTTGGGGCCATAAAAACCCAAAGAGATACCAGCTGAAAAAATTAGGCATGCACATACCAACCTTGGACCTTCATACCTCAGGGATCCTTCCAATTTCTCACATCTACTTTATGATATAAAACTGAAAATCAATCAGCATATAGTTGGTCAGGAGTGGAAGGAAGGAAGGAAGAAATATTAGTTGACATAAAACCAATATGGCCTTCTGTGCTTCACCACTTCTCACCTTATAATTGTGGGAATATTGAGTTACCTATGAAACTTGCTCTCCCCAACTCTCTTGACTATGAGATATAATTGACAAGGTAAATCCTGTGTTTTCGAACAGAATGCTCCCCCATCTTCACTTGTTATGGAAGATCATTTCTTGCATACATGTGAAAGCATGGAACTGGAAAGAATCTTCTGGGCTGAAAATATTGTACATCCCATGATCCCATGCTTTTCCCAACTCTTGACTAATATTTGTTCCCCTAATCCAGAACAGGCCCTAACTGCATATGCATCATAATTGATAGAAAATAATAAAAAACTGAAAATTTTCAATCTGTTATGAGCTCCTTCGTCATGCACATTGTGTAGTCTTCCACTTTTCTTCGATGCAACATATCTTGGGAGTCATAAATTTTCTACTTTTAATTTCTCTTGGACTAAAATTATGGGATGTTGGTTTCCTTTCCAATGATCTAGGACTTCCTTGAAAACACCCTTCACCTTTTGCTTTGTTGTTAGCATAACACTCATGATGAATATGGTAAGATAAAGATAAAGTATGATCTTACAAAAAATTAAAGTGCTTACCCTTGGTGGCTGCCATAAATATCTCAATCTGAAAATCATCATTATACGTAGATAAAATCCTTTCTTTCTTACTTCTGGATCCCTTAAGGCCAAGTCATGCTTCCCGATACTTATGTTTGTCATATAAAATTTGGTATTCCCATGTGTGCTCATAAAGTTAGATACCCAATCAAGGAAGTTACTTATTTTAAACAAGTTGTCCCATGACCCCACTTGCTAAGGCCTCAAACGTGAAGGGAGAAAATTCATGTGAAAGTACATACCTTAGGCTGCCCCCAACTCTTTCACAACTCGGAATTTTTGAGTTTGTTATAGCATTATTTACCTCGTTGTCTTCTTCATCCAAGGATTCCTTTTCTTTCTTACAAAAATTCAAATGCCTATCTTCCATCATCTCATCTCTCCTTTCCTCAAGGGGAGGAGCCCTAATAATTTCAAATTTCTCCTTTGTCATCATTTCCTCTTCATTGCCACACATGCAATCATTGGTAGGAAAAACATCTTTGTTCAAAAGCACACCCTTACCTTGACTTGTGTCCTCTTCGGGTTGTATATAGTGGAAACCTTTCCTAACACCTTGAAACTTATAGTACCCTTAAAAATACAAGATTTCCTTTGTAGCCAAAATTATAAATGTATACTCTTGCTCCAAAGTCTCAAAAAAATCATCATGATGAGTTAGCTTACCCCTCTTTGGTTGTCCTCCTTGGTGATGATTCTTTCTTGGAATTAAGGTATCCTTCATCATGGCTTCCATGGTATACTACACATCCTTATGCCATTATTTGAACAACCCTTGTAAGAACTTTGCTTTCTTTGGAGGGAAACCTCCACTCTCCATTCCAATTTCTTTTTCCTGTATGCAACAAACTCACAAGTGCATAGGAAAGTGGCTCTGATACCACAGTAATATCCCTCTTACGAGATCAATGGGAAATGCAACATTCAAGTAGAAAAATAACACCAAAACATATTAGAGAATTGCTACAAATAATTAAACCAATCTTTTTCATTCAATTAGATGGCTCAATAAACCCAAGGAAGGGGTTTAATGGCCTCAAATGTATAGCCTAAATTAGAAAATCTTAGTTGAGGCTTAGAGATCTTCACAAAGCAAGATTCTAAAATCAGATTCAAACCAGTAGCCGTAACTATATCAGTCCTCAATTTATCAATTCAAACCCACCATTAAATGGGATATGAAACAAGAATGAGTCAGATGTGTTGTCATGAAAATGTGTAACAAGGAAATTGGAAGTTTCCAAGCATGACAACTATACCCCTGTGCCGAAATTTTCATTTTTTGTCACTCCCAAGCACACCAAGTCCACCCAGTCAGTTTAGTGACCCCCCATTTGACAACATTATCTCATCCCCCTAGGTGATTTAAGAAATTCCAATCAGTCCCCCTAGGTGATTTTAGGGAAGTTTTTACAAGATGCTATCTTCTGGCAGTATTGGGAAGGGCTATCGGTGGCCTTCCCAGGACCTGGATCAACCCCCCTAGAGCAGAATGGAAAAGGGAAAAATTCAACATGGATGTGAATTGAAGACCTTATAAACATCATGGAAATTATTTTGGAAGGTCTGGTGAAGGTTTTTACATACTTGTAACAGTCTGAGTAAAAAGCAGGTTTCACAAGCCTAAGAAGTACATATGCCTAAAACAATTGTTGGGCTTCAAAAGAGGATTCCAGGAGCTCCGAATGGAGTTAGATGTAAAAAAAAATCATTAGGATGCAAAGAGGATGCCAATACCTACATGATGGTGAAATCTTATTTTTTACAACACCTTTGTATATAGGGTTTTCAAGCAGTTCTCCTCACACACAAGTGGGGGTCCCAAATCAAAAATCTATGTTTTTTCATGGATCAATATGGATTGTATAAAGACATTATACCCACTACCATTAGATTAAAAAATTCCATTTCTAGTCAAGATAATATAAAAATTCACCAAGAAAATCCCATCGGAGCTCAATTTATCTGTCACACCCAAAGCTTGTTCTGGTCAATGGCCAGATCATGGATCTCAGTCATGTTAACTAGCTACTACGAGGAACACACGAGTCAGCACGATGGCGCCTAGATGCAACCATGTGAGAATTGAGCTCACCATGTATTCACCAAATTAGGCCCAACAACATTAGGAGGAAACAACACTGGGACTTCCCTGGAGGTCACCCATCCCAATACTACTCAAGGTCGAGTGCACTTAACTACCTGGTATCAGAGATGTACAACTTGTCGTTACTAATTTGGTGACTACATAGTGAGCTCAAGACTCACGTGGTTACATTTGGCTCCATCATGTGGGGGTGTGTTGGCATAGTAGCTGGTTAACATGATGAGATCCCTCTCCACCACTAGTTTGAGCTTCTAGTGTGACAACAAGTTGTGTAGCTCTGATACTATCCAGTTAAGCGCGCCCGACCTGGAGTAGTATTGGGATGGGTGACCTCCAGGAAAGTCTAAGTGTCATTTCCTCCTAATGTCATTGTGCCTAATTTGGTAAAGACATGGTGAGCTCAAGGCTCATGGAAATTGCATCTAGCTCCATCATGTCCCTGGTGTGTTAGGCGTAGCAGCTGCTGAACATGATGAGATCCCTCTCCATTAGCAGTTCAAGATTTTGGTGTGACGGAAAATCATAACATGGTATCAGATCCAAGTAGTTAAGCACCCGACCTGGAGTAGTACTGGGATGGGTGACCTCTTGGGAAGTCCTTGTGTCATTGTCTCATAATTTCGTTAGACCTATTAGGTGTATATGTGGTGGGCCTAGAGCTCAAGTGGTTGCATCTGGATCCATTGTGCGGGGGTGTGCTGGCATAATAGCTAGTTAACATGATGAGATCCCTCTCCAAAACCAGTTCGAGCTTCTGGTGTGAGGGTAAATTGTAACATGGCATTAGAGCCAGGAAGTTTCCTATTCCTTGACATGTGAGTAGTACTAGGATGGGTGACCTCCTAGTGAAGTCTGAGTGTTATTACATCCTAATGTCATTAAAGCCTAATTTGGTGAATACATGGTGAGCTTCAAGGCTCACTGTGGTTACAATCACCGTTCCACAGTGTGGGGGTCCTGTTGGCATAGCAACTGGTTAACACGATGAGATCACTCTCCATGTCCCTAAGTTTAAGGACTTTTAGTGATGACAAAAAGTTGTGCCCAGGCTTCAGATACCAGGCAATTCAAAAATGCTTAACCTGAAGTAGTATCTGGGACGGGTTGAACTCCCGGGAGTGCTTCTAGTGTCATTGTCCACTCCCGTGCATAGATTATTGGGCCATAATTCCTGGTAAATACATGGTGAGCTCAAGGCTCACGTGGTTGTATCTGGCTCCATCGTGTGGGGATGTGTGGCATAACCAGACTTGACACAACAGGTACTTACCTTACCTCTCACAAAATACCATGCAGGATCTAGAAGCTTTTTGTGTGATGGCAAATCACAACCAGGAGAATTCCAGAGAGAAGCTCATGGAGATCATTGTTCCAAGTTTCCCTGGCCATGAAACGAGAAGTTTAGGAATTAGTCAATTTCTCAAGACGTATACATGTTAGCACCAGGAGCTTGGCAAAATTTATATGTCCCCAAAGTTCATAATGTCAGGTACACCATGCCTTGGAATAAATTTGCCCAGCCCCCATGTGACCTTTAGACATGACAGTTCAATAGAGCATGTGCAGTTTTGGAGCTCAAATCCCACTACTGGCATCGGATCGAGGAAACATGTCCAATTTCCCATTCAAGACCACCATGGGCGAATTTGATGTCCCTCATGTCCACATGGAGTTCAGGGACAGAAGACATGGAAAGATGCACCCCACCTAAAATATGGGGAATCTTATTCGTCAAATGGACGTGACCGAATTTCAGCCAGACCAGTACTTTAAAGCATCTTTTTCACCTCCATTACCTGGCTTCCCATCCAGGAGCACATGTCAGGTCCTTTTGACCATTATGGAATTTTAAAATCCCCTAGAGTTCCATGAGGTGAGTGACATCAGAGACATTAAACTTCTTCTCCCTCCGCTGATTGGGAAAAAAACCCATATCAAAAATATTTGTTCCGCTTCACCTCGACATCCAGTGCTTTTAAGTGCTTCCACTGTCATGCACATATATTTCCATTCTTCCTACATAGTAATTTATCATCCATCATTCGGGACCATTGTCATGAACCTTGAACTAGACCTGCGATAGGAGGTGAATTCCCTTCCACTCCATGAAATCATGTAGGTCCACAACGGCTGAGAATTTGAGCAAAACAAAGAAGGAGATTGGCACAAAACGGGGAAGGAGAAAATTAAGTGGCCCATGAGAATGGCCTATGAAATGAGAAGTTAGAAGAAATATCCCAGAAGGAATGAGGAATGTAGGGAGAAAGAGGAAAACAGAGATGCAACATCCAGTTGTTTTTCAGTTGACTTAATTCTTCTACACAATGCCATCAAGAAGAAACCTTCAAGTCTACTCTCGTGCAATAGAGCATCCACAACGAAGAAATAGCACTGGACGAGCTCAACAAAAAAACAAATCCAATTTCCCATCAAAATGTTGGGCGAAATGAAGTAGAATTACACATGAAGTCATACATAAGAACTTGAATAAAAATAAAAAATCACATAAGTTTTTTCACAAGGACCGAAGGAGAAAACTGAAGACCTGCAATTTCGAGGTCCATTAATGACTGTTGTATCCAGAAGCACTGCTAGGACATCCAAAATTTGAAACTATGTAAAATCTCCTGGACTATTAAGTCGGGAGGGCCTGAAATTTCAACTAGGGGCGAGCCTGGGAAACGAACCATCTGAGATTAAAAAAATACAATGATGGTCCCATCAATCTGATACTCTGGGACCATCCCATTCTCTCTGCAAATAGCAGGTCTACTACATCCCCCATTGCTAGGTTGGAAAAGTCATCAACAAAAGACATGGCCATGTATGATTGGGAAATAGTGACATTCAATATGTCACAGCAAGCTGAGAACTCACCAGAATGGACATTTTTGACACTTACTAAAGGATACCCCTCAAGTGGTGCCCATATACACCTACTAAAAATAGAAAGTTGATCTGAGAAGGATTTTCTGATGTCATCACTCCCTCAGGGAGATTTATGAGTGAAAACAGAGCCACAAGATAATTCCAAGACTGAAGATCGAGGACTTTTCATTTTTCACACTGACTAGAAGGAATAGCAGAGTTTTGACTAAGGGCAGTTCATCAACGACTAATATCCATCTGTAACTTCTCCAAGTGCCCGCAAAAAATAAGTTCCACATTACTTCTTTACCTAATGAGTATGATGTTACAAGCTTGAGATCATTCAGAGGATTGTCTTGTCACGCAGACCTAAACATTTCAACCTTATGGTACATACATGGCCATAAACTTCCACAGGACCGTAAAGGAGGATTGCAGACCAGATCATTCACAAGTGGCGTGTTTTTTGCTGTAGGACATTCAGTGTACATGGTCTGAGAGTCTCAAGTTAGTTCTATTCTTTTCTTTCCAAAGCAAGCCCGATTTCACTAACCAGTGGCATCAGCCTGATCAATGGTACAATGATGGTGGTCATCAGCTTTATAGGAACATTCTCACTCTCTCTGTAGATACCGACATCCCCCACGACATGGTCGCTCATCTTAGAAGGATAGATCCTTACATGATTGGGAAACAATGGATTCATATGTACCTGAGTGAGTAGATTATATCGGCTTGATGGTCTGAAAATAAATAGAAATCACTTCTAGTGAATGCTCAAGAATCTTCCAAGGTGTGAGTTCCGAGAAGGGTATTATGATTTCATTTCCTCTATCTCTAGTAGATGCTCATGGGAAAAGAAAGCACGACAACACTTCCCAGGACCTATGATGGCCTCTTTCACACATCCTGACATTTTCTTCAAAAGGATCGCCAGAGGATTAACTGGGGTCAGATCATTAATGATAATATCCGGATCTGCAACTACTCCAAGTGCCCACGATAAGGAATCTACCACATGAATTCTTACCTAGTCGAGAACTCCTTGGCCAACCGTATTGACAAGTCATTCTAAAGGACGTTGAAATCACGTAGAACCATTGCTGCCAAGGATGCCTACATTCAAGAAATAACGAGATGAAGAAATTCAATTTATCTTGGTATAAAGACATCATGCATGATGATGGGACAAAAATGTATGATCTTGCGTACATAGCAGTCAAGATGTGCCCCAATACCCCAAATCAACTGGCATGTTCATGAATCGGGAGATATAATGGAGCATAACTTGAAAAGGTTGGTGGGGAGAATGATGAAATTGGTTTCAAAAGAAGAGAACAATGGTCATCTAATCATAAGGAATTTATCTAGGCCAGAACAAAGCTTCACATCATACATCTTCAAAAGTATTGGAGGTGACTTCTAATTCTAAAAACTCTAAAGTGAGTTAAAAAAGGAAGGCCATGGAATTGGAAATTTTGCTTCCCGTGAGAATACAACCAATAAAGTCAGGGTAGAAGAAGGCTCATTAGTGTCGCTGTAGGATGAATAGCGTGATCTCAGTCAATGCAAACATTAAAATCCAGCAGAATAAAAATATAGCGTGAACGAGGAGTACATGTTTCACAATTTAGTATTTGAGCTACTATACAGGAGGTCTTGCCTCTTTTTGAAACCAATACCCCTCTCATTCAGGAATTTCCAACTCCTCCAGAACAAAGAATAGTTTGATGCACCCATCATCGAACCTAAATTTGACGAGATGTTTCTATAGATACAGCAAATGGTCAATCCTCGACATGCTCACACTTTGAAACAAGTAGCATCCCCTAATCTATTAGCGATTGTCTCGTTAGCTAAAGAAAAAAGGTTAAGAAAGATCACATAAATAACCTCATGACTCTATAATGGGGAGATAAGTAATCAATACATCAAAGTAGCTCAACCAAAGGTAATCAAGCCAGTGGATGAGATGACACCAATCCAAATACAAGATGATCAAGATCCAATTGGGACTAAATACTCATGAGGAATATTTTCACATATATCAACAATCTTCTTACTTGCATGTGGTGCCAAGGAATAAAGAATATAAAGAGAATATTGAGGTATTAGAGGATCAAGTATGAACTCCTTTCATCTTATGTGTAACACTTGGTGGAACCAAGAACTACAACACTTCCTATTGACGAAAGTGGCAGCCCATCAGTAGCTTCAATCTAGAATCCATTAAAAGAATGCACGAGATCATGAATTCACAGGACAAGAAAAAAATGAATGGATCAAATCAATCTCTAAAAAAGGGAAGCCAACAATCCAAGAGGCAATTCAATATCTTTACATACATGTGTGCAACAACCAACAATAAAACACGAGAACTCAAAGAGGATGTGGAGAAAGAAAGATAGTACTGGGAACCTTTGGGACTAGTAGCGAGTGAGATGAGAAACACCCATCATCAGGATTTGATTTACAAGAAGGTTTTTGTTGGGCTCCTGTAGAAGTCTTGACTAAGGATTGGAAGGCGAAAGGGCACATGGGAATCTAGTTGGAGAAGGGTTTGCTGGTTGAAGGCACGCAAGGAAGGGTTCCATTAGGAGTTGCAAAACATACAGCGCGTGTGTGTAAGGTAAGGACAAGTTTTGTACTTAGTTGTATTCGACACCCCAGGAAGCACACGAGAAAAGCATGACCCTTGCGGATAAGGTGTCATCCTAGCGACTATGGATCAAAAAGGGAATATTCTAGGAATGTAATGGAGGTTCCAGAAGGGATCATCATACAGAGTGGAGAACTCGGATCTATGAAGGGGCCCTAGAATATTGGCTAAGGATGGGAAGGTGCATGGGCACATAATACCTAGTTGGAGAAGGGCACTTTGGTTGAAGCGTGTAGGAAGGGTTCTAGAAGGAGGTTACAAAACATATGGTGTGCATGTGTAAGGAAATAAGGTTTGTACTTAACCATATTCGCCACCCCAGCAACACACGAGAAAAGCATGACCCTTATCGATAAGGTGCCATACTGGTGACCTGTGGGACCAAAACACCCCCCATATTCCCAGGACATGTGATGGAAGGTTCCAGAATTAGAATCATCATACAGAGTGGAGAACTACATATCTGTGAATTCATGCTCCCATGGAGGACCAATTCCTAATCATGTTGGTGACCGATCTATCCCACTTATGGAAAGGCATGGCAGTGGGTGTTAAGGTTATAAATACAAGTGCCCGATAAAAGAAACATATAGAGGGTGAAGGAGAGAAAAGGGATGCAAAGCCATATAGAAACAAACCTGGAGGACTGTTATGGGTTAGGGATTAGGATATCTCTATAAGCGATGACAGATTTAGGGGTATGTGTTTTCATTCTTCTTTGTAATATGATGAGCATAATCATAGATCTGATGCATGACTTAAGCTCTGCATAGTTCCTATGAGGTTCTATTATGACCACAAGGGAGGTGTCAATGTGGGTTATTGAATCTATTAACTATGAATAAATGCTCTGTTATAAATTATCTATGTTATTCAGGAGTACTAAGATTACTTATGCATTTCCTTGATAGCTCTATGAACCATCTACCATAGATGCTTGTAATTTCTCTGTTGTCTACATATAATGAGATGACAACTCATTCTAGATGTTCTTAAGACATTGTTGTATAGTTCAAAGTTTTGTCCTGCATTAATGATTGTCTATCCTAAGATGATGCATTCTAATGAAACTCACATAAAGGAGAGACTCGAACTCGTGCATGCCTCGGGTGAGTGCCCAACACCCGCTGGGTAATAGGTCGACACTCATGGATTAGACTATTAGTCTAAGGGTATAAAATAGGTGACTATAGTATTTGAAACTCCTATTAGAATTGGTCCATACATGCATATGGGTGAGGGTCTTGGAAATCAGATTTGAAGCAATCAATCGGGATTTCATAGAGCTAAGAGGGGAAAGAAGAACAAACATACAAGTTGTAGAGATAGTATAAATCAAAATGTTCAGAAACTTGGAGTACCCGCAATGAGCGAACACACAACTACTAATGAAGTGATCAGAATCTTTTGAGGAATATGTCAAGAAAGGGGTGGGAAACCCATTTTCCTTTACTAAGGATACTCTTGAATTCTTCTCAGAGATATGACCCTCCATTGTATTTATTGCAGAAAAATCATTCATCGTGGTTTGGGAAGTGCAAGGACATCAACAGTGTGACTGATGGATGGACTGAAACCTTGAGCTGCATCTCACATCCCTCATGCCAACATAAAGTAGAACCAGTAGTCGCCCATTTCAAACAAGATCTTGGAAAGATAGAATCCTTCTCAGGATCACGAAAGTAGAGAGCAGTCAGAGAGTGGAGTCCAAGTCCACCATAGCAACTCATCCTTCAACATAATTCTTCTTCTTCTCCTTCCTCTTCTTTCTCTCTCTCTTCTCTTACTCATGTGACACACTCTCTCTCTCTCTCTCTCTTCAATGTTATATTTTTATGTTGAGGGTTGCACTTTTTAATATGACTTAAGTGAATTTAGAAATATAATGTAACTTTAAGTCACCTTGTTATTATAAAAGGGACTTAAATATTTAAAGTGGAATATGAAATAGTCTTAAGTCATATTAAGGTATTAGAAAAGTCACTGGGGAGATGAAGATTTTCCTCCACTTCTATAAATTGTAACAAGCTCCTCATTTGAGCTAGCTTCAAAACAAATTTCTTCGTAGATATTGGAGCTATTTTTTGTGAATTCATGAGAGAGATATCCTTGTGAAGTGAGAAAGATATAGAAAGTTTCTTCCATTTCTCCTACTAAAAAATGTCTTCTACTTCCCACACTATGTACAAATTCTGCTTTGAGCTTCAATAAAGGAAGAAGGAATTTTAGCCTCTTTGATTGAGGATTTTATTGGTACTTTGTGTTCATTAAGCTCTATTTAGTCTTGTAATTATATTTTGCACATTTGTTTTCTTCTAAAATACAAGTGCATGTAATGAAACTTATGGCTAGTGTGTGCAAGTCTCTAATTTTCTACTTGTAACATTAGTTTCTCCTTTCTAAATATTCACACTCCCCTGTCCCCACCTTCATAGAAAATTCCTCCCTCGCAGATACCTGCAAGCATTTTCCGGAGGGTCAGTAGAGTGCCCCTATTGGATCCCCAGTCCGAAAGGCCACTAGGATTAAACTCACATTTTACTCGCGCATGCACGTACAGTAGAAAGCACCAGTTAAGTAGAGGGACTTAGACTCCTAGAGCATTCGCAAGATAACCACCAATTTGTCCCCAAAAAATATTCTCGCTAACAAGTTATAATCAATATCATGCACAAGTCGATCCACTCTAAAATGCCACAAACCAATCCCCAAACAAATAGAAGATGTTAATACATAAATGTATATTTTCACACAGTATGAACCACAAATTGAATTCGCCACTAATGGAATACAACAGCCTTAGGGAGGTATCCTAAAAAAATGTAAATCACTGCCAATAGGAGGATGTATTTTGCATACAAATCAGTCCCTTCACCAGATAGGTTTATTGTTAAACCTACCTTATACCAATCGCTGCGATAAAGGTGATAAAATGTCATCAAATACCATGCACCCATTAAATCATCCACTCAGAGTTAATAGTCACATCAATCACTGCCAAGAAGGACTCCAAAAACTATTGGTTAATGAAATTTAGATCGTTACATGTATATATTTTTACACGACGATGAAGCCACTAGTTTAGAGGGAATATGGCAGACTTAAAACATTGATTTTGATGTCAAAAGTATTTAATATTTTATTCAAACAAAGATACCCAGGTCATTTCCTTAAAATGCCCCAAAACATATGTTAACCCAAATTGATTCACTTTAGTTGTGGATCATAGTTACATATGCAAGGAAGGACCTCGAAAGCATGCCAAATCTAATTGCCAAAATTGGAATATAAAGCCACAAGGAGAGAGATCTATATCATAATATAAAAACCCTCAAGTGTAATCACAGGAACAATAGACTAAATCAGATCATAAAATTATTATCATCTTTCCTTAATCAAGTCGCTACCAAAATGGCACAATAATATGCAACAAATTGGTCAATCCAGTCCAAATAATGCATGCAAAACAGCCCACAAGACCATAAGAATTTTCTAGGGCTAGAGAAGGAATTATTCCTCAAATAAAATTGCTACAGTAATCACTACAATAGTCACTATATTAATGGATTGCTAAGATAAATAATTGTTCATGCACAACAAGAGAATATACTTTGAAAAATATGTCTTCAATTACTTCTCCAACAGCAAGAGAGAGTTACTTCAACAACAAGAGAGAGAGAGAGAGAGAGAGAGAGAAAACATCATATTTGGGAATGCATCCCTTCTTTACACAGGGATCCAAATATCAATAATTCATTAATATAACATCCGAAGGAAATGTGACCCCTCTTTTATAGAAATAAGAGGTGTAAGCTCCAATGATCGACCATTTAATGTTTTCTCCCTAAAGCATAATTAAAATAAAAATATTTAAAGATCTACTAACTTGTGAAATTTATTTAATTTCTTAATTTAGTATTAAGAAATTTCTATCGTATGTGCACTTTTCTAAACTATCCAAAAGGCCCCACTTGTAGTGATAGGCATACCAAGTGGTTACATTTCTAAAAAGAGTGAACCGATATATATTGGTCATATCCTGGAAAAAGGGGAAATTATAGATCAACAACATGGCCTTCTCAATAATGGATGAAAATTCCTCCTCCACAATCATATATTCCACCCTAACAAGTTTTGATGCCCCCACAGATGCTTGTATAGCCTCAATAGTTTTGGATGCCTAATAACCCAAAATGGCCACCTCAAAAGAATCTTAATCCACATAGGAGATTTTATAGCCAATAGTAAACATATATTCCACCTCCTCCTTAGTATAAACAATATATTTAACATGTTTTACAACCACCATTTCCTTCTCAACCCATGTCCAACCCTAAAAACAAACAAATGAATCAATTTTATATATCACTGAGAAAGAGGAAATAATGGGAATTGACACTATGAAATGCAATGATTTGCAAATTAGATCAGGAAAAAACAATCTTGGACCATCTCAAAATGTAGAAATAGAATTAAATTATGAAACATAAGAAAAATAAGATTGTATTGATAACATTGAAGATAAACCTAAGAAACCCATCAACTCAAATTTAACACCTTATCCTGAAAATTTTATTGAAATAACTAAAATTATGGGTTTGACTTACTTTAAGAGTTGAAAAAGTTAAACATAGAAATACCTTTATTGCGAGCAATAAAATTCATTCCTAAGTTAAATAATATCATCAAGGAGCTATGTATCAAAACACTTAGAATGTAAATATGTGTCTAAAAATAATTCAGGTGAATGGGAAACTAGTTGATTTTATCTCAAGAAAATCTTGTGTGCCTAAATATTGGGATCCATGTATTCTATTTATCACATTGACTACATACTCCATTTATCTTATTGAGTACAGGGAACCAATAAATTTTAAATGTACTTGTGGATCTAATATACACTATAAATGTGTTGACAACAAACACTATGAAATCCTTAGCATTACCTAATATGCATCCCAATTCTGCTATTCTACAAATGGAAAATCAATAAATTACTAAACCATAAGAATTAGTAGAGGACATTCCAGTCACCATAGAAACATGGGAATACCTATTAGAATTTTTGATCCTCTAGCCTAAGACAAGAAAATTAGGATATCCTTTTATTCTAAGAAGGCCCTAGTTAGCAATAGTTACATCCTTTATAGACTGTAGATTTGGGGACTTGAGTATTTCCAATGGGATAAGTGCTAAGAAACTCTCCATATATCCTCCAACATAGCCATTTCTAGAAACCTCAAAGAAAATTTGGGTGGACATAATTTATGCAAACCAAATTAGCATAGAAAAACTTCCCTCCATTACAATTCAGAATCATGCCCCTGAGATGGAAGAACATGTCCTTGAAATGGAACATGAAGATGGGTTAATCCTACAAGACACTAGTTAGGTGCCAAATTCCATTATTCAAACACCAGAGTCCAGTAATCATGTATCATATTCTACCAATCAGTCACTGGAGATGTCTTCTCAAGCCCTAAAAATAATGCAATTAGCACCTAAAATTATCATTTTAGCAATAGAAAACTCTTCTACAAAGGACCATAATGAGTTGCCATTTTTCAACAATAAATCATCATATAGGCATGGAGCTAATAAAAATCCTTCTTAAGATCCTTTTATTTCCCTTTTACTAAAGTAGTTTCAGGAGAATAAACTTTGTTTTAAGATGTACAAGCCCTTCATTTTATTACTTCCACGTAATTTTCTTCTAAATTGTTTGATCAGTAAACTATTATACCTAAAATATATTTGTTCATAAACCAAATAAGTAGCAGTTTAACCTGGAAATTACCTCAACATTAATAGTTGGTTGGACGATGAAAATTAAAATAAGTTGTTTGACATAATTTAAAGACAAACAAAGGTCTTTTATTCAGATTATAAGGTTATGCAATATATACACCATAATGTTTTCACTCATCATATCTATACAAAAGGCATCAAACCTATAAGATAGCCCTAGAAAAGACTTAATTCAATCCTTAGAGCATGGGTCTAAATAGAGATAGAAAAATTACTACAAGTTGGATTTATCTATCATATCTCTGATGTCCAATGGGTTTCCCCTTATTTATAGTACCTAAAAATAATGGGAAATGGATATTTTGTGTGTACTATACATAATTAAGCAAGAAAACTTGGAAACACCATTTTCCACTTCTATTTATAGACTAATTTTTGGATAACTTAGGGGAAACAATACTTCTCTTTCTTGGATGGATTTAGTGGCTATAATAAAATTAATATTGCTTTGGAAGATCGAGAGCAAACCACATTTACTTGTCTTTTAGGAACATTTTCTTACAGAGATATGCCTTTTGGGTTATGCAATGCTCCAACCACTTTTCAAATAGTTATGTTTTCTACTTTTACTAACCTTAATGGGTGTGTTGAAATTTATATGGATGATTTTATAGTTCATGGGAAAAATTTTGATTGCGCATTACAAAATCCTGAAAATGTTCTTATCAAGTGTGAACAAAAACATCTTTCACTTAGTCATGAAAAATGTTTATTTATGATGGAATAAGGCATAGTAATAGGGCATCATATTTCAAAGCAATGTATTCAAGTTGATCCATAAAATATTGAATTCATAAAACAAATACCTTCATCAAATACTCAAAAAAAAGTTAGGATTTTTCTGGGACATGTTGGGTACTAAATAAGGTTCATAGAAAACTTCAGTAAACTAACAACTCCTCTTTCTTATTTTCTCATAAAAAATAAATAGTTTGAATGGACACAAAGATGTCGAGAGTCTTTTGAAGAATTTTTTTAAAAATAATTTTTTTCCATGTATTAAGAGGACCAAATTGGAAGCTAATTTTCCACATCTATACTGATGCCTCAAGTATAACTATAGGAGTATTCCTTGTCCCAGAAGAATATGGAAAAAATTATGTCATTTATTATGCTACTAAGAATCTTACTCCAATAGAAAGGAACTATATTACTTAAAAAGAGTTTCTTTTTGTTGTCTATGCCATGTATAATTTCTAGCACTTTATCATGATATATTAAGTATTTGTACATACTGAAAAAGCATCCAACATATATTTAATGAACAAGCTTGTGTTAGGTGGTAGATTCATTAGGTGGTTATTTCTTCTTCAAGAGTTTATAATCACTATTGTAGATAAACTAGGTAAGGCTAATGTTGTTTCTGAATATTTTTCAAGACTCAACATTGTAGGTGGAGTTCCAGTAGATGCTAATTTTCCAGATAAGGAATTATTTAAGATATCTATAACCATACCATGGGTTTTTGACCTTACAAATTACTTGGCCTTAGGGAATTTTCCTCCTCACTTTACTAAGAAACAAAGGACACATTTAGTCAAACAAAGCTCTTATATTAAATGGATTAATGGAATGTTGTTTAAATTTGGTCATGATTTTGTGTTTCATATGTGTATCACTAAGAATGAAGTCTGAAATGTCCTCAATTCCTTTCGTGATGCTCATGAGGGAGGAAATTATTCTATCAAAAGAGCCATAAGAAATATCTTAGGATTAGGTTGTTACTAAACTTCACTTAATAGAGATGTGAGAATATATGTGTGGTAGTTTTACTAATCTCAAAGAGTGGGAAATCCCATTGTGACAATTGAAATGCCTCTCCAACCACAAATGGCTCTGAAAACTTTTTAAAAGTGGGGGTTGGAATTTTTTCATCTAATTAACTTTACATCTAAAGGGATGGAATACATTTTAGTTTGTACAAATTATGTTACCAAATGAGAATAAGTATAAGATTTATCAATTGCAAAATAAGAAATAGTTGTTGATTTCCTATATGACATTATCTTAAAATGATTTGGAGCACCAAGGATTATTGTATCTAATTAGGGCCCACTTTTTTTTTCAAATCTAATCCAATGTTTTATTTCTCTTTACCAAATCACTCATAAGAAGTCTACTCCATAGCATCCTCAATCAAATGGTTAGGTAGAGGTAACTCTTACAAAATTAGAAAATATTCTAACTAAAACTATAAATTTTGGCAGGAAGGATTGGGCCAAGAATATTTCTTTGACAATTTAGGAATATAAAGCCACCTTGAAATCCAACATAGGATTCTCTCCATTTGAATTTTTTGATGGAAAGAGGCCAACTATGCCCATAGAATTTGAATTTCAAACTTTGAAGGCAACATTAGAAGTCGGAATGGATCTCATAGAAGCTCATAAGCAAAGGATCCTCCGAATCAATGAGCTAGATAAAAAGAGGAGAGATTCATTAGAAATAACATAACTACTTCAAAAATGCAACCAGAAATGGAATGATAAATATATTTATCCCAAGAAATTCAAACTAGGAGACTAGGCAATGTTATATGATTCTAAATATATAGATTTCAAGGAAAACTCGATACTATATGGTTGAGGCCCTATCAAATTATAAAATTTAATTACAATGGACCAGTCTAGTTGTAACTAATTGATGGAGAAAAAATACCATGTTAATGAATGGACATAGATTGAATTTGTATCATTAGCTTGTCAATAAGAAAGAGTTTTGTGGTAAATTAGATTAGAAAAGGTGTTTTATTGTGTAGGGGAAGTTTCTTCTCCCCTATAACGAATCCTTTAAAATCCATTTTCTTTATGTACATATGTATATATAAAAAAATGGTAAAAAAATATTGAAAATAAAAAATCATAAAAAATATATGAAAAATCTAGCAATAAATTATCCTTTAATAACCTAACAATTGGTTGATCAAGATTAAAACATGAAGACCTTCGAAAGTCATGATAATTTTAAGGGACCCGGGTATTAGTTTTTTTATCTATTATTAAGTTACTTTGGGATATTATATCAACTTTATATTTCTATCCTATAATCATAAGGTGAAAAATACATAATAAAACTTATAAAATTGTTATCACATTTTTCAATCACCTTTACTTGATTTGATAACCTGGTGATATTAGGTTATAAATTTCATGATTTTCAATCATTTGACATGACTTAATCATCTCATATTTTCCCATCGCATCATCCCACCTATCTAACTTCATTAAATCCTCTCATTTTGACTATCATTACACTTAATCCTTAGTGCCCAAGTTCCTCCGTCGCTAACTTATATTGCCTTCCAAGAAATATTTCTGACCACCTTAACCAAATCCCTTACTTGTTAATGTTATTGCTCCATTGAATATACCCCAAGTCTCTACAAGTCCCTTTTTCCTACAAGAATATTTTATTTCTCTAGGATTTTTAAAATAGAAACAAGAAAACAGAGTTGAATCCGAGAGATAAAATAGGACAAAAACATAAATTTAAACCTAAGGGAGTAGAATAATTTTTTAAGAATGCAGAAATTGTGGCAATATTCAAGAATCTAGTTGAGTTAGAAATGCATGATAAATAATAATGCAATAAATTAATTAAATTTCCACTGAATTATAGTCCAAGGATTATAGTTTAGGTATGCAATAAAGAATAAATGTATTAACTTCATAAATTATATACATATAAATAAAATGAGTATACACAAAACACCAAATTTATGTGGGGAAAACCTCATAATAAAAAACCCCCACAAATAAGCACTTTCCTTATGTATTGAAAATTTACCAAAAAGTAACCCATCTCTTCCACTTCCTCCTCGAGTCCCACCAAACTTACAATTACAATTTACAAAGGTTTGTAATATGCAAAATAATATTTTTTCCATAATTCCTAATCTCATAATGAGATCACCCTACTATAAATACGGAGGGTGATTTGGCTACACCCAAGTACGCCATTTCACTCTTACTCCAATTAATTTAATTAATTAATAACTTCCACATTAAGTGGAGATGAGACCTGACAACCTATATTAAATAGGTTTGAAAAAAGTTTACTTAGAGAATTATAGAATTCAATAAAGTGGTGGCCTACCTAATGGTGACCTCACTTAATATTAATATCCCAACACTCCCCCTTAATGTTAAGTGGGGAAACATGACAAGTTACCTTTTTCTACGAACGGATTTACAATCCATAAATCATCAACAATGATTTAGGCTAGCATGTAAATAGGGAAAATCATAAAAATATTCCCACATAAAAAGTCTCAAGACAAGTTCTTTACATATGAAGACTTACATAATATTAGGGAGCCTTTTATAAAACACCAATCTCCCATAACAAATACTTCACTGGAAATTACAAGTAAACTCACGTGTTGTGATCATTTACTTAAGACGCACATATAGTGATATTTTATAAAATGGAGGAAGTATGGGAATTTTACAAAAAAAATTGTTAAGAGGTGGCATTGTTATGCACACTCCCCCTTAAGGGAAACTTTGAAAGGTCTAACAAGGCAAAAAATTGGTAAAACTTCACAGCACATTGTGGCTTCTTGAAAATGTCTTTAACTTGAGCTTTGATAGGATAGAACTGGAGATCAATATCATCATTAATGACTTTATATTATTTGTCCTTTATAAACTTGTAAAATAAAGATAAATTACTTGGAGGACTTACATAATGCTCGAAGGTCTTATATTTTTACTGAGGGTCTTTACATAAATAGATGAGAATCACTATTGGATCTCTCCAATATTTGATCAAAAGGATGCCCCTAACTGTCATATGATAAATATCTATTAAGTGTTTCTCACACATACTATGATGGAATATCTGAAGCTAACATAACCTTTTGATCTATTTCATCACTAACATGATTAGAATCACAATATCCATATAAATTTGAATTTTTAATACTAGAAGTATTAAACAAATTATGAGAATATTGAGACATAAATGCATCAATAGAGTTATGATCCCAAAAATATAATCATTCCTATAAATGATTTAAGAGACTTAGATAGTTCATTTCACAACATTGTATTAACTTTAGTTTTAATTTTGAAAAAACTAAATTTTTCTCATTGCTAGTGATTTATAAAATCATCAACATAACAAACAATAATAATGTTAGAGGTATTTTCAATTAAGGATTTAAAATTTTGAAATATAAAAAAACTATCATAGTTTTCCTTAGTACAATAAGAATAATACATCCTCAAGAAATCATTAATAAAACTTACAACATACAAGGATACACCAAGAGAGGGTACTTCCAATGGCCAACTAACATCAATGTGAATTAATTCCAACAACTGAGATGAATTTAGATCATGATTTTTGTGAAATGGTTCAATGTGTTTCTTACCATGTAAGCAGGTTTCATGATAAGATTCCATCTTAGGAAGGCCTACAACTATTTTTAGATGAGACATTTCATATATTCTCCTAAAAGTTACATGTCCAAGTCTTTCATACCAAATTTGAAGATCATTTTTAGATGAAGATGAAAAACATACTTCAAAAAAATGTATAAGCCATGTTTTTGAAAACCATAAGCAATAACATCACTAAATTCATTTTTCACATACCATTTATTTTACAATAAAATAATTTTACAAATTTCTTTAGTTAATTGTGAGCAAGATAAAAGGCTTTTTTTCAATTTAGGGACAAACAAAACATTCTTTATTATTCCATTATCAAGTTTGACATCCCCTTAGATTTCAGATTGAATGACCAAGTTGTCCCTAGATAGATGTTTTCTCGACATCTTCTAGGATGTCACGTATGTAAAACATTTGCCTAGAGGCACCATTATAAAGGATCCAGTCGTTAGCATTCGACATTGAAAATGCAGTGTAAAGAGCTATTGTTTTGTCAATGTTATTGTCTTGATTTTTATATGTATTCTAGTTTTAAATCTTCTTTTTATTATTAAATTTCTTGTTTCTAGTATTTTTTAAAAACTTATTTGTTTTCATATGGCAATATAATTCCTTATGAAAAAATTTATCACATTTATTACATGTTTCATTAAACTTCAATTTAAAATTTTGACTATTCATGTTAGGTTTATTGTTAGGATTAACTTCTAATTTGAAGTTTGATTTTTAGTTTGACTTTTTGTTACTTTGATTTCAAAAAAAAAAATTGATTGTGTGAAAACAATGCATGAGAGGAATTCTCTTTTGAATCGAAATTGGCCATTACTCATTCTTCATGAATTACGAGAGAGGAAAAGGGGTCAAGTAATTCAGACTCATTTTGATATTTTGAGTTCAGAATCGAAATTTAGTTCCTAAACACCTCAAGGATCTTGATTTGAATTATTAAGTACAACATTTTTTCTTAGAATGGTTAGCAGTCACAACCATTTAATTGGACTTTGATGCTCTTAATGTTTACTAAATAGTTAATGAATTTTTCATCTCCCTTCATGGGATTCATGAACAATTCCATGATAAGTTTTATGATTTTCAAGAGGTTATTGCCTTTGTGCATTATTTCCAATTTTTTCTAAACATCAGCAGGAGAGTTCATGTGTCCAATATGTAGTGAGAAATCATCTTTTATACTTCCAATAGGACCAACATGGCACCCTGCGATTTTTGGGAGAAGGTACTTAAGTTTTTAAGGTTTACTTATGTTCTAGTGGGTCTTTTCTCTACACTAATGACGAGATCTCATAGCTTTTTTTTTCATGATAATGACTTTCAACCTAACTCACTAAATGATATAGTTGATTCCATTAAGTATTTGTGATTTATCCATTGAAAATTTGATCGTTCCACACATTTTGAATAATAAATACAAACAACTATGACAAGAAACAATGCACATTAAATTAATAACACAATTAAATGCAAAAAGAGAGCTTATTAAAAATTGTCTAATTTTCTTGACAATTATTAAACTTAATTTTACTCAAAATAAACCTAAATTTTTGAAATGAAAATAAATAATCTAGAAAAATCAGTTCCTTTTCTTTGATTTTTTGCAAATTTTATTAAAAAATAGAATTATAACAATATATTTTTTCCACTAAATTTCTTGAGGAGAAACAACTTAAGCTATTTTTTCAAATAAATATTATATTATTTAGAAAATAATTTCTATAAAAAAGAGATGGTTGGAAGTTGAATTTTGTACCTTTATGTTTTTAGATTTCACAAGCTTTCCTTAACCAATAGAGCAACTTAGCTCTATAAGCTAACAAATGAATTCTTTAAATTTATCTTCTAATTTTTTATTGTAGAAAATATTAAAAATAAAACAATAAAATAAATTCTACAACCTAATTTTGTTTCTTATACAAGAACATGTATTAATATTAAATGAAAACGGCTTTATAATTTTAGATAAGAAAACATGGAAATAGGAATCCCTAAATTTTAGGGTTTCATCATTATTATAAATAAATAAATATTATTTTTTCTTTTGTAATTGTTTTTTTGGGGTGCCTAGGGTTACCTAGAGAAAATGGCAGTTGATTATGATCAATATGGTGCATTTTAATTATATAATCCCGTTGTATAATGCCTTACCCAAGTCTTTTTTGGGTTTATGTGGTTTTTTTACAGGTTGTATTATAGGTTTTATATAGATTTTATTTGTATATCTCTATTTTGGAGTTTTATACATGTAGCCAAGGATTATGGAGATATAGCAGGCTGTGTGGGATTTACCATGTCATTTGGATCAAATTTGCAGGCTCTTTGTAGAGTTATCTAGTCATATGAATATTTATCGGGGCACTTTTCGTTTATACGAAAACATTTTTATTTTTATTAGGTTGTTTTTTGTTTAAAGAGGGTTTAGATTAAATTTTTAGAAAATAAAATAAGGAGTATCTCCTTTTGTAGGGTTACATAGTTTACTAGGATTATTTCAGCGTAATTTATAGATGTGAGGTCAATGGAAGATTTCGACAACTAGATGACCAGCAAAAAAACATTATTTATTTATGTTTTGTCACACCTACACCAGTGTGGGGGAAACTTAAGTTGTAATACAGGTTGTGTATATATTAGGTCACTTATATTAGCAATATTTTTGGATTTCAAATGTAGCTACGTGGAATGTAAATCCATGTATATTAAATCACACAAGAACCTTTTGTTATTTTGCATATCCCTTAGCGACCAATTTTATTCAATTTAGGTCAACTTAAAAAAAAGATTATTGGGTGGTCTAATTGGATACCTAAAGTAGTAATCAAAGGTCCTGATATAGATCGAGTGTAATTAGTTATAATAGACTATATTTTATATTTCTATTTGAGAATTATTGTCATGCAAATGTGTTGCATAAAAATTTCAAACTTTTAAGCATGACAACCTGACCCAAATGCAGAAATTTTCTCCTAAGTCTTCCTGAACCCCCTTCCCTAGTTAGTTTTCCTATTGTTTGAAATAAGTAATCAAGGTCATTCATCTCATACCATGAAGTGTTTTCAAAAAATAGTCTTTTGGAAAGCCTAGAAAGGGCTAATTTTGGCCATCCCAACACTAGTGTGTATCCTTCGAGATGGAAAAAAAAGGCCCATAATCATCTGGAGGCAATATAAAATATATATTAACATTTTGGAAGTTATTTTGGATGATTTAGGAAATTTAAATTTTAGGGACAACCTGTGTAACAACGGGTCTCTAAGGTGCAATGAGTGTAAAGTAAAAAACTGAGCATGATCTTCATCAGTAGATTCTAAGATCTCCGTAATTATTTAAGAGGAAATAAAATACTAATTGGAAATATTTATGATTCCTCTACATTATGGAATTATAAAATCTTTCACAAGACGTGTTTACTTCTCAAGGCAGCTCATTTTTTGCAGACACGACTTGAAGTCCCAAAGTAAAAGGGGGAGTATTTTAATGATACAAGAATACTAAAGGTATTAAAACCATCCCATAATTTTTTTAGGTGATTTGGATTCAAATTCATACAAAATTTCATCAAAAATGACCTCTTGGATCTCTAGTAAACTCGTCAATAAGTTCTCTCTCTCACATGTACATCTCTTATACTTAGCAAAATTTCAAGTGTGGACACTTCACACCTCTAAGATGAGGTGTAATTTTGTGTCCCTATTTTCCCATTTTCTAAGGGGATAGATGGGACCAAAAAATTTCCCCACCTCAGAACCTCCTCCTAATTTCTCATATGACGAATTTAAACTCTCTAGGGTGCTTATTTGGCTTCTCTCACCTCTCCTCATCCTGCAACGTGAAGCTAAAACTTCGCATGATTACATGAGGGTGAATTTTATTTTTCCTCATGTTCCCCTTCTAAATTGGATATAGGGGACACAAAAAAATCACCCCACTCTATCCCCCTGCATGGTTTTTCATATAACCCAATTCAAGCCTCAATGTGTTAAAACTAGCCTTTCCTCAACTCCTCCTTCACTAAATCCTATGTTGAAAATTGTCAAGCCCACATGAGGGATAATTTTCTTGTCCCCGTTGTCCCCTTTTCTAAGGGGATAAGGGGGAAACAAAAAATTTCTCCATGCCAAATAATAAAAAAACCCTAATTTTTAAGAAAACAAGAGTTATTTCTAGTCGTGAGGAGAAAACACTAGCGAGAGGAGAAGTAACTCACAAAAGCTTATTTTCACCTAATTTCTTCACACAATTCAATTTATAATCCATTTTTATGATTTAATACCTCTAATAACCTACAAACATATCCATAATTCTGTTAAAATATTTCTATAGCATCCATGATTGTAAGAAAGGACCAAGAAACTGATCCATATGGGTCTCTAAAGGTTGCTTTAACATTTTTTTCCTCTAGATGGAGATTCAGTTGGTCAGAGGAATGAGGGAAGGGTATAACGGTTCTAATTATGTTATGTGCCCAAGTTTTCTAACATGACCAACAATATTCCCTAGTCGTCGGTTATGTCACATGTTAGGGGAACATGAGGAACATTAAAATGTTCCTCGCATTCCAACACTTCTCAGAACACCTGATACATGGCCCACCTTCCTACCTATTTTACCTTAACTCATCGGTGAATGTGGAGGTTCGGAGAACCCGGGCTAATATAATAGAACATAGGGAGCAGTTCCATTACCATGTTCATGCTAAAGGCTGATTAATGGCCGATTCTGACCTTCAATGTGTCTCCATCATTCTTGATCTCATTTGGAAATAGTATGGAAAACAACATGGAGGCCAAAAAAGAGGAAGGGGAGTGGCCTAAACACTAGAACCTATCCCAAAAACTTGAAAAAATTGCTACCATAGGGTGAATCAATTATGCCAAAATTGACCTTAAGTTTTCCATAGGAGTATATACAAGTGTAGACACAAAATTAGACACTTGGATACATTTCCCAAGTCTTAAAAGTATACTTGTATTTACATGATTCCTGAAAATGAGAAAGTCTAGCAATTTTGGATGCAAAAAGTTGATGTTGGTTCCGATTTCATTCATATTACTTATTTTTTACATCTTAACAAGGTTTTTAGGTGTTTTAAATATCCTAGTCGGAACTTTATTTCTTTATCTTTCATGTCTCTAGACACTAGCACCCAACTAGGAATCGTACACGAGTGCAAGGTAGCCCTCGTCCTCACAGGGCGCAATAAGTAAAATCTAGGAACATTGTGTAGTTAGAAGAAATTCAAAAAGATTTAAGATATCTATGTAAATTCAAGGTAAGGGGGTCATTGTAACTTTTCATTCAATTTTTATCCAACATCACCTCTTTGATGAGTTATGAGTTGATCTCGGTGAGCTAGACAACTGATTAAGTTGGGATAACTAAGTGAGTTGAGTTGAGCTTAGTGAGATGGTAAAAATGGTTTGGTTGAGTGAGCTCGGTGATATTTATGAATTTATTTGATTGAGGTAAAGTATTGTAATTATGATCTATCAAACATGAATTTTCAAAAGTGAAGGTAATGAGTAAAGAGAACAAAGTGATTTGATATTCCAAGAAAGTATGCAAGAAGGAAAATTTTATTGAATATCTCAACACACTTCTCAAGTCAAGCAAGAGTGATTCATTGATGCCTTCATCTCTTCAAGAGCATCAAGGTATGTCTTTACCAATGTCTTAGCTTCCTCGTGACAAACAAGAGATAATATTTCATCGGGTTCCTAAAATTTCTCATTATTGAACATCATATCAACTCCTAAAGAGTCATTCCCATTGATTCTAGAGATGTTAAAAACTAAACCAAGAACAACGCAACACATTATCATGCCTAGTCTTGACGCTATTTCAAGAAATTTAAAATCCAAGTGAAGGAATAAGGATCATACAACTTCCTGCTTCTTCATTGAAACCTCAGGAAACCAGTATGTTGAAGTTTTTAGGCCTAGGAATGAAAATCCTATTGAGGAGATGACTCCATCAGAAAATGAGGTTATCTACATCTCATTGGGTCAAGATTTAAATGATGGTGATTCTCATCTATTAAAGGAATCATATTCCTTCCTCCTCTCTCAAAATGAATAATGCAAGTAAACAATTGTGTAATTGGAGGAACTGGTAATATCTCTTAGTGCTTACATTCAACCCTTCTTGGAACCCAATTCAATATCTTCTCTTCTTATAGAATAAATTCCTCTGATCATCAGTTTAGATCCTAAGGTAATCAATAAATCATAAAGTTACATGATGTAGGGGAAGGATAACGAGAAGTGGATTGATAAAATTATCTAGCAAGGCAAAGCATTTTTTTAGAGGTCATTTCTCTCATCAAGTACATTCTTGTAACTTTATCAGATGTAAAGAAATTAAAAGAGGATATTTCAAAAGAGATAATTCAATTAAATGAGGTTTTTTCAATGGTGTCTAAGATGAGATCCTTTGAGTCTCACACTCTCTTAAGAAAACATGTGTTTTCATCACCTACTAAGAACTTGTGTTAAGTTTGGATCTACATCATGGATGTGAGATATGGAATGCTCAAATATGCCATCTCTGAATTAGACTCTTGTAGAAAACATTATTTCAATATCTTGAATGAGGTCTAAAACTATGTTCAAAAAATTTAGTTCACTCCGCTCACTGATAACTCATCATAAAAAAAACTCATTGTTTCCTTTCAGGATCTAGTCAAAAAACTGGCATGAGAATCTCTCTCCTTTAATGAAGATGTCTTTGATTTTATTGCCAACATCATGGACTCCATTTCTGTAATTACAAACGATCATGAAAGATGGATCATTCAATTCAAGAAGATCAGTGACGTTCATGTGGCATGGATCAAAGTGTTGATTTGTGTTTTCATTCAAGAGGTGGACAAGTTGACATCTATAGTATCTCAATTCAACAAGGAATTCAAGGAACAAAATCCTATTTCAGAAACTCCTCACCAAGAATCATGAATCAGACAGTTCTTCATTAGATGTTTCAACTCCTTCCTCCTTCTTTCTCTCCCTCTTACTTCTCTCACCCTTTCTAATTCTCCATTATACGCAATCATGGTAATTTTTCTCATTCACTTAAGCGACTTTCTAAAGTTGAATTATAAAATTCCCTTTGATTTATAAAAAGGGAACAGATTTCTCTTTCCCTAGGAAAATGTAAATTCATAAGTTGAATGAGAACATGAAGAGTCATGTGGGGGAAGGTAAAGAGTCAATTCACAATGTTATAAATTGGGATGGCTTCTTCATTCCAAAGGATCCTCTATTTTTGAAAAATACACTTTTTTCTGTAGCAATTGTGGATTGTGATTTAGATGTTGAACATTTTATCACCAACACAAGAAATAAAACCTACATTTCATCCTTTTTTCCTTTTTCATGTTTTCCTCTATTCTCTCTTGTTAGAAATAATCTAACACTTAATTCATCATATGAGTTAAACTGATATTGTAATAAATTAATTTTTTAATTACTTAAGTTATCTTAGATAAAGTTGATTATTAGTGAGTTGTCTTATCCCTTGGTTTATGGGATCATGTTCTATCTTGCGTATTTTGTTCCCTGATGATTTCCATGAGGGACAATAGGGGCAGTTAGGGGCAATAAGTTATTCCTGTATATTTACTTAGTTTAGTTGATATTGTTCCATATATTGTGGAAGAGATAGAACTTATCCAATATCTATAAATATTGCAGCTCTCTCTTTTTATTGTAATGCTATATTTTGATATTAATAAAATACACAAGCACTGTCTTGTTTTTTTGAAAAGCTTCTGTGTCAAATATTCTTTTCAAGTATTCATTGTCAATATTTGGTATCAAAGCTACATTCTAATACAGGGAAAAGTGTATGATTTTTTTAAGGGAGACCTGGAGAAATTTTACAACTTTGAGGAGCCATGGATGCACCCATCCATTTCACTACCCCTACCCAAATCTACACCCCGGTTCACGGATTGATTTGTAGTTGAAGAACACCTACAGTGATATCACAAGCCCTTACAGACCTGGATGAAAATCTGTTGCAAAAGGTGACATTGTTTCATTCTCTCATATTTTTTTAAAATTTACCTGTACCTATAATTTTCATTTTTTTAAAATTGGAAGCATTTTAAAATATATATATATATATACAATATTTTTGTATTGTAGGGACCCAATATTTTCAATCTCCCCACATAAATTTTCCTTCCTCTTATCTGTGATCTATCTTTTCATATATCTGGAAGAGAATTCTACATGCCTATGAGAAGATCTTTGTCCAAAGTGACCTCTCGAAGCCTCCAATCAACTTGGAGATTGCATTCACAGATCAATAATATTCAAGAGAAGAAGAAGACGTGCCTGCAATATATTTCAAGAAAAGAAATACAAAGTGGCCAAGGTTTTTCAACGTGATAATTGTTGTCTAAAGCTACAGATCAAAGAAATAAAATACCTGCATGAAGCCAAAGTAAGGAAGAAATAAATAATAAAAAAGGTAGCCAAGGTTTATTATAATTCTTAGGCAAAGCAAAAAAACTGAAGTTGTGCCGTAAAATGTACCAGGTTTAGCCATGCAATCCCTAATCCACATTTTCTTTATAAAGATTTACTTTCAAAAAAATTCCTTTTTTGGATTTTACAAAAAAAATAGAAGCGCAGAAAAAAAAAATCGATTTATGGAAAGGGGCCTGGAAATATTTTAAACAAGTCATAACTTTTAACTAGTACCTCGGATTGAGGTGTCTTTTTTTTTAAAGTGTTTGTTTTTGCGAGCTCTACATATTGGTCCATCTTTTAATTAGCATTGTCTTGTAAAAATTACAAAAATTAGAGGTTTTTTGTACTTGAAAAGAGACCAAAGAGTCTGAAATTTTTTATTTTTGCAAATCAACCACATAGCCAAATTTTTAATAAGGATAATAGTGTCAAAAATTCATTAGACACAACCAAAAAGGAGCCCAAACTGAATAAAATATTTTGGTGTGCATGTTTTAAGGGGGGGAAAGTGTTCAATTTTTTCTTCTATTGTTTATCAGTCTTCACAATGAACGAAATTACGGCACCAAAATTCATTTTTCCAAATTCTCAACTTTTAAATTTTGATAATTACCCAGCATGGAAAAAAAATCACGCACAACTTGATTTTGAAAATATATGGTCTGTTTTTTATGGTATATTAACAAGATCTACAAAAGATGTTACATAACAAGCTACATTTGATCTTGCAAATCAAAAAGAAAAGTTAATAATCTTGTTTAGTATTTCAGATGAGGTACAACCTCATATTTGTGAGGCCATAATAGCAAAAGAATCTTAGGAAAAGTTGAAAATAGTATATGATTCCAAAAATAGGAACACAAAACTTCATCTCCAGAGTCAACTATTGAACTTGAAAATGCAACCAACGAAGAAAGTTGAATTTTTTTTAAAAGAGTAGAAACTTTGCGTGCATCACTTCAATATTTTGAAGAAGAATTAATTGACACATCACTCATGCCTATAGTATTGAGAGATCTTCCTCCTTATAGGAATTTTGTGACCATGTTAAACATAACTAGTCAAACAAATTTTGAAGAGTTAGTGAATATGCTACAACAAGAGAAATCTATTCACTCAACTACTAAAACCGAAAAGTGGGTACTTGCTTCTAATTAAAAATGAAAAAATGGGCTAAGTCTAGTAAACAACCTCAGAAGCAATGTAATACTCAAAAATGCCAAAAGGACCAACAACAATGTCTTATTTGTGGTCGAAAAGGACATGATTTAAAGAATTATTGGTACAACACATTCCAACAAGGATCATCAAGTAGTAAAAATATTGATTACCTACAAACAAAATCAGGCCAACAACAAACTAAACAGGGAAAAAATAATCAAAAGTGGAAAAAAAAACCAACTCAACAAGGAAATGTAGCCAAACAGGAAGATCAATTTGATAATGATGACTTCCTATATTCTACACAATCAAATGAAGTATCCAATTCTACAAATCAAATTTGGCATTTCAACTCAGGTGTAACTCAACACATGACAGGAAAGAAAGATTGGTTCTTCACAATGAGTAAAACACCCACCAAAAATCATGTCTCTTTGGGTGATGATACATCATACAGTGTTGAAGGCATTGGTTCCATTTCACTACCACTTGGGAAACATAATTATAAAATTACAGATGTTCTTTATGTCCCTAGTTTAGCAAAAAAATCTATTATCCATGAGTGAATTATTAGATCACAATATCAAAAATTGCTTTGATTATAAAGATAGTAAAAAGATGTGCTTAAGTCGAGATAGGTCAAGAAGCTCAAAAATTGTTGTAAAATCTTCGAATGTGGGAAGAATGTTTCAGTTGGATTTTTCAATGAAATGATCAAGCACTTGTATCCAAGGATACATCATTAGCTCAACTATGGCATCAAACACTTAGACATGTGAGTTTTGGCTATCTTAACACACTTCATCAAAACTATATGGTTACAGGTTTTCCACTTATAAAAAAGATTATTAATAAATGTCAGCATTGTTTGGCAGGAAAACAACATAGAGAACCATTCAAACATAGTACATTTCAAGCTAAGGAAAAACTTGACTTGGTGCATACCAATCTGTGCAGACCAATGAGACCTAGCCACCATGGGTTTCAATATTTCATGTTCTTTTTTTATGATTTTTCAAGAAAAATGTGGATATACTTGTTATCCAAATTCTCTTCCCCCTCCAAAAAAAAATTGGTCAAGACAACTCCTGCACATAAGGGAAATATGAAGGAAATGACTCTGACCCACGACCTCACATTTCAGGATGATAAATAGGTTATAGGTGGGCTCGGAAATGAAATAGCAGAGAGAGCCATGTGTCCTAGTGGCACTTCTCCAAAGATGAATCCAAAAAGAGAAATTCAAACAAGCGTTGCTTCTCCATGTGTCTCAGGACGAAATGGAGGTAGGGAAAAATGGTCAAATAGAGTCAAAAGGTGGAGCTTTGGGGCTGTGGGAGTATTTTGAGTTTTGCATTTTTGCGCAAAAGGGAAAAATATAAGTTGCGGACCCGCAATCCTGATTTTTTCTCTAATCTGGCTGCCACGTGTCCTATATTAAAAGGGAAGCCCAAAAAAATACTAGGCTACCGCGTGGCCCTGGTAGGTGAAAAATGAAGAAGATTCTTCTAGGCCATTAACGCAGAATCCAATCTCTTTAACTACCAGATTTGATTCAATTCAATCTACTGGGGAACCAAAAGTGACATATTGTGGGTAGATTTATAGAAGGCATTAATATTCAGTTGTTGAGATTTCAAGGCAGGATTCAATGTGTATCTCATGGTGGTTGGATCAAGATTTGAATTTTCCCTCTTCTCTCTCTTTTCCTTATATATATACTGTAACACTTCTCATTTAGAAAGAGAGACATTCTGGGCATAGAGAAACTCTGTCAAATTTGTTTCTTGATGCCATTTTTGAGCAGCAAACCTTCTTCCCACACCTGAAAATGTATTTGTGCCTCTATTCCAGAAATGTAATGGTCTGTGCACCTTCTAGAGCAATAAAAAATGTGTTTTGTGGTGTTCTTCAACCCTTTGCATCGTTTTTTTGTTTCTTTGTGCCTCTCCCTTTCAGTCTTGGTTTTTTGTGCATGTATTTCACATTTGCAGGTGCAGGATGTCGTGTTTCATGGATTTTAATGGATGATTTACAGATCTGGGCTGTGTCACTTCTGTCTGACCTCCCTCATCTCCATTTTTCTGTTTCTTTCTCCCTCAATAGAATATCTCGCTCCTTTTCTTGGTGTATCACCTCTTTAGTGTAGGATTTCCCTCTTTATGCACTTTCTCTCTCCTTGGTTCCTTGGAATTGTTAGATTAGGAGTAGATAGTTAGTTTTCCTTCCTTAGGAGTAGCTTAGCATTAGGATTAGGAACAAGAAGCCAGAGATCTCTGGAGGCTTTCCATCTTTTCACAAGTCCCACAGCTTGAGAGATGGTCCCATGTTATGCAAATCACACCAAATGACCTACCTTAGAAAAGTAGATCCATAACTCATTTGGGGGTGTGTGATTTCACACTTAGGGATTTCTACAAAGAAATAACATGAAGCAAACTACACTAAGGAGATAGCACCAAAGACCTTGTTGCAACACTATTTGTTCTTAGTGAGAATGATAGGGGATCCACTGATCGAGGAGGCTATGCACCAGAATAGTTCACATTTTTTGGAAACACATGGCATTCATTGTCAAAAGGATCCTTCTCACACACCACAACCAAAATGGTGTTGTTGAAAGTAGCAAATCCTACTATGCATGGATATGGTGCAATGTATGATATAATGCAAGTTTGTTAAAAAAAATTGTGCCGAATCAGCTAAAACATGCTTCTTTATTTACCAAACAGAGTTACCTATTACAATCTTTATGAATAACACCAGGAAGCTATGCTCAGGGCATAGAGCCATTTCTTTCACACCTTATATTTTTCAAAATATGTAAAGCGGAGTATGCACATTCCTAAGAAAAAATGTGTAAACTAAGCTTGATATGAAATTATAAAAACTTATCTTCTTATAGATACAGTGATGAAGCACTTGGCTAGAGAGACTTATGGATCCAAGAACAAGGTATATAGTAGTCAACCATTTGAGGTCTTTGAGAATAAATAAGCATCATGCTACTTCTATACACTCACATGATGGAAAAATCACCTTGCAGTGAAAATAGAGGATGGTAATCACTTTGATGATGACAGTGATGATGGGGAAGATGGTGAAATTCAACCTTCTCCACAGGAACCACTCCAAAGTTATGCCTAAATTTATACAAGTATGATGAGAGATGAAAAATTGGATAGTGTAGACATCTACCACTGGAATGAGGACTCGCAGTATGGCTTGAAATGAGGTCAATTTTCCTTTAATGAGTAAATTTTTCCAAACTATTGAGTCCATGTGGCAGCCTTCAGAATCTTCTATAGTTAAACCTTGGAAAGATGATATGGATGCAGAATATAAGTCACTTTAGAAAAATAATACATGGAAACTTACAGATCTTCCACCAAGGTAAAATCTTTCCTATATGTAGATGGATCTTCAAAATGTAAGTACAAAGTGATGGAAAAATTGATAAACACAAGACTATTTTAGTTGCTAAGGGATATGCTCAATAACAAGTCGTTGATTATGAGGCATACTTTTGCTCCCATAGCTAAGATAAAAACATTTCACTATTAATCTTTTCTCTAGCTACACAATTTGGTTAGAAAATACACCAAATGGATGTGAAAAATGCCTTTCTTAATGGTCATTTACCAGAAGAATTTTACATGACTCAACTAGAAGGTTTTTTCATACCAGGTAAAGAGGAAAAGGTATGTAAACTCATAAAATCACTTTATGGTTTAAAGCCCATTTTCCCAGGGCATGGTACATTAAAATTGAGCATCTCATTCAACATGGATTCAACAAGAGTCCATACAATCCTAATCTGTATCTCAAAAAGTAAGGGGGGAGATAGTGATCGTTGTAGTATGTGTCGATGATCTAGTCATCACTGGAGGATCAATGAGGATGATTGAGTCAACAAATAAAGATCTAATATGATCATTCGACATGACTGATATCTAGCTTCTACATTATTGTCTTGGATTTGATGTTTGGAAAAGAGAAAAATCATATCTTTGTGTCACAATTGAAATATGCCAAGACAACACTCGAGAAGTTCAATATGATGGATTCTAAACTAAATGCCACACCTATGGAAAAAAGACTTCAATTGTCTTAAATAGATCCATCACCACAAGTAAATGTAACTCTTTATCAACATTTGATCAGGAGTTTCATCTACTTGACTTACACTAGGCTGTATCATTATGCAGTCAGCTATCATTTCAATGGTTCATGCAAGAACCAAGGGTTTCTCACTAGAAATTAAGCAAAGTGGATACTAAGGTACATTGAGGAACTATTGAATATGGCCTAGAATACAAGAAGAATTAATAACTTCTTCTTGACAGGATATTGTAGATTCAGATCATGTAGGAAACATAGATTACAAGAAATTTTGTTCAAATTTGTATTATTTTTTGGATCTTAACCGATATCATGGGGGAATAAGAAGAAGAATTGTGTTTCAAGATCCTCCATAGAATCAAAATATCATGCAACAGGTGGAGATGTCTATGAATTGATATGGCTCTGATGTATACTTGAAGGATTGGGAATACCACAAAAAGATCCAACAATCCTACATGTAGACAATGAAGGAGCAATAAAAATTGTTCGGAATCTAGTTTTTCATGAACGTGCCAAACACTTTGAGTTGCAAGTATGTTTCATTCGATAACATGTTCTAAACAACAACATCCAGCTCCAACATTTCCTGACAGAACATCAACATGTAGATATCTTCACAAATTCTTTACTATGAAAAATTTGAGGCATTCAAATTTTTTCTCTCCTATTCAATTGAGAGTATGCTTAATTAAGGGGGGAATTTTAGAAATAAACTAACACTTAATTCATCATATGATTTTAGAAAGTTAACTGTAATAAAGTAATTTTATAATTACTTAAGTTAGATTATATAAAGTCAATTAGGTATGAGTTGTCATTTTACTTTTCACTTTAGTTGTCTTATCCCTCAATTTGTGGGATCATGTTCTATCTTGCATAGTTTTGTTCCCAGATGATTTCCATGAGGGGAAATAGTGGTAGTTAGGGGCAATAAGCTATTCCTACATATTGCTTAGTTTAGTTGATAGTGTTCCATATATTGTGGAAGAGATAGAAGTTATCCAATATCTATAAATATTTAGCTCTCTCTTTTGATTGTAATGCTTGATTTTGGAAGATTAATAAAATACGTCAAGAAGATCGTATTGTTGTCATGTAAAGATTCAAGTCAAATATTCTTTTCAAGTATTCAAAATTCAAGAATCTCTATTCTACAGAATAAGTAAGCAAGAGTGATTAATGTAGGAAATTATGTATCAAATTATAGATTATCTAAAATGTGCGTCTTTAATTCGTTAGTCTAGGGTACAATTCTATACCCCTTAAATTTTTGCTTTCCTCTAATAAATGTTGAACTACTAGGTTACTATGTGTTCCAACTCTCAGTTATTTCCTACTCACAATGATAACCCTCCTATGCCATTACTATTAGATGTCCCTCATCATTGATAAAGTGACTCGACATGTAACACTTCAAACCTTTTCCAAAGGGTTAGTAAAGTCTTACGACCTTGTGTGGAATCACATTTCATATTTTGTCCACCCATAGTTCATTCTAAATAGGATTAATACTATTCAATAATGGGATTTTAAGCCTCCTTATATACCATAAGGAGGGTGCTATTAGCATCTGAGTGTTGGCTTGGAAACACATAATTTTCCATACGAAAAATTATTTCACCAACAATTTTAATCCACTGGGGTAATACTTCTGCATACAATTGTAAAGATCCTACAAATACAAAAAACTATATAGAACCTAAAATCTAAAATTGAGATTCACTTATGAAAAATCATATTTAAAACCTTGACTGACCTTTCAAGGTAAATCTAGCTACATTTTCATTTTGAGTTTTGTCATCGAGTAATGAAAGAGATTGGTAAACTTCATACTCCAAGAAAATACAACACCAAATATTACTCAAAAATTCATGGAATGAAGACCATTATATAAAGATCTCTATTCTAAACATATGTGCAAAGGTCAAAATTTCACTAAAGGAACAAGGTTTGTGTTATCTCTGTACCAAGCTTGAGAACACTGTCAAGAATGGAGAAGATTATTGTTTGTAAAGACTGTTTCATCAAAACCTGGTGGCTCCAATTCAAGCATATTGTTGCTAGATTTAAAATTAGATATTCCACTTCCGAGATCATAATCTAAGAAATGGATTAAGAAGATTCATTTCCTTGATGTGAATTTTTGTTCTTTCCTAGATCTATGGTAATGAAGAATCTAGATCCTTGGCATGTATAGTTAACTCTCATAAATCAGCTGACCAAGAAACTCATAATATTGTCTTTTGTCTCACTTCCTCTAAATAATTTCCTTACATATGCCCCCATGAATGGCTTGATCTATGACCTTGATTGGTTCTTAAATGGATTGCCTTATAGCAAGGTCCATTTTTGCAAAATATTTCATTGAGTATGCAATTATAAGGATATTCTATATTAAAGCCTATCATTTGTTTGGAAATGCATTTTCCTTGTAAAGAAGGTTTGATGGTATATTGACTTTCATCTTACAATGTTATATGTTTTGAAACTAAAAGGAACGATAACCAGATCGTTCCAAGCCAAGAACACAGATGCTAATCAAACATCATGATCAATAAGATGAAAGTTCCTTCACTAGAATAACTTTACATAAACCTTTGCAAACAAATGAGCAACAATATCATATATTATTATGGAACTCAATGAAATACAATGAGAATGGACCTTGCTTATATAGGCAAGGAATAACAATCTAAGAACCAGTCAAGGTCGTAGATCAAGCCATAAATCATGGAAAGAACTAGTCATCAAAGAACTAGTCAAGTCCATAGATTTATGAGAGAACTAGACATCAAGGATCTAGTCAATACTATAGATCAGGAAAGAACTAGTCAATACCATAGATCAAGGAAAGAACTATACCTAACAACTAGATAATATCTCCTAATATCTAAATAAATAAAAAGAAATATCCACACACATAAGTGGGTGAGGATAAATACAATAAAGGTAAATAATGTACCTAGGTGAACATGAGCTAAGGTAAATACCTACTCTAACACCCCCCTCAAGTGAAGCTAGGGGCCAAAATAGAAGTGGCATGTCCACAGTATGAGTCCTGACAACTAGGCCTGATGAGGTACTCATGTACAATATATCCATGAAGAAATCTCGAACCAAAAGAAGGAAAGAATCCTGCTAGAAGGAAAGAGAAAGAAGAAGAAGAAGAAGGAAGATGTTCTCACGAACACCCCCCAAGAACAACTTCTAAAACCCCAAGCATTCCACGTAACTCAAGGTAGCGAGGTGATGCAAAAGGCTTCGTAAAGATGTCTACAACCTGCTGCTGAGTCGGAAGGTACTCCAAGAAAAGAACTCCATCCTGAATGTGCTTCCGAATGAAGTGGATGTGTATCTCAATATGCTTGGTCTGCTGGTGCTCAACTGGGTTGCGAGAAATGTGAATTGCACTTTGGTTGTCACACCAAAGTACAGTCGGTGAATCCTGTGGGAATCCAAACTCTGTCAATAACTGGTGAAGCCAAAGAATCTGCTAACTCTCTATAACTGCTGCCCTGTACTCTGCCTCTGAAGATGAAAGTGCAATAGCTTGTTGCTTTTTACACGCCTAAGCAACTGGAGAAGAACCAAGACAGAAAAGATAGCCAGAAGTGGAACGCCTGTCATCAATAGAACCTACCCAATCTGAATCTGTATACCCAACCAACTGAGTAGAGCCCCTAGTGTAGTGTAGGCCAAAGTGGGAAGTGCCATGCAAATAGCGCAAAATCCTTTTAGCAGCCTGTCAGTGACTACTATGAGGAGAATGTGCAAACCAAGATACAAGCCCTACTACAAATGAAATATCAGGGTGAGTATGGGTCAAGTACATGAGACTCCCAACCAATTGCCTATACAATGTAGGATCACAAAGTGGTGTGGTACATGTGGATGTAAGAGTAACTCCAGACTGAAAAGGAGATGGACTTGGCTTGCAATCAGCCATATCAAAGTGCCTAAGAAGATCATGGGTGTACTTTTGCTGACTCAAATGAATCCCTGAATCTGTCTAAGAAATTTGCAAACCAAGGAAATAATGCAATAACCCAAGATCTGTCATGTCAAACTGTGTAGAAAGAGCCCTCTGAATACTCTGAATGTGGGAAGAAGAGCTGCCAGTAAGTAACAGATCATCAACATACAAGACAAGTATCACAATATCCTCACCAACATGCTGGAGATACACTGTATGATCGGAGTGGCAATGAACAAAACCAGTAGATAGAAGAAAAGAATCCATCTTCTCATACCAAGCCCGAGGGGCTTGTTTGAGACCATAGAGAGACCTTCAGAGCCTACAAACAAGAGAAGAATCCTGAACAAATCCAGCCGGCTGCTCCATGTATATTTCCTCTTGTAGATCTCCATGTAAGAAGGCACTCTTCACGTCCATCTGGTATATAGGCCACCCCTATGATGCAGCAATAGCAAGTACAAGGCATACAAAATCCATCTTGGCAATGGGTGCAAAAGTCTCAGAGTAATCAATACCTTCAACTTGTGAAAAACCCTTTGCAACAAGATGAGCCTTATACTTTTCAATGGACCCATCAACTATGTATTTGGTTTGGTATACCCACTTACACCTAACCATCTTTCTTCCTTTAGGAAGAGATACCAAATCCCAAGTATGATTTTTCATCAAAGAAGATTACTCAGCTGCCATCACATCATCCCACTCCTATATCCCATGAGCCTTTGAAAAGGATTATGGATCCTCAGAAACTTCCTGACACAAAAGTCCAGAACCTGTAGAATGTGCATGATGATGCCTAGTGGGTGGAAGATCCTCTATGAAAGGTGTTGCCTCAGAAACTGTAGTACGAGCCCACTTAGGCATAGTGACAACATCAGTGGGAATAGGATCCTCAATGGCATCTATAACCTCCTCATCAATCTCCTCAAAGAAAGGATCCTCAAGATGAGATGAAGAAGAAGAAGGAATGGAAGAAGATGAAGAATCATGAGGAGTGAAATGCTCATCAAACTGAACATGTGTTCAAAAAATAACATCATGTGTATCAGGATCTAAAAGACAATAAGCTCTCATGTCCTCACAATACCCTACAAAGATCAAGGGTTTACTCTTCTTATCCAAATCTTTCCTTTTCTTCTTTGGCACAAAGGCCCAAGCATGGCTCCCAAAGACTCAAAAAAATGATACATCTGGCTTAGTGTTGGACCAAGCTTCCTCTGGAGTCAAATGCTCAAGTGCTCTGTGTGGTGTGCGATTTTGAATATAGTTAGCATAATTAACTACTTCTGCCCAATAGATAGGAGGTATATCTATAGAATGCATCATATAGTTATCCATTTCCTTCAAAGTTCTATTCTTTCTTCCTACTAATCCATTCTATTATGGAGTATGAGGAACAAAATGCTGGTGAACAATGCCTTGAGTTGCTAAAAATTTAGAAAAATCATTGCTGAAGTACTCCCCCCCATTATTAGTGCAAAGGTTCTTTATGCTACTAGAAGATTGTTTCTTGACCAAATCCTTGAAGACTTTGAAGTGTGAAAAAAAATCACTTTTGTACTTGAGAAAATAAACCCAAGTACACCTCAAGAAATTATCAATAAATGTAAGTGCATATTTAGCTCCATTGAAATATGGGATAGGAAAAACCATCAAGTCGTTATGCACAAGCTCAAGTGGTGAAGAAGCTCTCTTAGAAAATTTCTTAGGAAAATTATCTTGGTGTTGTTTTCCTAATGTACAACCATGACAAACTCCCTCAAGACAGGAAACTCTAGGAAGACCATCTACCATACCATGAGTGCTCAACTCCCTCAAATATCTATAATTGAGATGTCCAAATCTTTCATGTCAAAGCTTACTCTCTGAATCTGCATGAGAAACAAATCATGTCCCTATAGAAGAAGTGTCATCAAAACCCTCAAAGTGATATAGTCTAGAACTATGATCAACAATACCCTGAGCAACAAGTGAATAAGGATCCAACAAAGTTCTTACTTCTACCGCATGTGGTGTAAAAGTCACTGTTTTCCCTTGACCAGAATGAAAAATTTGATATACATAAAGCAAATTTGTAGTGATGTTAGGAACATATAGTGCATCTTGGATATTGCCACCATCAATTTGTATATCACCTTTTCCCTCAACAGAAAGAAAGGAAGAATCTCCAACCTCAATTTTGGAAGTAGAACTCAAACCTAGAGAAACAAAAGACTCCTTGGAAGAAGTCATGTGATGAGAAGCACCAGAATCTATAACCCAATTGTCTGTAAGTGGTGACTGAGATCTTCCAACAACATTAAGTGCTTTTCCATGCTAATTAGAAGGAGGTGGAGTGGAGATAGAAATTTTTTGTTTCTTGACTGCATCCTCTAAGGCTTGCATTCGCTTATAACACCTATGTTCTTCATGATTACTACCCCCACAAAAAGAGCATAAACGGCTAGACTTATTCTTGGATTTAGAAGACTCCTTTGGTTTTGAGTTATTTTCTTTAGGTTTAGGAGAATTTTGAGATGGAGAAGGTGTGGATTTGGTTTTACTGTTTGGTTTTCCCTTGCCCTTAGGATTAGATGCAACTAATGCCTTTTGAGGGGTGGAAGACTTAAGGTAAGATAATTTAGATTCTTCCCTAGTAAGTCTTTCACAAAATGTTTCTTAAGTTAGGCATTTTGAAGGTGTCACCTAAGGCATCCATGCTAGAGAAAAAGGTAGAAGAAAAAATTTGGAATGGTCCTCTTAACTTGGATAGAATCAAGTAAAAACACTCTTCATCTTTTTTTATCTCTTTCACTCCCATTCAACTGTGTCAGCAAATGCTTGAACTTGGTAAGATAGTCTATAATTGTTGGAAAATCTTCAGGATTAAGAGAGGTGATCTCAATTTCAAGTTGCATGGCTCTCATATGATCCACCTTACCAAATAAATCCTCTAATTTCTCCCATATTTTGAAAGGAAAGTTACACTTTTCCAAATGAAACAAAATACTGTCACTTACATAAGTTCCTATCAAACCCATACACTCATAAAATTTGCATTGGTACTAAAATTTCTCATATTCTCTAGTGAACATTGGTTGTTCTGAAGAGGTTAAAGCCCATAATCCTTTCTGCTTAATTATTGTTTCCATTCTTGGTTTCCATGTGTGGTAATTATGTGTTGTTAATGGCTCAACATGATCTAATGCAGAAGTAGATAAAGATTTCATCCTCAAAAAATCACCAAAAGAAATGCAAGAACCAAGCAATGCAACAAGACCCCCAAACAATGCAATAAGAGCCCCCCAAATTTTGGCATTTTATAATGAGTGTGTGTTACAATATGGCACTTTATAATTATAGTGTGTTTCTGAAAATAAATATTTCTAATGGAAAGATGATTAAAAACATGTACTTTTGTAAAAAAATGGCACTCAAAACGGAGTTACCGATTAAAAGATATAAGTGTTCCAATAATATGCTCTACTATTTATTTTAGTTTCCACTAAAATAGAAGAAAATGCTCTTGCCTTCACCACACAAACAAAATGAAAGGGGGCTAGAGTTAACCACCTACTAGTAGGAATCACAAGCTTTAAGCCCTCATATGACCAGGGGCTAAGGATTTCAATAGGTGTGTGATAAAATTGAGCATGACCTCTCTGAGAATCTAACCCCTCCATACTCACTAAAGGAGGATAATGTTAATCATCACAATGAGTATGGATTCATCCCTTGTCTGTGTAAACAAAAATATTCTTTAAGGAATGATGAAGAGGGAGTTGAAGCTTCTTCTCATTTTTCTTCTCCAACATGATTCTACCCTTCCTATCATGAGGACAATGAAATGGATCTTGATATCAAAGAAGTTCCCTTCTCATGTAGCATGGATATCTTCTCCATTTTCAAGAATGATGAAAATAAATTATGCTCATTATTTCAAGAAGGTGAACCTCGTTGACAAGAAATGAAGAATAGTAGAACGAGGATGTTTCAAATTAATTATGGCCATGTGTGGATGATATTTTCAATCATCTCCTTGATGCCCAATGTAAAGACTCTTCTAGTGAAGATGGCAATGAGTATATGGAAAATTCTAAATATCTATCCTTGCAAGACATTTTGAGGAATGCAAAAGAAACCGAAAACCCTCAACTCATTATTGAGTGTTGGAATTCAAGGATTTGAGTGACAACGAGTTTAATCAACTTAAATATTAAACATTAATATATTATGTAATATTAAAATGAATAAAGAAAAACACATTAATAAACTATATTTCATAATAATTAAATAAATACTTACATAATGTAAATAACACAAAACACAGGATTTATAATGGAAAACTCAAAGGTAAAAAAACACAATCAAAAGTAACCTTTATTACAGAGAACCTAATTACATCTAATAGAAACCTCCTCCTTACTAACCTTAATCACAAGGGTAAAAACCAAATCAATTAATGTTTATTTTCACACCTTTGATATTTTTTTTTGATATATCAAATAAGGACCCTATTAGTGCAAAATCACAACACCCCTGAATGTTTGCAACTTGACGGGTTGATACTCTCAGTGTGATTGCATAACATGGAGTGTATCTCAAAGTGTGGGACTTTAAAAATTGAGAGAGCTCTCCTAATGAAGGTTGGTTCCTATTCCTCTGTTCAGGTGCACACAAATAAATTGCAAAGGATCTACTCTAAAACCTACTCTATCTTGCCAAGGAGACAGGGTTAAGAAGATGCAAGAAAATAAACTTAAGCTAACAAGGTGATGCACCAAAGGAATGTTAAACACTCATTTTTCAATTTAACACAAACCATAAAAATACAATACAACCACCATACATAGATAACCAAACTGCAATGAGAGATTTGAAGACAACAATGAACACATGAGAGGGTTGAGAATCATCCATAGACATATATTGTTGCTCTATAAATGATACAATACATTACAGTAGCCAAGAGGAAAATATTTTTTATTACAACTTGAATGGGAGGTTTGGAAAACTCCACAAATTCACTTGCAGACAAGGGAAGAAGGGAAGGTGTGAAACAAAAATGTCCAACGCTTTACAATAGGCCAAGCTCCTTCCTTTATAGATGTAGCAAAGATAGAAGAAAAAAAGAGGTGGGAAACTTGATTTGGAGCTCAGCTACCAGCCATCAATGCCTCTGTAAATCTTCCCACAATCTGTTGAGTCCACCACTCTATGTCTCTTCGGCATGTTGAAGAAGGAAGAATGGCGGATCAAATCGAATCTGATCTAGTTGTTGAAGAAATCGGATCACATATTAATGGCATGAAGAAATTATCCCAATTGTCACTGACCTAACCTCAACTAAATTAAAATCTTAGGTTTCCATGGCGTAGACGAGGTCGAAACCTTTCTAATGGTGTCAAATTTGTTGAATTTCAAGCACTGGATCAAAAGATATGTCCATTTGAATGTTTGATTCGAATCCGTAAAAAAATGGCAAAAACTAGTTTAGCAGGACGGGTCAGTGGGCCCAAAACTCACTTTGCACCTTTTGCACAAAAATACAAAAATGCAAAAAATGCCCCACAGCCCCACAATTCATGTTTTTAAAAAAACCATCTTTAGGCCCACCAGACTGCATTTTCCATTTGGGAAAAAGGTCCTCCCCAGGGCCATCGGCCCGCATGTGATTTAGGCCTTACATGTGGCTCCTCTGGGCATTAGTGGAGGTGCGGCTTATTTTTACACTTTACGCCTTCTTGGGCCAAAAAGTTTGAACTACTTCTGGTGACCCAACTTGACTTGAAAAATGGCTACGTGTAGAGTTGGCACGCGTTTGGGGACCACTTTTGGATTTTATTTTTGAAGTTGCACCAAAGAGACACATGGAAGCCTCCATGGCTTTGGTTTGTTCCTTTGTGTTTTAGCTAAGTCTCTTTTGTTTGGAGGGCCATATTCCTGACCCATAACATGTGTAGGCTCAGTACACATTTGAGTTTTCCCCTTTATTTTTAACCTTTGGAGTTGCACCGGGCTAACACGTGGAGCCTTTCGCTAACCCTTATGTACTTAGTCGATTTAAACGGTCTACTCTGTCCCCTTTCTAAATTTTTGACACGTGGAAGCTTCGTGCTCACTTGATACTGGCCCTTGCGCTGCCCCTCTTGAATTTATGTCATTGAGGCATGTGGCACCTTTAGCTGACTCTGGTCCATCTTGAATTTTCAACTGTCGAGTATGTCCCTTTCCAGACCTAGGACACGTGGAAGGCCAACGCTATTTTGGGAGACCCGCTTTTAGATTTACTTTTAAGATGCAACAAGTTGACACGTGGTACCTTCCACAAGTCTACGATACTTAGCCGATTCAGGTTGATACTTTCCTCAAACCCTATACACGTGGAAGCTTCACGCTCATTTGAGTCTCCACTTTGGGTCATGCCTTTGAATTTGCGCTGATGAGACACGTGGAGACTTTTGCCAATTTTTTATACTTATTCAATTTAAGGGTTGGCTCTGTCCCTTTTTTCAGACTTAGGACATGTGGAGACCTAGCACTAGTTTGAGTCTCTACCTTGGGCTCTTACTTTTGAAATTGCGTTGAGCTGACACGTGGTTCTTTCCGATGGCCTTTCTATACTTAGCTGATTCTATGATCGGCTTTGTCCCCTTTGTGGACTTGACCACATGGCAAACCCGCGCTTATTTGGGAACCCAATCTTTGGACCCACCCTTGGTGTTGCGCTAACGAGACACGTGAGGGCTTCCACTTCCCTGAGACTTTTCAACTTTTGATGTATCCTTTTTGGACTTGGGACACGTGGAAGCTTCATGCTCATTTGGGGAACTACCCTTGGTTTCGACCCTTAAAGGTGCACCGCTGGGACACTTGGAAGCCTCTGTCATCTCTCTATACTTAGCCAATCCGGGCCCGCTCTAAATTTTTTGTGAAGCCCGAAGACTTTGATCCTTTCCCCTTTTCTCTCCCAAGAGCCTCTAGCCTCCTTAACGTTGTTTACCTCCTTTGAACCTCTAGTTTTTCTATTTCAAAGTCCACCTCCAAACTGATTGTTGGATTCGAAATGTGGGCTCGTACAATGGAACTGACCTTTAGATTTCTTCCTATGTAGGGTCAGGTTTGGTCAATTTTTCCGAGGGAAAATTGGGATAACATACCCGAAGTCCTTTTTTATATGAGGTGATCAGGTATGTCTCCCAACTCACCCTTTCAACCAATTTGGTTGACACATATTCAAAGGTTTGAATATTTAATAATATAAATATTATTAAATATTTAACCTATAGTATAATGTTGGACCCATATTAGTTAAGGGTTGATCATCCCACTTAACCATTATGTTCCAACACTCCCCCTTAATGTTAAGTGGGATAACATATGTTAATAGATTACATACATGTGGTACACTACAGGATTTACAATCCTTAAATCATAAAGGTTTTAGGCTAGTATATAAGTTAAGGGAATTCTAACACCTGCATCATACTCAAGTTACCTTTTGGTACAAAAGGATTTGAAATCCCAAAGATCATCCCATGATCAATGGCTAAGTATGATTTGGGAATTTTACATGTTCTCATAAGTTCTCATAAAAGGTTACTTGAAACCAAGCATATAGGAGCCTTTTATAACCAAAGACCTCCTTTTGAATATTCTTACACTTGATGTTTACCAGTAAACTCAATAGCACTAAAGATTTTACTAAAGATCGCCTTTAAGGTCTTTCTACACTTCTTTCTAAAAAAGAAGTCAAGCATGTATATACATGCATGAAGATCTTTTAACACTTTTCCGAAGGTCTTTATTACAATGCATTTTTCACTTTACAAATACCAAGTTCCATTAGGAGGTGACATTTTCATGCAAACTCCCCCTCAATGGCAACTGTGACTATCCAAATTATTTCACAAAAGTGACAAAACTTTGCAGTAATCAGGGGCTTTGTGAAGATGTCACCAACCTACTCTTCAGTCGGCACGAACTTGAGATCTATCTCACCACTTAGGACCTTCTCATGGGTGAAGTGTATATGTATATCAATGTGCTTCATCCTTTGATTTTGTGCTGGATTATGTGTAATATCTATGGTGCTCTAGATGTCACAAAACAAAGGAACACTACCTTGATCCTTTATATTTATCTCGTTGAAAAACATCTTCATCCATAGAGCCTCTTTTACAGGCACCTGCACCAAATTTAAACACATAACCAAAAGAACATTTTATATTTAATGCATCACCAACATGATCATAATCACAAAATCCATACAAGTTAGTATTTTCATCTTTATTATGATGCAACCCATAATTGATTGTTCCCTTAATAAATCTAAGAATTCTTTTTTGCAAGATTCCAATGATCTCTATAAGGTTCCTGCATAAACCTTGAAGCAATTCCTACTGCATAGGAAATATTTGGTCTAGTTATAGCTAGATAAATCAAACTACCAACTAACTGCCTATAAAAATTAGGATCATCTTTTTCACATGCAGGTTTAGGTTCAAGTTTTATTCTAACTTCCATAGGTGTAAAAATTGGTTTACAATCAATCATATTAAACTTTTTAAGTAAATTGGTTACATATTGTGCTTGAGAAACAACAATAAAATGTTTATCTTGAAATACAGTCATGCTAAGAAAATGATGTAAGATACCTAAATCAATCATTTTAAAGTATTGTTTCAATTTTTCTTTCATCTTATGAATTAAAGAAGGACTATCACCAGTTATAAGTAAACCATCAAAAAATATACATACAACGATAATGTGAGAACCTTCTTTCTTTATGAATAGATCATTGTCAAAAGAAAAATTAACAAAACCTAATTGTTTAAAGAAAGCACTAATTTTCACACACCAAGCTCTAAGAGCTTTCTTTAAACCATACAAAGTTTTTTCAAATTAAAAACATAGTTTTTTTACCAGTTTCTTCAAATCCTTTAGGTTGAGACATGTAAAGTTCTTCCTTTAAATCACCATTCAAAAAATAATTTTTCACATCCATTTGGTGGATTTCCCACCCATACTGAGCAGCAATAGCAAACAAGGCCCTAAAAGTTCTCATCTTAACTACAAGAGGAAAGGTCTCAACATAATCAATAACAGGTCTCTGATTGAAACCTCTAGCAGTAAGAATAGCTTTATGTTTTTGTTGGCTAGATTTTCTACATAGCATCAAACCTAGGCAGTCATGAGATAAATCTCCCTCATTTAACCGGTGAGGCTCCCATGTCAGATTTGTCAATAAAAATGTGTTATTATCTATCAGGGGTTTTACTTTAACCACTTAGTTCATGAACCATAACTAAGAAGTTCTGCAGCAAGTAAGCAGCTGTTTAAGAAACAAAAATTATAGAAGAAGGAAGTAAAGGAATTACAGGGAAGAAATGGGGAAGATGTGCATCCCAATTAGTAGATAGCAGAGCTAATTGCATGCACATAGAAGAAACTTAATAGATATGAACACACAGAATTATAAAACAAAGGCAGCTCTAGATCCAGATCTAAAATAACACAAAGTTTATTAAGAGATCTAAGACTAAAGCAAGAAACATAGTACACTGTGACACAAAGTTCTCCGGAAACCTGCTCCTTTGTATTCCTTTGCTCCAAGTTTCTCTCAAGGGTTCAGCACAAAGTCTAGAACACAAGATTGCTGCTTACAAATTTTGATCGATGATTAACCCAAAGGTTCTTCCTCTACTTATAGAATGTAGAGGGGCAATTACAAGTTGTAAGCTTTAGTTGAACTGGCACACGTGGAAGTCGAAAAAGAAACAACTAGCAATCTCCTTCCTGGAATTCCTCTTTGCATGACATGTATGATTTGCAACTGACCTTCTATTTTGCATGTCCACCACATATCTCCAAGTAGTTGACTTCTTCAAGTAATGGCTTTTAAACCAATCACTTAAGTTGTATAATTGAATTGATCACTCAATTACTTTGTCGAAGAAAAGAAGAAGGAAGAGGAAAGCTGACTTTGTCGGAGGAAAGAAGAAGGAAGAGGAAAGCTAACTTTGTCTTTTTTCATATCTACATGCAGCTGATTCAAAATGGATCTGGAAACAAGCTGGAATTAGTTGGATCTTGAAGCGGCTGGATCTGGAAACAAGCTGGAATTGTAAGCAGTTAGAATTGGAAGCAAGCTGGAATTTTACCTTCGCCTTGTCTTCTTTTTTATCCTTGAAGCTTTTACAGTTCTTCTCTAGTACATGCATCAATGCATTGTTTTCTATAGATAACTCATCATCCTTATTTTTAATTGCATATGAGCAATTAAAAATCCTGGAAAGCACTTTGGATGAATGAAAATTCAATGAAATCTTCAACTGGAAGATGAGAGCACATGCACAGGATCTTGGAAGGAATTTTCCATGCATTGACTTCTTCACGGGCTGCATTTGAAACAATAGGATGAAGCCTTTGTGCCAGAAGCTTTTGCAACTATGAGATCTAGATCTAGATCTGCATACGGATTGGCATCTGCATCTGCATCTGGATATGGATCTGCACCTGCATAACAAATTCTGGCAACTGGGCTATGGATGGAAAAGCTGCAACTCGAATAATTCCACTGCTTTTAATCTGCACGCATGAGTGAAGTCTTTCCTGCTCTGGATCTATCTATCAATTTAGCAAGAGGTTCCGAGCCTAGATCCGTGTTTCCAATATCTACAAATTTAGAAGTGATGCATGACTCCATTGTGCTTTCTTTTTCATCTTTCTTTGCCATAGCTTTGTCTATCTTTGTCTGAATGTCTTTTTCTTCTTATTTGACTGGAATTCTTCAATACTGGTGCAGATCTGGACAATTCTTCAGATTCAGAGGATATATGCAATGTATTAGACATTAATACAAGCTCCTTTTCCTTTGTAAAGCACCTGTAATGAATTCCTGTAATTTATTCAGATAAAAATGGCCACCAGAGCATGAATAGTGAATTTTAATTGTAAAAATCTGCACTTTTCAAGCCTGCTGCCCCAAAAAATGGTGTTTAATTTGCACATAAAGAGAGCATGAATCCTTTCAACAACACCTGAGCTCCTGTAACACCTATGTAAACAATTATGCAGACAAAGATCAACCTCCTTCAAAGCATGCACCAAATTTGGAAGCTTTTAGCCTTGTTTCCACCTTGCCTGAGCAAAATCCTTCTTCAAATGGGGCGCACTTTTCCTCTTGGCTGCAATTCTTTACCTGTGAATTAAATAATTCACCCATATGGCTGCCCATGCTTATATAACCTTCACAATTCTATAATTAATAATTTCCCTAACAATTAAAGGCAATTAATTAATTAAAAATCATGCTCTTCTCTTTTAAAAATAGCATGTTTAAGGACAGCCATCCAATAAATTAAATTAATCCAATTTAATCATCCACACTTCACTTCACTTAAGCTTCATAGTGTGCTTTGACCATAGCCACTGAAAATAAGAATTAATATAATCATTTAATACTTTAAAAAGTATTAATTCCTTCTCAAAAGGGGCTGCATTAAATAAATTAAATTTATTTAATTTTGGAATTCTATTTCCAATTGATTTATTCCCCTTTGCTTTTGTTGACTTTTCCACAAGCCTAGGTGCCAAAATTGGGTGAATAAATATTAACAAATATTTATTTAATGCATTATTATTCACCCAAGGTGGGTCGCACTTTTTTGCATAATAGAATTCTGACAATGGGATTTTTTACCCTGCAAGGCAGGCAATAAAATCTCGTGATTTCACTTAAGTCACTTTTCTTTTATTTCACCATGGGAAATTTTTACCCTGCAAGGCAGGTAATAAATTCCCGCCTGCCTGCAATCTCTAACTTTCCCACTGCAGCTTAAATCCTTTGTTTTCCAAAAATGCACCCATCCCCGCAGGGGCTTTTCTGTGCACGACTTCATTTTTTCCCAGTGATCCAGACCTCCGATGGCGACTTCCTCCGGGAATAATGTGCGTATATGTTTTCTAGCTGCTCCAGGACAAAAATCGGGATTACCCGGCAAGGGAATTGCTCCAGAGAAATTTCATAGAAAACAAAACGGGACGCCACAAAAACACGAAAATTTGCCAAAAGTTACAAATAAATCCCAAAACTTAAAATAAGTTAAAATCCTTCTGGAACATAGGAATAATAACATATTTGCTCATAATAGAGTTAAAACAGAGTGCAAATCACCTCATACGGGGCTTAAAATAATTAAATACAAATTTCTCACAGACAAATCCCGACAACAGAATAAAACAATTTTGGGCATCTGGGTATTTGGCGAAAAGGGCTAATATGGCTCTTTGGGATTATCTTGACGCAATACAAGAACTTTTAGGAAATAAAAACAACAAATGACCCATTATTTTAAAAGCACGAAAAAATTTCGGATAGGGTAGTCGCAGATTTCAGGGTGAAATCTGAGTGACACCAGTTTTTCAATAATACCATCAACATTATATTTTACTTTGTATAACCATCTCGACCTGATAATGCTTCTTTTCTCTAGAGGTGGAACCAACTCCCAGATTTGATTTTGAATCAAGGCATTATATTCATCCTACATTGCATTTATCCACTTCTCATCCCAAGAATCTTTTTCAAAACTTTGTGTCCCAGGTTCATACAAGGTCATTAATGCATGGTATGTATGATGGCTTCTAGTCATTTTCCTAAGGTCAATAACATTATAACTTTCTAACACATTTTGAGCCCATCTTGGTTTCTTAGCTAAGGAGATAGGAGATTCAGAAACATCCATAGCATCAACACAAGAAACATCATCATGATCATTTACAATATTTTTACTATCAATATCAGAACCATCATTAGAAATATTGACAGAAGTAATAATATCACTACTATTTGTAGATGAAGAGAAATTTTTTTCCAAAACAACAACACTGCAATTTTCAGTTACTTCCCTATTTACAGGGTCGTAATGAAAATACAAGAAAAATAAGTAATATCAAGTTAATTTATTTTCTTTTTAGGGATATATAAAGAGGCAGGACTACCAAACACTTTTAAATGTGATACATCAGGTTTTTTATTTTACCACTTTTCTAAGGGGATCGAATGGTGAATATTTTTGGTATGAATCCCATTTAGGATATAGATTGTCATGTTCATTGCTTCTACCCTCAAAAATTTGGGAATACTAGTAGAATGAAGAATTGTGTGAGTCATACCTAAAATAGTCCTATTTTTCTATTCTGCAACACCATAAGATTGGGGGAAATGGGGAGAAGTTAATTCTATTTTAATACCACAATCAATACATAATTTTTCAAATGCCTTGTTAACACATTCACCCCCATTATCTATTCTACACCTCTTAATTTTAGAATTTTATGAATTTTCAATGGATGCTTTAAATTCTTTAAATTTTCTAAATACATCAGATTTATTTTTAAGAAAATATGTTCAAATCATCTTGGTGAAATTATCAAAAAATGTCACAGCATACAAAGAACCATTTACCGAAGCTACTTCAAGAGGTCCTCTTACATCACTATGAACAAGTTCTAGTGGTGAAGAGGAACCCTCCTCAGGACGTAAGTGAAAGGGTTTAGCATTTTGTTTTGGGTGTAAACACCCTTCACAAACTTTGTGAGTTGAAGATAACACATACAAACATTTAACTATAATACATCTAGACATTTCATACAAGCTTTGATGATTAACATAACCTAACCTTTCATGCCATAGTTTTGAATTATACAAAATTTGAGATACATAACAAGATGCAAAATAAATATCATCAAAAATATGTAGTCCATTTCTTTGAATTCCTTCAACAATTATATTATTATTACTATCCTTGATGTACCAAGTATCCTTAAAATTTTGAATAGACAAACCATCATGAGTTAGTTGTGAACATGAAAAAATATTCTTTTTAAGCTTAGGAACAATTAAAACATTATTCAAAATACCATTTGCACATTTTACTTTTCATTTCTCTATTGCTTCTAAAGACGAGTTATCACCAAGATACACACATTCATTGATTTTCATAACATCAAATAAAGAGTTAGAAATACCATTCATATGATTTAAAGTACCTAAATCTAGAATCCATTAAGAATTTGAGGAAGAGTACAAAACAACATCTAATGCAATAGTTTTAGGAGCATCATTAGAACTCTCCTTTTTCCTTAAATTATATTTAGATGTGACAGCGTGTTTCTGATTTTTATGGATAGGTTTCTTAGATTTACACTCTTCCTTTTTCTGCCCAAATTTGCCACATTTTTGCATTTACCATTAAATATTACACGTAAATGTTCAGAAGTAAAACTCTTTTTATCAGTAAATTAATATTTTGTATTCAACATAAACTTCTAATCATAATAGGGCTTGGGAGAATTGAACTTCAAATTTTGAGCAAGAAGTGCATGTGAGGCATTCTCCTTAGAGTCGAATTTCATCATCACTTACTTTTCTTGTAGCAGAAGAGAACTCAAAGTACTCAAATTTGTTAATTAATCTTCATTCTTATATTTATAATTTAAGAGAGAAATAAAATTCCTAAATCTTTCATGTATATTAAAATGAATAATAAAGTAGATTAATTTTTTACCAATTAAGTCACAATTGCATCCATCTAATTGTGCTTTGATATTTTTAATTTTGGCTAAGAAATTAACTACCTTTTCATTCCCTTTCATAGGAGTCGTAAGCAATTCTAAAACAAGTTTAATAATTTTGGACAAGTGTGTACCTTCATGCATGGATTCTAATTGTTTCCATACCTCACTAGGATGTTCGATATTACCAATGTGTAGAAGAAATTCATCGTTCACATTACGCAGGATCATGGAAAGAGCCTCATGTGTACGTTGTGATAATACATGCATATTTTCCACATTCATTTGACGACCGGTGGGTGCATGCTCAGCCCCTAAAACAATCATCCATATTTTTCTTGCCATAAGTTCCAATTCGACCCTGATCTTCGAAATATTGTAATTTACTCCATTTAGGATCTGAGACTTATCAAGGTAAAATCAATTGGACACCATTATCTATCAAATTTCCTCAACCTGAAAAACATACCCCATTACGATATACAACGCACCACTAAGTTAGAAAAAAAAATGATCGAAAAATGACAATACCCATATTTTATGATCAAAAAACTTGTACTATTTCATTAAAAAATCAAGTATATATATATTTTAAAAATAACTAATTTTTTAAAAATGTGATCATAAAAATATTAATAGAACCATATCTAAATTTATAGATCTAAAGAAACTATTTGATCATAACTAATTATGTCATTAAAATGCATACTAATTAACTTCCCATAGTTAAATAATAACCCGCATTATAAAGGGCTCTGGCATTATACCCCAGACCTATCATAAAAAAAATCAACCATATAGAAGTGAAGATGAAACCCCTAATAATGCACAACAACTTCAAATTTCTAAAAAGTGTTAATGTAGATAAAGATCTAGCCAGCTTAAATTTGACATCTAAAGGACCGTCATTTTGCCTTATTTTGGTATGTCGTGACGGTCATTCAACCGTCAAATTTAACATAGTGAAAATTTTATGTGTATTTCCATAATTGTGAATTTTGCACGATTTTGGGTAATTTTACCTAAAATTATGTCAAATAATGGAGCTGGATTCACCTCAATTTATCCAATTTATCAAAGACATGCTAGCGCAATCCGAGACAAAGATTTATTTTCCATTTTCTATGCAAGCAAGTTCAGAGACACGAAGAAAACCAAAGGGCATTAGCAAATATAAAAAATACAAAACAAATAGTACCACTTTTAGTGAAATTAAATAAATTATTTATTTTTCTTTGGTACAACTATAGTGAAATTAAATTAATAATTTTAATTTCCTTGATCTTTTCTGTGAAGTCTATTTCTTGACATAAACTTCCAGTTCCTAGGAATGACTATTCCGTGCACACACCACTTTTCAAACGTAATTAAATAAAATTTTATTACTAAAATTAAATAAAATTTTTAAAAGAAATATCCTTTCTAAGAATACACATAACATTTTCAAAGGTTAGAACAAAGGAAATATTCCATATAATTTCCAAATGTAAATTAAAGTAAGAATCATATCATATTACATCTCCCCCGAAAAAATATTAGGGATTTAAAATTGAAGTACCCTAAAAATTTTACCAAGAGTTTCGAAGAGGTGGGTGCACCACAATCTCTTTTCTTCCTACAAATTACACTTCTTCACAAAGCACACAAAAATTTAGATTGCACATATGTAGTGGAAAAGTAAATTGGGGGAAAAAAAGAAGGGAACCCGATACTTATAAATACATTTCTAAGTTGGTTGAAAAACCTGAATGAATTAAATAAAGTAAATACAAAAATATTTGATCTAATTTATTTAATTACCTCAAGCTCTGTTATCATGTTGGAATTTGAGGATTTGAATGACAATGGGTTTAATCAACTTAAATATCAAACATTAATATATTATTCAACATTAAAATGAATAAATAAAATCACATTAATAAACTATATTGCATGATAATTAAATAAATACTTACAGAATGTAAATAACATAGAACACAGGATTTATAGTGGAAAACTGAAGGTAAAAAACCATTGTGAAAAGTAACTTTTGTTATAGATAACCTAATTACATCTTGTATAAACCTCCTCCTTGCTGACTCTAATCACAAGGGTAAAAACCAAATCAATTAATATTGATTTGCACACCTTTGATATCTTTCTCCGATATATCAAATAAGGACCTGAAGTCCTTTTTTATATGAGGTGATCAGGTATGTCTCCCAACTCACCCTTTCAACCAAGTTAGTTGACACATAATCCAAGGTTTAAATATTTAATAATAGAAATATAAATATTTAACCTATAGTATAATGTTGGACCCATATTAATTAAGGAGTGGCCAACCCACTTAACCATTATGTTCCAACATTGATATCTTGACTCAGGCCATGGAAATGCAAGGTAGGTATGAGTCAAGTTTTTTTTCTCCTTTCAATGCATTGATGTTTTATAATGAGACAAAGTAAATGGATGAGCTTGATGTTCTCCTCAATACCTCAGCAATTTAGCATGAGCATGAAGGTAAGAATTCACTTTTCTCATTTTGTGAATAAGAGTGCATCCTTGAGAAACAAAATAAGAAGGAAAGTATGTAATCTCTTATGGATCTTTTTTATTATGAAGACAACATCTCCACAATTGAAAATCATGTCAAGGAAAATATTGAGTTTGTTTGTATTGAAAAAAAATGCTCCGAACAACAAAGTGAAAATGTGCAAGAGTCTTATGAATAGATGCAAACTTAGCTTACTTTCACCATTCCCAAATCTCCAACTGGTCTTGAGCATGATTCTATACTGCAACATTCACTCGAGGATGATGAAGTCTTGCATACCATTGATGTGGCCTTCATTTTGGAAAACAACAAAATAAGAAATTCAAAGAAGCTGTTGAATGGGAAGAGAATCATTTTTTTTTCAATTCCTCTAATTAAATTTTTTATTTAAGGGATGATTTCATGTTGTAACCTCCATTCGATAATGATGAATATTTCCACTTTTGAGAACATCGAGGATTAGCTTCTCATGATCAAAAAGCATCAACTTGAGGTAACAATAAGAAAGGATTCCAGATAGGTAAAAAAGTGTTATTCCAGTGTAGGAGTGTTTTCAATGCAATATAAGTATGAAAATGTAATTTTGGTCTCTCTCCTTCTTCTCAAACCATGAAAATCCATCACAAGGTCATGGTATGAACAGATAAATTTCTTCGATATTCTAAGGTGTGAATTTAATGTATTATTCCATGATGGTGTGTACTTATCTTAACCCATTATCGAGCATATATATATTTTCACCACCTTTGTAAATATCCCTCCCCTATAATATAGTTTCCTTTTCCGTTGTGTGTTGTTTTCCACTTTTTGTGTGTTTCACTTTTAGGTGTGTTAGTTTATGTGTTTATTTGGAAGAAATGACTCCATAAGCCCAATGGACAAGGCAATGGTTAATGCAATGTATTGAGTTTCTAGGTTTCTTGCTTGTCCTATCCTCACTTTTTTCAATCCAGAACAAATCCCCAAGCTAGAGCCAGATGTTTTCATGTAATTTTGTTTCATAAAAATTTAAAACTTTCAAGCATTACAACTTGACCCAAATGTGAAATTTTTCTCCTAAGTATTCCTAAACCCCCCTCCCCTGTCAATTTTCCTACTGCATCATTCTCACCCTAACCTTTTAGGTCCTCCTCATGTGTTGAAAAATCTATTCCTATTATGTGAAATAAATAATCAATTTCATTCATCTCATACCATGAAGTGTTTTCAAAGACTAGTCTTTTAGCAGACCTAGAAAGGGCTAATTCTGGCCATTCCAAGACTGGTGTGCATTCTTTAGGATATAATGAAAGGCCAAAAATAATCAAGAGGAAGTATATAATATCTATGAACATGTTTGAAATGATTTTTATAATATTTAGGGAATTTTTTGAGGTTTAGAGATAACCTGTGTAACAACGAGTCTCTAAGGTGCAAGGAGTGTATAGTCAAAAATGGAGTCTGGTATTCATCGGATGATTCTGGGAGATATGTAAGGATTTAAGAGGAAAAAAAGAATTCATTATAAATATTTAATATTCCTCTATTTGATTAAATTATAAAATATTTCACAAGACATGTTTACTTCTCAGGGAAGCTCGGTTTTGGTAGACACATCATGTTGTTGAGAAGAAAAAGGGGCTAAATTTTTATGATGAAAGAATAATAAATTTCAAAAACCATCCCATTATTCTTAGAAGTCTTTAGAGTCAAATTACTATACAATTTCACAAAAAATATTTTTATCTCAGAGAAAAACAAGTAGATAAAGCTCTCTCTTATCTCTCTCCTCTCTCTCTCATCTCTCTCATCTCTCTATCCTCTCTCTCTCTCTCTCTCTCCTCTATCTCTCTTCTCTCTCTCTAGATCTTCTCTCTATTCATGTTACGGATCTAATATTAGGAAAATTTCAATTGTGGACACTTGTCACCTATATGATGAGGCATAATTTTTTTTCCCTCTTGTCCCATTTTACAAGGGGTTAGAGGAGACACAAAAAATTTCCCCACCTCAACCCCTCCTAGTTTTTCATATGATGAATTTAAGCTCTCCGGAGGGCTTACTTGGCTTCTCTCTCCTCTCCTCATCATGTACCATGTAGTTGACACTTGGTATGATCACATAAGAGCACATTTTCTTGTCCCCCTTCCTAAGGAGACATAGGGGACACAAAAAATTTCCCCACTTTAGCCCCCTTTGTGGTTTTTCATATGACCCAGTTCAAGCCCTCAGGTGCTAAAACTAGCCTTTCCTCAAATCGTTCACCAAATCCCGTGCTAAAAAGTGTTAAGCCCACATGAGGGTGAATTTTATTGTCCTAATTTTCAAAGGGGAAAATTGGGGAACAAATTTTCACTCCATGCCAAAGAATGGAAACTCTGATTTTTTAAAAACAAGAGTTATTTCTACTGTCATTAGGAGAAAACACTGTCATGAGGAGAAGTAACTCACATAAGCTTATTTTGGCTTGATTTCTTCACACATTTCAAGGTGGAAGTCGTGGTTTATTATTTAATACCTATAAATAACTATAAACACATCCATCATTTTTTTAAAATATTTTTGTATAATTCGTGATTGCAAGAAAGGAGCTTTTCTCAGTGTCAATGAACCAAGAAATTGATCATATCAAGGGTTTGAGCTAAGTTTTATTCTCCAAATCATTTATGTGATAAATGAAGCTCAGTGACTCCATTAATGGATGCCATGATATATTCATGTCTAAAACCCTTTCCCTATAAAATTTATTTTTTGATTTCCAAGAGTGTCAGTGGGTGGAACAAAGTGAAATTCATAGCACAAGATTGTAACAAGGAACCGAATTCAAAAATAATGTTTAGGATGCAAACCAAGGCTAGAATGACTAGTTACTAAAAATATAATATTTTATGCCCATACACATGCTAAAAATATTATTTCCTTTAAATTTCATGTTCTAATCATTCAACTCATTTGGAAATAGTGTAAAACAACAAGCAGGATAAAATTGACAATTTTCCAAAAAAAAGAAAAAAAGTGATTTCTAAAAATAGAAAATTACTAAAAGACTGAATCGCCATAAACGGAGTTGAATTAACTATTCTCGTGTATCAACAAGTTAAAATTTGAGAAAAAACATGTGAAATATCCGAAAATAACAGGTCCTAGTTCCACCTACTAACAATAGAAAGTCTCTAAACTCAAGGTCTTGGGATATTAGTGAGTTACAAGTAGTTTGTAATCATCAACCCAAGTTCTATTCCCATATATTTCATTGGATTATTTGAATAAGTTTTCATGTGGACACCTTGAGGTAGGGGTTGAAATTCTTCATATAGACCAAGTTGATCATAACAAGGTGCTTTGAATGCAGATCACTCAGCATACATTAAGGACCCAAGCCCACCCCCATGTCCCACTTAGAGAAAGTACTCCTCCACCACTCTAGTTCATAGATCTGGTATAATAAAATAATTTACCTTACAAATTTTATACACATCAATAAAATCCTTTAAAATTTTTGATAGAGAGAAATAATGGTAGTGGAACTTTCGAGCAGTGGCAGAAACCCTAACCCTAAACCGGTAACAAGGCACATCACAGCAGGAAGTGGAGGAACTTACATAGGTGGGGGTGGATGTGATGGAAGGGGAGATGGATTAGGGACTCAAGCATGTGGATGAAGTAAGGGTAATGGGGATGTAGGAGGAAGACCTAGTTTAGGTGGTAGTAGAAGCACCTACGGTGGTGGCGTTGGAACTCACCCAAGCGGTGGAGGGTCTATTACTCACCCAGTTGGAACTGCAGGTGGTGGAGGGTCTGTGAATGGTGGAGTCCACAAACAGGGCCCTATCCCTGTGAAGAATCATGCTTTTCCAAATCATATCTTGGGTGCAAGGATTAATATCAGCTCATTACTTTATGATGGCAAGTTTTGTCAACCTGTTATGTCCTCCTAGGCTCCTATCTCGAGTTTTTCCATGAGCACTCCCAAGGTAAGATTCAAACTACTTAAAGATAATAAATACCAACTTCAAGTTCTAGTTCGTACTATGGGTGGAAATACTATTTACATTCAGCTTAAGGGAAGGACCTAAAATTTATTCTTGCTCATAAATTATGTAGCAAGGCAAGTCTCTTAGGAATCCTTTTTGTTGGAAAACCTCTTAATGATGATTCTTTACTCACCTCCTACAGGATTAGATGGGATTTCACGATTTTTATGATGGGTATTCTATTGGGTGGAGCCAAGGATCATTTATTTATACCTTTCAAATAAGCACTTTTTAAAAATGCCACTTCCTTGATATCTCCTATAGCTCCTCCTCCCCCCACCCACATTGTGGAGGAAGCTTTTGAATCCCCTACTTTAGAGATCAATGTTGAAGAATCTCTAGATTTTGTACAAGAGCTGAAATCTAAGGCTGTTATCTATAGATTTAATGGTTTTTTGCCATCATCTAATGCTCTGATTTAGTGGATTCATTCCTCATGGACAGAAAATTATAAATAATTCCTTTGTGCCTAAGGCTTCTTCATAATCTTATTTAATGATCTTTAGGATTATCAAATGGTTATTGAAGAGGTTCCTTGGTTCTAGGGATCGGCAGGCCTTTTCACTACCCCATGATTTCCACAATTTTATCTGAATACCTTCTCCATCATATGTGTTATTTTTTGGGTGAGATTACCTAATCTTCCCCTTCACTTTTTCTTTGCATTGGAGGATATCGGAAATCTTCTAGGGCGGTTCATCAAAGAGGATAGCTAGAGAATGCGGAGTGGACTTCATAATTTTGTCAGGATTTTTGTAGAATTAGATGTCAGTAAAGGATTTTTGGATAGAATAACTCTCAATATGGGATATACAAATCATATCTAGACTCTTGATTATGAAAATATTGCTTTCATATGTCAAAATTGCAGGAATCGGAGACACCTACAAGTTATTTATCCTCATAAGAAATTCCAAACTCCAACGAAAAAAGGTTGTATTCCTAAATGATGGAGCCAACCAGATATTGAGGATGAATAGAATACTAATTTAGAATATTAAGAAGCATAAGATAAAACTCCATCAGCTACAGCACAACCACTCATCATTGCTTCTAAGGAGGTGGCGCATCCATATTTATTCCTCCCTCTTTCAAGAGAGCTTCTCTAGGGATAAAATAGCCCCATGAATCCAATGATTTTGACTCAGATAAGTATGCTCCCCATCCCTTGGATAAATAGTTATAGATCTCCACTCCCTCAGAATTATCTGAATACAATCCTCTCGATTCATAGGTGATTTCATATAAAAATTTATAGGTAGTGCGTTCAAACAATGGAAAGAAGAGAAAACATTGATCTTCTTATTTTCGTTCTCATTCTCCCTCTTGGTCAACTTCTCATCCACTATCCAGTTTTGTATCTTGTTTTGGGATGCATCTCCTCTCTCCCTCCTTATTATTCTCCTCTACTGCATCTTCCTCTTTTTTCAGCTATGTTTTAGGATGTTTCTTCTCCTTTTCTTTAGTTGCAGTTTTTTTGTTATAACTGGGGCAATAGCAGCTTCTCTTTGTTCTCGCTTGTGGTTCCTTTTTTATTTTCTTTGTTCAGTTTGGGCATTCGTGGCCTTTTGTTCCTTTTTCCTATGGGATTTTCCTTTGTTCTACCTCACTTTTGTATCTTTCCTTTATGGATTTTTTTAAAAGGATGTGGGTCCTTTCAAAACCTCCACATTTACCCTTTTCTAAAAAAATAGAAAGTCTCCATTTTGGATGTAGAAAGTTTCAATTAACTCTGATTTCAATCATCTCACTTTTTTGACATAGTAACAGGGTTATAAGGTTGTTTCATATCTAAAACAACAAAATTAATCCTTTCTAGAGATATTAAATCATTATTCTAATTAAAATTATACACAAGAGCAAAGCAGAGAATCGCAGGCTGTAGTAGGTAAAATCTAGGGACATTGTATAGTCAAAAGAGATTCATAAAGATTCAAAATATAAATTGAAATTCAAGTTAAGGGGTACAATGTAACTTGTTATTCAAGTTGGATCCACCATCACCTCTTTAGTGTGTTTTGTGAGTTGAGCTTGGTGAGCTGTAGAGCTGATTACGTTGGGTGAGCTAAGTGAGTTGAGTTGAGCTCAATGAGTTGGTCAAAGTGAGTTGGTCGAGTGAGGTCAGTGATAATTTTGAGGTGAGATAATTGAGGTAAATTATTGCAAGTAATATATATCAAGCATGATTTTTCAAAAGTGAAGGTAATGAGAAACTAGCACAAAGTGATTTCATATTCCAAGAAAGTTTGTAAGTAGGAAAAATTTATTAAATATTTCACAACACTTCTCATGTGAAGCAAGAGTGATTCATTTCAGATTTCATCCCTTTAACGGAATCCAGGCATGTCTTCACCAATGGCAGAGCTTCCTCCTGATGAACACAATATAATCTTACATCAGATTCTAGAAAATGATCCTATAACAAACATCATATCAACTCCTGAAAATCCATTCCTATAGATTCAAGATATGTCAAAAAGTTAACCAAGAACAACATAGCATGCTATCATGCCCAATATTTAAGATATGTCAATAAATTTGAAATCCAAGTGAAGGAAGAAGGCCCTTCCTTCTTCTTTAGTGTCACCTCAATCAACCAGTATGTTGAATTAGTTAGGCCTAGGAATGAAAATCCTATTGCGGAGATGACTCCATCATATTATGATTTAATCCATATTTCATTAGGTTAAGCTTTACATGAGGGTGATTCTCATCTGTTTAAGGAATCCTCTTCTCTCTTCTTGACTTGGAATGAATAATACAATAAAATAATTATGAAATTAGAGGAGAAGAAAAAAAGCTCTCGGTGCTTACATTCAACCCTTCTTGAAACCCAATTCAATTTCTTCTCTTCCTATAGAATACATTCCTCCTATCAGTAGTTTTGATCCAAAGGTAATCGAAAAATCACAAGGTTACATAATGCAAGGGAAGGATAATGAGAAGTGGATTGAGAAAATCATCGAGAAAGGCATAGCATTGTTTCTAGAGGTCATCTCTCTCATCAAGTACATTCTTGAAAATTCTTCATAAGTAAATAAATCAAAATAAGAGATTGTAAAAGAGATAATTCACTTGGATTATTTTTTCCCACTGGTGTCCAAGATGAGCTCCTTTGACTCTCACACTCTCTTGAGAAAAAATGTGTTTGCATTAGCTGCATGAAATTGTCTCAAGTTTGGATCTACATCATGGATGTGAGACATGGAGAAGCCATCCCAATGTATAACATTGTGAATTGACTCTTTACCTTCCCCCCACATGACTCTTCATGTTCTAATTTAACTTGTGACTTTACATCTTCCAAGGAAATGGGAAATAATTTCCCTTTTTTATAAATCAAAGGGACTTTTGCAATTTAACTTTAGAAAGTCACTTAAGTGAATTAGACAAATTACCATGATTGCATACAATGAAGAATTAGAAAGGGGGAGAGAAGAAAGTGGGAGAAAGAGAGGAGGAAGGAGTTGACATATCTGATCAAGAATCTCCTTCTGATGAATAACATGTTGATTCATGATTCCTGGTGAGGATTTTCCGAAATGGGCTCATGTTCCTTGAATTCCTTTATGAATTGAGCTATCGCATACATCAACCTTTCCACCTTTGGAATGCAAATGCAACTCAACACTTTGATCTATGCCTCGAGGATATCACTGATCTTCTTGCATTGACTGAGCCATCTTTCATGATCCTTTACAATTGCATAAATGGATTCCCTTATTTTGTGTTGAAATTTATATCACCAATAGAATAAATAAAATCTACATTTCTTCCATTTTCACTTCCTCATGTTTTCCTCTTTTCTCTATCTATTATATACTTTACAAGCAAGAAGGAACTTTGCAACCTTGATAGATGAATCTAAGGAACAATGTGTCTTTAATTTTTTAGTCTCACTAATGGCTTACATTTTTTCTTTCTTCTAAATGAATGTTGAACTACTCAAGTTATTGTGTGTTAACTCTATTATTTCCTAATCACAATGATAACGCTCATTTTCCTATTTTATGTCATTTATCCCTCATCGTTGCTAATTCCTCCCTTTTACTCCATACAAACACTTTTCCATAGGTTTAGTGAACTGTTCTTATGTGATCCTTGGCCTTATTTTCCACCCCACATCATTTACATAGGACTAGGATAGTTACATTCAATAATGGGATCATCCCCATACACAAGAAGGAGGGGCATAGCCCTGTGAGCATTGGTGGAAACACATAATTTTTCATATAACAAATTATTTCACCAACAAGAATTTATTCATAAAAGTAGGTCAGATCAAAATAAGATGTTTTTATGAAAATATTGCTCCTAATAAATTTACCCCTAAAAAAAATCCTGCATAGACCAAAACACATACCATTACTCTAGTACCATGTTAGAGATATAGGATAAATAATAATGCAATAAATTATTTACATATTCACTGAATTATAGTTCAAGGATTATATTTTAGGTATGAAAGAAAGAATAAATGTAATAACTTCACAAAGTAAATATGTAAAAAATAAATGATTAAACACACAACACTAAATTTATGTGAGAAAACCTCATTATGAAAAAACCCCCACAAATAAACACTTTCATTGTATTTACAATAGTTTTAACCCAGCACTTCCAGCTCCTCCTCGGGTGCCACAAAACTTATAATTACACTTTATAAAGGTATGTAAATTAAATATATTTGAATAAATTTTATTTAAAACATTATAGGATTTAATAAAGTGGTGGCCCACCTAATGGTGACCCCACTTAATATTAATATCCCAACAGGTTGGATGAGTTTCTTTGACAAAATGCAAGAATTTGAAATAAATATTGTATAATAATTTGTATTTACCAATGAATAATTCCACACCAAGGTCAGAAATATGAAGATTTAAAAGACTCCTGAAATAATCAATGAGCTATCTGGAAATCCAAATACATGTATGAGAATTCAATCCAAACCAATGTATACTGATATTTTCAAAATATTTCATGTAGAGGGTGAACAAATGACTTATGTTTTATGTAAATGTTAAAAAATAAAAAAATGGCATAATTATAAACACACTACTTGGGTCGTGGAAGAATGCACCTACTAGATAATGAACTATATCACTTGTGTTGGGAAATATAGTCTTGTTTTACGAGGGACAATGAGAATGGAAAACCATTTGATAGATTCTATCATCAAACTTGAATGGGAAATTAATCTTCATAGGTATTTATATGACTCAATCAAACTAATGGTTAGTATATTTTTCCATGGAGTCGAACCATTAAATCATCATGGCGTCATGTACCCTATCTATTAGCACTATTTTCTTAAATAATCCTAGGGGAAAACTTATGGTAGAAGTTTTAAATGAGAAAAGAGGTAAAAATAAAACAAAACATATTGGGAGACAAAATCTTTCCCCTGGTATCAGAAATTCAAATTAAAAGGCCATTAAGAGTAGAGCTTAACCATGTACTTCTCATAAAACTTTTCATTCCAACATCACTGCGGGAGAAGGCTCTAAGTAAACAGTTGAGAATCCTGAAAAAATCATAAAGAAGGGGAGGCTTTGTAAGAAAACCATTTTTAGAACACCTTAAATTTTATAGAAAATTGAGCAATGACATGAGGTCGCCATGATGTCAGAATAATAATGAAAAATAGTTGTCACTCACTCCTCCCCTATGAGAAGAAGTAGAAAAAGGTTTCTTACACAAGAACCTATCCAGAAGAGTTCACAAACAAGATTAAAGGATAGAAAAGAAACATTCACTCAAGAACCTAATCCTCATTTAGGATTAATGTGCAAGAGGGTCAATAAGAAACCTCTTACAAAAGAACTGTATACCAAGAAAAAACCAGAATAAAAGAAGAGATAACAGGGTAGAATCCCCATAATAACCTACCTCTAAAAAAAACATAAAAGGATTAAAAGAAAGATAATTATCCCTACAGATGAATTGGAAGAAGAGCTTTACGATTGGGATATGGTAAAAATATTAGAATAATTCAATCAACACCCTCCAATTAATCAAGAATCACCTTGGCCTGTAGACATGTAATAAATGGAGAAGCCCACTAGTAAGCAAGAAATAATAGGAAATACAAATGTTCAAGAAATAATAGAATATATTGATACCCAAAGATACGAAGAGGTGGAATCAGAGGTTATTATTTTTCAACATTCTTCTTCCACACAAATAGATAAAGGAAAGTCAATAATGGTGGAGGAATAAGGATGGCTTGAATTACAAGAACATCCGATAGAAGATTAACAACTGTAACAATATTTAACCATGTCCAAAAAAATTATGGGTCAAACGATAAGAATAGGAAACCCACTTCTTAAGATAATCCTTAGTTTACATATAGATAAAAATTATTGAGCTGCAAAGGTAATTTCAAGACTCAAAATCTGAACTGTAGAACAAGGATACTAAGTTACTATGCATAAAAGAAGATAACTCTTATGAATAAAGATCTTAATGAAAAAGACCACAGTATTCTAGAACTAACTCAAAAATGTCAGGTATTGGAGGAAAAGAATGAAGAAAATGGAACCAACATCTCTAATCTGTTAAAATAACTTTAGGAAGTAAAAATTCAATTGTCAATCAAAGATACTCACATTTTTTATTTGGATAAAATTGTAAAATCCATTAAATTAAATATTCCTCATGAATTCATTCAAATAGAAGATGGTGTGGAAAACTATAATGAACCTTCTTAGATATTGTCAATAACATATCGTAGATAATACCAAAATGATCAATGAACAACAAAATAGATCGAAATAGAATAATTTAGATCACTCAGCCACTTTGAGGGGGAAACCTCCAAAACCTTATTATAAGATTATAATTCTATATATCATCCTCAAGTATTACCCGTACCTTCTATATATATGTACCCTACTTAGAAAATGGTTAGTCTATATGTTGACCTTACTATAATAGGAAAGCATAGAAAGATGTGACAAGACCAAGGAGAGATTATGCCAGCCACATGTTAGCTAATCATATCCCATTATAGAGTAAGTGGATTAAGGGTGTGGCACACCCCTCACCTTGAAACAAATTTTATCCTCAATTTTGAGTAATCCTAGATGTTTCTGAATGAATTCTTCATCCTCATTTGGCAGGTTCTTCCACTTGATCAAATATGTTTGGAGGATCTTGGTACATAGCTTCTTTGTACGCATTTGAAGGACTAACTGTGGTTCAATATTAGTGTGCCCTTTTTCATCCATCTACGGTAATTATGTATGGGTGGGTACCCATTTTCCAATGACCTTCTTCAAGTAAGAAACAAAAAATAGGATGTATTTTGGCTGAAAGGGGTAGGTCTATTTAGTATGCCACAGTTTCAACCTTGTGTAAGACCAAATAAGGGCCATAATACTTGGGAGCCAACTTTTTATCCTTCCTTTATTGTTTCAGTGACATATTCTTATATGGTTAAAGTATTAAAAATACCCAATTGCCTTATTCAAAATGCCTTTCACTTCGGTGTTGATCTACTTGTTGTTTCATTCTATTTTGGGAGAGAGCCAAATTTTCCTTCAGGGATGCAAATATTTCTTGTTGATGTTGTATGTGATCCTCCACTACCCTAACCTTAGGATGCATCCTTAAAGTGGATGTGATGGAGGGTGGTTCATACCCATATAAAGCCACATAAGGTGACATATTGGAATAGGAATGAAAGGATGTGTTATACCACCATTATGTGAGGGGTAGCCACTGAGCCCAGCTTCCCTATTGATCAGACACAAAATAACATAGATATCCCTCAAGACATTTTTTTACTACCTCTATTTGACCATATGATTGAGGTTGATATGATGAACTATGAGCTAGTAGAGTTACTAGAACTAAAAATAAATCAGTCCAAAAATTACTATTAAATATTGGATCTCTATCACTTACAATGATCTTAGGAGTACCATGGAGTTTCTAAAATGTGTCCATAAAGGCCAAGTCCACTGTACTAGTTGTAAAGGGTTGTGATAGTGCACATAAGTGAGCATACTTTGTGAGCATATCCACTACCACCATGATGACGTTCTTATCATCTAACCTAGAAAGCCCTGTGATGAATTCCATGGAAACCTCCTCCCACCACTGGCTTGGGATAGACGAGGGCTGCAACAAACTAGGTGTCCTGACTATTTCACCCTTAGTTTGCTGACATATCATACATTTAGAAATAAATTTATATACATCCCCCTTGAATCCTTCCATGAAAAATTCCTTTTTGATCTAATGATATGTCTTCATGAAGCTAGAATTCCCACTTATGGGAGAGGAGTGTAATTCCTAAATGATCTTATGCTTAAGTACTAAATTGTTACACAAGTACAACCAATCCTTATAGAAAAGAGTAAAACCATCCCATATAACTTTTTCTGACACTTTGGAATATTGAATAAGCTGATGAATAAGATCTTGTGATGTTTTATCATGCTCCCATTCAGTCATGGCCTCTACTATCCAATCTAGCTATATTTTTGACATGGCACAAAGTAGTGCTTTAGTGGGCTCATCTTTTCTCAAGAGTGCATTTGCTACAAAAAATTTCTTCCCCTTCATGTAAATTATTTCAAATTCAAATCCCAACATTTTAGTAACCCATTTTTGTTGTTCCTCATATGATAGCCTTTGTTCTAAGAAATACATGAGACTATCATAGTAGGTTTAAACCTTGAAGTTCCTACCCAATAGCTAGGATCGTCATTGTTTTACAGCATGGAGGATAGCCATCATTTCCTTCTCATATAAGGGCTTGATAAGGTTCTTCCCTATGAGTTGGAAACTCTCAAAATTAATGGGGTATCCTTCTTATATGAGCACCACACCTATTCCATATCCAGATGCATCACATTCCACAATAAAAGGCTTCGAAAATTCTAGAATAGCCAAGACTAGGGTAGTACACATAGCCTCTTTGAGTTGTTCAAGATTCATAGTAGCAGCGTCATTCCACTGGAAGGAATATTTCTTTAGGAGAGATGTGAGTGTAGACACCTATTTTTGGTATAGTACCCCCCCCCATCATCTCACATTCACATAATTTCCATTCTCACTTCTCTTTTTCAAAAACTAAATGAAATCCCATCCATTTTCTCACCTTGATTAATTAATTATTAAATGGGATCCATATAAACCCATTTAATAATTGACTTTTGGCATTATCCCCCATCTCTCACAAATTATTAATCTGTGGGTATTAATATACCCATCCGACACCCCTTTTTAAATGGAATCTATCATCTCACCTACCATGTCAATCATGCTGCCCACTCCATCTAATAATTCAAGCCGTGGTCCCCACATGATCACATCATACCTCTTAACTTGAGTTACTTTACGCAACCCTTATTATTTGTTAACCCCAATCTAACCTCACATCTAAGCTATAAATATGGGTTTTCTCCCATATTTCAAAAAAAAACCGGATCTTGATTGGATTTTTTTTAAGAAGACCTGGAGAGACCTAGGCCTAGAAAGGAGAAGAAAGAGCTTAACTAAGTTTTGCCAGTTTGAGGAAGGAATCTTTGTCGTGGTTCATTATCTGACCATCTAAATGCCAAGTTCATCTCCACAGTAGAGCACATGCTAAGTCCTCTCGTCATTTTAGTTATTTGTCATTTTATATTCCATTACTACTGTTCATGATCTATTATTATCTTGTCTGACATGGGGGTTAACATCCTCCAAGGGAGTTGAAAACCTCTTGGAACCAGAATTGTCCAAGAAACCCCCACATATTGTGATCTAATCTTATCTGTTTCAATTTTGCAGATCTAGCTTCTTTATATCATGCATCTATATTATTTGCACCCGTAGATCCACATCTACATCTGAGATCCTAAGCCCTCCATCATCTAAACTTTATGGTGGCTCCTAGTATCGTCCTTCACCCCGTTCGAGAACAAAGTTTCATGTACAACATTTTGGCATGCCCGGTGGGACCAAATTCTAGATCTGGTCTTTTTGTTTGTTATTTTACTTATCTTTTCTAACTTTCTTGTTTGTAATATCTTAGTATTTATCGATTTCAGGTCAATACTATCACTCATTGAAATCACCAGGAGGTACGTGCTTTGCTTGTTTTTTGTTGACATTTACCTACATGGGATATGAATCTAGAAATTAATGTTGTTCTTCTAGTTTTCATCATATCTTATATTTTGCATCATTTGTTTTTCCGACTCACTTGTTCATGGGATTCAGTATTATTTTTCTCTGTTTTGCATGTCACTCACATTTTTTAATTTTTCTCTGCCTTAAGGTAAGTAGTTTTATCATTTGTTTTTTATTGCAACAACATAAAATTGAAGTTTTTTTTTTGGTTTTATAAGTAGTATAGAGTTAATTTTTATTACTTAAATAATTAAAAAATCGACAATTAATATTAAAAATAACAATTAATAAAAAAAATATGAAAATAGATTGGAATTAAAATTATAAAAAAAAAAAAAATATAAAAAAAATTAATCCTAACTAGCCTAAATTACCCGACCCAACCTATCTACCAACTTGACCCTCTACCCAACTCATCTCCTCATTCTCATCTCCCACATCCAACTTCTTCCTCTTCTCCACACATTCTCTTCTTTCCCCCTCTCTTCATTCTCACCCCCCTTTCCACCGATCTCCACGTCCTCTCAACCTCCCTTCTCTTCTCTCAGACCTACTCTTCCATACCAACTCCCATCCTCCCAGCTGACTCCATCCTCACCACCGACCAACTCTCATCTCCACCCACTCATTCCCTCCATTGAACCATCCTCTCTAACTCTATTTCTCTCCCAACTGAGTCACTTCATCACCCTGCACACAACTCATCTCCTCTCTACTTCCAATTCCAAACAGTCCCCACACAGCCAGCTCTCCACGTTCTCAACTCCTAGCACCAAACTCACCCCTTTTCTCTCGACACAGGATACTCGAATCTCCATCCCACACAAACCGGGATCTCTCCCATGTTGACTGCCTCTCCCATTCACTCCACCTTCTGATCCCTTTCTCCCACACAGCTCCTTTCCTCTACTCACCACGTACACTCCACTCAACATTCAACCTCACAGACTTAGCCATTCAACTCCCCACCATTTCCCTCACCAATATCCTTACCCATCTACGTGCTTCCCTTGCCAGACCCTTCCCTCTGCCCACACACCGAGATCTCCACTACACCCTACCTAAGCTACCATCTCAGTCTCCCTGACCATTTTCATCCTTTTTCCTAAGCCTTCCTCACACCGAGCTCCACGTAGGCTTCCATATAAAAAAAACAACAACAAATAAAGTGTATATCCATGTCACCTTACAAGATTTTGATGCTTGATTCTTTCAGTTGTTTCCAGCTTAGTTTCAAATTCAAGCAAAGCTTTATGGGTTGTGACTATACAATCTATTTTCCAATATATGGGGAGGATTGAAATATTTCTTGGAATATTGATCAATTACATTAGGATCAATCCAAGTCGTGATTCTCTAATAGTCAAGGGATAGTGTCAATAGATCTTTTACCTTGAGATACATCAGCTTGCCATCCAGGTAGCTCTTCATAAACAACCTCCACTTTCACTAGAATTTCAAGGTCTACAGGAAAAGATAGCAATATATTTCCCTCAAGTCCTTTGTAATCTATCTCAAGCCTAATTTGGAAATACCCAGATGACACATCAAGCTTACTCAGATTAAGAGATGAGAAACCATTAAAGTCTCTGCAATCTCTCAACTATATGATTTCCCAATCCATCTTACCAATTATTTTTCCTTCCTGACCCACCCTGTTCAATCGAGCTATCTCCAATCACCACCACCCCACATGGGATGTGGGTTCAACCTCCACTTTATATCATTTCACCGAAAAAAGTTAAGCATCTTATTTTAAAACATAAACAAACTTATCATTTCAAACAACCTAGAGCATTTTATAGTATAAGCTATCTTGTTTATATTTTATTCTTATTTATATTTCACTATACAATTTAACATAATGCATGTCTTGATATTCATCATTTGTGTTATCAACGATCATTTCTTTTGTTTTGATTTCTAATCAATAGTTTATCCATTTATAGATTATTTTTATAGTTTTTATTTTGTTTTGAGATTTTATAGTTCATATCGTAGTTTATCATGTCGGATCCATTACCAGATTGCATAGTTTTCCATTCTATAGTTTAATTCATAGTTCCTCATTTATATTTAATATTTTTTTCATCGTTATTTCATAGTTTAGTTTATCTTCTAGTTAGTTAGTTTTCATATCTTGTACATTATAAGTACATACGAACGTCGAACTAATTTTCATAAAATTAATTTTCTGTGCATTGGGATTTCTTTTGCATACAAATATTATATAGTTATTTTATCATCTTTCTTGTACCTTTTTAACCCATGTCTACTAATTGTCTTATTTGGTTTTTCAAGTGAATTTAACGACCTTGTAGCCATTAAATCACGTCGTCAAAGACCATTTTGCAAAACATAAAAAATAGCATTTTCACTGGCCTAGTCCGTAACTCTAAACAGTGCCATTTCAGGGTACTCAGACATTCCTGGACACTAATTGGTGCTTTCAAAATACATCACTATCACACGCACTTAAATAACCAGGAAAATTGATTCTCCATGTATTCCTCATTTTTCTTTATTTTCTCTTTTTTTCATTGAATTTTCCCTTTCATGAGCATGTGTTTGCATTGAATATCACATTTCATTTTGGTCTAAAACAAACCTTCTACATCTTGCTTTCTTACATAGCCTAAGTAAGGGATTTAACTTCTAAATTTCACTTATCACACAATACCTGAGATTGCACAAACATAATTAATACATTAAGACATTCCTCTCACCTGGTTAACTTCTTGGGACCTAAATACCCAACAGGAAACCATCTCATACATCTCCTAATCCATAAGTATCTAACACCAGCCTTAGACTCCTTTAAGCACCTTCATTACCTACTTTTATTATTTGTTCACATCCTCTAAATTAATCATGATGATTAAAAATATTCTTCTTGATTTTTTGTCAACAACATACATAAATAGATGTTTCTATATTTTACACCTATTGTCGATTTCTCTCGAAACGAGACAAATAAACAATGTCCTCCACCCAATAAAGTTACTTCTTATGATGATCTTGCCCAACAAGATAATAAAATAAAAACCACGTTGTCAATCACCTAATCTCCTGTCTCTATGGTCTCACTTTGTGAGAACCATGTCATCCAAAATTCTTCCCACCTTGACACCAACCCTCATATCCCTCATCAAGCCAATCTTCCTAAGCCGATCGCAACACCATCTCCCGCTCCTCTAGACACACTCGAACTTCCTTCTAACCCCATATATGACTTATTACTCCAAAAATATCCTACAATCTCTCAATCCTCCCAATCTCCTAAATTGGTGGATCACATTCCACCCACATCCTATTCTGACAATTCCATTAATAGGCATGTCTGACCATCTCAACCTCTTCACACTTACATTCCTACCCATCGTATGCTCCAACCATCTCAAAATCTTAACCCACATATCCCCACTTATTGTCATGCCCCTATTTCTCAACATCAACCTATGCAGAAATCCCAACTTGTGACACATGTTATCCCTTACCAAGTAGTTCCACAAACACTGGCACACCCACAAATTAATCAATTATCTTATCAAACCATTCGGCAAACATCTTATCTAAAAATGTATCGACCACCTTATCAGACGATTCCCCAACTACCCACACACCCATAAACACATCATATGCCTTATCAAACTACTTTTCAAACCACACAACCAATCCAATCTCAACCTTACAATGTGTCAAAAGATCCTATTCATACTTTCATGAATAGGTTGGCCAGTTTAGAAACCCTTACCATAGCACCTAAGAACACTTTATCCTATGAAAACATCTGTAATGAACTCATTCATTCGTCGGTTCCAATTAAACCTTACCCTCTTGTTGGTTGGATATTTTTTCAAGCCAAAATATGAGGTTCAACCACAGTACATGGGATTAAATCCCTCCTCAAAGACAGGTGAGGTTGCATGTTTATTACTAATCTAAAATGTAGCAGAAATAATATATACAATATTCACACTAATCTAACCATTGGGGTTGGGATAGAATCCCAAAATCCATATCCACACAAGGTGAAGATGTTGTAATTTTAGAAATGGAATGGATTAAAAAGGAAATTATTATTATGGAAGAAACACAATGGAAAGGAAATGAGAGGAACGTATTTTCTTTCGAGAAAACGTTGATCACAAAATAATCATACGAGTTTCAGATAACAAATGTAATGATTGAAATGATTAGAATAATCACGATGCTAAACAAATAATAGCTTAAGATTATGAACATAAGAACAATATCTTAAGAAAGATACATGTCACAACACAAAGTCTGCAAAATAGCATCAATTCCTATTCCTCAAGTGATTAAAAGAAAACACAAAGTTTTTCTTCTTCACAATAGTTCTCAATATTCCAAAAATATCAACCCTTTAAAACGCACAAGAATCCCTCATTTATAATAAAAGGAGTTGAGAGAAAATAGGATAAATCCTAGAAAATAGTCCTTTTAATAAGAGTCTTATTTTGCTTGACTCTCAAGCAGGAGACCAAGTCAAAATTTACTTTCTACATGACGAAATGAAAATGAAAAAGACATGTCGATTTCAAGATTGAAATGACATGAAACATTATGCCTATTCTGTTTCATCATTTTTTTCTTCCTCCAGCAAATCCTGCTTGTCCCGAAATTCTTGGAATTTTCAGATTATTCCCTGCATCTCATCTTCATCAGGCACAGTGGAATGATCACTTAGGACTTCACATGTTTCCTGAGTGTCACTTACGTTACCAGGGAGTTTCTTCAGTCTCTTGTTGAGTTTCCTTAGTGTTTCCAAAGAATGTTCAATCTTCACGAACCTATCAATGATTTCTACACTAAATCCATCAGTTGGTTCATGTTGAATTGATTCTTGGATCTACTTGTAAAGATCATCAATGGGCAAAATACTCGAGCTTTCATTCAACACTTTAGCACAGATCTTGATTAGCTCTTCTTCTATGTCGTTTTTGTCATCAACCAATTGATCTCTTGATTCCCTTAATTTTTTGCAAGATTCATTAAGAATCTTTATTCTGAATCTAATGGCTTTGGTTAGTTGAAAGTGATTTTCCCCATGTGGAATGATACCTTCTTCGATCAAGACGTGGGACGGAACCTGTTTTAGCGTATTGAGAGCTTCAAAATTTAACTATAGGTTCCCAAATTTTGCTAAAAATTCATCATCCATTTTCTCGCCATCCTTCTTTATATCCTCCAAGGATTTGTAGACTTCCACAGTGTCATCAATGACAGCTTTTCCTTACAAGAGTAGCTTCTAGATCCATTCATCGATCGTTCTCCCCTTCTCATTAATCTTCTCGATCATGGGTACCAATGAGAAATCAAACCTGATAGGAGTAGAGGATGATAGTGTTGACTTGGGAGGCTTTGAGAGCTTGAGTAGTACTTTTTTCAGCTACTCTACTTTCTGTTTTAGCTCATCTTTCTTTGCCTTTGTTTCCTTCAACTTCTGGCACAACACATTCATGGCATCTTGTGCATCTTGTTGTGCTCCCTCCATTGTCACTTTTCCTAGATCAACCCTTATGATCTAATAATTATGAAAAATATATCATCCTTGGTTTTGTCAGCCGCGGGAGTGGAAATTTTCACAAACTTATGCCCTGAGGCATCCACTGAAACCCTTGAAACTGTTTTAGGTTTCTTGGCAGACTTGGTAGGAGTGACCTTGAGGGAATTGAAATCAAAGGCTGGTAAGGAAACTATCACCTTCCTCTTCCTTGGGGTTTGATCTATTAACCATTGTCCTCTTCCTTCGTTTCTTAAGCATGTTGCATGAATCCCGAGGTGGACCTGTGTATTTCACTACAGCCACAAAAAACCACAAAAAATGACTACCTCCATAAATGGCCAAGTTTACAGTCGATCTTAGGGTTTTCATGCCTTTCGAAACCAATGGAATCCTCTAATTTTCATAAAACCACACACAACAACTAAATAGGACCAAATCCCAAATATATGAATGTTTGAAAAAAATTATTTGCAAAATAAAATTTACAAACAGATGTCAACAACAATCTCCAGCTCTGATACCATGAAAGGAATAATAACTAGATCACACCAAGCCAATAACACAGATGATAATCAAACACCACGATCAATAATATGAAAGCAATTCTCCATAATAACTTTACATAAACCTTTGTAAATAAATGAGCAGCAATATCATATATTATTATGGAACTTAATGTAATACATTAAGAATGGGCCTTGCTTAAATAGGCAAGGAATAATAATCTAAGAACCATTCAAGGTCATAGATCAAGCCATAAGTCAAGGAAATAACTAGTCATCAAATAATTAGTCAAGACCATAGATTTAGAAGAGAACTAGACATCAAGGATCTATTCAATACCATAGATCTAGGAAAGAACTAGTCAATACCATAGATCAATGAAAGAACTATACCTAACAACTAGATAATATCTCCTAATATCTAAATAAATAAATAAATAATATCCACACACATAAGTGGGTGAGGATAAATACAATAAAGGTAAATAAAGAACCTAGGTGAACATGAGCTAAGGTAAATACCTACTCTAACACCCCCCCTCAAGTGAAGCTAGGGGCCAAAATAGAAGTGGCATGTCCACATTATCAATCCCGATAACTAGGCCTGATGAGGTACTCATGTACAATAACTGGGAAAAAAGGGACACCACAAGGTACCTAAAACCAGTAATAACAAAGTAAAGAGAGTAAAGACCCGCTCCAAGGCATCCCAAGAAGCTCGGCTCAAAAAAATCATACAATGTTGAAGAAGTTTTGTGTGCACTATGGTCTGAATCCATTGCTCGATCACAAAACTCAAAAACAACTGACACTGGGTTTCACCAGAATAGCTCCATACAAGGAGACTGTCAACGGAGTGATGTCAAAAGTGCAAAAAAAGAAACACCAAACATAATTCAATCAACTACTGTAAATAGGTGTGCCACAATCCAAGAACAAAAACCAAAGCAACAAGGTAAGGACACAAAATTCAGAGTATCACTATCCAAGAAAAGCCAAGGTAACACGGCAACGACACGAAACCTGAAGAAGCAGGATCAACACCACACCCTCCCATACTACTAAATGGGTGGAGTGATGCTACAAATCTATATGAGTTGTCAAAAAACTACTAAAACACTGAAAAACTAACACTGGAATGCACCAGAATAGATCCCCCATAAGAGATACTATCAACATGCCAAAAGTGTCAAAAATACAAATACACAATCTCTCAAAAAATAAGAGAGATACAATACACTTGCTAAAAAAAAATTCTCAAAACAAGAAGTATCACAATGCAGAAGATATAGAAAGTGGAGCAAGATGTCGAATGGTGGAGGTGCCATGATTGTAGATTCCTCTAAATGAATGCCTATGTCACCACCATGAGTGATCATATATCCACCTAAAATTAACATGGATGGATGAAGAAAATTCCTGCATATGACTTGGTTGAAAATGCACAATGGGTGCATGAAAAAGAACATCAGAATGTGTGTCAGGTTGATCATGTCTGACAACTAAAATCTCAGGTTTCTCAAGCCTGAGTGAAGGTGCAGAACTCATGTGTTTCTCATGATCCTCAGAAAGAGTCGAGCGAACAAAAAAAGGAGCTCTGTCAATGTGTGATCCCAATGAAGTATCTGCTCGAAAACCAATGTCATGACGAGAATTCCACTTAACATGTGGAATAGAGGAAACAATACCCTGTGAATGTCTACCAATGACTCCACTAGTGAGACCCATAGAACGGAGCATGCAAGAATGGAATGCAGTGGTATGCTTCTCAAAAAAGCCATGCAGTTGAGCAGAAGCAGGATACACAACATGTGGTACTATAATAGGCACAGATGTGGAAGAGCATGCAGTAACAAGCTTCATAGGTGTATGAGCATCAAGAGAAGGAACAGACTCAAAGACTGACAGATCAATGTCAGTGGGTTCAGGAGTAGTAGCTGTAAGTGGACTAGGAGCATGGATATGGTTTTTCACAGTATGATGGTGATGTTATAGGCTAGCAAGTTTGTTCTACAGGGAGTGTATTATTGTATCCTTATCATGAATGAGTGATTGTAGAATAGAATTTCACTTCTTGAGTGATCTATTTTCTTCCATGAATTTTACAATATCCTCTTGAAGTCCACATACTTCAGATAAAAGCATATCATTCTTAGAATCCATGATAGATACAAAATGTAACTCCCAAAAGTTTAGGATGTCAAGCTCAACCGAAATTGTGTCCACAATTGATTACAACACTTCTCCATGTTTGTAACTTTATAATTATATTGCAAGTCTCAAAATAAATATTTCTAATGGAAAGAGCATGAAAAAACAAGCACTTTTGCAAAAAACGGCACTCAAAACCGAGTTACCGAGCAAAAGATACAAACTTTTCAATATAATGCTCTGCTATTTATTTTAGTTGCCACTAAAACAAACAAAAAATTGTTGTTGCCTTCATCACAAAAATAAAATTAAAGGGGGCTAAAGAGGAATCACAAGCTTTAAGCCCTCATATGACCATACCATATGACCAAGGACTAAGGATTTTAATGGGTGTTTGCACAACTTACTATTCTGGGGTGTGTCGCGTGTTTTCGAGAAAGTCACATCCAACTGCTTCTTCTGGTAAAAATTACTATTTCTGGACTGTGTAGACAGTGACCTTTTTTCACTAAAAATAGCAACCTGTAGATTTTCCTGAAATAGTAAAAAACGTGCATAGCATCCGTGGACCCTTGCCAAAAAAGGAAAGATCCAAAATTCTTCTGCACGCAACCTGAAAATGATTTGCAGTACCAGAAAAAAAAACCCTATGTAGATCTCGTGAAATCCAAAAAAACCCAAAAAAAACGTTTCCTTCATTTCTTAAGCGTGTGGCACGAATCCCGAGGTAAAACTGTGTATTTCACTACAGCGACAAAAAACCACAAAAACGACTACCTCCACAAATGGCCGAGTTTAGGGTTTTGACACCTTTTGGAACCAATGGAAGCCTCTTATTTTCAAAAAACCACACGCAACAACTAAATACGACCAAATCCCAAATATATGAATGTTTAAAAAAAATTATTTGCAAAATAAAACTTACAGACGGATGTCAATAGCAATCTCCAACTCTGATACCATGAAAGGAATAATAACTAGATCATACCAAGCCAATAACACAGATGATAATCAAACACCACGATCAATAATATGAAAGCAATTCTCCATAATAACTTTACATAAACCTTTGCAAATAAATGAGTAGCAATATCATATATTATTATGGAACTCAATGCAATACATTAAGAATGGGCCTTGCTTAAATAGGCAAGGAATAATAATCTAAGAACCAGTCAAGGTCATAGATCAAGCCATAAATCAAGGAAATAACTAGTCATCAAATAACTAGTCAAGACCATAGATTTAGAAGAGAACTAGACATCAAGGATCTATTCAATACCATAGATCTAGGAAAGAACTAGTCAATACCATAGATCAACGAAAGAACTATACCTAACAACTAGATAATATCTCCTAATATCTAAATAAATAAATAAATAATATCCACACACATAAGTGGGTGAGGATAAATACAATAAAGGTAAATAAAGAACCTAGGTGAACATGAGCTAAGGTAAATACCTACTCTAACAAAAAATGACATGTAAAATTTAACTATTTATAAAGCCCTAGCATTAATTACACCACCTCCGACACATGTGCCAACTAACAGACAACTCGACATTAATGCCATGTCATCATGCTTAGCAAGTCTGAAAACCCGATACGAAGGCTTTCTTATCAAATCAGGTTTCGAGAACCAACTGACATAAGGAATGCAAAAGACATGTTTGGATGTTATCAAGTTCTGAAAACCTGATACAATGGAAAGATTCGGGTTTCGGGTTTTGGGAAACAAGCAACATGAAGCATGCTTTTTGAAAGGCATGTTCTGATGCTCTTGAGTTGCGAAAACCCAATACACTGTAATGTAATCGGGTTTCAAGTTTCAGAAGACAATTGACATGAAGCATGTAAAAGACATGTTTCCATGTGATGGAAACCCGAAAACTTGAAGATCTCCTTCAAAGGTAATTTTTGGGAAATTTGGTCAAAAAAAAACTATGGTTATCTCAATTTTAGCTGAAATCACTAAAAACGAGATAACACCTCCTCATTGGAAACTTCCTACATTTAATAAGTTCAACAACAAGGAATATCGCCAACAATCTTCGCATTTAAACATGCATGTTGTCTTATTGCACATGATCATGATCTACTTCTTCGCACTTTCCCCATGTCTATGTCTTCTCCCGGGTTGGATTAGTATAACAGTATCATGTGATATTCCATATTATCTTTCACCCAACTTGCACAGTTGTTCTCAGAGCAATTTTTCTATCAATATCACACGTAAAACCACTATCACTGATCTATATACCATTTAATAGTTTGAAAACAAGCCCATCACTGACTTCATCACACGATGGCATGGTGTTATAAACCAATTTTCCTTCACTATCCCGTAAACCAAACTCATCGAATTATTCTCACGTTCATGTGCAAAACATATATCATCCACTTTCTAGATCTAATCATTCCGAGCCTTTGATGAAGCTTTCACAATGGCTCACAAACTTGAAACCCATGCCATTAAGCAAGGTAATCTTAAACTAAGTTCAGTTAAACCTAAAGTTAAAATGTACTAAACCATTTAGACATAATGAGAAGTTTAAGGGTGCGGCTAACAATTTGGTAATTGAACCCTCATCCCCATCTACATCAAGCACGTGGTCTCAAAAATGATCTCCTCAATCAAGATCCAACTACACTCCCTTAGGAGAATCATACAGTTCTATATTTGATAATTTTATGAGCATAAACTCCATCCAACTTCCTCCCATACGACCCGTGGACAACTCGCAAGCCAAGCCTATTTGGTATCACATAGCCCACTATTGTAAATATCATCGAGTCAAAGGTCACAACATTAAGATATTTCATTCCTTCAAAGATCATGTCCAACAACTCATAAATCAAGGGGATATCCAACTTGATACCTCCACTATGCAAAATAATCAACCACTAACAAATCAAGCCTCTCTCTTTACATCTCAACTATCAAATGTTTGTATGGTTGACACTGTCAATCAAGATCCCATCTTATCACCAACTCCACATGTCCCTACAGTGGACATTATTTCCATCCTTTATGTGGAACCTGTTACACCTACATCAACTTTTACTACTTGTATTGAACCTGCACCTTCTCATATCCTTGTCACATCCACATAAAATTCAACTATACCATCCACTTCCACCGCTTCAAACACACCCCAATATACCATATAAGATTCATCCTTAGCACTTATTTTGGCCCCACTCATATCCGCACATAATCCTACATCTCTCACAACTATTCATTCACCATCACCCTCATCAAATACAACTATTACTACACCTACATTGCTCACAACCATCCCAACAAAACTCAGTTCTACTACATGCACCCTTACAACCCTACCTTCTAAATCAACCCCATTAGCTAAAATATCATTCTTACCCCTAGAAACATTTATGAAACAACCAGTCCCTTCTATTTCTACATCCGAAAATGCTTCTATAGTTGTTGCATTACCAATGATGTCTACTCCATCGGTCATCACATCACTCAAATCTCTGCATATCCCAAAAATACCTACATATTTATCTATCCCATCTACCCCTATATCTATCATACCAACAAATAAACCTATCCCTACCCTGAATCTTTACCTATATCTTCGTCCATGGCCACATCATCAGTTTTATCCCAATACTATCTACCTAATCCTTCTATCACACCAACCAAATCCTCTCTATCTGTAACCCTATCAAAGATACCCTTTGGATCATCTACTGAACCAACATATCCACCTAAATCAAATAAAGATGATTTACCTTCTCCCTCTACAAAATCAACTCTTCCCATGCCAAAACTAAAACAATCCACATCTCACATAGATATCATTAATCGCATCATACAAACACCTATTTCCCCATTAACATCCTCATCTTGTTTTAGGACATTTTCTCCATTAATAACCCCACCACCACTATCAAATCCTCCAATTGAAATTATTATCATCCCTTCTAGAGGTAAATCTTCACGATTGAATTCTAAGGCTCGGGGCAAACATCCCCAATAGTCCCCTATGCATCCTCGGAAACAATCAGGTTTTCCCTCTTCTCAATAATCCAATGCTAAAACATCTAATTTAGGATCAGTCTCTCCATCTACGACATCTTCCAACAATCGATCCACATCCAAACAATACAATCCTTCAAACAAATTTGATTTGTCCTACAAAACATGAAATTCACCCATCCAATCTACATCCAATTTTTCTCCTAACTCCAAACTGAGATATCCTATCAAAACCCACAAGAGTTACCTTCCACATGATACTTCAACGGGATCTTACGTAGATATCTTTCAACATTTAACTCAAACATTTGTCATCAAAATTATTCCTATTAAATTATTAAATCCCTATGGTCCCAAGCCATCATAGTTCAATCCTAATTGTAGTTGCACTAATCATCATACCCTAGGCCATGACATCGAACATTATAAGGCCTTTCGAATGATATTCCACAATCTTATTGAGAAAGATTATTTCCTCAATCAAGGGAAAGTTCCTTCTACATCTACCTTGAATCCAATCCATATCCCATCTGTCGTATCTCCCATGATTCCTTCATCCACATCATCCCTTAACATCCCTCCTGCACATGACATTCCTCCTAAGGAAGCTCCTCCATTGTTCATCAATGCCTCTTATCTTACTAGGCACACGTGTGGTCTCTGATCGTTTACCCCGTCCAAATCTAAAACATTCTCATCTAAACTCTTTCAATATCTTTTAACTCTTTCACATTTAACTCAATGGGGGAAAAACCTTCCCCCGCCCTTGAGCACATCATTTGTACAACTCCATTGTCACTAGGGAACTTCACCCCTTGACATTGTTTCGTTTATCCCATCTAAATCCAAACCAATCTCATCTAAAATATTTTGACATCCTTTAACTCTTTCCATTAAGGGACCTTTTTACCAAAGTCCACCATTGTGACTATATTTGTGCCTCTTTTGGGGCACCATCTTTTTTTTATCGAAGTCATCCTTTGAGGCCATCTTTTTCCTTCCCTTGAGGGACCCCTTCTCTTGAAGTCCACCATTGTGGCTATATTTGTGTCTCTTTTGGGACACCACCCCTTTTTACCAAATTCCACCATTGTGGCCATATTTGGGTCTCTTTTGGGGCACCATATATTTCATCAAGTCCACCATTGTGGCTCTATTTGTGTCTCTTTGGGACACTGTTTATTTCATCAAGCCACCATTGTGGCTCTATTTTTTTCTCTCTTCAGACACTGTTTATTTCATCAAGTCCTCCTTTGAGGCCATGATTGTCATGTCTCTCTTGGGGCATCATTTATTTTCATCTAAATCCACCATTATGGTCATATGTCTATTTACTTTAGGACATAGTTTTGTTTCATGCTTGGTTATCATCTCATCTTATTAAAACTTCACTGCCTTCCCTCTCATGGTGGTAAACTAGAGATGGAACCTCTTAATGCATTGCACTTGCGACCATTCTACTGTTAGCTTATCTACTAATGATCACTTAGTTACATCCTTAGATTATTATTTCATTCTTAGCCCTTCCATTTTTCATTGTAATGATTGGAATTATGTGGTCTGCCTTCACTACTTTGGTATGACCCCGTAGCCATTACATCCGTCACCTTCTCATTCTCCTATTGCAACCATGCAAAGGGTCCAGGGTGTCTCTTGTACATTCTTTATCCCTTCTTAAGTGGTTTAGTTAGCTATTCCCATCTCTCCCCCATGTGAAGCTCAAATTCACGTATGTAAAAGGCAAAATCAAAGTCATCAAAAATGGACTGATCCCTCAAAGGATAGTTGTTCATGCAAAAAAATAGAAAAATATACAAATCAAAAATCAAAGTGAAATCAAAAGAAATAGACCGGTCCCTTGAAGGATGTTTACTCTGTTATTATGGCATCTGGAAAGTTTTCCACATTGATCAACCTTCTTTTATCAATATTTTTTGAAAGCTTCTCACATTGATCAACTTTCTGCTATTGTTCTTTCCCTTTCCCAGAGCCAGGGAATAGACTTAAGGAATACCACCTTTAGAGATCCCTCTTCCCATGTACAAGTTACATCTCAATCCCTTTTTCATGTCAACATTAGGATTATGAGCATATTTCATCCATATTTCCCTCATGGTATTTTTATATAACTAACTATCGTTGGTTATGTATTAACACATGTTATTGGCTGCAAGTGCAATGCCTTGAGTGGTAACCTTTCTTGTTTATCTCCAATCTAGTTTGAAACATAGTTTCCCTGTACATCCTTGCTACAACTATGTTACTTTTATCTCATTAAGGTAATATTTCATCAAAACCACATCAAATTTCACATTATCTATCCATAATATCCATGAATGCACTCACAAATATACTTTTCGGTTTGTGAATTCTACTTGATCATCATTACAGTTTGCAAATCCTACTAGAGGGTCTTTCTCGAGGCAAGTTCATTATCCTATAGCTCCTCATCTCTCAACATGTTCAATAACATCTTTGATCAATTTCTCCTCGCTCTCCTTTTCCAATCATCACCATTTGTCTCCACATCATCCTTCTCACCTTTATGTCCCCTGTCACGACGCCAGATATCTTACTTGTCTTTCCTATTGGGTTTCTATTTTACTCTTCTATTTTCATTTTAACAATATTACTTAATCATCCATACAACTAGCAAATCTTAGCTAAGGTATATCTTCTTCCTTGGATCCTCCCACTGTAGAAGCTTCTCCACCATTTCCTCTTTCAATAGATTACAATCATCACCACAAACTTCTTTCCACTCCTCCTTTTCCACTTGACACATTTGCATCATCACTCCCACCACGTGGACATCCCAATTAAGGATTGCCCTTACACTCTTCATCTACACTGCATATGTTCCTCCATCCACTCATGTCACACTCCTTTGTTTCCTTGTTATCACTTTGATATCATCTCCTTTCATCTCTTGTTCCATTTTGATATATATTACTCAATCTTTTCATCATTCTTCTTCTTTTTTGGTTTGGCGATCCTATTTAATCATCCCTGTCGTAGGTAGTCTTACTTAAGATTTCCTCTTAAGAATGGTTTTTCTTCTGATCCTTCCATCTCCCATCATATCTTCCTCATCTTTTGTCTCCCACCTCTCATCATAATTGTTCACTCCAACCAACCTTTCCACACTTGTATCCAATACAATGTTGTCTTTCTCCTTCCATATCATCATTGTCAGTTTGGCGATCTTACTTAAATTCTCATGCGGTATGGTGATCTTACTTAAGATTCCCTCTTAAGCATGATCTATCATCCTGCACTTACCCACTAACCTACATTCACTCCATCTACATCTTCTCTTGATTCCCCATCATCACATCCTCTCACCTCCTCTTCTATTCATGTAAACACCACTTCCTCCTTGCCCCGTTTTCATCTCCATCATCCATTGCTGGATAATCTTACTTAATCATTTATTCTCCATTCATTTTGTGTCTTGTTTCTTCATTTTTCTCTCATTCATTCTCATCCATTACATCCCTTCCTCATCTTCATCTTCATACACATTGTTATCCCTCCTTTCTTTACTCTTTCCACTCCATCTTCTAGATTTCTCCCACATATCTACCCCCATACTTACTTGTCATTGTCATTGATATTTCCCTAACATTCTTTCATTATCATCTTTTGTTTCCATGCTAGTAATTATTGGTGGAATTCTCCTAAAAGTTACTCTTCCCCATTCTACATAGCCTGAATCATTTTCTTTGACCTCCTCCATTCTATCTTCATTCCTTCCTTCCTCTGTGTCCTCTGATCGTTATCGAGGGACTTCTCCTAATGTACCTCCATTAATTTTCCTCCTCCCATTCTTCGTTTACTTTCTACCTTGTCTCATCTTTTGTCCCATATTTTCTACTAATCATTATCGATGGATTTCTCCTAACATCCATTCACTGGAATTGCCTCTCCTATCCCTTCCTTTCTTTTTCCTCACCACCTCTCCATCTTCCATTCCTCCTTGTCAATTTTTTCATCGTCTTCATCATGCACCCTCTCTCTATTTTCCCTTCATCAGCATATCCTCATCTCATGCATCTCCACTTCTTTTCTAATTGATGTCATTCCTCCCCTCAAGATTCTCTTTACGTTCCTTGTGTTTCTCACTCTTTATCAAATATCTTCATTCTTGGTTCCCTTCCTTCTGCATAATTTTCTCCATTGTCTTCTCCTCCTTTCTTGTCCTTGTCTTATTTCACTTCCTCTTTATCATCCTCCTCCTCATTTTACCTCACACTTCCTTCTTACTTCCCCATCGATAACCTGACTCTTCAGTGTTGTCCCATCTCCTTTATCATCTCATCATCCACATGCATTTCCATGTGGTCAATTTTATATTCTTTGCCTTATATTTCCTCACTATGATCAATGTCTTTCAATTCTCTTTGCTCTATCATCTCTTTCGTTTTCCATTACCTCTCTATTTTCCTCTACTTCATCCTTCTTCACACCTTTTGTCTTGAATAACTCTCTCTTTTCCATAATTTAATCCTCTGCTCTAGTATTTTCTTGTTTTCTCTTTGTTTTTCCTTCTTCATTTCCCCCTTTCTCTATAATCTTGCTTTGTTATCTTCTTCCTCCCCTTTCATTTCTTCTTTTCACCTCCTCTATCTCTATCCCTCTATTCCATACCCTTGTCACCTTCATATTCAATATTTCTTTCTCTTCTCATAATCAACTAATCCTCATGTCTATTCCCTTTTCTCTTTCTCAACGTCCCTCACACCTAACATTCACTGTCAATGCCAATGTTTCTCTGTTTATGTATCGCCATCTATCCCTTTCATTACCGTTCTTGTTCTTCTATTTGAAAAATTGATCTCTTCTCTTTTTTAGACCCTGTCACATCTTCTATCTTCTTCAGTCCTCTTGCAAGGACACCATCATATCCATTTCTAAGAATCTCTTCACATCTTCCTTTGACGTTTTTGTCTTGGAAGATACCATAATGGCCATCACCTATCTGATCTTGTTCTCTTCCATGTATATTTTCTCTGATTTTGTTTTGTCACAAAAGTATCTTGACTTCTTGTCTTACTTATCAAACATGTAGGACTACTTTTACCTTCTAATTTGCTAGAACTTATGCATCTTTCCTATGAAACATGATTACCATCATATTTATCACCCTTTTAAGGGATTGTATCTCACCCTTCTATCATGTCTGCTCATCATATCCACATTTATGATTATTCCCCCTGGGATATCTTATTTCAACATCCATCTATATCTTATGTTGGGACACATTTTCATCCTTATATTTGTCAACGCATAGAACTCACTTTGTGTCCTTCTCGTGCTCTATGCTGGGGCATCTTTATCTTCATCCACGTCCCTTTTGTGGACACATGATTTTTCATACAATTCCTCGCAAACAAAGGATTGTGCACATCTTTCGAATTCAGTTGCACATATGTTGATGTTTTCATATGACCTATTGGTCATCAGGGTTTACATCCATACTATAGTGGTCTTCACCCACTCACTGGTCTATAGAATGTTGTCATTTTTCTCCATTGAGACCACAATTTTCCTCTAACGATTTGATATTGGAGTCACCACCATACTTTTTTTTTTATTACGATCCTTTTTTTCCTAAGGCATCTTGCCTTTGGTCATGTTTTCATCCATCTTCAGACACATATCTCATCTGACCCTTTTTGTTTTTGTCTCATGGCTTGCTATCACAAACCACTCAATAAAAAGGGGAAAATGTAGACACCTTTTTTGGTATAGTACCCCCCATCATCTCACATTCACGCAATTTCCATTCTTGCTTCTATTTTTCTTAAATTAAATGAAATCCCATCTATTTGCTCACCTTGTTTAATTAATTATTAAATCGGCTCCATATAAACCCATTTAATAATTGACTTTTGGAATTATCCCCCATCTCTCACAAATTATTAATCTATGGGTATTAATATACCCATCTGACACCCCTTTCTAAATGGAATCTATCATCTCACATACCATGTCAATCATGCTCCCCACTCCATCTAATAATTCAAGCCGTGGTCCCCACGTGATCACATCATACCTCTTAACTGGGGTTACTTTAATCAACCCCGATTATTTTTTAACCCCAATCTAACCTCACATCTAAGCTATAAATATGGGTTTTCTCCCATATTTCAAAAAAAAAACCAGACCCTGACTGGATTTTTTTTAAGAAGACCTAGAGACACCTAGACCCAAAAAGGAGAAGAAAGAGCTTAACTAAGTTCTGTCAGTTTGAGGAAGGAATATTTTTTGTGGTTCATTATCTGACCATCTGGATGCCAAGTTCATCTTCATAGCAGAGCATAAGCTAAGTCCTCTTGTCAGTTTAGTTATTTTCATTTTATATTCCATTACTAATGTTCGTAATCTATTCTTATCTTGTCTGAAACGGGGGTTGACGTCCTCCAATGGAGTTAAAATCCTCTTAGAACAAGCACTATCTGGGAAACCCCCGCATATTGTGATCTAATCTTATTTGTTTTAGTTTTACAGATCCAGCTTCTTTATATCATGCATCTATCTTATTTGCACCTGTAGATCCACATCTACATCTGAGGTCCTAAGCCCTCCATCATTCAAAGTTGGTGGTGGCTCCCAGTATTGTCCTTAACCACACTTGAGAATGAATTTTCCTATGCAACAATGAGGGGTATTGTTATACCCCCAAGTGCTTAAAAAACCTCCAATAGTAAGTTGTTAATCCCAATAATCCTCTCAATTGTTTCAATGTTTTGCAATAAACCATTCCATCATGGATTTGATCTTATGAGGGTCCACTTTTACCCCTTCATGTGACACAATTTGACCTAAATACTCCACTTCATTCACCTAAAAATATCATTTGGATGGTTTGGCATACAGTTTATTTTGTTCAAGGGTGAGTAGCATTCAATCCACCTAGTGCAAATGAGCTTCCTATGTCTTATTATAAAGTAAGATATCATCAAAAAATACCAAAACCAATTTACGAGAAAATAGAAGGAAGATGGTGTTCATCACTCTCTGAAAAGTGGAGGGGCCATTTTTTAGGCTGCAAGACATCACTAGAAACTCATAGTGACCCTCCTGGGTTTGACAAGTTGTCATATGGTCATCTTCATCCTTGATTCAAATTTGATGATAACCTGAATGAAGATATAGCTTAGTGAAATAGACAACACCAAGTAACTCATCTAAAAAATCATCAATTACAAGAATAGTAAACTTCTTTTTGATGGTGCACTTGTTGAGCTCTCTGTAATCTGGACACATCCTCTAGTTGTCATCCTTCTTACACACCATTACCATAGGAGAATAATATGCACTCTAACTAGGGCGTATAATACCTGCTTCTAGCATCTCTTGCAACATATTCTCGATCTCACTCTTTTGAACATATGGGTACCTATACGGGTGGATGTTGGGTGGTTGAATTTATGGAAGTAAATGTATGGAATGATCATGTGATCATTTTGGAGGAAGACCTTTTGGAATCTCACTAAAAACCTTTGAGCGATTATCTAGAATTAGTTATAAATCCAGAGAGGTATCAATCTTCATCTGTTTGTCTTCGATGGAGAGCAACTGTGTGAAAACCCCATCAGCACAAACCCATTAGCACCCTTCCATAATAGCTTTTGCATCTAATGGGGGATGACCAGATGAGTGGCCTTTGTCCATAGTCCATGAATTTTAAACTTCTTACCCTCATATTGGAAGCGCATGAATAGTTCCTAAAAGTTCATCTCAATTTTCCTCAAGGTTGTGAGCCATTGTACTCCCAAAAAAATATCGACACCACCCATAGGAATGGAAAAAATAAGAGATTCAAATTTGTAATCACCCATGGATAGCTTGATACTATGAAATTTTCCTAAAAAATTAACTAGGCCCCCATCACCAATCATGACTTGAAATTCAAGGGCTAGATAAATAAAGCAGTTCAATCTTACTACCAATTTATGGTTGATGAAGTTATGTGTATTACCTAAATCAATCAAGATGGTGAATCTTTGTTTCTTGAGGAAACACACCACCCTGAGGGTTTGAGGAGTGAAAATTCTAGATAAAGTGTGATATGAAATGGTTTGTTAAGATTCTTCCAAACTGCTCTTAGGATCTTCCTCCACCTCCTTTGTTTTTTTCTCCTCCTCTTCATCTTCATCTACTCCTTCGATGTAAAACAACTTCTTCTCAACTTTTCTCTTCGAACTATTAATGAGTCAATCGAATGGGTTAAGAGAATGATTTTCCTGATGGTCCTGGCATATGTCATTCCCAACCTAAGGTGAATACTCAACGTTTGAACAAATCCCTTTCTTCCATTCTCCGAGCAAGGACCATAGAGTTAAATATCAAATTTGAGTTTAAAAAAACTAATGAGAACCTCAATCACCTATTTTTGGGAGGTCTCAAGGATAAATATTGAAATTGTTGAATGTAATCCTGTTGGTCTGAAAAACTGTTGGTTAGGCAAGTCATGGGGAAATATGCCAACAGTGTGCAGGGCATAACCCCTCTTTGAGATAGCAAAGCAAAGCTAGTTTATTGTTAATCTATCAAGTAGGAATCTATGTAAATCTACACTATTCTAACTTCAAGGGGGGTTTGGGATCTCATCCTAGTAGAGGTAGTTCCATCAACGAACAAGAAGGTGGGAAGGAAGGAATGGAGGAGGATAGATCTAAAGGAAGAAAAGAAATGAATTCCAAGATGGAAAGGTTAGAAGGTTTATGCTTCGGGCTGGTAGTAAACAGAGCTGAACTTACTTGCATAAACAATTAAAGCAATACTAATGAACAGATGACAATATTAGGAATGAATCCAACAGAATAAAAACATAGATCTAACTTAAGAAAGATCTGATGCAAATAACACATACATTAAGCACAAATTCTGAACATATGTATTAATATTTCTTCTGTTACAAGAAAACACAAAGTTTTTCTTTCTTCACTTCTCTTTTCATACAAAAAATGTCCAAACCTTGAATACAACAAGTATTTAAGTATTTATAGAAGGAGAAGAGGAAAGAAGACAAAAGCAAACCAACTACTTATAAAATATCTTAAAAGATATTTACAAAAGATCTAAAATATCTAAAAAGTCAACAGTTGACTTGGGAAAGTTTTTGGATGACAACATCCCATGATGCAACATGGATGAGGTCATCATGTATGCCAACATCCTTTTTAAATATTTTACAAAAATGGTCAATGCACACATGAGAGGAGAAACTGCTCCTCATCATCCCTCTGTTCAAACTTGATGTCTTGCTTTTGATCAGGAGAGTCGATGTGACGTTGCGCTCGATATTCCACAAACTTTCTTATCATTGCTTAAAGTTGATCATGGTTAGGACCATTAAAATGGTCATGAATGACTTTGCAAGTTTCTTTTTCATTCTTGAGCTTGTCAGGTAGTGTAGCGAAAGTGTCACACGCATCGATTAAAAAGCCAATGAAATTGTGGCAAGCCAAGAGGTTATTGATTGACTCTCAGTTGAAAGTGACCTCTGGTGCCAAACCTTGAGTGACGATAGCCTTGAAGTGATGGAATGTATCATCTACTTCCCTCAAGATATACAATTCACTGAGCATCCCTAGAGACATTTTTGTAGATGTCTGTTCCATGTTGTATCGTGCGTCCAGGGATTCATCTTTGATTTTATCTATTCTCTCCAGGATATATTCCATCTAATCAACCTGGTAATATAATGCAATGAGAGATTTATTATGTGCATGAGGGTGATTGATAACGCTGACCTTCAATAGGTCATCAGCTGAGCAGTTAACCATTATTTGGAACGTTTCATGCTACAACCTGGCGTTATCCAATTCTTCAGAGAGGTAACATGCTACTGCTTGTATCTCCTTATTTGCTTGAGTTATATCTTGATAAAGCAATGTAAACTTTCCGATCATTTCTTGACCATCTCTAAGGATATGCTCGATCCAAGAGGATATTATTGTGTCTTGTTTGCCAATCTTAATATATTCATTTATTTTGTCTTGACTAGGAACTTGAATGGGTTCGGCGGAAATCATAGGAGGAGCATTTCTCATTTTCTATAATGCTTGTAGGAGATGTTTGTTTTGTTCCTTGAGTATCCTTTTCTCCTCTTTGCCTCTTGGAGCTTCTTGTAGAGAGCATCCATAGTAGATAAGGCTTCCCCTTGTAGGCTTTCAGACGAGGTCCCCATTGCGACTTGAGTCACTGTGAAGTCTATGAGAGATAGATCTTATTTTCTTTTGGTGGGATTCGGGTAAGCTATCTCCATGACTCTCTCCCCCAAAGTGATTTTAGAAAAGTGAGTTATCACTTTCTGCTTCTTGATTCCCTTCTTTGGAATAATGGAGAAATCCATGGCCGCGATGGGAACTTTCCTCTTATGCTGACTCAGATTGTCAGAAATCCAACTAGGACTTATGGGAGTGGGAGCAGAGGAAGAAGAAGAAATGGGAGTGAGAGGAGGAGCAACTGTAGAGGCCTCAGGGAAGTGTGTTGAAACACTCGGTGGTGGCATTGACAAGGATTGCAATACACCGCTGCTTGTGGGGCCTGGAGTTACTACCAAGGAGGAGAAGGATGTGGAAACATAAGGGATCGTCATTAGGATTGAGGAAACATTGGGTGACAGATCCGCAAGAGAGGAGAAGATGGAATAGGTAGGAGATAGAAGGGAGGAAGGGAGAGGAGAAGACACATCCATATGGATAAATACTTGAATGACATGAGGAGGAGAAGAAATAGAAGGAGGAACATTGGGTACCTCAATAGTTGTAGTTGTGATAACATCCTGGGTGGATGTATCCATTGAAACCTCTGTTGTTTCTTCTTTACCTAGAGACACCAGGTCGACTACTTGTTTCTCAGAAGTAGGAGGAGGGCTTTCAAGAGCTTTCTATTGCTCGCTTAGTTCTCCAACCTTGTCTTTTCCTTTACCTTTTGGCACATGGTCTGGCCTTGGAGGTGCACTGCCTGAAGGAGAAGTAGTGAAAGCAACTCCGAGGTAGGTGAGACCATTCTGTTTGCACCAATGTTCAGTGCACTGCAATGTGGGCTTAACCCTTTCCTAAATGGTTTTTGGCACTTTGGCTATGTCGATCTCCGCGAATGGCCAATCATCCCCATCTATGTCAAGGTAAACCTGATCAATTTCTTGATCAATCTCTTGGAATTCCTTTGGGATGATGGCTATGCCATAGTGGATGATCTCCTCCAGAGCCAGTCGAGAGTGATCCTTTCACTTGATGTCTATCTCATGTGTCAAGTTGATCCAAATGTCATTAATCTTGGGAACGTGGATGGGATCAATTTTTGCCTTTGGGAGGCAACTCTGGCAGTCAAAGTTCAGCCTTGCTGGGAATTTATGCTTTAGATTCAGCAACTCTAGCTTAGCATACATCTCCCGTGCTTTGGTAAGTGTGGGGTAGGTGTATCGATCAACTGTAAGGGGGAATGGGTTCCTCCTTTCTTTCTCTTCATGCACTTCTCATGATAAGTGATTAGTTGCCTTGAAAATTCCAAGAGGACCAGCTTTGGCCCTAAAAACCTTGGTAGCTTCGTTGGTTCTCCCTCAAAATTCACAACTCTGAGGTATGTGAATGTGGGGAATTATGTGAACAACACTCCCCATTTCTTTGTAGCAGCAATCACACTCGGGCTGGTCTGACCGTGTCTCATGTTTTGCCTCAGCAAGAAGATTACCTCATAGAAGAAGGCATCATTAATTTTAGAGAACTGGGAGATGTTGGCCTCGAGCCTTAGCTCTGGGTAGAACTTGTATATCTTGAATTGGGGCCATATCCCATTTTGAGTTTACCCTGTGAAATCCCTTTCTGACACAGCAGCGTATACAACGTAGGAATTCATGTAGAACTTCTCAGTTGTTAGAACTCATTGAAGATACTGGGAGATGGTGTCACTGATGATTTCACCCCAGCCAAAGTGTTGATCAGGTGCATTCTTGCTCATATTCTCCAGATACCTCAGCATCCACTTGTGGAAATAATGGGCATCAAGGAGCCCAAACACTCTGTTTAAGAAGGTGATTGTATCACTCAACTCCTCATTGAAGTCACTATGGTGGATGGTTTGTGGCCATCTACTCACCAGCTTATTGTTCTTCAGATAAAGCTCATTCATCATCTGCATGCATTTATCTTCATTATCATCCCATGCCTTCTTGTTGTCTTCGATACTTATTTCTACATATTGCTTGTGATGAGGAATGCCTAGGATCATCTCAAAGTGACGAGCTATGAGGTTTATGATGGTATGTTGCTATTTATTTTTGACACATCTAGTGTCTTTGTTATAGCATTGGGCAACCAACATAATAAACTCATTATTTACGGCACTCACCAGAAGCCCAGCTGCAAAGTGTAATCCATTACCTACTAATTTGTTCATCCATGGGCCACTGCTTTCCTGGGTGGTCCTTTTCTAGAATTCATCCATGTCAATATGACCCAGCTCAGAGTCTCTAGTGTCAAGGCTGCACTCTACATATGAGTCAGGCATTCTGACTCTCTGATACTTATACTTCATCTCTTGTTTTGACTGCTTAGCTTTAGCTTTAGATTTAGTTGGTTTCTTGCTTGATGAAGACATATGTGAGCTCAAGGATGGATTTTTTTGTTCTACACGAAGAATAAAGGAGGTCCAACAAATAATAGCCATGTTAACTATCATGTTATTCATAATGAAATTTTATAGAATGAAGAATGAGCAATTATAAGCCTTAGGGCACAAGGCACAAGTTTACAGCAAGCTACAGGGGTTCTGTTATGTTTTGGCACATTTGGAAAGGTGTTGACATAAGAAAAGTTGCGCCAGGGGTTCACATGAGAAAAGTTGTGATAGTTTAGAAAGGGCGCAATTTTGAGAGATGTTGCATGACAAGTTTCAGCACTAAGGATAAAGTGCGGGGTGCGGATTTGTAGCATGCAACATGTTATGTTGATGTTAAGGAAGTTGCACCTGCACCTTAGGAACAATCTACTTTGGCTGGGCATGAAATTTTTTTGCGTTACATGTGTTTAAAGTGCACCAAAGTGTAACTGTGGGAGGTGTAACACAAAAAAATAGTGCACCAGGGGTTTCAATAGTTTGATAAATTTGGCAATTTCTTGATTTCTTTTCCTCTCCCTTTTGGATTTGTCAGATGGCAAAGAGAGGGTTTGTTTGGCAAGGCAACAAGCTGGGAAAGATGGGTTTTTTTGTTTCTTCAGAGGCAGGGGTCTTCCAAATTTGCAGACCTGGAAGGAGAGGCAAAAGGGATTCAACTGGTTTGTAGATTGTTAGTTTCTTTTAGATTTAATCTTTTGATATAAGCCTAGTACCTAACACAACAAAAACAAAAAGAACAAGGAGAGGAGCCACTTACCAGGATTTATAAAAGACAAAGATTTACGTGAGGTCCACAAGCTCGAAAAAGTATCACACGTGGGGGTTGACAAGGATGGCTGACAGGCACAGAGAAAATACCTTTTGTAATTTACAATTCGTGAAAATGACAGGTGTCAGGTGCATATTTATAGAAAAAATGGCATTTATGACCTCACCAACCACCTTTGGCGCGGTCTTGGGAGTGTCAACATGAGGGAAATTGCGCCAAGGAAAATGCTTAGCGCATAATTGTTTTGGTGTTGACATTATATTTTCAGCACCAAAGGACCAAAGGGGCACAACTTTAGTGATGTTGACATAACAATGAGTGCGTCGAAGGATTAAGAGGGGGCGCAGATTTTGGTGTGTCGACACTTTGGAAATTGCGCCTAGTGTAAAAAAGGGCGCAACTTCAGTCATGTCGACATGAAGATGGGTGCGCCGAAGGATTAGCAAAAAGTGACTAAGTCTTACAACATCCTGATTTTTTGAAAGGAAGTTTGGGCTTCTTCAAATGTTATCAAACTCCCTTGGGTGGCCAAAACGGAATTTTTGGTATGGTTACCTACAAAATTGCCCTTGTCAATTTTGTAGGCTAACAAATCCTTGACCAAACCTATTTTCCATAATCTGGTGAGCTGATTGAAGTAGTTCTCAGTGAGACTATTGTTATAGTGTAACCAAAGTTCATCTGCGAATGTTGACCAAGAGATATTAAGTCCCTTTTTTGTTTTTTTGCACTAAACCAGTAATACTAAATGAATTGGTCTAGTTCTAGGTATAAGGATGCTACAATCACCTTCTGTGCACTAGGGTTTTTTTTGGTCCATATCAAAAAAAATATCCATTTGGTTGATCCAAGTGACTAGATCCTTCCCACCAAATTTTCACATCTCCACCTTTGGTATCATGTTACTTAATCCTCTATAGGACATGTTGAAAGTGGTGTCTATGGTAGAGGGTTGTTAGATAATCCATTATTACCTATATTGGAAATTGGTGCAGTGAGAGAGGTGATTTGGGCCTATATCTTTGTCATTTTATCACAAAACTCTGTTGTAGCCTTGTGTAAATCATCTTTCTTCACCATATCTTTAACATCTACCTGGAGTTCACATACTATAGTAGGAAAATTAGACTTAGAAGCTACCTCTTCCTTAAGCAGTGTCTTTCCTAGTATGTTAGATCCTTTACCACTACCACAAGTTGAGTGTCTTGTCATTGATTAGGGTATACAGATTTGGGTTTATGGTTTAGGGCTCAGTGTTTATGGTTTAGAGTTTACGGTTCATGGTTTAGGGATTAGTGTTTAGGGTTTAGGTTTTAGGGTTTAGGGTTTAGGGTTTAGGGTTAAGGGTTTAGGGTTTAGGGTTTAGGGTTTGGGGTGGTAAAAATAGGGTCTCTGGTGGATTGTACGATTGTGAAGGTATTTTGAAAATAAGACTAGTAGCAGTGATAACAAAAATATTGAAAATGGCAGAGAAAAAGGTTATTGGCGGATGGTACCATTACGATCCTGAAGACAAGATGAAACTAATGAATTTTATATTACAAAAGGCCCAAAAATGATCTTCCCATTTCCTTTTGTAAATTAATATATCATAAAAAAAACTAAAATAAATTTATGATGAAATGGATGGAAGATGGTGTTCATCAAACTCTAAAAAGTGGAGGGGACATTTTTTAGGCCAAAAGGCATCACCAGAAAATCATAGTGACCCTCATAGGTTCAAAATAAAATTCTTATGTACATCTTCAACCTTGATTCAAATTTGATGATAACCCAAACAAATATCTAGCTTAGTGAAATAGACAGCACCATGTAACTCATCTAACAAATCATCCATTATAGTAATAGGAAACTTATCTTTGACGGTTTACTTGTTTATCTCTTTATAATATAGACACATCCTCCATTTTTCATCCTTCTTACACACCATTACCATAGGAGAATAATATGCACTCTAACTAGAGCGTATAATACCTTCTCTGAGAAGCTTTTATACTATCTTCTCAATATCACTCTTTTAGACGTAGGGGTACCTATACATGAGGATGTTGGGTGGTTGAATTCCTGGAAGTAAATTAATAGCATGATCATGTGATATGTTTGGAGGAAGACATTTTGGCATCTCACCAAAAACCTTCGAGTGGTTATCCATAATTAGTTGTAAATCTAGAGGGGTATCAGTCTTCATTTATCTAGCTTCAATGGAGAACAATTGTGTGACAAACCCATCAGCACCCTTCCGTAATAACTTTTGCATCTGATGGGAGCTAGAGAGATGAGGGAAATTTTCTCGTAGTCCACAAATTTCAAACTTCTTACCCTTAGATTGGAAGAACATGAACAGTTCCTAGAAGTTCATCTCAATTGTCCCCAAGGTTGTGAACCATTGTACTCCCAAAACAATATCAGCACCACCCATAGGAATGACAATCATAGGAGATTCCAATTTGTACTCACCTAATGATAGTTTGATATTATTACATTTTCCCTAACAACTAATTGTGCCCCCATCAACAATCATGACTTGAAATTCAAGGTTTGGATAAATAAAGTAGTTAAATCTTGCTACCAATTTATGGTTGATGAAGTTATGTGTCCTACCTGAATAAATTAAGATAGTGACACTTTGTTTCTTAAGGAAACCCACCACCTTAAGGGTTTGAGGAGTGTTAATTCCAAATAAAGTGTCACATTAAATGGTTGGTGGAGAGTCTTTCAAGCTACTATCAGGATCTTCCTTGGCCTACTTTGTGTTGTTCTCCTCCTCTTCATCCTACTATGCTCCTTCGGTGTATAAAAAATTCTTCTTGGCACATTTTTTACCTCAACTATATTTTTTATCACATTTGAAGCATAACCCTTTAGAATTTTTATCTTTGATCTATAGAGGATTCAGTTGAATGTGTTGGGAAAATAATGGTCCTAGCGGTCCTGGCATATGTCATTCCTGACTTGAGGTGAATACCTAACGTTTAGACAAATACCTTTCTTCCATTCTCTAAGAAAGGACCATAGAGTCAGAGATCGAATTTGGGTTTAAAGTACGAACATCATGTTGGATGTTATCCTTGAGACCTCCCAAAAATAGGTCATTGAGGTTCTCATCAATTATATCCTCCACTCTTAAGGATAAATTCTGAAAATTTTGAATGTAATCTTTTACCAAAAAAAAAATTCATAATTTGGTGAGCTGACTAAAGTATTTTTCAATGACATTATTTCTATAGTGTAACCGAAGAACATCCGTAAATTTTTACCAGAAGATATTGAGTCCCTTTTTTGTTTTTGTGTGCTCAAATAGTGATACCAAATGAATTAATTTGGTTCCAGGTATAAGGATGCTGAAATCACATTTTATGCACTAGGGGTTTGGTGTAGATCAAAAAAATTATCCATTTGGTTGATCTAAGTGACTAGATCCTTCCCATTAAATTTGTGTATCTCCACCTTTGGTAACATATTACATAATCCTCCATTAGAACCTGTTGGTGGTGGTGTATAGGCGAAGAGTTGCTAGATGATCTGGTATCTCCTATACTTGTAAATAATGTAGCAAGAGAGATGATTTATGCCTGTATTTGTACCATGTTGTCATGAAACTCTATTGTATCCTGGCACAAATCATATTTCTTCACCATATCTAGAACATACACCTAGAGTGCAGCTATTGTAGTAGACAAATTAGATTCCGACTCTACCTCTTCCTTACCCAGTGTCTTGCCTAGCATGTTAGATCCTTTACTGCTACCACGATTTGAGCATCCTTCCATTTATTAGGGTATGGGGATTAGAGTTTAGGGTCTAAGGATCAGGTTTTAGGGTTTAGGATTTAGGTTTTAAGGTTTAGGGTTTAGGGTTCTGGGTTTAGGCTTTAGGGTTCAGGGTGGTAAAAATAGGGTCTCTGGTGGACTACATGATTATGAATGTCTTTTGAAAATAAGACTAGTGGAGGTGACATCAAAAAGAGTGAAAATGGTAGAGAAAAAAGGTTATGGGTGGATGTTACCATTACGATCTTGATGACAAGACGAAACCAATGACTACTATATTTCGAAAGGCCTAAAAATTTTCCAAACTCTTTTTTTAAACACTTTTTTAACACTTCATTTTTTGCAAAAAAATTCCCGAGCAATACTACGGTGACTTAAAAATTCAAAAGATTTCAAAATCACAACTAATTTTTCCTACCGCTAGTTAGTGGTAGAGTAAACAAAAATTGTCGTAGAGAAGCTTGGTAGATCGAAGCTATGATACCACTTGTAATAAACTTTCTTAGATATTGTCAATAACATATCGTAGATAATACCAAAATGATCAATGAACAAAAAAACAAAACAAAATAGAATATCTTAGATCACTCAGCCACTTCGAGGGGAAACCTCTAAAACCTTACAATAAGATTATAATTCTCAAGATCATCCTCAAGTACTACCCCTACCATCTATATATATCCTACTTAGGAAATGTTTAGTCCATATGTCGACCCTACTATAATATGAAAGCATAGAAAGATATGACAAGACCAAGGAGATATTATGCTAGCCACATTTCAGCTAACCATATCCTATTATAGAGAAAGTAGACTAAGGGTGTAGCAAAAACATACTGAATCCCACACAAGTTCTGAAAGTTTGATAATAAACTCAAACACCATTGAAAATTTAGAGAAGAGAATTGAAAAATACCCAACGAGAAAACCAAAAGTTAGTAGGATATTTTTCTCTTATTTGTCAATATAGAGAAGCCCTAGCAACCTGTAGAAGACCATGTGCAGTCTATCATCTATTTCTGAATGAATAATTCTACATGTGGAAAATATTAATAATTTTCCAAAATTTACCTCGTGGGCTAGAAACTTAAGTGTAATTCTTGAAATCATAATTTACTAACATAGTAGAGAAACATAATCAATTATGTGAGTTCTTTTTACATGGTTACATTTTAGGGCTTATTAATTATTTAATGATAAATATATATGTTGGGGATGTGTATCTAAAATATTTTGTCTCTTTGTCAATATAAAATTGTATGTAAAAGAGAAAATAATTTTTAACCAATTTAGAAAGAGACCATATTACTCATAAGGTCTGAATACCCCAAGCCTAAATATTTAATCAAAACTTTATGTCAGATAATCTATAGTGGGAATGTAGGTGAATGATATCTCCTTAATGTCTAGGATATAATTTATAAGTTTTAACATTTTCACATGGAAAAATTCACTATTGCATTTGTAGCTTGTACAATGAGATGGAATTCATCATGATGAGAAGAGGATTTGTTTCCCCTACTACTCTACGATGGATTTTTATAAGAGCAAGATCCATCATGCAATTCATGAGAGAATTTTGGAAATTATGGATAGGAATGAGGTATAGGCCTTCCCTACTTTTATATCTTGCACCAGATTGGAAATAAAGGGAGATCAAGATCTAGTTGACTTTACTATGTGAGAGTATAAAATTAGAAAACACAAAGGATATACGAGTCAGAATAAATTTATTTGCTTTATATTTCTTTTTTAATATAATTTGATGAAACTTCATGAGGAAGTAAGCGAGCGGTAATATCTTATAAAGGGGCTTGCAAGAGTTTGGGTGTGGGGGAGATGATGAATCTCTAAAATAGCCTATTTTGTACTCCTTTTTACCATCGTAATGTTCCTAATATTTTGTATAAACTTTGATATTGTACTTATTATTGACTTAAAAGTAAAATATAAATTAATATAATGGTTTCTTATAAGAATCAAAGCTATGGTTTCTTATAGGAATCAAAGCTAACATTTTGCTTTAACATGTTCTATCTTGATAAAAGGGCCAAACAACATTTTTTGTAGACAGCAAAATCTACACTAAATCATTATTACATCATGATTTTTTAGTTTTTTATATACATGATTTTTTAAAAATGAAACAAGATCTTAGTGGCATCATTATTTTTTTGATTTTCTCTTTGTTACTTCATTGAACTTAACATTTTACTATTTTACCTCTTTGACTGGATTTTCAGCCTTTTATAGAGATCTCTAACAGCTTCTTATTATAATTTACTTTTATTTGAGCCTAGTCTAGGGACCATACAACGATGGTCAGGACCATATCATACGGTTTTAGACCATTGTGTGTGGTCATTGGACCCCTTTTTTTCTTCATTTTCTTTGTCTTGATGGGTCCATTTATTACTCTTTTTTCTTTCGATTTATATATTTTGGTTTGGCCCTTCCCACCATTAAGGTCTTGATTTCAAATTAATAACTTATATATATACATATATATATACCCATAGATATATATATATATATATATATATATATATATATAAGTCTAATCTAAGAATTTTTCATTTAACAATCATTGATCTATATACCACCTATGAGCTGAGAAAGCAAGGACTACATCTGCATGATTGCATACATAGCATAAGCAGGGCATAATTATGAATTTTTCAACTACACACAAGGGGTTTCTATTGGGATGAAGTAGACATAGTCCCGCTATCAGATGTTGACGGCACTATTAATAGAGGCCATATCTATGTTCAAGGGATAGTTTCATGTACCTTTGCAAAATTAATTGCACATGGAGAACTACATTGAGTCTAAAATGTAGGTTTCAATTGTGGTCAAAGGAGTTACATAAGCAAGGTGACCACCAAGTTATCATAATCTGACTCATAGAATTTACATATTGATTGACTATTATGAGAATGTAAGTCATATTTCTTTTAGTATTGATTGCAAGATAACTTATTGGGTTTGTTTTACAAGTTTTAGGTGAAATATCCAAGGTTTACATACGAAGTTAAGCTATATCAAAGAGTTTCTGATTTTACAAAAACACAGTGATTGTTTCATATTCTCGACTCTACCCTTTTCCAAATCACATTACTTATTAGACACATTCTTGAACATTTGTCTAAACCACCTAAGTTCTTATTTTCATATTTTTATTAGTTTGAATTGGGATGTAACTCTGATTGTATGGTTGATTAGAGATATTTTAGGGTGCAAATTCTGATCTAATTTTAGTTTGTTGTAATATCTATTCAAGTATTATTACAAGTAAAACATGATTTAATGTGACCTAGAAGATTTAATTCTCCAGGGTTCACAACATATTGCCTGTTACAATATCTCCAATCACAGTCAGAGTTTAGAACAATTCAGGGAACTTTTGTTGGATGGTGTTTTGTGTAACCTCAAATTTTGTCTCATGATAGGTTATTAGGAAGATACACAAAATTCAGGATTGTTGATATCGCTTTGTCAAGACCTTTTATTATTTCACTCCATGTATTTTCAGGCTTATTTAGGCTACTTAATGCAAGTGAACAATACCTAAATATCAATATGTTATATGATGATTTCGATAGGATGGTATACATCAATATTTAACTCATGGTAACTACAAGTAGACAAACCCCTAGAATACCCCAGTTACATCCCCATTGTATTACTAAAAATATGCATTCTACAAGATGAAAGAGCTCATGTGTATTATTTTTAAGCTTACGATCAAACTTCTCTTGTTTCCCAGTCATTACCATGGTATTGGGGAAAACAATTGCACATATTCAACAAAGATATTGGGTTATAGACCTCATGATTAATACAAATGTATCTAATTATGTAAACATTCTCAATAGTATTCTGGGTTATGCCACTAGAAAGTCTAGTAACAAGAATTTGGGGTTGTAACACATGCTCATAAATCTTCCCAGTACCATCCCATGCCACGGGAAAGCTTTGGGTTCTGATCGATTTTGTAGGAGGATAATCCTAAACCCCAAGAAATACCATTTCATGACTTTACGTGTATTTGAGCATGTATATAGGTATATATATAGTATATATATATAGTATATATAGTATGACTATAGTATAATTGTAGGTATATTACAAGGTGCCATGTAAAAAGATAGATAACATGTGACTTAGACTGCACATTTTAGGTTCTTCAACAGGTGTTTGGTTTAATTTTGGTTCTCCCAACATCTTATTTGTATATGATCTGGATTCAGCCAATAACTCATTTTGAGGTGCCATTTTGGTTAGATTTAGTGGGACTTTGTGGAAGCACAAAACTCAAGAAGATAACTTCTCTTTCATGGTACAAATGTATAGACAAGTAGAAATGGTTAACTAAATACGTTGTACTTTCTACACTGAGGGTATTGTATACTTAAGCATCCCAATAATTTAGGATGAATCCACTTGTGTTATGTGCAACTATGCTTACAATCATAGTCATATAATATTCTACTCATTATGAGGGGTATCCTTTTGACAACTTATTTTGGTTATTTACCTTAGTCCTCCTTTGACTTCACTCTTTATGATAAGAATCAAGTGATGAATGGTACAGTAAAGATATAGATAAAGCCTTCATAGTTTCATCTAGAATGACTCCAATTAGTCTCATTCAAGTTGTTAATATTCTAAACTATTATAATGAAGCCAAGACCAAGTATGGAAGGCTTATTTGGTAATGACATATGAAATGAGAGGTTGCATTATCACTTCCAAGTTAGCTTATCAAGTTTGGATACACATTAGCAGATTTCAACACTTTAAAGGTGAAGGTAAAAATAGTTAAACCAATCAGGTATAGTCCATTTAAAATTTTGGAAGGAATATGAAGTGTAACCTAATGACTTTCAGCATAGAAATAGACCTCCAAGATGATGACATACATGTATTAAAGTGGATAAATTACTAGGGGGAATTGTGTTAAGGTCTATACGAGTCATCATATGATACTATGGATCAAGCATAAGAATGTTCAAAGTATCCTTCTAGTTGGATGGTTTTTCTCTTGAAGTAAGTCTTGACTGAGTTGTAGGATTGATTTCCATTCTTGACATGAGGTGTGAGGACATTTTACGTGAAGTGTCATGATGTGGAGTACCTTTACTTGATAGATGCTAAAAGGGATGCATACAAGTAAATCACAATAGATGGAAATGAGGAAAAGTGAAGTGATATTTACCTTCATCATTATGGTTAAATAAAACCATACTTTATGAAGGTGGTAAAAAATCCATCAATGACATAGGGAGGAGTGATCTAGGAGGATCTCCACAACTGATCCGATTATTGTAGATCTCAAATTCATTGATGGAAACTATCTACATCATTGAAGAGATCATATGAGGTATTTCCAAAAAAAATTAGTCAACATGGTCAATCATGACACCATATGCAAAATTGGTAGTGGTCTTCTAAAGTTCGGTGATGTTCCAAAGTGTCAGGTAAACAATATAGGCATAGGTGTAAGCATGTGTTGGTCATCAGTTCTACTAACTAGACATGTTTTAATGAGGACCAATCATGGTCCAAATGATGTTTCACCAGTCATGGAGTGACACGTGGTAGAGAGGTCAAAAATGGGTTTGTTCATGGTTTTGGTCTTCGATAGGTTGTAACAATGCACCAGTTTGATGTGGGGCCCACACTTCCTAGCCTTGGAACATGCAGAATGGTATGGAGGTATGATCTTTTTATATAAAGGGGTGCCCTATCAGTCATATTAAGCATGGTATAAAATGTTCATGGAAGTGATATATAAAGGCATGTACAATGCGTTTCAGGATCAATTACTCAAAGGTTTAGCATAGTGTATTCATGTAGATCCACTTAAGAAGTCAAGAAGGTGAATAACAAGCAAAGAGTGGTATCACCGGGTAAGTCTTAATGGGTAGAGATGATTTTAAACCTATTTGGGATATGTTTGTGGAGAATGGATAAATGAATTGGAGGATGTTGTTCATGATGCTTCATGACAAGTTTCGGGTTATTTAGAATGGGAATTTTTTGCAAAGCCATCACTTCCCATCAGTTTTGGCAAATAGGCCAGTGTATCTACAGTGTGTTTTGCAGACTAAATGTTGAAAAATTTTATGCTTTAATTGTGAATCGTATGCTTAACATGGGACCCAGGTGATCTTTGGGGTATGTTTTTCCATAGAACTAAAAATGTTTAGTGAAAAAATAATTATGTGGTTTAATCAATATCACGTTTTTAGGAATGATTATTAAACTAAGATAATTTGTCTTTAAAAATGTTTTTGGTAGCCCCTATCTAAAAGTGACTTTATGGAAAAAAGTTGAGTATAATGAACCAAAATTTATTGATTTTGTGGTAAATTTATGATTTTATGATTGTAGAGGAATCGTCCTAGATTTCTGATAAAGGTATAAGGTAGGTCGCCATGTGATAGTATGTGGGCCCCACTTAGAAAATGCTTGTTTAGACTAAAGATTCTTCAATCTTAAGGAAAATTTTCTCCAAAGAAGGTGATGAAATAAATTGACATTGGTTTTATCCCCTATAGTTTTTCATATATGATCCATTTATATTTTCAAATGGATGGTTAATAATATCTTATAAATGGAAAAATGTGCCCTATTTATGAATGACTAATTTTTTGGGGGAAATTTGGAGTAGGCTTGTGGTAAAACCTTAGGAATTTCATGAGCCACATGATGGAGATTAGATCTTTGATGGTAAGTTATGATATGATCTATTGTTCAGATGTGATATTTCCGATGGTTATATAAAACTTTTCCATTTTTGAATAAGGTATGAAGAAGCTGTCTGACATGTTCTTTGAGGATCAAATAGGTAGGATGCTTAGTCTAATAGGGTTTTAACTAGATTTATGACAGAAAGATGATTGATTCTAAGTATTTCATTATTTTGAATGTTGTTGAGTTCTTAGAAAACATGTCTAATGTTTTTCTCATGATTTTTTCCTAAGTGTGAAAGTGTGTTTTTAGGTAATGGAGTAAGTTGAGCTCAAGGGCAGTTCTAGAGTCTTGGAAGGCTAAAGGAGAAGTTTCAGAATATGTGACCTTGGTTGAAGGCCTTCCACTTAGAGTTGGAAGGAAATGTAAGATGTTATGACAAATTACATTCATGTGATATTTCTAATGGTATATGTTTTTCTCATAGATGATGAATTTTTATCAGGTGATCCAACTCAATTTGTGAAGAAAGAATGACTTAGCTTGATTTTCAGGACAAGATTGCTTTTGCTAAAGATATTGAGGTAGGAGAGGAATGTAATGGATTATCTGATGCTTGATATTAATTGGAGAGTGAAGAGGGATGAATTTTTTTCCTATTAAATTTTTTTATAGGTCTTGAAAGTGATAGAAATGGTGAAAACTAGTTGATTAGTAAAATCTGACTTTCTGGACAGCTCAGTTTGGTGAAGAGGAAATTGGTGAGGTTTACACATATGGATGTTTCATGAGCCCTAGATCAATGCATGGATGTGATCTAAAGGTTTTAGGAATTTCCAATTCATGGTTACATGTTAGTTGAGATGTTATTGGGTGGTCTTGAGGCTCCAAGGTGAAGATAGGGTCCTATAAACAATTGTTTTATGAAGGATATGAGCCTTCTTGAGGTAGAGTTAATGTTTGAAATTTGATTGGTGCAAGAGAATTACATGACCATATTTATGATGTTTTTATGTCATATTTTACATGTATGAATGAATTTTTAGGGAGATTGGATAAACATAATTATGGTGTTTTGTGGTTTTTAGTGCTTCTAGCTGATGGGGTTTTTTAGGTTTTTTATGCTAGATTGAGTGTATTTGGGCATAAATGGCCGACCTACATGGGTCCATTTTGATGAATGATTTATGAATATTTTTAGTTCTATTTTTAAAAAAAAAATTTTTATGATCTACCTATATTAGGAATTGACCTATGATTGTGTTTGATGAGATTTAGAATCAAGTATAAAAGTGATGTTTTGAGTTCATTTTTGAACTAGTGCTCTTAGAGGGAAAATGTGAATGCAAGGTAGAAGTGTCTAAATGTGGTGTTCAAGTGCATCAATTTAGAGCTGAGAATTGTTTGAAAAAATTTGAGGATATTTATAGAGAGCATGTGTTACAAGGGTTTGAATTCAATTTAATTCCATGAGAGAAGTTTGAGATAAAGATCGGAGTTGAAGGAATGAGGTTTTGAAGGTGTGTGTGTGAGTTGAAATTGTGATCTCCATCAATTGTGGTAGAAACAAAAAATTAGATATCTTCATCTTCATAGGTGGTTTAGTTCATTGTTTTATCATCTTATGTGGGTTGTATCCTCCTTATGGAGTGGGTGCTTCACTAAATTAGGGGTTGGTACTAATTTGTAGGGTTGGTGCTCACTAAATGTAGGGGTTGGTGCTCCTTGTGAAGTTGGTGCTTCACTAAGATTTATTTGCTTGTGTGTAATATAAACGTAGAGTTTTAGTGGGTTTTCTTTGCCTATGAGGTTTTCCCACTTACATATGGTGTTTATGTGTTGTGTATCTTGTATTATTCTCTTATGATTGAATGTTGAATATCTTAATAACCTCACATGGTTATGAATGATGTATGGATAATTTAAATGATGAATATATGGCTTGGTAAATGAAGTAAAAATTATTATAGGACTAATTTTTTGGAAGCACAATGGATTGAGAAGCTATGGATAATTAGTCCTAAAAATTACTTATTTCATTTACCATTTATTTCAGCATACATCAACATTCATCCATTCACATACATCCATCACAAGTTTGTTATGTGTGAAAAATACATTCAAATAACCATAACGCATGTAAGAGAGATCATAGACACAAAATGTAAGTGGGAAATCATCATGGGGAAGAAAAACCATTGAAACGCAAACATTATATTTCCATGTTTCAATTTTAGTGAGGCACCAACCCCACAAGTATCACCAACCCTTAGTTTAGGACAACCAACACCTAACTGAGTGAAGCACCGATTCCCCAAGGAGGATGAAACCCCCTAGGATGACCAAGAACCTACTCAACCACCTAAAGATGTTTTATCTCTGATTTTTTGTTGCCACAACTGATGGATATCTCTAATTCATCTCACAAACCCTTGCTCAAACCCTAGATTTTCAATCTTCCTCAATCTTCTTCCTTTTCAACTTGTCTTGGCTCTAAAATCTTGTACACATTTTCTCAATCATTACTCAAACTTTAATTCTCTTACTCAACCTTCAAATCATGCACTCACACCTACAAAACACTCTCCTCTAGGTCGCTCTTTTTCCCTCCAAGAGCATTGGCTCACAAATGAACTCAAACATTACCTTTATAGGATTCTCTTCCTCATAAACTCATCATAGTTTAGTCATAGACCTCATACAAGACCAAATACACTTAATTACATACCATTTTAATCATTAAAATGGTCACATGTGACCCAAGTAGGTCAGCCTAGCCAAAAACCACTTTTTATACACCAAGTCTCAAAACCCTACCATTGGAATGGTAAAAAATCCTATCATTGCAAAAACATGTTTATTCAAGATCCCATATTCACTAGAAATGAGTAATATATCATTCAAACATAAACCATGGTCACAATTTACATGAACCAATTAAATTATTTCATTTAATGGGCCCAATGGCTCATTACATTCTCAAAACAGTTATTTCTAGCACCCTATCTTCACATTTGGGTCATAATATCCCTCAATATGAACTCAAATATGGAATGTGACAACTATAAGAAACCTCCTAGCATATATAAAACTTATAAACAAGTTATATCTCATGAAACAATCACACATTCAAACCACATCAACTTTTCCCTTTACCAAATCAAGTTGCCCAAAAACCAATTTTGAAAAATCAAATGATAAGCACCCTTGATTATATAATAAATATCTCTAAATGTGTTAAATAGATTCAAAATTAAACCCTATTAACTTTCTAGGTGGTATCAAGCATCAACTCATCCATTTGATGCTCCAATCAACTTAATATTTCAGCAAGAACAAAAAAAATTCCTAAAAATGTAGCTACAAAAGTCCTCACAAATTGACCTTAAAGACACATCAAATGACATCACTAATACTCAAGTCATACATAATTATAAATATATCTGAATTACCTTTCTATATAATATTGTAACTCCTTCCAAATCCATGTTATCCTTCAACCAATCTAATCTCTGCAAACTACTTTTTATACCTTCTTGGACTCACGAACTGACAATGAGCCTAACATACTCCATCATACCGAAAACCACTTCCAAACTCAACCAAAACATGGAACACACTTATACATCATTTACAAGACATAAACAACCTTCACCAAGCTTTATCAAATCATAATCTACATTTTACCTCATGTAGTCATTTGTACCCTGCTAGAATGAGTAATTTCCAGATTTGACCATTAAAGAACATGTCATAACTTTTGCATACCATATCTAAATAAAAGGTTTTATATACCATTGGAAATTTCTATGAACCAGATTCACAACAACTTGAATAGATTCCTAAATCCCCATTTAGCTCCTGCAATGTCAATTTTACTAATAGGTGCTCCAAACTATCCCAAAAATTAGTCCTCAAAGATAGGGCACACTTTTCACTTTTTTAGCCTCACCATGACTTTAAATCTTCATGAAAATCAATAAAATCTCCTAGGATTTCATAAATGGAAATTTATTCTTTACCTCATTTGCATAACTTTGTCTTAAACTGGACTTCTTCATAAACAAGCATATTCAAGTGGGGCCCACATACTGTCACAAGCACTAACATACCTTTCTAGAAATCTGGAAGAGTCCTCTACAACATAAAATCATCACTTTTTAGAAACCAATTAAAACAAGGTCAGTATACCTCTTTTTCTATAAGCTATTCTTAGCTAAGGTTTAGCTAGGGTTTCAAACCACTTTATCTTCTTAACAATCGTTCATAAAAATATGACGATCAAACCACTTCATTATTTTTTTGAAGGCTGCATAATGTAAATAAGAATATATTTCAAATAACTCATTTCCCCATGCAAATCATATAATTCACAACGAGCATCGTAATATCAACTTTTGTCACAAAAATATGTTGTTACCTACCCAGTTTGACCAAAACTTACATATCTTGCAAAATATTCTTCATACTAACCTGAAACTTGTCACGAAAAATCATGAAAACATTATCTAACTTTCCAAACTAGCCTCATATTCTAAATATCTTTGAAACTCTCCATCCAATCTCATTTTCATGTTCTTACCTACTTGTTTCTCATTGTTTACCTCCTAAGGACCTCATAAAAGCACCAAAACTCTTAATGAAGACCTAAAAATTTCCATAAATTCCTTTTATACCATAACCACGTTGCTAAAATGCTTCACCATTATTTATTGGTCCAAATCTCACATCTCCAACTCCTTCTGCATGCTCCAGGGCTAGAAACAAGCCTGGAATGAACTGACTCAATGTTGACAACCCATGAATGTAGACCTTATGCAAACTCATGTACACATGTAACACACCTCATATACCATGAATGACCTTCTAAAAATAACCAATCACCTTAATAATTCTCATAACACGACTCATCCTACTCAATCATACACTAGGACAACACGGAACTTTCCAAAACTTGACACTACCAATTAACCTTCATGCTTGACATCGGGCTAACACCTCATGGAGACTCATACAATGGCATGACACCATTTTCCATAAATGGGGTTGACATAAATGATAACACAAACACTCAATGGCCAACATGATTCACCCCTTCTCAGTCCATTGTGCTTCCAACAAATGGTATCAGATCAAGTCCTTGTGAAGCAAGTTTAACAGCTTGAAGGAGATCTTAGAAGCATGAGGTGGCTAAGAAAATAAGGAAAGAGAATCAAGAGTTGAGATCCATGGCCAAGAAGGATGAAGATACCATTAAATGTCTTAAGATTCAGTTGGAGAAGGTTATTTCAAATTTGAGTTTAAAGGAAGAGGAATGTGAAATATTGAAAAATAAGCCTTGTGATGTTTGTATGCATATTCAAGATGAAATTTAAAATGTGGTAATGGATCTACAAGAATATTTGGCTTTCCATGTGAAGGATAACATTAGTTTTAAGTCTGATATCAAAGGTATGAAAGCAACACTTAAGGCCAAAAAAGAAGAGGATGTCAAACTCAAAGAAGAAATTCAAACCCCAAAGGTTAAGGAGGATAAGAATATTAATCTGGAAGATCAAGAAGCTTTTCATAGTTCCAAAAGAAGTGAAGATGAAGGTGTTCATGTTAAAAAGGTCTATTCAAGGCATAATCTCATTATATAGCCAAATGTAATGAGTTATGCAAAATTTCTTTGTTATTGTTATGTTTGTAATGGTTTTGATCATAGAGCAAGGGATTGTAGGAAGTTTTTCAGCTTTGTATACCCTTGGATAAATGGAAATGACAACAAGAGTGGTCAGTCAGAGATATGACACAGGTTATTTGCCAAAAGTGTCATCCCAAAGGTCATATTATAAGGTTTTTCTCTCATGAATCATCTACAAAAGTAAAGAAGGTTGAAGCTGTAAAAATTAAGGAGCTATGGATGCCTAAATCAGTCAAAGAAGAGTCAGGTCCAGTCAATATGAATGAATAAAAGGTGGTCAATGATAACAAAAGGACTATCCATGTTACTGAGATCAAGAAGTCTTATTCAAAGGGTGAATGTAGACATAAATTTTTGGTATCGATTCCCATCACCCCATGTTCACTCTTCATCATCTTTTCACATACATACCTCTCTTCCCTTTCAAATTCCCTTTCACTCCTGAATTTAATTTATCCCACTTACCATTATTTCCCACTATTTAATCAATTTTCCCTAAGCATTCTTAATCACCCTTAATTGGCCCCAAATTCTCATTTAATTTATTCATCATTCCTAAATCCTCTATTTTATCCTTTGCAGGCCACCATTTATTTATTTCACCTCTCTATGGCCTTTATTTAATGTTTTTCAACCTCCACCAACCCGTTTATCTTCTTTGTGCAACCCTAGTTCATCTTAATCCTTATAAACCCTAATCCCACCTCTTTTTTGCTCATTGTCTCAATCTCATCACCTTCCCACTTCCCAAATGGATGGGTCCCCACAGTTGGAGGTCACCCATCTGGGTCGTCATCGACCCTATAAATCTACCTTTACCCCTCCTTTTCTTAGGATGTAATTTTGAAGTCTTCAAGTGATCTTGCCACTTAGATTTCTTTTATGATCTCTCTTACAGTTGTTATAGCCATCTTGAAGCCCTCTTAGATATCTTGTGACCATATTTGGGATATTTGAAGCCTTCTTTCATCATTTCATGTTTGAGTACTATTTTTCAATTATCATCATAAAATCTTGTGTAGGTTTAGTTGTCATCAGAGGCTCTCTACCTCACCCATTCCCAGGCCTTCTTTTCTTGTCTACAGGTCCTCATTTTAGTTTATCCATTTCCATCCAATCCTAGATTAGACCCAGTCACTGTCAAACCTATCAAGTCACCGTCGACCCAGCCTCCATTGTGTTGTCTTTTCTACCATTTACATCCCCAGTCACCATCTTTCTATTTTTATAGTCACCTAGCCCTCAGATCCTATCATTTTGCTTCTTTTTCATCTCATATCTATTTTATCAGCCCCTATTCGTCATCAACTCACCCTGGTCACCGTTGACCACATCTTTTTCATACCACTTATCATAAGTTTTCATAATTTTCTTACATTATTTCAATCAGATCCAAATTCCAACCTATTCTACGGTGTTATGTCTTCAGCTCAAATCTACTTTCAGATCCAAATCAGCTTCAGATCAAGCTATGGAAGGACTCACAGTCCTATTTTTCTACATTTTCTTATCATCCAACCCCATTTTCTATTAAATGGCCCTCTATAGTCTTGAGTCGCCATCAACACACCCATTTTTGATTTAATTTATATCCATTTAGATCATATTTGCATTTTTTCATCTTCATTACTTTTCATTTTCTATTCCATTTCAAATTTTGCATTTCCTACTGCATCTAATTTATAAATATCATATTTTATATTATCTTATCTAAAATGAGGGTTGACATCTAGCCTAACAATTTCTTACTTCTATGGACTAACAATGTCAGGAAACCCTCCCATCTATCTAATAATCCATCCTCTGTTGATTTCTTTTGATTTACAGGTCACTTAGCTCATAGCGGAGAAGGATCTCTTGTTTTTTCCCTTTCACATCGTCATCCCATCTCAAGGTACCTTACACCCTTGCATATTTTTTTTTTCTTATATTCTTTAATACTAGTTCACTAATATGAGTAGGAACGCAGGAATTTGGTCAACATTTTGGCACGCTTGGTGGGACCCACCCTTTCTTAGTGAGTCTTTTCATTCTTCTTTCATTTTCATTTTCTCCTGTATATCTTCTACTAACCTTGCAACAAGAAGCCTTTCTTTCTTATGTTCCTATGTTGAATCATGTTTCTTGGATTAGCTTTTATTTGCTTGCTTAAATAAATTTAAAAAATTTAAATAAAAATTAAAATCGCTATCTAGCTATTCCTTGTTTTTCCCGATCTCTTTCTTTTATTGCATTGCATTTATTGCTTGCTTGTCTTCATCGAATATCCATATTTCAATTTGGATATAAAAATAACCCTTCATATTTTCTTGGAAATCTAGTTTAACTAGGGACTTTAACTCTTTGCATACACTTTAATCACACACATCTGAACACACAAAACAATTTACACATCTAAATATCTCCTACTAGGTGAAACTATTGGAATTTCATTACCCAATAGGAAAGCCATTATGATATTTTGGTCGCGTTACAAAAAATTTATCTACTGGTATATTGGCTAAGAACCTAACTCCTTTATCATTATGAGACCATGAAGTAAGGGGGTGAGCCTCAATACCAAGCCATGTACTAGTATCCATCACATATTTTTTCTTCGCGTACATTTAGGTATATCAAGGAATCCATACCAAAATACCTGAAATCATCTATATATTTCCATTTTCTAGGCTCCCTTCAAGCCCATTTTTCATTTATTTTTCACATCTTAATAATCAAGATAATCAAAATTGTGTTGCCTGACTTGTTTTATCTAATGAAAAATCAGCATACTTTTGTTTATTATTTTTTTCATGTCAGTTATTACAATATCTTAAGCAATACAAATGGAACAAAACATGACATTAAACAACATTCCCATTTCCACCATTCCTACACAACAAATTTCCACACTTTCTCTCCTTACCTCCACCCCTTTGGTCATCTCTTCTACAGTTATCCAACCCATGGTTTCCATTCCCCCTCTTAAAGAAACTCAATTTGTTCAATATAACACTCATGTCAAGACCAATCCTTTTCTTTATCATCACTCCATTCCATCTAGACCATAAATACCCCGTTCTACCACCTCTATCGAAGCTTTTGGGCCTCCTAACATCCCTCGTGGGTATAGAGAATTCTAAGATCTCATCAATGTAAATAAAGATGCCCTTTATGACTATCTCCTTCGTAATACCACTAATGTCCCCATTGATGGACCTCATTTGCAAAAAAAATTATGCTCGCCATTCTAACCCAAAATATACACAAGTCTTCACATCACAACTTTTCATAATTTTCCCTAGAGCTATGAATGAGCTCACCATGGTCCAACATCCCCTTGATCCTAACCAACCTTCTTCCTCAAATTATCACAATCACCATATCACTCAATTAGTGGTTCTCATACCCCCTAATTTTCCTTGTGTTTACACTATTATCACTTCTTCTAATCCCATCACCTCATCATCCACTACGGTAACCTATGCCCCTATCCAATAATCTCAAGAATCTCACTTGCTTCCTCCTATATCCAAACATCATAACACAACTCTACCCCTCATCTCTACTTCCCACATCCATGCCAATATGATCACTTCATAGCCCCATCCATCTAAATTAATGCAAACCCATCAACCTCCCCCTCAAGGTGTTTATCATTACATACTTCCCAATCAAACAAATCAAATATCCCAACCACCTATCAATTATATTCTAACTCATCCCATAGAAAATCAATAAAATATCCCAATTACTCAACAACCAACTCAGTCTAACCAATCTTAACACATCCCTATTTCTCAACAACAACCTTTATCTCAAACCATTCAATCACAACCCCTAAATTGCATCCCCCCTTATCAACCCCTTCCACCAACACCCACACATCCCCAAACATATCAAACTCATCAATAACATAACCCATCCACCTCATATGCATCAAAATATCATCCTTCAACTTCACAACCCCATCCATGTAATGATCCCATGCAAGCATTATTAAGTAGAATGGATAATCTTGAATCCTCCACCTTGGGATCCAAGACCACATTCTCATATGATCAAATTTTTAACGAACCAATCAGTCCATTTATCCCCATAAAGTCTTATCCTCTTCATTGGAAAATGCCAATGTTTTCTAAGTAACTCCAACTCAAAATAACTCAACAGAGGATGTATTAGTAGATATATGGGAGGGTTTCCTAATAATATTAGTCTCAAGAAGTAAGAACTTCCTAGGATGGATGTCAACCCTCATTTTATATAAGCATCCACATTTAGCCTCATTCCATAGTTTTGTGACTTTCTATTGCATATATTAGCATCCACATTTACTCATCTATACTTGGGTCACCCACTAATATTCCCTCATTATCTTCTTTCATTTTGGGGCCATGTTTTAGTATCCCTCCATTATCTTTCATAGATGAGTCACCTTGGGGTAACCCATTACCTTATATTCTTGGGCCACATCCTAGTATCCCTTCATCCTCTTCTATCTATGGGAAACCTTTGGGTAGCCCATCATCTTCTATTCCTGGGCCATATCCTTGTATCCCAATTATTCCATCTTAGGGCTATATTCTAGTAGCCCTTCATCATCTTCTATTAGTGGCTCACATCCTAGTAGCCCATCCTCTTCAATTCTTGGACCATATCCTTTTCATCCATCACATCTTTCTTCTTTCAATGGTTGTGGGAAGCATGTGGTCATTTCTCACATCAATTCTAAATGTCCACATTAGTTTTCTTCTCCTTATTGAGATCAAACAAGTCATGCATCAGCCTATAAGAAACCCAAACAATTTTTTAATCAAGCTCGGGTCAAAACTTCCAAGAGCTCGAAATCCCCCAACAACTCGCACAATCTCAAAATTGTAAATCAAGTGTGATTCAAGAACGCACATCAATGTAACCATCAACTATGGCACAAAGTGCAGAAACCTATTAATAGGGAACTCAATCTCCCACGTAAACAATATTTGTTTTAGGATAAATCATATTGATTTGTTGAGTATGAGCTCACATCTATCATTGAGATCGGGGATAACATGACTCTTGATAAAATAAAAAAATGCACCTAGTCTCCCTTATTAAGGAAGTCACAAAAATTGTTGTTGGATCTTACTACATAGAGTGAGTTTGTTAGTCCCAACCTCCTAAAACTATCAAAAACATAAAAATAAAAAACAAATGCAAAAATACAAAAAAAATTGAGAAAACATAACAAAATCAAAGGTACCAAAATCAAACATTGCAATCAGGTATTACGTACCCATGGATGTTCTTCTTTCCCCTTATTTTCATTCTTCTGTAAGTCTTTCTATCATTTTCATCCCTTCAGTTATATGTTGGTTAGCCTATTGACATGTATTTTGTGACATTTATCTCTATGGTATTTGTTTGACCTGGGTCTTTCATGACCTTGTCAAATTAAAGAATGATTTACCTCTTAGAGATCCCATCACATTTAACATATAATAAACTTGTTGTGAAGAAATTTTGGACATATTTATTGACACTAGCCAATTTTGTCATCGCAATCACTTCCAAATCCTCTCATAAAGCCATCAGTGGTTCTTAACCCCTTGTCAAAAAAGAGAGCTGAAATAATTTTTCAGAAAGTAAAAGAATCAAAATCAATCAATCAAAAGCTAAAAGCTACAAAGAAAAAGTAAACTGATATATTAATCTCTCTTTTGGTATTTCCAATAAACTCTATCGGGGCTATGGACACCTAACTAGTAGTAGAGAAATGTTGTGATTAGAATCAAATGCATATTTGTCATGACTATGGACACCTGACTAACAGCAGAGTAATGTACGGCTATCCTTCCACCCTTCATTCACAAATCACCTATCAAAATAAAGCATTCCTACACATTGGCTAGGGTGTCTTCACTTGTTGTCTATTAAATATTCCCTTCAAGAGGTAATTAAATTCCACATGAACACATTGGATCTCTATAAGTGAATGGGATTATTATGTTACCAAGTGTCTTATTTTGGACCTTGTTTAGGCTCTTACCTTATTCCTTATCTCATCTCATAATTTTTGCCTTTAGATAATCACTTCTTCATCATGAGGCTTTTAAGCTACATTCATAAAAAAATTTGTTCTTCTACTTCGTTTAGAGCATCCATGTGTATGGTATTACCTTTTTTCCATGTTTTTGGACACCTTTTTCCCCTTTCAAGAAAACAATCTACCACTTCCTTTCTATCATGTGTTTCTTGGCCAATGTACACTAGGGGAATCCTTGTTCCTTCTCATCACTTCATTGGTTTGAGTTCATCATCATGTTGAACTTATTCATATTGGCCTTGATCCCCCGCTCATCATCAATGCATGAAGAGTTTTCCTTTGAATACTCCCACCTACTATTGGAGAATTTTCACATATTCATTTTCTTGCGCATGTGCATGGCGTTCAGCCCTTATACATCTCATCTATCATTGAGGCATCAACGTTTCTTTGTCTTCCTTACATAACTTCAGAAAAGTTTTAAAATCACAAAAACATTCAAATCTGTTTCAGAAAACTTCTTAAATTTTTAAAATCATCTTACAAAATGTCGTTCTTTAGTTCTTCCTTGTTCTCATCATAAACAACTCGTGGATCATCTTGATATACCTCCATCAACCAAAACTAAGTTTCTTACTATGTATGTACTCTAGGGCACAACGAGTTGTTTAGTACTGTTTCGTTGTGCATAATTGCTTTATCATTGGACCCAAGTGTCCTCTATTATTCTCCTCACATGTATCCTTTCTTGGGGAATCATCATCAACCCTTGTCGTTAATTCACACAAGTTGGAATTGAATCTTGATAACAAAAACATTACATAATTTTTCTCTGTTAGGTTGGCTTGTTTACTTTCTCGTATTGCATTGCATTATGTATGTTGCATGGAGTTAGGAATCTTTTACTTTCTCTTATTGCATTACATTTTTTATGTTGCATATAGTGGGTGTTTTTAGCAATGGAAATTTGTTCGTATATGGATTTTCATGTCATACTACACTTTTATTCATTCTTTTTTATAAGGACCGATGATGAAGATCACTAGCAATATGATGAAAAATAAAGTTGTTTGAAAGGCACTAGATGAATGTTAGCTCATTCCCTCTTCCTCATACTCCTTTTCTTATATATCCCCTTTCTTTTCTTCTTCTTCACACTATTCTTTATTTTGTTCTCTTTCTACTATCTTTTTAATCGTCAATCAAGTTCTTCTATCACCTTATTGACAATTGAGGGGGAATCCTTCCTTCTACTCATTTTTATTCTATCCATTCAAAATTTCTACTTGTTTATGCTTGTCTACTATCTTTGAAGTGATGTCACTTATGCCACCCCAAAGAGGGGTAAATGTAGACACCTAAAATATTCTTACACTTAGCATTTCCTCCAATTCAACCGATTAACAACACTCCATTAATTCCCTATTCTTTCCTCCATTCTAGGATTACCCATTTATGACACCTTCTCAGTCATATTCCTCCTATAATCATCTTAATTGGGATGATATATCTATTATTAACTGAACATTCCTCCTTTCAACCATTCATAATCTCCCTAGTTCTCTCTAAACCACTTTTGCAGGCTTCGTAGGCCATCTATTTGTCACAATTGATTAACCAAACCCATCTTAACTCTCAATGAGTCTCTAATCAGTCACTAATAATTTTTAAATAGCCTAAACCTAGCTTAACTAAGCCTAAAGCATGTTTATCCTAATCTAATCCTAAATTGATTTTTAGACTTTAGTCCCACATCCACCCAAATTCCAAACTTTTACAAGTGGAAAACTATGAATACAAGGCTAAGCCTACCCATTCAACGACAAAACTTTACATAGCACAAAACCAAAACAAGCCTAAGAAAGCTTGGATCTCATTTGTATTAGCTTTAAGTTAATTAGACATTTGATCAAAATCTTTCCTTCCTCCATTTGATCTTAAGCTTACGTCCTCCATTTGCATCCATAATCCAAGTTTTAAGTAAATAGAGAGAACCATTGGCCCTTAATCCATTAATGGTGAGACTCCATTCTTGAAATCTTGAAAACCATAAACATCTAAATCACCCCTTTGATTGCTAAAGTTTATCTTCTTAAGTTCAATTTCTTAATTAGTAATCTAAAGAGTAGAGAGTATTATATATGATAGGTTTTGATGTTTTTGTCAAAGTTATGATGCATGTATAGGATTAACTCTAAGACATCTCTTATCTCATGGTGCATAGTTGAGTCAGTTAAGCTTTGAGGTTCTTTAACCTCATACCATAGCTTTGAAACTTTTCCATTGCATACAATAAGATAAAATATGATATTGATAAATTAGATGTAGTAAGAAATGCGAGATTTAAAATGAAACATAAACTAAAAAGAAATGAAGATGAAAAAATACAGATATGATCTAAATAGATACAAAGTAAATCAAAATTTGGTGGGTCAACAGAGACCTTAGACTGATGAGGGAAAGTTGACAATGACTGGAGTTAGATGAGAAGAAAATGCAGAAAAATAGACCTGTAAGTCCTCCTATAGTTGATCAGGATCTGAGCTGAAGACATAAAACTGCAAAACATGTTGGATCTGGATCTGATTAAAAGGATACAAGAAAATTATGAAAACTGATGAGAAGTGGTATGAGGACATATCTAGTCAACAACAATAAGGGAAAGTAGACAGTAACTGAGGGTTGACAACACCGATCTGAGATGATAGAGAAGTAAAATGATAGGATCTGAGGGTTGGGTGACTATGAAAATAGAAATATGATTACTAGGGAATTAAATGATAGAATAGGAAACATAATTGAGGTTAGTTTGATGATGTCTTGATAGGGTCAACAGTGACTGGGACTTATCTAGGATTGGATGGAAATGGATGAACTGAAACGAGGACCTACAAACAAGAAAAGAAGGCATGGGAATGGTTGAGGCAGAGAGATCATGATGTTAGCTGAACCTTCATAAGATCTGATGATGATAGTTACAAAATAGGACCTAAACAGGCAATGATGTGTTAGGGAAATGACGAGGAGTATAATTAACAAATTATAGATCCATAGAATAAATTATTGATGATTATAGATTATGATGTGTAGTTAAATTAACCATGGATTTAGATTTTTATATATTGTAGAGTACGGAATGTAATGAAAAGAGCTAAAATTAAATATTAGTAAAGTAAATGAGAAAGAGAAAACCATATTTATAGTAGGAAAACCCGAAGGAAAAAACTCAACTGAAATAAGGCACTAACTTTATTAAGAATTTATCAACACTTTTACCCAGCACTTCCACTTCACTCCTCGGTCTTGTAATTTTATAGTTTTCATATGTAAAATAACATTAGGCATGTATCCATCTATATCAATGTCCAATCACATGAAGGATGATCCTATATATAGAGAATGGGTGAATCAGTCACACCATTTCAATCTTAACCATGAAAGACTGACTCATAAATTTTATTAAAATAAACTTTAAGAAAAGGGGTTCGTGAAGTGGTGGTCCACAAAAAGGTATCCCAACTTGAAATTATCACTCCAACACTCCCCCTTAATGTTAAGTGGGAAGAAAAAACAAAAAAATTCCAAATTACCTTTTTCTACAAAAGGATTTATAGATCCATAAATCAACAACAATGATTTGGGCTAGCATGCAAACAAGGGAAATCATACAGATCTTCCCATACATAAATTCTTAGGACAATTAAATTATATATGAAGACTTATATCATATTATGGAGCCTTTTATAAACCAAGGCATACCTATAACTAATGCTTCACTAGGATTTACAAGTAAACTCACATACTCTGATTATTTACTTATTACAAAATGGAGGAAGTATTGGAAGTTTACAACAGGCCATTAAGAGGTGGAATTTTCATGCACACTCCCCCTCAATGGAAACTTTGAAATGCCTAACAAGGCATGAAAATTTTAAAACTTCACATTACATGGTGTCTTGGTGAAGTTATTTGCAACTTGATCTTCATTCGAATAGAACCTGTGATCAATATCACCATTCAAGAATTTCTCTCGAATAAAGTGCATATGAACCTCTATATGCTTTTTCATTTGATGTTTAACTAGATTGTTTGCAAGATAAATGCAACTCTCACTATCATATAGAAGAGTATTTCTTCCTTTGACGCCAATATGTAGTTCATCCAACAGTCTTTTCAGCCACATGGCTTCCTTTGTTGCTTCCATAGCACTTATATATTTTGCTTCAGTAGAAGAGATAGAAACTTTTAGTTGCTTCTTGCTACTCCAAGTGATGGCACCTACACCCAAATTGAAAACATATCCAGAAGTATATTTTATATCTATAACATTGTCAGTATGGTCAGAATCACAATAGCTAGATAAGTGTGCATCATTACAAGAAGAATAAAAAAGACCATAATTAATTGTTCTTTAACATATTTCAAAATTCTTTTTACCATTTTATAATGATCCTCATAAGGATCCTACATAAATCTAGAAATAACTCCTACTGCATATGAAATATCAGTTCTAGAAATAGTCAAATAAATTTGACTAGCAACTAGTTGTCTGTACATAGTAGGATCAAATTTAGCACAAGCAATTTTAGGTTCTAATTTAACACCAAATTCAATAGGAATGACAACAGGATTACAGTCAATCATGTTAAATATTCTAAGTAAATTCACATCATACTGAGATTGAGATGCAACAATATATTTATGATCTTGAAATATAACCATTCCTAGAAAATGATTTAGCAAACCTAAATCAGTCATTTCAAAACGTTGTTTTAACCTTTTTTTATTCTAATAATTAATTTTTTATCATTGTTAGTAATCAAAAAAGCATCAACATATAAGACAATAATTATAATATGATTAGTTTCAAATTAAACAGATAAATAATTATATGAACAATAGTTAGTGAAACCAAGATCCTGAAAGAAACTATTAATTTTAGCATACCAAGCTCTAGGAGCTTGTTTAAGACCATACGATGAATTTTTCAATTTACAGATATATAGTTCCTTACCATGTTCTTCAAAACCTTTAAGTTGACGCATGTAGATTTCTTCTTCTAGGTCACCATTTAGTGAATCTCCCAACCATATTGGGCAGCCAAAGAAAGAAGAATCTTGACAGTGCTTATTTTAGCTACAAGAGAAAAATTCTCAACATAGTCAAGACTAGGTTTCTGAGTGAAACCACAAGCTACCAACCTTTCCTTGAATTTTTCAATTTATCCTACAGAGTTATACTTAATCTTATACAACCATCTGGATCCTACAGTGCTTCACTTATAAGGAGCGACTAGTTCCCAAGTGTTATTGTTAATCAAAGTATTGTATTCATCTTTCATAGATTGAATCCATCTATCATCTTGATAGGATTATTCAAAATGTTTTGGTTCAACCTCATAGAGGGTCATCAAGTCATGATATGAATAATGACTACAAGTTACCTTTTTTAAGACTAACAGGATGAGAATCCTTAACAATATTTTGAGCCCATTTAGGAATCTTGGGATGCAAGACATTTTGAGATGAATCCCCCTCAATATCCATCATACATATATCAGGATAATCATCCTCTTGAAAAAAAATTTCCATATTGTTAGGAGAATGATTATCAAGTTCTATTTCAGGAGAAATAGAAGAGGGTTCATAAGAAGCACCACATAATGTTTTCTCTAAGACATGAACATTCATGTTTTAAAATATGTCATGCTTAAAATGATCATAAAATCTTAATCCTTTAGTTCTATATCCATATCCAACAAAAATACAAGAGAAGAAGGTTTGATTAAGCTTATTCCTTTTAGCTTTAGGAATGAAGATAGAAGCACGACTACTAGATATTCTTAAGTGAGAGATATCTGGTTTTTACTTTGTACATACTTCATGAGGAGTAGTTTGATGAAGAGCTTTAATAGGCACTCTATTAATAATATAGACAAGATTGTTCATATCTTAAACCTACTTTAGTAGGTACTTTATTAATATCCTAAACCTGTTTGTGCTAAATTTATTTGACTATTACTATACCTAATATTTCATATGCAGTAAGTGTTATTTCTATATTTATACAAGATCCTTATGAGGATCATTAGAAAATGGAAAAAATAATTCAAAAATATGTTAAAGAATAATTAATTATGGTTTTTTTTATTCTTCTTGTAATGATGCACAATTATCTAGTTATTATGATTTTGACCATGTTGGTGATGTTATAGATAGAAAATATACTTCTCAATATGTTTTCAATTTGGGTGTAGGTTCCATCACTTGGAGTAGCAAGAAGCAAACAACAATTTCTATCTCTTCTACTGAAGTAGAATATATAAGTGTTATAGAAGCAACAAAGGAAGCCATGTGGCTAAAAATACTGTTAGATGAACTATAGATGGGCATCAAAGGAAGCACTACTCTTCTATGTGATTACCAGAGATGCATTTCTCTTCCAAAAAATATAGTTCAACATCAAAGGACAAATCATATCGAGGTTCATATGCACCTTATTCGAGAGAAATTCCTGAATGGTTATATTGATCTTAGGTTTTGTTCGACTAAAGATAAATTAATAGATATCTTCACCAAGCCACTATGTTTTGTGAAGCTTTACAAATTTCATGCCTTGTTGGGCCTTTCAGAGTTTCCATTGGGGGGGAGTGTGCATGAAAATTCTACCTCTTAACGGCCTATTGTAAACTTCCAATACTTCCTCCATTTTGTAGTAAGTAAATAATCAGAGTATGTGAGTTTACTTGTAAATCCCAGTGAATCATTAGTTATGGGTATGCCTTGGTTTATAAAAGGATCCATAATCTGATATAAGTCTTTATATATAAAGCACTTTTCCTAAGAATTTTTGTATGGGAATATCTGTATGATTTCCCTTGTTTGCATGCTAGCCTAAATCATTTTTGTTGATTTATGGATATGTAAATCCTTTTGTAGAAAAGGGTAATTTGGAATGTTTTTGTTTTTTCTTCCCACTTAACATTAAGGGGGAGTGTTGGGGTGATAATTTCAATGTGGGATATCTTTTGGTGGACCACCACTTCATAAACCCCATGTCTTAAAGTTTATTTTAATAAAATTTATGAGTTCGTCTTTCACAGTTAAGAGTGAAATGGTTTGACCGATTCACCCATTCTCTATATATAGGATGATTCCTCACGTGGTTGGACATTGATATAGATTGATACATGCCTAATGTTATTTTATATATGTAAACTATAAAATTGCAAGACCGATGAGTGAAGTGTAAGTGTTTGGTAAAAGTGTCGATAAGTTCTTAATAAAGGCAATGCTTTATTTCGGTTGGGTTTTTTCCTTCGGGTTTCCCCACTATAAATCTAGTGTTTTGTGTCTCATTTACTTTACTGGTATTTAATTTTATCTCTTGTCATTACATTCTATAATCTAAAATATATAAACATCTAAATCAATGGTTAATTCATCTGCACATCATAATCTATAATCATTAGCAATTTATTCTATGGATATATAATTTTTTAATTATAATCCCTGTCATTTCCCTAATACATTATTGCCTATTTGGGTCCTCTTTTACACCTATCATCATTAGATCTTGTGTAGGTTTAGATGTCATCAGGATCTCTCTACCTCAGTCATTCTCAAGGCTTTGTTTCTTGTTTGCAAGTCCTCATTTCAGTTCATCCATTTCCATCCAATACTATATCAGTCTTACTCACCATTGACCCTATCACGACATCGTTGGCCCAGCTTCCATTATGTTTCCCTTTCTTTCATTCAAATCCCCAGTAACCATCTTTCTATTTTCATAGTCATTCAGCCATCAGATCCCCTAATTTTGCTTCTCTGTCATCTCAGATCTATTTTTTCAGCCCTCAGTCATTGTTGACTCACCCTGATCGTCGTTGATCAGATATTTCCTCATACCACTTATCATCAGTTTTCATAATTTTCTTACATCCTTTCAATCAAATTCAAATCCAGTATATTCTACAGTTTTATGTCTTCAGCTCAAATCCTAATCAGCTACATGAGGACTTGCAGGCCTATTTTTCTACATTTTATTCTCATTCAACCTTAGTCACTGTCGACTGGCCCTCTATAGTCTCAAGTCATTGTCAACCCACCCATATTTGATTTACTTTATATCCATTTAGATCAGATATGCATTTTTTCATCTTCATTGCTTTTCAATTTTTCTTTCATTTCATATTCTACATTTCCTACTACATCAAATTTATCAATATCATATTTTATCTTATCTTATCTAAAACGATGGTTGACATCCATCCTAAGAAGTTCTTACTTCTTGGGATTAACATTATCAAGCACTAATTCACATCATCATCCCATCTTAAGGTACCTTAAACCCTTGCATATTTGGAGTTACTTATTTTCTTTAGTACCAGTTCAATAATCTTAGTGGGAACGACGGAATTTGGTCAACAGTGAAGAAAATAATATGTGTCTAACAGTCTTTACATCTCCTATACATTATAAATTGAGGAGGCTAGGTGTTTGGGACACTTCAAGAGTGATAAGGTATGTTAAGTGACTTATCCATGTAGTTTTTGAGTCCTTTCCATTGTTATGTGTCTTATTTTGTTGATCTCATAAATCATGTTGTCATCTAATGAGAGGTTTTTTTAGTGTCCTTAGATGTTGTCTATCAAATCTTTGTTTTCATCAAGTCAAGAGTTTTTTATTAGTATAAAGGGTCATATTAAGGTATTATCGTGTCTTGATCATTCAGTATGAGAAGAATTTGTGTCATATTAGAAAGTATATATTAATGAAACGAGGTTTCTCAAGTTGGAGAAGGTCTAATATCACCAGGATGTGGTTTGAGTCAATTGTCATAAGGTCTTAGGTAGTGTCATGAAGTTTTAAATAAGTCTAGATTTCTTAACAAATAATACTGTACCAAGTTAAAGGTCTTTATCATTATCTAAAGTCAATATCATGTATTTATGAGAGTAGAGATAAATATTGTGAAAGGTATATTCAGAAGAGTTACTTTTTCAAAGTTAGTCCCTTGTTAATGGTCATGTCTAAATGTCAATTTTCTTGAGGACAAGGGTATCTCAGAGTCTGTGAAAACCTCACAAGGTTGATTGATGGTGTATACTCTATTTTCTCATGTATTATGCATGCTCCCAAGGGGAGGTTATTGTATCTCAAAAAAAACCTAAGAGGTTATGCATCAGTTGAACAAGGATAGAGGCTTAAGGGTGCAGAAGTAATGTGAAACAAAATTTATAACTGAAGATCTATCTCTTGAAGCTAAGGTGATTCATGCAAATAGGAGGTTGAAGGCTCAATCTCATAATACACATTATTTTCAAAGGTTGTTGAGGTCATTAAGCTTGGGGGGTATAAAAATTCATCTCTGTTACAGGGAGTAAAATGTCTGAGAAGAGGTAAAATTTTCAAATGTGGAGAACATTCAAAGTGTATTATTTCATCTTGAGAGAAGAAACATGGAAATGCACAAAACATGTCTCAATATATGAAGAATATCAAAGGTATCTTGAAATTTTTCAAGGATTTTGTAACAAGGTGTTTTCCTTAAGACATAGTAAGGCATAGAATTATGAAAGATAGGTACAATTTTATGCATTAATTCTTGACTTTTTAGAGTCTTTGAATACTTTATTAAGGTGCAAGTATGCTCTTGGTACTCAAGTAAGAATTTGATCATTAGTCAAGATTTGATATGTCATTTCTCTAAGAAGATGTTATCAAATCCTATGGTGATTAGATACTTTGTTTTCTTAGAGGTTTGTGCATTATCGGGACTATGAAATTGAGAGTACATGTTCTTTATAATGATTGATGGTCTTCAAGTCATAAGGTGGCTTAATCATGTTGAGAATAGGTCTGTGAAGGGAGAAAATGTACCTCTATAGGTCTAAGAGTGTTTTTGAGAATTGTAATGGTGTTTCTCAGCTTTGGTGACTGTATCATGATATCTCGTAAGAATAAATAAGTGTGCCACAAGTTTGGGAGATGTCTAGAAAGATTAAGAGTATGAGAGTTCTCAAAGGTATTGTATAATCTGTGATAGTTTCTCCACTTCATGTAGATGTCTTAAAGCAGTAAGAGAAAACATTGATCGGGGATGAAGGATATCATGTGTTGGGTTCATGAAATTTGCATATTATTGATCAAGACTTTGGAAATTCAAGGTCATGAAGCATGAAAAATATGGGAAAGGTACAATATCCTACAGGTATATAGAAGTCTTTGGAAGAAAAGGGAGGCATTTTCATGAGTAATATGAGTCTACAAGTAAGTTTTTTACTCTTGTTTTACATTTGAAATGCATCAAGGCATAAAGACTGTAAATGATAAGGTTTCTAGAGACAAAGTGAGGCATCAAGCACAAGTGAGAGATGACAGGGGAATTCACAATGTTCTTATGTCTAAATTGTGCAAGTTGAGTACTATGATAGATATCTACAGGTCTACAGATGCTTTTAAAGATAGGGGGAGTCTTTGATGGATTTGATCCAAGAATTTTAGGTAATGGAATGGTTTATTTCTTTTTTTAAGATAATAAAGGTATCATTGATTCAAGTATGTCCCTATTATGATTTAAGGAAGACATCTATGGTGATTGATTGTTTCAAGTTATATAAGTATGGAATAACTGAGAAAAAAGAGAAAAATATGACCTAGAATACTGTAAGGGGTTACTAAGACAGGGAAAATACTCTAAAGCTTCAAGCAAGGGTCCAAGGGAATATGAATATATTGCTAAAGCTCATCCAAATGTCAAGGTATGACTTGGAAGTTATGTCATCCATTGAAATGGTTATAGTAGTATAGAGGATAGTATATAATTTTCTTGAGTTTGTGCATGAATATTTCATAAGGTTATCATCATGAGACATGCTAAGGAGTTTGTATAAAGAATGACATGTTGCAAAATTATCTTGAATGAATCATTACACCATGAAAAAATAAAAGGAGCTCATACCAGTGTAATATAGCATATTCATGCTCATAGTTTGTCATATACATGATTATGAAGTTCCATCAAGGCAGTAGGAGCTAGGTTGAGCCTTAGATCAAATAGCTAAGATGGTTTGAGTACATTATATAGAAAAATGAAAATTGTTTCCAGATATAATGGCTTGTGGTATTGGTCATTCATTCAAGAAGAATGAATTAGCATGTTTTTGAGGTTGAGAACACTAAAAAGTTGTTTTAGGATAGTGGTAAGCTATTTGATTCTTTCCCATAGCTAGAAATCAAGTTAAGAAACTCAAAAATTGTACTTGCTACTAGAAGAGGATAGTATAAGTCCAGGGGAAGCCATAAAGAGAAGTTTGATGATGTGATTAGATTATAGGGCTTACCAAAGTTGGTCTAAAGCACACTGAAGAAGATATTTAGGGATTTCATTACTAATTTTTGAATGAAGCTAAGGAATAGAAGAAATAATCCAAGTTTAAATAAGACAATCTGAGACAATTCCAAAAATATAGCTAGTATGAGTTGCGTACATTTATCCCAACACTGCTACAATGATTTTACACTTGAAGAAGGAAAAAATAGAGTTTTGTGAAGTCAAACCTTGGTTTTGAGCATGAAATAGACCTAGAGGATGATGCAAAACATGAATTAAAGTGGATATATTCTTAGGGGGAGTTTTATTTAGGTCCATGGATCATCATATGCTGCTAAAGAAGGAAAAGAAATAAAAAGTATTGTTTCGGGAGAGCTATTTGAATATGTCAAGTTTGTGTATTATTTCCATTGTGTCATATTGTGTGTTATCATTTTCCATGTAGTGTCATCATTGTAGCCTTTTTCATAGATGTCAAAGGGGGAGAGAAGCATCAGAAACATGTAAATGAGGTCATGTAGTGTGTGTTTGTCTTATGTTTTTCATCAACGTTTCTGAAGGCGGTTGCCATCAATGACAAAAGGGGAAATTATTGACCATTGTTTATTATTCTTATCATTGATGTCAATTCAATTAATTGAAAAGGGTTTCATGAGGTCATATGATTCTCCATGAGGTGTCAGTCAAAGGTCAAACATGAAGGTTGATTGGTAGTGTCAAAGTTTGGTGATGTTCCATAGTGTCTAGGAATTGTTTCAGGCATGGTGCAAGCATGGATGGTCATGAGTTTAGTATTAAAGTTTTCATGAGGTTAATCATGGTATATATAATGTTTTAAAAGTATTCGTGTGTCTTTGTGTGGTCAACAAGGTCTGTTCATGTGAAATCATGGGTTGTAACAGTCGTTTTAGGCCTATTCCTAGCCCTGGAACATTGAGAATGGTATAAAAGAATGAGTTTTTGGTTCTAACCAGTCATGGTGAAGCATGGTAGAATCATGGTGATGGTATATAGGGAATGTGTGGTGATTTTCATGTCATTATTTAGAGTTATAGTGCATGTTTGTGGTCCTTGGGAAGCAAGAAGGTGGAGAACATACAAGTTGGAATAGGTAAGTCTTAATGGATAGAGATTTTTAGACTTATTTAGACTAGATGATAAGAATTTATAGTTAGAGGATGTTTTCATAATGCTTCATGGAAATTTTGAGGTCATTCTGAAGATTGTTTTTAAAGTTACATTAGTTTTGGTAAAACTGGGTGTTCTAGAGTGTGTTTTTGAGCTAAATGTTGACCTTTTGATGTTTGTTTGAACTGTATGCTTTGCATGGAACCCAGAGAATTTGGAGGATGTTTTTCATGGAACTAAAAAGGTTATTAAAAATTAATGAGGTGGTTTGATCATCATGTTTTTATGAATGATCATTAAGAAGATAAGTTTCTTTGAAACCCTAGCTAAAAGTTACTTGGAGAAAGTTGAGTATACTGAATCAATTTTTATTCCTTTTTCCAAAGTGATGATTCGAGGTTGTAGAGGAATCCTCCAAATTTCTAGAAAGGTATATTAGAACATGTGACAATAAGTGAGCCCCACCTAAAAATTCTTTTTTTTGAAGACCTTCATTCTATGGAAAATTTCTCCAAAGAAGGTCATGAATAATTTGACATTGTTTTTAGCCCTGGAGTAGTTCTAGATGTGCATGATAGTTTCAAATCGTGGTTCAGATTATAAATTTTTTTTTTTTTCCCTATTTATAAAGACACATTTTTGGGGTGGTTTGGAGCAATTGGTGGTAAAAATGGAATTGCATGAGCTATATGTGGAGTTAGAACTTGATTCAAGTTGTGTTTGTAGACACTAAATTATGCACTTTGGGTAAATTTGTAGGTCCTTATCACATACCACTATTTATATGATTCATAATTGAGAAAATTACTAATTGACCACTATATTTGGCCTCTTTGCTTTATTTTATTTTCCTTCTTGGTCTTACACACCTTCTTGCCTAGTTTGACTTTCGAAACTTCAATTTTTCTGAGTCTAGACACTAGCGCCTAGCCAAGACATCAACGTCAGTCCCCTCTGGGTGCTCCCTACCTCTTTATATATTACTCATATATTTTGGGTCCTTTCTAGATTTTGGGCATATTTATTCCTTATGGGTTGGCCTTTTAGCTATTAATTATGAAATTCAAATAAGGGAATCATATAAATACATGTAGTGACCCTTCTGAGACACTGAAAAACGCACCAAACGTGACTGAAAATTTCAAGGTAAATTTTTTTTTTTGCAGTGTTTAGTTAATACTAATACATCTTTTATAACCTTTCCTGATAATTACTAATTTTATACTATTTTAATTTACCCAATTAAATGAATTATTAGCCTAAACCCGATTTTAATTATTTACTTATCCTTTAAATTTGTACAGCTTAAATACCTCTTTCCTTTTAATTAGAATTTGTCATGTGAACAATAATCTACTCATTTTTAAATATAATTAATTTCCCCTTGGATAAATTTACCCACAACCCTTTCTTAAATTATTTAACCCATCACACCCTTCCTCTTTGCTATAATTCCCATTAAAACCCATGACTAAAAAGAAAGGAGGATTTAATAATAACCCTAGGATTAAATTCATCCTGGCCCTTGGTTTTGGAAAAAGCCCTAAAATTTTTGCCCTAATCCTTTAATGGCCTTTTTTCTTCTCTTTCTCTTGTTTCTTTCTCTCATTTTGTTTTCTTTTCCTTTGTGCAGGTGGTTAGAGAGAAACTATGGAGACTATTTTTATTATTATTATTTTTTTGCAATAATCGTGTTGTATTAACCTTTGTTATGGAGTAAATATATATATACAAATATTTCTATTTACTGTTAAAATGTGAAAAGAGAGGGGCGGATTTATTTTTGTTATAGGGGAAGGATGTGAAGGGGGCTGCATGGAAGAGAGGGTCGTGGTGGGGGAAGGTGCAGCAGAGGGAGGGCGTAAAGGTGCACGGGGAGGCACGAGGAGGAGGGTCGCGGCAGGACGGGAGGTGCGTGGAGAGGGGGGGTGGTTGGACATGGCAGCGGGCATGGTTGGGCACGGTAGGCAACAAATGGAGGCTACAGGGTTTGTGGGGGTAGTGCCCCCACCGTGGGACAGTGCAGGGGTGGGGGGTATTGGCCACCCCCACCTGCATTCAGTTATTTTTTTTATTTTTATTTTTATTTTTGTTTTAAAAAAATGTGAATCATAAACATATATAATAACATATATGTAACTCAGATTATATACATAACTCCAGTTTTTAACATATACATATCATATATATATATATATATATATATATATATATTATCTTATTTCAGATAAACAAGGAACAAAAAAATAATAATTGCATTAAACACTTATAAAACTTCACGAGTTTTCTTATAGCAACAAAATCATTGCATTTAACATTATATAACTACGAGTTTTCTTATATATATAATATGATATATATATATATATATTTAAATTTCTTTATTTTTATTTTTTAATTCTAACTCTGGTATATATACCTATATTTATTTATTTATTTGTTTGTTTTTGTACACGAATAAGCGGATTTCAATTTAAAATAAATACCAGTTTTAACCTTATCATTTATACAAAATGGGTTGTACGTTCCTCACTATTCATATTTCAATGATTATCATATTGTTATAAGAAAAACATAAGAATTTTTTTAAAAGATATAAAAAAAAACTAATTGCTGATAAATTTTGCAAAGGAGTATACGATACAAAAAAAAAATTGATAAAATATGTAAAGCTTGCAACAAAGAAATACAATGCTTTTCAAATGCGATGCAAAGGAAATTATATTTTTTGTTGTCAAATAAATATCCCAACTACAAGCATGATAAGGGAATGTAACAAGAATGCTTCTACTAAATGTATTTTAAAGAAGAATAATATATCATTATTTTACAAATCTTCTTTTGCACAAACTTCTCTATAACTCAATACTTCATACAAGCATGCTAAATATACAAGGCAAAAATCCAACAAAATTTCTTTCCAAGGTTGGAACAAAGTCTTCAAATACAAGGGCTTCCAATCTTACAAGGAGGATACTTTACAAAAAAATGAACACTCTTCAAATAGCCATAGTTTAGAGTCACAAAGATAGGAATGCCAACAAAATGAAGGAGACAATGAGCACCAAGATGACAAGAGATTCCAATCTTGAGATACATCCTTCATGCCTTCAAGAGATCCAACAAGGAGAAGGAGCTTGTTTGCCACCCAACCATAGGCATCATCACATGCCTTTCCCAAGGTTGGGATGCATGCTAGCCTCCCCCAAGCCCATGGGAAAGAGGACAACAACCACATCTTGCACAAGAAGAGGTGAAACAACAATGATACAAGCACACAAAAAATAGGACAAACACAAAACAAGACTCCAAAATTTACAAGGAGGAGAACCCATGTTCTTCCTCAAAAGTGGGGAAGAGAGGAGAAAGTTCTCCAAAAGTTATATTCCAAAATGCTTGCACAAAGCAAAATTTTCCTTACCCTCCTTATTGCTCCTAAATTTAATCAAAATCCTCCTTATTCCTCCACTCTTTCTCCAAGTCCTTCTTGGAAGGATTTTCAAACCCCAAAGGGGTTTCCTTACCAAGAATGGGGAAGGAGATTCAAGCCAAATGAATCAACTTCCCCACCTCAACCATTGAGGGGAAACACTAAGACCCTACAAGGCTTGACCATCAAGCCTTGAGGATTGAGAGGGAAAATTCCCTCTCTCTTCCCCCCACACTCCAAAACCCCATCATGCCATATGATGGAGGGAGTAAAAACAAACAAATAACCAAATAACAAAATCATGCAACCCATCTAACAACTAAGATAATTGCAACACAAGAAAAATACATAAGAGCCTACCTCAAGGAAAGCTCTCCAAAAAGCTTTCCAACTTCAAGTTTCTCCACTCTTGACTCACGCAAATCACAAGCTCCAAATCACCCAAGCATCCAAGCAAGAAGTTCCAAAAAAAAGTCCCTCTCTTTTCCTATGAATGGGAATTTGAAGAGGAGCAAGAAAGCATCCTCACAAATGAGGGGGTGACATGTGTCACCCCTCTCCCTCATCAAGGTCAAAGATGCCAAAATAAAAGAGAGAAAGGGTAAAATTATCTTTTTGCCCTCTTCTCCCAAAATCCCCTAAATGTTAGCAAGACAAAATAAGTGAAACTTTTAATAAGCACTCAAATCCACATCCCTTACATGGATGTGACCAAACAAGAGGTAAAAAGGGAGGGAAAACTCCCTCTAGCCTTGAAAATAAGCCCCCCTACCCATTAGGTAGGTTCCAAGGGCTCATTTTTGTGTTAGGGGAACTCCCAAGCTATAAAGGGGTCCCCAAAAATGCCCAAAATACCCTAATTTCGGGTTTTGCATTTTTGGCACAAGGGTAGAGGGTGTGGGGACCACCCAAGGGTCTCACATGTGACCCTAAACCCTTGTGATTAAGTGACTCAATAAACAAAATCAACAATTTAAATGAAAGTGGAATTATTAACTCCCAAAACAAGTTTACAACTTCACTAGTAACCCTAAACAAAATTAATAATTCAAAGCACAATACATTACATAAATTGGGGTCACTCATAGTGCCCAAAATAATAATCTCCTATACTAAGGCTTCACACAATGAACATGGCTAGGACTCAGCCCGTGGGCTACTTGTGCAAGATTGAGTAGCTGGCCTGAATCCCACATTCTCCTGTAAATCTATCACCTACACACTCATTGCACACATTAACCGCACCTATCTGTTACAATATAATTCAATGACATAGTAAGATATCAATGCATTCTAAACTAACCTAACATCCTACTGAAATCAAGATGCGACAACGTGCACAATTATACTCAATATTCCAAAAGTTAGATAAGATGATACATGACATATAACCATAGAATTCCACATGCCAAAACTATCCATTATTATAATTATGTTCCAAACACAGTATCATATCCATTATTATCCATGACATTATAAGAAAATACAACAATATAGAAATTAAGCTAAATTAGCGCTATACGCCTAAATGTCCACACATGTCTAATAAGATCAAATATCTAAATATAATTTTCAAGATATAACCAATGTCAAAACATGTCTATGAGAAAAGAAACAACAAGCTACTGAGCTATAAAAAGTGTGGGCACTACATCCCCCTCTACTAAAATTAGACTTCCTCCTGGAAGTCACTGAAAGAGATAGGGATATCTAGCCCTCAAAGGTATCGCATCCTCCCAACTAGTTGTTGTCTCATTATACCGGTCCCACTGTACTCTAACCTGGTCTAAGTCTCGACCCTAAAGGGCCAACCTCCAGTGCTCCAGTATGTGTACATGCTCCAATCTCCACTTTCCTCCGTCCTCTACCTATAATGTCGACCAATCCAAAACATGAGAAGCATTAGGTACATATCTACATAGTACAGAAACATGGAAAACATCGTGGGCCTGTGCAAGGTGTGGTGGCAAAGCTAGGTGATAGGTAACTAGACTGATGACCTCTAAAATATCAAAAGGCCCCACAAAAAGAGGCGATAGCTTAGAACCGTTTCCATAACGGATAGGACTCTTATGCGTATGAACCCTCAAGAAGACTTTGTCACCCACTGAGAAGTGACGATCAATCCTCTTGGTGTCTGCATACTCCTTTTGGCATGCTCTGGCCTACTCAAGACGCTGTCTAATCAGAACAACCTGCTGCTCTAAATCCTGAAGGTAGGCTGGTCCCAGAATAATCCTGTCATCTAGTCTATCCCAACTCAAAGGTGTCCTGCAAGGTCATCCATACAAAGCTTGGTAAGGAGCCATACCAATGGAACTATGATAGTTGTTGTAGGAAAACTCAACTAAATGCAAACAATCTTCCCATTTCTCTGCTGATCCATGACATACATTCTCAACATGTCCTCCAACACCTGATTAACCCTCTCTGTCTACCCATCTGTCTCTGGATGATAAGCTGAACTGAAATTGATCTGAGTACCCAGAGCGGCCTGAAAAGAAGTCCAGAAAACTGAAGTGTAGATAGTATCCCTGTCATTTATGATGGTCTTCGGAATCCCATGCAACCTAACAATGTCCTCCATAAACACTTTAGCAATGGCCTGTGCATTATAGGTGACCTTGGTTGGCAAGAAGTGTGCAACCTTGGTCAACTTATCCACGGTAACCATAATGGCATCATGATGATAAGAAGACATAGGAAGTCTGACTATGAAATCCATGGAAATCACATCCCATTTCCACTCGGGAATATCATGGGGGTGTAAAAGTCCTACGGGATGAGAATGCTCTGCCTTGACCCTCTAGCACTCAAGGTAATGTGTAACAAAATATGCTATGTCCCATCGAAGACCTGGCCAATAATATAACTCCCTCAGATCAGCATGCATTTTCTTCACTCATGGATGTGCCGCATATGGGGCTCGATGAGCCTCTAAGAGGATGAAGCTACGCAGATCACCTGACTTAGGCATGTAGATGCACCTGTGGAACCGAAGCAAACCATCTGTCTCTAAAACACACCCAGAATATCTACCCTCTAAAGAACCCTGTGACTCTAACATCTATCTAGCTCCCTCATAAAATCTGTCCTCTGGAAGGTGCTCAAGGATCCTACCTCTCAAATCTGACTGAAGTGTCAAGGAAGCAAGCACATGTCATCATCTACTAAGTGCATCTGCAACAACATTTTCTTTTCCTTTGATGTACTGAACCTCCATGTCATAATCACATAGGAACTCCATCCAACGTTGTTGACGAGCGTTGAGGTTCAGCTGTGAGAAAATATGTTGCAAACTCTGATGATCTGTCCTCAAAATGAAAGGCCTACCCAAAAGGAAATGTCACCAATGAACCAGAGCATGAACAACTACTGCAAGCTCCAAGTCATGGGTAGGATAATTAATTTCATAGTCTTTGAGCCTATGAGACTCAAAAGAAATAACTCGATGCTCCTGCATAAGAACTACCCCCAAACCCTCTAGTGATGCATCAGTACAAACAACAAAATCCTCTGTCGGGTCTGGGACTGCTAAGATGGGAACCATGGTTAACCTTTCCTTAAGCAACTGAAAGGCTTGCTCACATTTCTCTGACCAATCAAACTTCTTCCCTTTCCTCTGAAGAGAAGTAATAGGGTGAGCAATCCTAGAAAATTCCTGTACGAACATGCGGTAATACCCTGCCAAACCCATGAAACTTCTTACCTCAGTAACTGATGTGGGTGTTGGCCAGTCCAAGATAGCCTGTATCTTAGAGGGATCTACGAGGATACCCTCACCTGAAATGATATGACCCAAGTACTGAATCTCTATCTGAAAGAAGCTGAATTTTTCCAAGTTCCCATATAACTTCTGATCTCTCAAAACCTGAAGTACCTGTCTCAAATGCTCCTCATGTTCCTCCTCGGAATGAGAATATATGAATATGTCATCAAGGAATGCTAAGACAAAGTGATCCAAAAATGTCTTGAATACACCATTCATGAGGCTCATGAAGACAGCTGGGGCATTGGTCAAACCAAATGGAACCACTGTGAACTCATAATGCCCATAACGTGTCTGAAAAGTTGTCTTATGAATGTCTGCATCTGAAATGTGCAACTGATGATATCCTGACTTGAGATCAATTTTGGAGAACACTCTCACTCCCTGCATCTGATCAAACAAGTCATCAATCCTAGGGAGTGGATAATGGTTCTTTATTGTGACTTTGTTGAGCTGCCTGAAGTCTACACAAAGCTTGAGAGAACCATCCTTCTTCTTCACAAATATGACTAGTGCTCCCCAAGGAGATACACTAGGGCGAATGAGACCCTTATCCAACAACTCCTCTAACTGAATCTTGAGCTCATGAAGTTCTGGGGTCATCATCCGATAAGGTTCCCTAGAAACTGGTGCTGATCCAGGTACTAAATCAATGGTGAAATCCACCTCTTTGCGGGGTGGTAACCCTGGAAGCTCACCTGGAAACACATCTGCATACTCCCTCAAAACTACATGATCATCTAAGGGTGAATGCTCTGGAATACTCTCAGATCGATCACTGATGGTAATAGCAAACAACTGACACCCCTTGCACATGCTCTGCTTGAGTTGCTTAGCTGATATCATGCGCAAGGAGATAGGCCTCTGCATCCCTGATATAATAACTGCACTCCCAAGATCATCCTAACACTCACTGACCTTATTTCTGCAATCCACCTTAGCTCGATGAGCCTCTAGCCAATACATACCCAAAACTACCTAATAGGAACCTAGAGGGATAACTCTGAGGTCAAGAGTAGTGGAGAAGGCTCCTAAATCAAGTACGTAACTCTCCACATACGAGTCCACAGTGAGTTTGGCCCCAGAGGCCAACTCAACCTGCCAACTATCTGGTTGCCTAGCCACCACTAGCCCACACTGGTCCACTATAGAAGGTGATATAAAGGAATCTGAAGCACCTGAATCAAAAAGTACTGAGACAGAAATACCCCTGATAGTACATGTCATCTCAATGACTGTGGCTTGATGCTCGGCCTAGCGGTTGTCAATTGTTGCATATACATGATGAGCGCGTCCTACATCACCCACCATCTACTTGGATCTAGCAGCTCTCTATGCATCCATGGTATTGGGTTTGTGTAGGCACATACACACATAGTGATCTGGAGATCCACAAATAAAACATCTTACTGTACCCCTCTAAGATGGGGTCCCTCCTGTACTCTGGTGTACTGATCCTGCCAGTCCAACCCTAGCAGACTGCTGTGTGCGAGCTAGCTGTGCCTACTGAGTGCCCTACCTCCTATCTCTGGCTCCACCAAAACCTCCTCTAGAAACACCTCTCTGAAATCCCTGTGTCTATCTAGCCCCCTGCTGCGGGTGGCCCTGCTGTTGTGTCTGTCGCTGCGGGTGTGGTGGAGCCCTCGTGGCTGCTGGTGGAGGCCAAAATCCTCCTCTAGGGGGTGGTGCAGTACCTCATGACCTCTGACTCTGAAAGGCCTGTATCCTCTCCTGAAACTTGCTCTTGTTTCTATCACGGTGCTCCTGTGCCTTGGTCCTGTTCTCCTCAGCTAAGTAGGCCTTCTCAACAACCTTCTCAAGTGTGGGAGGAGATAACATCCTAACTGCTCCTGCTATATCTGCATTAAGCCCTCGAATAAACCTATTAACCTGTAATTTCTCATCTTGCAGGTAGTCCACATACTGTAGAAGATCCAGGAACCTACTCTCATACTACGTTATTGTGCCAGATCCCTGTCGTAAGTCGTGAAACTCATCGATCCTCTTCTACACAAAATGCTCTAACATATAACGAGCCCTGAAATGCTCCTCGAACATCTCCCAAGTCACTGTCTCTCGAGTCAGATGGAGCTTCCGCTCCTCATTCCTCCACCAAACACCTGCTGCATCTCGGAGGAGGTGTATAGCGAACCTCGCCTTGACGTTTCTCTCGTAAGAGTGTAAGCCAAAGCAACTATCCAAGCTAAGGAGCCATGACTCAGCCCCAAAGCCATCTGTAGAGCCGGTGTAGGTGGGTGGCTACAAGCAAAGAAGATCCCTGATCACACTGCTTATATCTCAATCTCGGCGATGTGGTCCAACAGGAAAAGGGGGTCGCCTATCCTCGAATGGTCCCTCGAGACTGTGCGAGCAGCTGCGAAGGAACGAGGCTACCCTCTCGTGATGAATGGAAAGGCTACGTGACCTCTCCCACCTTGGTGTATCGTGCTCTGGTGGCTCTGAATGCATGTCCTTGCCTATCGGCTCCTCATCTCCCAATGGTGTCTCCACTCTCATCTCCTACAGTGGTGGTAGACGCTACTCTACAACGCCTATCAGATGGTGTAAGGCCTCTAATATCCGAGGTCCAAATTCGGGTGTCGGCTGCTCCCGCGTAGGTGCACTACGCCCCATGCCTCTAGCTGATCGACCTTGCTTGGGCACCATCCTATGCACGAGGTGAGTGAGAAATTTATTAATTTAAAATTTAATGGTTGTGGATGATTTATTTTAATTGTTTATTTTTATTCATTTAGTTAATTTTGTGTTGTTAAAATTACCATTAACTATTTTAATTAGTTACCCAGTGATCCGCGAGTGCGAACCTCAAGCTCTGATACCAACTGTAGTGCCCCTTATGGGACACCGAAAAATGCACCAAACGTGACTGAAAATTTCAGGGTAAATTTTTTTTTTGAAGTGTTTAGTTAATACTAATACATCTTTTATAACCTTTCCTGATAATTACTAATTTTATACTATTTTAATTTACCCAATTAAATGAATTATTAGCCTAAACCCGATTTTAATTGTTTACTTATCGGCTTTAAATTTGTACACCTTAAATACCTCTTTCCTTTTTAATTAGAATTTGTCATGGGAACAATAATCTACTCATTTTTAAATATAATTAATTTCCCCTTGCATAAATTTACTCCACAACCCCTTCTTAAATTATTTAACCCAGTCACACCCTTCCTCTTTACTATAATTCCCATTATGACTAAACAATAGAAAGGAGGATTTAATAATAACCCTAGGATCTGAAATTCATCTTGGCCCTTGGTTTTGGAAATTTGCCCTAAAAATTTGCCTTTAATCCTCTAATGGTCTTTTCCTTCTCTTTCTCATGTTATCTCTTCTCTCATTTTGTTTTTGTTGTGGCTCTTGAATGTACAGGTTTGTTTGTTTGGATTCATGGAGATTTCCATGGAATTACTATTATGGTTTGTTAGTTTGTTAAATTATTCAACTTTAAAACCAATGCATCTATATCTGTATATCTATGTTTGGTATTCAAGGGTGGCTAGGGTTGCTTAAAGGGGAGAGGAGCCCCTTTTTTTGTGTAAAATATATATATATATATATATTTCCTATTTACTGTTATTTTTATGTTGAATGAATCCATGATATTTATTGTTTGTTGTAAGTGCTAGGAAGAAGGGTGTTTTGATCTTAGGGAAGACAGTGGACGGAGAGGGTAGCTGTGAGTGGGTGGAAGCAGGCTGCAACAGTGGAGGGCGGAGTGGTGCACAGGGAGGCATGAGGAAGGTAGGTGTATGCTGAGGGGGGGGTGGGAGGCCTGCGAGACAGGGGCAATACAGGGTAGGTTGGGCGTCGACAGGGAGGTGCCGTTAGGCGTGGGCAGCGATTAGGGAGGCTGTACAGGGTTTTGTGGGGGGGGAGGTCCATGGGGGCAGCGTCCAAGGACGGGGCGACAGTTACAGGGGTGGGGGGGTTCGCCCCCCCCCCCCCACTTGCATTCAGTTATTATTTTTTCTAATTTTTGTTTTTGTTTTAAACTGTGCAGGGGTGAGGGCATAAACATACCCCCCCCCCCCAAATAACGATTTTTTTTGTAACTGAATGAATATACCCTTTTTTTTGGTTTTTAACATTCGTTTACATATACAATATTATATTATATTATATATATATATTATATTAAATATATATATATATGTGTGTATAGTATATATATATATATATATATATATATATATCATATATATATATATATTTATACTATATTTTCATATAATACAAGGAATATAACTAAGATATGTATAATGTGTGTGTGTAATGTACACTGTGTACACACACTGTCATGTAGTGTGTTGTTGTAGCAATAAGTGATGTGTGTACAGCTGCATATATATAAATATACCACATGTGTATAAATGTAGTGTGTGTGTATTTCTCTTTTTTATTAAAACTCTGGTAAGATACCTATATTCCATTTATTTATTATGTAATGCATTTTCTACACAAAGCTGAATAAGGCTAATTTCAATCTTAAAATAAACATACAGATTTTAACCTTATGATTTATACAAAATGAATTGATATACGTTCCTCAACTATTCAAATTTCAATGGAAAGTAAACATATTTTCCATAAGGAAAAACATAAGAATTTTTTAAAAGAAATTTGCAAATAGAAAATCAAGCTGATTGTTAATAAATTTTGCAAAGACAGTCATACGTATTCATGAGAAGAATGCAAGACTATTCATAAAATTATGTACCAAGCTTGCAACAAGAGGGAAAAACTTGTGCCTTTCAAATGCAATGCAAAAGAATTTATTTTATTTTTTTCAAATAATGATTCCCAACTACACGCATGCATAAGGGAATGTAACAAGAATGCTTCTACTAAATGTATAGTTTAAAGAAGAATAATATATCATTATTTTAAGAAAACAACAAATCTTCTTTTGTACAAACTTCTCAATAACTCAATACTTCATACAAGCATGCTAAATATATCAAGGCAACAATCCAACAAAATTTCTTTTCAAGACTTGGAAGAAAGTCTTCAAATACAAGGGCTTCCAATCTTACATCTTCACAAGGAGGATACTTTACAAAAAAATGAACACTCTTCAAATAGCCATAATCAAGTGGTTACAATACAGAGGAATGTTTCAACAAACATTAGAGAAGACAATGAAAAACACTCAAAATGTCTCCAAGATTCCAAGCTTTGAGCTCCAACCTTCATGCCTTCAAAAAAAAATCCAACAACGAGAAAAAAAGTTTGTTTGCCACCCAACAATAGGCATCATTGCATGGGTCTCCCAAGGTTGGGATGCATGCTAGCCTCCCCCAAGCCCATGGGAAAGAGGAAAACTAACCAAATCTTGCACAAGATGAAGGGTGCAACGATCAATGATGCAAGCACACCAAAAAAAATAAAACAAAAACAAAACAAGACTCCAAACTTTACAAGGATGAGAGCCCATGTTCATCTTCAAAAGTGGGGAAGAGAGGAGAAAGTTCTCCAAAAATTATATTCCAAAATGCTTGCTCAAAGCAAAAATCTCCCTACCCTCCTTATTTCTCCTAAATTCCAACAAAATCCTCCTTATTCCTCCACCATTTCTCTAAGTCCTTCTTGGAAGGATTTTCAAACCCAAATGGGTTTCCTTACTAAGAATGAGGAAAGAGATTCAAGCCAAATGAATCAACTTCCCCACCTCAACCATTGAGGGGAAAACCATAAGATCCTTCAAGGCATGTACCATCAAGCCTTGAGGATTGAGAAGGAAAAATTTCCTCTCGCTTCCCCCACAAATCCAAAACTCCATCATGCCATATGATGGAGGGAGTAAAACAAACAAACAACAACCAAAAGCTACATACAACAAAAACAACTTTCAACACCCAATCTAGCACCAAAAAAGGAAAACAACACAAACAAAGACATAAGATCCTACCTTAAAGAAAGCTCCCCAAAAATCTCTCCAACTTCAAATTTCTCCACACCTTGACTCAAGAAAATCTCCAAGCTCCAAAATCACACAAGCATCCCAAGCAAGAAGTTCCCAAAAAAAAAGTCTCTCTCATTTCCCATGGATGGGAATTTGAAGAAGAGTAAGCAAGCATCCTCACAAATGAGGGGGTGACATGTGTCACCCCTCTCCCTCATCAAGGTCAAAGATGCCAAAACAAAAGAGAGAAAGGATAAAATTATCTTTTTACCCTCTTCTCCCAAATTCCCCTAAATGTTAGCAAGACAAAACTAGTGGAACTTTTGATAAACACTCAAATCCACATCGCTTACATGGATGTCACTAAAAAAGAGGTAAAAAGGGAGGGAAAAATCCCTCTAGCCTTGAAAATAAGTCCCCCTACCCATTAGGTAGGGTCCAATGGCTCATTTTTGTGTTAGGGGAACTCCCAAGCTACAAATGGGTCCCCAAAAATGCCTAAAATAACCTAATTTCGGGTTTTGCATTTTTGGCACAAGGGTAGAGGGTGTGGGGACCACCCAAGGGTCTCACATGTGACCCTAAACCCTTGTGATTAAGTGACTCAATAAACAAAATCAACAATTTAAATGAAAGTGGAATTATTAACTCCCAAAACAAGTTTACAACTTCACTCGTAACCCTAAACAAAATTAATAATTCAAAGCACAATACATTACATAAATTGGGGTCACTCATAGTGCCCAAAATAAAAATCTCCTATACTAAGGCTTCACACAATGAATATGGCTAGGACTCAGCTCGTGGGCTACTTGTGCAAGATTGAGTAGCTGGCCTGAATCCCACATTCTCCTGTAAACCTATCACCTACACACTCATTGCACACATTAACTGCGCCTATCTGATACAATATAATTCAATGACATAGTAAGATATCAATGCATTCTAAACTAACCTAACATCCTACTGAACTCAAGATGCGACAACGTGCACAATTATACTCAATATTCCAAAAGTTAGATAAGATGATACGTGACATATAACCATAGAATTCCACATGCAACAACTATCCATTATTATAATTATGTTTCAAACACAGCATCATATCCATTAGTATCCATGACATTATAAGAAAATGCGACAATATATAAATTAAGCTAAATTGGCGCTATACGCCTAAATGTCCACACATGTCTAATAAGATCAAATATCTAAATATAATGTCCCATATCTAACCAATCACTGTCAAAACATGTCTATGAGCAAAGAAACAACAAGCTACTAAGCTATAAACAGTGTGGGCACTACAATACAACTCTATGTGACCATAATAGAAGACCAAACACTAAGCATTTACTATCACCATTTAACTTTTCATCGAAGAGCATTCTAAGAGAATTCAAGCATCCATCTAGCTTCACACAAGGGACAAGGGACTATCATTTCTGTATAGACGCATAGGAGGGGAAGTTCATTTTTCCATGCACACATTTATCCACATCTTCTACATCTAGCTATTACTTGTTATCAAGTGTCACTTGCATAAGAGCCACCTAGGGAACGATTCTATGCGGGCACGCACACACACACGCGCGCGCGCGCGCGCACGTACACACACACGTGCACACACACACACACACACAGAACTACATGGATTCTAAAATGTATTGTAGTTCTTGGATCATAATTTCACTCAATCGGGTGACCGTCGGGGTCATTCTGACTCCCCATTTTCATCTTTTTATTTTTAGGATTTGATGTGTTTTGGGGTTTGTAGGTTTTCTTTCTCTTTTTAGGTTTCAGGAAAATTTGGTGATCAAGAAGCAAAGTACAGGTAACCCAAAAAAAATATTAGAAAACATCTTGTGACCCTATGAAGATCATTTTCTAAGGCTCTAAGCAGTCACCGGCACCAAGAGGAGGTCTACAGTGACCATGACCTAGTCCAGGAGCCCTAGTCCCAGTATTTCTAGCTTTTGCACAATTTTATATGCTCGGTTGCAAAAATTTTCCTTCCTATTTCATCATTTACCTATCTCCACACATCTTTGTATTTATTTTGAATCAACTGATTATTATATCCCTTCATTTGCAACTAGGGTTTCATATTTTCTAGCTTACTTGGTTAGGTCAAATTTGTACTTTAATTATTTATATCTACGTTGTTACATAATTAAGATTTTATCATTTATTTTCCAATATTTTTTTAATTAGTGTTATGATCCTAGTTCAGATATATTTCCAATGCTATATCAATTTTTTTTATAAGGTATGAGCAATTTATGACATGATCTTTGAAGGTCAAATATGGAGGATGATTGGTGTACAAGGGTCTCAAGTAACTTTATGAAGAAAGGTGATAGTTATAAGTTTTTAATGCTTGTTGAAGGTTTATGAGTGCTTAGAAAACATGTCTAAGAGTTTTCCATGTTTTTTTTAATCTTGGAAATTATTTTTGAGGTGGTGGAGAAAGTTGAGCTCAAGCTTAGTTCTTGAGTCTTAAGAGGATAAAGGAGTAGTTTCAGATATGGACCTAGTTGAAGGCCTTACACTTAGATTTGAAAGAAAATATAAGGTTTTATGGAAAGTATATTTAGATTTATTTCCAATGGTATATTTTTTGTCTCATATTGATGATATTTGTTAATTCATCCAGCTCAATTTGTGAAATAGAAGATTTCTTGTTTCTCAGGAAAGGATTGCTTTTGTTGAAAGAATGAGGTAGAAGAGGCATGTGATGGATTAGTTGACACTTACTATAAATTTGACAGTGAAGAGGGAATAATTTTTTCCCTATTTAATTCATTTATAGGTCTTGAAAGTGACAACAAGGATGTAAACTAGTTGAGTTAGTAAAACTGCTTTCTGGGTAGCTCAATTTGGTGAAGAGGAAAGTTGTTGTGGTTTACACATATGGATGTTTCATGAGATATAGCATGAATGGATGTGATCTACACGTCAGGTTGATTCCAATTATTGGTTTCATTCCATATTTTATATGTTCTTTGGTGGTATTGAGGCCCAAAGGTGGAGATAGGGTCCTCGAAACAACTGTTTTGTGAAGGATATAAGCCTTCTTGATAGAGTTGTGTGATATTCAATTGGTGCAAGAAAATTTACAACCATGGATGGTGTTTTATGTCATATTTGACATGTTTGGTGAATTTGGGATCTTGAATAATCATAGTTATGGTGTTTTTGGTGTTTTCTCATCCAGGTGATGGGGTTTTGAGTTATTTTTGAGCTTGTTGAGTGTATTTGGGCATGAACGACCTACATGGTTCCACTTGATGAATGTTTATAAGTGTGTGGTTATATTTTTATGTTTAAATGGTGAATATAATGGGTTAAGACTGACCTATATTGTGTTTGAAAGAAGATAAGCATATAAAAGTGATGTTTTGAGTTTGTTTTTGAACTAGTTCTCTTAGAGGGAAAAGTGTAACCCAAGTAGAAGTGTGTAATAGGTATGGTTGCATGAATTAAGAGATGAGGATGTTGGAAAAAAAATTGAGGAATGATATATAGCATGCGTGTAAGGTTTTCAAGCCAAGACAAGTCCAAGAAGAAGAACAAAGAGTGAGTTGAAGGAATGAGGGTTTGAAGGTGTATGTGTGAGCTAAAATTATGATCTCCATCAGTTTTGGGAGAAAAAAAATCTGATATATTCATCTTTAGATGGTTTAGTTAGTGATTTATCATATTAGGGGGTTGTAGCCTCCTTATAGAGTGGGTATTTCACTAAATTAGGGGTTGGTGTTCCTTGTGAAGTTGGTGTTTCACTAAAAATTTTTACTTTGTGTAATATAAGAAGATTTTCAGTGTGTTGTATTCCCCATGAGGGTTTCTCACTTACGTATGATGTTTATGTGTTTTGTATTTTCATTATGCTTTTGTGATTGAATTTTGAATATCTTACTAAGATCACATGGCTATGAATGATGTATGGACAACTTAAATGATGAATGTATGGTTTGGAAAATGAAGTAAAAATTATTATAGGAGTGATTCACCCCCACCGCTCTCAGTCCATTGTGCTTCCAAAATATTTTTCATAGTGTATCCAACGTCATCGTGGTTTATTAAATCTGGTGCCTCACACCACAAGGGTTCCTCACAAGTTCATCTTTATTCCGTGGAGCCATGTAATTTATCCTCTATCACAAGAGGTGATGACACCTCTATAGCAGTTGTAGGGAGTGGATCATTTGAAGTAAATTGTGGAACATTCAATAGTATTTTTGGTGTTCCAAAACTTTCCACCAATTTTTTATCATTGTACCATATCACTCACATTGAGAAGGGCATGATGATTAATTTTAACCCAAATTCAGTTAGCATCGAAGAGCTACATAGTAGTAATACACTGAAAAGGGAAGGGTAAATCACCAAGCATGGTTATATAACTTCTCTCATTTTACTATCGACACTTCTCTAACTGCATTTTTAACTCACTATGATGGGGTTGGAAAACTATGGCATGAGTGATTTGGACACCTTAACTATTGCTACTTGGAAGAATTGAGCAAACATAATATGGTTGAAAGCTTCCCTAAAGTTATTTTTTTCTAAAGGTATTTGTGAGAGATGCACCTTTGGGAAGCATCCAGAAGAGATATTTGACAAAGGAAAAGCTTGGAGAGCTACACAGGTATTGGAGTTGGTACACAGGGATATATAATAGCCATTTCCCAAGCCTTCCTTCACCATGGCATGATACATTCTCACCTTCATAAACAATTTCTCTAGGTACACTTGTGTATACTTCCTTCATCATAAGTCATATGTTTGAAAAAAAATTATCAAATTCAATGCTCTCATAGAGAAACTATCATGGAAATTCATCAAGATTATGTAGATAAATAATCATGGGGAGTATGTCACTAATATGTTTGAGTAGTTCTGCACTACACAAGGGATTAAGTTACAACAAATAGTTTCATATAGTCCTTCACAAAATGGAGTTGCATAATTAAAGAACAAGTTATTGAAATATATGGCCAATTGTATACTTCACTCTAAATCACTAGAACCAAAATATTGTATTGAAGCTATTAATTGTATGAATTACATCAAAAACCATGTCCCTTACAAATCCTTGAAAGGAGTCACTCCTTTTGAAGCTTTACATTGTTGGAAACTATTGGTTAACTTCAAGATCATTGGGTCTCTAGTTATGGCTCACATCCCTAAAATTAAATGTGAGGCTATAGAAGCTCGGAGTCGGCCTTACATCTTTATGTGATACCCAAATGGTGTTAAGGGATATAGGTTTCATCATCTGACCACACATGAGTTTTTCATTGAGAGGAGTGTAAAAGTTCAAGAAGGTCCATCCAATTCAACACTTGACACTTCTCCACTATCATCGACTTCACTTGGAATTTCTAAGGATGATTTCAATAGTTTTAATGAGCCTAAGCAACTTCTTGAGTGAGTTCCTAAGAGGATATATACCATCAAGGATTCTTATTCTTCTATCTTGATAGTGGGAGTAGTGATGGAGCTTCATCTCCTTCCACATCTAGCCACGAATTAAATGATGAAGATTTTATTCCTGACACTCATACTTTAAGTCCTCTCTGGGCTAGGCAGGCATTGTAGAGTGCAGGTACTTGGGTAGGGTATCCTAAAGATATCATAAAGACATGTTCACACACTTTATTTTCCTCTACTTATTATCCACATGCCTCTTAGGATGCATATGGAAATCTAGAGTGGGACACAACTATGCAGGTGGAGTATAGTTACTTGATTAGAAATAATGATTGGGATTTGAAAACCCTTCCTAAGGGAAGGAATATGGTTTAATGCAGGTGGATATATTAGACCAAGTATGTAACAAATGATTTCATTGATAAGTTCAAAGCATGATTAGTAGAAAAAAAATCACATGTTCCAAATATTGACTACACTAATACATTCACACCAATTTCCAAAATTAACTCCATCAGACTCAATCTTTCCATTGCCACGGCTCATCACAGGGATGTTCATCAAGATGTGAAGAGTGTATATATTCACGTTGACTTAAAGGATAAGATCTACATGGAGAAGCACATGGTTTTGTTCAATATTCTTATTTAGTATTGTTGTCATGTGTTTTTGTAAGGGAAAAATTCAAGTTGAAAACATGACAACTTTACCCTAGTGTCAAAAATGTTCTTATAAACCCTACCAAGAACTTCTTCAGATAAATTTTCCTTCTATATCATACCTATCCTAATCCCCCCAGTGCTCATATATGGTTTAATGACCTTTCCCAAGTGTTGTATAGATGAAAATGATTTCATGGATTTCTTCTGATGCAATGCTTCTGAAGAAAAAAAATGTAGTAGACTTAGAAAGGGCTATTTTTAGCCTTTCTGAGGTAGGTGCGCACCCCCGAAGCAGAGTTGAAGGCTTGAATTCATCGAGAAATGGTATTAAGGATATAATATCATATTGCAATTGATTTAGAAAATTTTAGGGAATATTTTAAGGTTTAGGGATAAGTTCAGTAAAAGTGGGTTTCTAAAGATGAAGGAGCTTGTAGTTTAAAACAATGCCTGAGCTTTGAAAGGTGATTCTAGGAGATCCGTAAACAGTTATAGGTTGAAAAAAATAACATTGGAAATATGATTCAATTCTATAAATTATGGTTCTTTCATATTTTTCACAAGACTAAAGCACTTCTTTCCACAATCTCTTTTTGGAAGGCACACCCTGTGGTCTCGAGAAAAAATTATATTTTTAGGGTGTTTTAGGAAGAATTAGATAATGTGACCCATCCCATCCTTCTCAAAATTATTTTTGGATTCAAAATAATATAAATAAGTTCCCAAAAATTCCTCTTAGAGCTCTAGAAACTTTGTATTCAAAGCTCTCCTTAAGGTAAGCTTCTAGGACTTAGTCAATTTCACAGGTGGACGCATGTCACTATCAGAATGTGGAGCACTTTTCTATCTAGTATTTCCCATCCCCTTGGAATATTTGGGACAGAAAAATTTACCCATTCCTAGTTGAACCCCTTGGTCCATCACATGACTCTGATGAAGCCCGATGTGGTCATTTAAGCCCCTTCTCCTCTCCGCCTCGTCAAACCACCTTCCGTAACTTGTCATTCCTAGGTTAGGGAAAAAATTTCTATCCCATATATCCCATCCCCTTAGGATATTTGGGATAAAAACAATCACCCATTTCAATCCCTTTCCCATGTTCCTCATGTGACCCAGTTTCAACCCCCTGGTGCTTTTCACTTGATTTTTCTCTCCTCTGCCATGCAATCATTGTGCGATACTTTTCATGCTTAGGTGAGGGCACATATTTCTACCCCATTTTTCCCATCCTTTTGGGATGGTTAGGACAAAAAAAATCACTCACTCCTAAGAATATTTAAAACCCAAAAATTGTAAATTTTTCTAATTATCATTGTTGTTTCCTTCATGTGCGTGCGTGAGAGGTGCTACCAGAAATTTTCAAAAAACCATTGCAACTCATATCCATTTCATTTATCCTCCATGAATTCATGAAAAAATATAAAAAATTCCCAAAAAAAAATCATTTTTCCAATACACCATGTAAATTTTTTGTCAAAATGACTTCATGCCCAAAAATGAGAAAAATTCATATCTCCCAATCCAGTAAACGAAATCAAACAAAAATTTCACAGCCTCCCTCTTTCCTAAGAACATTCAAGAAGCAAGTGAAAGAAAAATTAGAGGTTAACCAGATTTCAAATGGTATAAAATTCTATTTTTCTTCTCTAAGTTACGTTTTGTCAATTTCTTGTCATTCTGGCAAACGGATCGGGATAAAGTTTTGAACACGGAGTCGAGATGGAAAACCTATTCAGGTGAAGTTGTTTTCATCACAATATGAGTGGGGAAGGTTAGTTTATAAAAATATTAATTCTTTGGTGCCATCACTTACTATAAATAGAAACTTTCCCAAAATATAAAAATCCTTTCAAGACAGTGAACTTGGAAAACAATAGAGATGGCAAACTAGGTAGTTCAGACCAAAAAAGCAAAAAATGCAAAAAAAAAAAGGAAAAAAGTAACTTTCTAAAAATATAAAGTGTCTCCAATAATTTCAAATAAAATTATATTAAAGTGTTCCTAGTATGTTATGGGTTATAAAAAAATGATTATAGGTAAAAAATATTAGTATTTCCCAAAATAGCATCTTCTGAACCCCAACTACTAAAAATAGAAAGTTCTCATTTTAAGTGCAGAAAGTTATTGTCATCTCCATTTTTGGATAATATTGTTTCTTTTCACTAAGATGAATTTCAAATATTCTAGTCTTAACCCTACTTCAGCTCTGTCATCAAAATACTCAGGTGTGGGTGACAGTGATGTTACCCACATGGATCTGGAAGATCTCAAGAACAGGATGATAGGTGCACCCAAGGAACCAATGGAAGAGAAATTCTATGCAAGTGGGTTGTATGCTTTGGTGTGGTCATCCTATTTCCATTCAAAGCATCGAGTTTTTATTGGAAGTGCTCTTATCATTTTGAGCTAGAGACTCAAACCTATAATATTTGATGACAAGTTGATTCTGACAGTACTCACTCCCAAGATAATTTATCGGTATATGAAATGTCTAGTTTGGAACAACATGGTCATCATTACAAAAGAGTTTACATTAGTTGAATGGTATGAGACATATTCCTACCTCCAAGGCCTTTCAATGGGTTTTTGGTTGAATTAGATAAAAAATCCATCTCATATGCCAAAGTCTCTCTCTTAAAACAAATTTTACGAGGGCATCTCAGATGTGATCATCCTCCTAAGCCGGCTAATGGGAGAAGAAACCATAAAATATTTACATGATTGGATGTAATTTTTTATACTCACTATTATTAAGGGTAGACATATCATAGACTAAGAGTAAATAATCAGTGATAACTTGCATCACCAACTGCTTCAAGTGTCAATCTCCAAGAGGTTTTTAATGAATTCATACTTGGTTTGCACCCTTGCAAGCACAAGACCATTCAAAGGTTTGAAACTCACCCAAAACATTTCTCAAAAGGCTCCTGCATATGAGAAATATCCACATCTAATCTTGAAAGAAAGCAACCAACATTTTACAAGAGTGAATGATGTGTTCACGATGTTTTTCATCTGATTGTTAGAAGGAAACCCTCACTTAAGGTTATCTCCACAAGCTTCCTCTCTAGTCAAAAGGTACACATCCTTTTTCATACATTTTTCAACCTTTTCCTACATCTAAGTGTCTGGTTTTGATCTTTTTCTAATAAATTTTCCACAGTATCACAACGACATGATTGTATTGTTCGAGTTGTGTAGGAAGTTTGTTCATGTCAATGGTAAGCTAAGGAACCAAAAGAAGAAAAAATATTTCCCCATCTCTCTCAGGATCTTCTCCTGTAAAAAGAACTCATGAGGCTATCAATGTGGAAGTTTCCTTCTCTCCTCTGAACCTCTATTCATACACCTCAAGAGTCGACTTTGATATTCAGAGTGATCTCAACATTTCACCTCCCTGACTTGCATCATGTTCCACAAGTTGAAGACTATCGGGTGAATTATGTAGATGATTTTGATGTCAAAAAATGAGATCACATGAGGATGAAAATCAAGAAAATGAGGAGATTCCAATTTTATTGGTATGAAGATGGTATTGAAGATGATGGAACAAATATGTATGATCTATAATATCATGTAATGAAAGCCTCATTCCTTCTGTAAGTGTCTTGCAGCATCTGCAAATCAAGGGATATGGATGAGCAGACTGATGCAGACATCAAAAGATCAAAAGAGTGGTTCGAAAAGAAGATAGCTATCCCTCATTAAATCAGGAAACTTTCCAACTCTCCAAAGGAAAGCATCCCATAATTTCTCTTTGAAGGCCACTGAGAAAGCTTACAAGCTCTAGCTCACTTGGGAGAAGGTTTCAAAGAGAAAGGTCAGTGGAATCAGAAGCTCCTCACTATAAAAGGTTGCACAAAAAAAGTGACAAAAAATGACCTTGTGGTTGAGTTGGAGCAAGGGGAAATTGATCCTTTTCATCCTTCAATCCCTCAATAGTCTCAAATATTCTCATCCTCCATTTCTACACATTGACCCCTCCTGTACAAGATGTTCCTTCTCATTCTGAGAAAGAGACAAACAATCATGTCGAATTGTCGAGCCTAAGATGAATGATATTTTTCCATGGGTATAATAAATGATCAAAAATAAGCCCAAACCCATTTCAAAAAGTGGAATTCCTTAACTTCTCAGCTATAGGGTCAATGTTCAAAGGAAATAAGGGAAATTAGCTCAAACAACTTCTTGCTTTTTCAGCGGTGTTTCGGAAACCAATATGTAGAAGTATTCCAACCAAGGTGATTAAACCCATTGAAGAAATGACCTTGGTTGACTATGATATGAACACCATCCCCCTAGGCCCAAAAACTCATGAGGGAGATGCACATTTGTTCAAATAATCTTCCACTCACCTTCTCACGAGGAATCAGGAGTACAAGGAAAGAATTGATCAGTTGGAAGATCATGTGAGAAAACTCACCTCGTACATAAAATTTTTATGGATAGGAATATTGCTTCATCCCTTAAAATAAATTTTTTTACTCCCATCAGTATCTTTGATCTAGATTCCATTAAAAAGAAACAAGGATTCACCATGCAAGGGTAAGAAAATGATAAATGGGTGAATAAGATTGTGGAAAAAGGGAAAGTGTTACTTCGAGAGATTATTTCATTGTTCAAGTACATGGATGCAATAGCCACGAAGGTTAGAATGATAAGAGATGAAATTGAGAAAGGAAAGGAACACTAGGATTAGTGTTTCCACTGGTGACAGAAATGGGTAAATCCATTCTCACATATTGGTGGACATGAAGGTATTCAATTCTCCATCTGAAGATTTTTCACAGGTGTGGGCTAAAACTCTTAGTTACCCAGTATGAGATATTGAAACATGTTCTATGAAAAGTCATGGATTAAAATGAGGAACGTGCTTCTAGGATGCAGGATGATGTCAATGCTAAGATACAAAAGCTCGGAGTTCCTGTAATTGATGAAAACACCTCAGTAGATGAATTGTTGAAGCCATTCGAAGAAATTGTCAAGAAATAAGTCAGGGATCCCTTTTCCTTCAATGAGGACACACTAGAGTCTCTTTCCAAGATAAGAGATACAATATCAAACACCGCAAAGAAACATTAGTCTTGGTTTACTGAATGTAAAAACATCAATTTCATCTCAGATGGTTGTCTTAAGTCTTTAAGCTATGTCTGCATTCCTCAAGCCATGAAATTTACACATACGGTGGCTCGGTATAACATAGAATTCAAAGGAGTGGATATCTTCCCTGAGGGACTCATCAAAGGTCTATCAAAGAGTGAAGCATATACAACAAGGTCACTATCTTCTTCTGAGTAATTATCTCTCTTCTTTTCTCTCTCCCCCCTTCCTCTCTTCATTCATGTTGAATTTATTCATTATGGGGTTACACTTTTTGTTGTCTTATTCATTTAAATGTGACTATACTTGACATTGTAATAATTCACCCTCAATTACTAAAAAGGGGACTTAATTATCTTCCTAGGAATATTAAAAAGTCACATGTTTTAAAAGACAAATGAAAGGTCATGTGGGGATAGGTGAAGAGTCTTCTTGAAATCTATATATTGTAATGACTTCCTCATTCCAAGGGGTTGTCAATTTTATATGTTCATGAGTAGATAACTACCAAGAATAAGAAAAAGATAGAAAATTCTTCCATTCTCCTTCTCATATGTTTTCCTCTATCTCTCTTATTGTACTTGAATTTGCAAATATGTCAATAAAGAAAGGAGTTTCAGATTTTCTGGATGAGTGAATAAGTGAAATTTTATGTTCATGGTTTCATCTTGTCTTGATATAACTAGCAAGGTTGTTATTATTTCCTAATTGTGTGTTGATATCTCTGGTTAATCCTTGCAAGAATATGAACTTTTTCTACTTGTAGTATTAATCCCCTTCCTAATTTCTCACTCCCACATTCTCACCTTCCTAGCAAATTCCTCCCTTGCAAGAAATTGTAGGAATTTTCCACAGGTGCAGTGGAGTGTTCCTATTGGATCCTCAGCCTTTAGGCTAACAACAAGTTTATTTTTATTTCACATACAATAATGAATCTTCCCATTCAAGTAGAGGGACCTAGTCCTAGAGTGTTGATGAAAACCACCTAATTTTTCCTATCAAAAAATTATTTTTCCAACAATTTTTGGCACCCACCATGGGGCCAATTTTTCTATTACTACCCCATAATATATTATATAAAATACAAATTAAAAAAATCATATATTCCAAAAAAAATCTGAATTTGAAAATTCATTGAGCCTTGTGTCTTATAACAATGGCTATTCTTAGTAATCCCCTAGTCTTAAGACCCAAACTTTTTTTCCATATCCAAGAACATCATAATTGAGGGAGGCTATTTGGCATAACAAAGAAAATTTCTCTCATTACTTAATTTCTACGAGAGTCTCTATATTCTAAAGAAAAAAGTGTAGATAATTTATAAAGAGTGAGGCAAGATCAAATACAATAAATGAGAGCTTGATAAATTTCAGATTTGAGTTCATCTAAAGTCTATAGACTAAGCTGATTTTAGATACACTAGGTATGAGAGGTAAAGGTGAAATCTTGACCCTATCTTTGAAGAGCTCCAAAGGTGGCAAGAAAAAATTACAAATTCTCATCACTTCCCTTCCTCCTAAGACTTATCTCATCAGTAGTACAAGTGGTGTTAATCCATTGGACATAATTTCCAGACCTTAGAGATGACTTTGAAGAAGCAAAAGTGAAAACATAAGAAATAATGGTGGAAGAAGCAGAGAGGCCTCCAAAAATTGTGCCATTGGGTAGAAACATAGGTCCACTTACCCTCCCTCCACCTATCCATTAATTTCCAAAGGGGTCTCGAAATATTTTTCCTAAATTAAAAGGTGACGAATCATAAATCCCAAAGGAACACGTGGCAACATTCATCATATCATGTGGATTGTTAGGAGTAGAACACGACAAATATGTCTTCAGTAAATTTGTTTGTATAATCATTACAAGAGAAGGAAGAAATTTTTTTCTACCTCCTACCATCTAGTTCCATCACTAACTGGGAAGACATCAAAACTATGTTTGAAGAAATATTTAAATTTGCTGAAGACTATCAAGACCTCCTAGTTCAGTTAGTTCAGATGAAGAAGGAATCCAATGATACTCTGAGGGACTTCATAGCTCATTATAATAGGTTTCTCGAGAGCATATCCTTTGAAGTGTTTCCCTCCTATGACAATGTGAAGATATTCTTCACCAATGCTCAATTTCTTGAGGTAAGATTCATCCTCTGAAAATATTTTCCTAGGTATCTCAGAGAAGCTCGAGAATATGTTCTTAAAGTAGAAGATGATTTAATCCTTTCTGGAAAAGTGAAAAATATAAGTGGAAAACAAAAAGGTCAAAGTTCTAATTCCACCTCCACAAACCCCCTAGTTTAGAAGTTACAAATCATGTGATTTATCTCAAGAAACAAATTACACAAAGTACCTTGAGGGATGATCCAAAGAAGAAGAAATTTCCAAACAGACAAATGATTGGAACTCCTCCCCACAAAATTTATCTCAAGGAACCTCCAATAAACACAACATGTGATGTAGAAGAATAAGAAGAAGAGAATAAAGATGTCAACGTTCTCAAAATTGTAGAAGTAGAAGATGATGCACAAATTGGTTTCCTTGAATATTATTTAGGAGAATAATATGATTATGAGGAAGCACCAATTTTCTCATATGTGGTATTTACTCACTCTTAATATAAAAAGGGAGCTTCTTCCTCAGCATCTTCCTCGAAAAAGAATAAGAAAGATGATCCTCAAGCAGAAACTCCACAAAAGAAGATAATTAACAGAGGATATCTACTCCCACTTTCAATGGAATATGTAAAGGAGAAACCAAACCCAGTAGCAAGAAAAAAGTAAACTGTAGTGTCAAGTAATTCCTCTAGCACTTCTCCTAGCTCTAATTTTGTATCTAAGGCCAATCTTGCAAAAATTTCAAATGCTCAATATAAATGAGCCACTCCTTCCTAGCCCGCTACTCCATCTACTAAAAATACCCAAAATTCAAAAGTATCAGGTCCTCCACCTTTTAAAACATTTTTTTGTCTTGGGAACACCAAGCCCATTCATCTCTGCTCCGTTTGGTATCATTGAACATGTGAACAAGTATAAGATTCAGATTTTTGAATTTGAATTTTAACAAACACAACTGGAGAAATTTGAAAGGCTCTTCAACTACATCAAGGGTGGTAACCCAAATCCCAATACTCCAAATTCCAATTCCAAAGGGTTACTACCAACACCACCCACCCCTCCAACACAAAACATGTTTTCACCGAGCGCATCCAAAACTAACAAATTAGAACCATTCCACCTTTCCCTCATGATTAAAGGCCAACAACTGAATAATTGCATAATAAACTCAGGTACCTCAGATAATGTAATTTCAATCAAATTTAATAATTCCCTAGTAATTACCTTGACATGATTAATAATATCTTGTTATTCTATGGAGTCTAAAGAGATCCCACTGGTGGGAAGAATCAAAGATGCTCAAGTGGCCCTTGTAGATTTCCCAGACAAGAAGGTTTTGCTAACTATTTTGGTGGCGGATATCCCAACATCCTTTGGAATGTTGTTGAGCAGTATTTTTTGTAGAGACTTTGGTGGCAAGATATAAATGTATTGGTATTTTATAACCATTCCAGTAAAGGGTGAAATGAAGAAGTTGTTTCCTATGCAAAAGATGAAGTATATTTTCCAAAAATATGAAGATCCAAAAGTTGATATTTTGTTTCAAGATAGTGGAATGGGTAACTACTTCTTTAAATTTGAAAGGGAAGAGAATCTTCCTTTCCTCTCAAAATATGAAGAAGACCAGTTTTGGATAATGGAATTTGATTGAATCCATTCTAGTGTAGGATATGGAGCCGACATTGTTCTGACTTCTCCTTCAATTGAGTCACTTCCCTTTACTTAAAAATTACAATTTGATAACACCAATAACACTGTAGAGTATGAATCCCTTCTTATTAGAATGGATGTTTCTAAATCCATGGGAATCAAGAAGCTGAAGTTTATGTGTGATGCTAAGGTAATTGTCAAGAAAGTAAGGAATCTATACCAAATCAAGAACCTGAGACTCAAGCATTATAGAAACCGAGTATGGGATTGTATCGATTCTTTTGATGCTTTCTCAATCCAAGTTGTTCCCCAAGAGAAAAATGAAAAATCTAACTCTCTTGTAGTTACAGCTTCCTTGATGACTCCACACCCATCTTTCAATAAGGATAAAGTGATTGTCCTTAGTTACGTTATTTTCCAAGAAGCAAAGAGATCATATAAAACATATAGAATAAGTGTTGATTAGGTGCCGACAGGATGGAATCTCTCTAAATCCAAACAAATGCATCTTTGGTATTACTAAAGGGAAACTCCTTGGACACATTGTGAATAATGAGGGGGACATAATTGATCCAAAGAGGATAAGAAAAATTTAGTCATTATCATTGCCCATGAGTAAGAAGGGAGTTCATTCTTTCTTCAGCAAGGTAAACTGCATCCATTACTTTATCCCAGATTTTTCCAAGTTGACCAAGCATATCACAAGTATTATAAATCCTCAAGCAAGATTAAAGTGGAATAATAAGGGAAAATTACCATTAGAGGGAATCAAATAAGAAATAGCCAAATCTCCTATTCTAGTATGTCCCAATTTTGATAAATATTTCATCTTGTATTGATATGCCTCAGAGCACACACTTTTGGGCATCCTAGTTCAAAAGAATGAAGAAGGCATAAAACACCAATTGTTTTTATGATTTTTCCATTGAAAAATCATGACTTGAGATATAATCAAATGGATAAACATTGATTACGTTGTAGTCAAAATAGTAAATAATTTCAGGTTTTACATTATCAACTCTCGCACCACGGTGATGGTCCTGTGCTCTGCAATCAAGTCAATCCTAACTCAAGAATATCCAAGAGCCAAGAGATGCAATTGGATGGTGATAATTCAAGAGTATGACTTGAATATTTTATCTTCAAACCTTTTATGGGGAAATGGATTGTATTGGCTGATAGCGGAAGATGAAGCTCTCTCGACTCAAAATGATACAAAGGAATGTATATGCTACGAATGTGTAAGTAAATATTTTCCCTAAGTAATTTTTATAAATACCACAAATGGGTGGTATGTTGACATTGCCTACTCTCTTATTTATGGTGAGTTCCCAGCTCATCTCGATTAGAATAAAAGACAAACTCTCAATCTCACTTTAGTCAGGTCTATCATCTAGGACCATGTGTTATACAAGATGGAATTAAACGGATGCTTTCTAAGGTGTTTGTAAAAAGAGAAATAAGAAAAGTTGTTAAAATCATATCATGATCAGGCTTGTGGTGGGCATTTCTTTTCTATGGTGACTTCTCACAAAATTCTCCATGGTAGGTATTATTGGCCTACCTTGTTCACGGATACTTAAGAATGGGTCTCCAAGTGTGGACCTTACCAAAAAAATTTTGGGAGACCACAACTTACTGCACTTCTTCTCTGATCGGTGGTGATCAAAGAGCCTTTCCAATAATGGGGCCTAGACTTTGTCAGAGTTCTCAATCCTCATTTAAGCACATGGCATACCTGTGTGCTCATGACAACTAACTACTTCACAAAGTGGGTGGAGGAAATTCTTGTTAAACAATCTAATTCTTAAACAGTATGCAAATTTATCAAAGAGAACATTATCATTCGTATTGGGATCCCTCATAATATTGTAGTTGATAATGCTACATATTTTTCATCCATGGAGTTGACAGAATTCTGCTATAGTTATGGAATCTCACTTTCTCATACATCAAACTACTACCCACAAGGGAATGGTCAAACCGAGTCAAGCAAAAAAATATTGTGACCATTTTCCACAAGCTGGTTGATGAGAACTAGAGAAACTGGCATAAGAAGCTTTATGATGCACTATGGGAAGATAGTATTACTCCTAAGAAGGCAATTAGTATGTCTCCATTTCAATTGCTCTATCGGATCAATGTAGACATTCTGGTCACTGTCAGTTATCAGCACTCTAATTAGTTAATGTAGTTGAATATGGAAATTTTCATGATTCCCTTAACAAGAGAATTTGTTTCTTAAAAATCTTAATGAAGATAGGTTCAAGGTAGTTGATTGAATAAAATAACATCAATTGAAATTCAAAAAGTTTTTTGACAAGAAATACAAGGCCAAGGGTTTTAGAGTTGGAGATCTTGTCTTATTATGGGACAAAGGGAGATAACCAAAAGAAATCCATGGAAATTTTGATTCCTTGTGGCTAGGACCATTTCAGATTTGATAATCCTACAAAGAAAACACTTTGTACCTCTCATATCTAGATGACATGTATTTGTAATTTCCTCGCAATAGGAAATATATTAAATTATACAAACAGTCAAAGTAGGTTATCCCCTGCATGTACCATAGATGAATTTAGGATGTTTTTTTCCCTTTCATCTTGTGTGTGTTTTTACATTTCCGTGTTTGGTGTGTTTCCCCTCTATCGTGTGTGTGTGTGTGTGCACATACTCTATTTTAGTCAATCTTTTCTTATGCTAAGAATATGTATAGTCCAATGGATAAGGCACTGATCTAGGTTATATATTGAGATTATAAAGTTCATTTTTATCCTATCCCCACTTCGTTTGATCCCCAAGTGAGAGCCAGCTATTGTCATGTGTTTTTGCAAGGGAAAATTTCAAGTTGAAAACATGACAACTTTACCCTAGTGTCAAATTTTTTTCTTGTAGACCCTCCCAAGCACTTCTCTAGATCAATTTTCCCTCTATGTCATGCATATCCTAATCCCCCAAGTGATCATATGTTTTTTAATGGCCTTTCCCAAGTTTTGGAAATATAAAAACAAGTACATGGAGTTCCTCCAATGCAGTGCTTCTCAAGACATATTTTTCAGTAGACTTTAAAGGGCTATTTTTAGTCTTTTTGAGGCAGGTACACACCCCAGGAGCAGATTTGAAGCCCCAAATTCATTGAGAAATGGTATTTAGGATCTAAGATCATATTTCAAGTTGTTTAGGAAAGTTTAGGGAAGATTTTAAGGTTTAGGGACAAGCTTAGTGAAAGCAGATTTTGAAGGTGAAGGAGGTTGTAGTTAAAAATAGTGCTCAAGCTCTAGAAGATGATTCTGAGAGCTCTGTAAAGCATTAGAGGTCAAACAAGATACCATTTGAAATCTTATTCAATTCTCTAAATGATAGTTCTTTCATATTTTTCACAAGACCAAAGCGCTTCTTTCCTAAATCTATTTTTGGAAGGCACATCCTGTGGTCTTGAGAATAAATGTTATTTTCTAGGGTGTTTCAAGAATAATTAGATCATGGAACCCATTCCATCCTTCTCAAAAGAAAACTTGGAGTAAAAATCATATAAATAAATGCCCAAAAAGTCCTCCTGGAGCTCCAAAAACTTCGTCTTCAAGGCCCTCCTCAAGGTAAGCTTTTGGGACTTAATCAATTTCACCAGTGGAAAAATTTCACTCCCATAATGTGGTACACTTTTATGTTCCATCTATCTCATCCCCTTGGGATATTTGGGACAAAAAAAATCACCCATTCCTAGTTGATCCCCGTGGTCCATCACGTGACCCTAATGAAGCCCAATGAGGTCAGTTAAGCCCCTTCTCCTCTCTGCCTCGTCAAACAACCTTCCGCCACTTTTCATTCCCAGGTGAGAGTAAATTTTCCTGCCCCATATATTTTTTCCCCCTAGGAAATTCGGGACACAAAAATGTGCCCATGTCTAGTGATTTCCCATGTTCCTCATGTGACCTAGTCTCAACCCCCCGATGTTTTTCACTTATTTTTTCTCTTTCCTCTATCACGAAGTAATCATGTGGCACTTGTCATGCTTAGTTGAGGACATATTTTTCTACCCCATATGTACCATCCCTTTGGGAAATTTGGGACAAAAAATTGCGCTCAGTCCCAAGAAGATTTAAAAACCAAAAATTGTAAAGGTTTCTAACTGTCGTTGTTTCTTCCTTCATGTGTGTGTGTGAGAGGTGTTGCCAAAAAAAATCAAATAACCATTACAACTCATCTCCATTCCATTTCTCTTCCTTTCCTTCATGAACACAGTTGTAAAATACAAAAAAAATGCATTTTTTCTGGACACCATGCCAATTTTTTTCCAAAATGACTCTATGCCCAAAAATGAGAAAAATTCATATCTCCCAATCACGTAAACAAAATCGAACGAAATTTTCACAACCTCCCTCTTTCCCATACACCTTCAAGAAGCAAGTGAAAGAAAACTCAGAGGTGGCCCATATTTTTAATGGCATAAAACCTTATTTTTTCCCAAAGTTACATTTTTTTAATTTCTCATCATTATAGCAAACAGATCGGACTAAAATTTGTAACACAGAGTCCAGATGGAAAGAATATTTAGGTGAAGTTGTTTTCATCACAAACCGAGGTGGGGATGATAAATTTCTAAAAATAGTAATTCTCTAGTGCCATCTCTTATTATGAATAGAAACTTTCCTAAAATAATAAATCTTTTTAAGACAGTGAACTTAGAAAACAACAGACATGGCAAATTAGGCAATTCGGACCAAAAAAACAAAAAAGCACAAAAAAATCAAAAACAAAACAACTTTCTAAAAATAGAAAGTGTCCAATAATGTTAAATAAACATTTGTGAAAGTGTTCCTAACATTTTTGAAAGGGTAGCCCATCCGGTTTACCCTAGCGGTGGGGAATGTGGGCTATATGTGGGAGGTCTCGAAGTCCATTCCCCCGGGTTGGCCACCTCTATAGCTCATCGTTACTCAGTTAGGAAGTTCCATGTGGGTCAGCTGCTTTGGCGATGGAGGTGGTCTCTCGACATGGTGTCAAGCCGGCTTGGTGTTCAATGTGACAGGGGTTGGGGTCAAGCATGAATCTTGTGTTCAATGTGACGAGGCATGTCTGGCATTGCAGCACGAGAGTTATCCCAAACCACTTTAGCCAATGGGATTTGGGTGGATTGGTTAAGACAGATGGTTGTGTCTGGATCCACCCAGGTTCAAATCCTGCTGCGCACGATCCCTTCGAGGTGGTTTACTGGTGATGGTAGATGTTGCATCACTGGTAGGCTATGGCTATTCTATGGTGGTGGGTGTTGTATCACCGATGGTTACAGCTTATGGATTCGGTTGGTGGTTCTCGAAGGTGGAAAAAATTACATCATTGGCCTTGGTGGTGGCTGGTGGCTCTAAAAATGGTGGTGGTGCAAAAATTGCATTTTCGGTGTGGGCTCAGTGGCTGCGGTGGTTTGTTTTGGTATTAATTGTAATATCTTGTTTGAGGACATTATTGTAGGGTGGAGCCCCACCAACCCTCCGGTTCATAGCTCTGGTCAAAAGTGTTTAACGATTAAAAAAAACATTTGTGAAAGGGTTCTGCAAAATTTATTCCATGTCAAAAAGTAGTATTTCCCAAAATAGCATCTCTTGAACCCCAACTGCTAAAAATAGAAAGTTCTCATTTTGAGTGCAAAAAGTTGTTGTCATATTTGTTTTAGCACATCGTGTTGCTTTTCACGAACATGAAGTTCAAATTTTACGGTCTTGATCCTACTTCAACTCTATCATTAGAGCACTTAGGTGTGGGTTACAGTGATGTCAGTCACATGGATTTGGAAGATCTCAAGAATAGGATGTTAGGTGCAATTAGGGAACTTTTGGAAGAGAAATTCTATGCAAACGGGGTTGTATGTTGCACATGGTCATCCCATGTCCATTTAAAGTACCAATTTGGTATTGGTATGCTCCCATCATTATGAGCTAGAGACTTAGACCATAAGAGCTGATGACAACTTTATTCTAGCGGTACTCACTCCCAAGGAAATATCTCAATATATGCAAATTACCGTTTGGACCAACATGGTCATCATTACAAAATACTTTGCATCAATTCAATGGTGCAAGATAGATTCCTACCTCTAATGCCTTACACTAGATCCATGATTGAAGCAGGGTAGAAAGCCATCCAATAAGCCAAAATCCCTCTCCCAAAGTGAATTTCATGAGGGCTTATCAAATGCGATGATCCTCCTAAGCTAGCTAATGGGAGAATAAATGAAAATATATTTCCATGATTGGATGGCCTTGTTCATACTCACCATCATCGAGGGCAAACAAATAATAGATTGAGGGAAAATAATCAGTGACAACTTACATCACCAACTACTTCAAGTGTTAGTCTCCAAGAGTTTTTCAATGACTTTATACTTGGTCTACATCCTTGTAAGCACGAGACCATTCAGAGTTTTGACACTCACCCAAAAAAATTCTCAGAAGGATCCTACATATGAGAAATATCCACATCTGATCTTAAAAGAAAACAACTAACATTTTTCAAGAGTGAACCATGTGTTCACGATGTTTGTCATCAAACTACTAGAAAGAAACCCACACTCAAGGTTGTCTCCACAAGTTGTTTATCTAATAAATAAGTATGGATATTTCTTCATACATTTTGTAACCATTTCCTACATCCGAGTGTGTGGTTTTGATCTTTCTCCCCATGAGCTACCATGGTATCTCAACAACAGGATCGTATTATTCGAGCTATGTAGGAAGGTTTTTCATGTCAATTGTAAGCTAACACACCAAACGAATAAAAATATTGCTTTCCCCATCTCTCTCAGGATCTTATCTTGAAAAATCAATCATGAGGATGCCAACATGGAATCTACCTTCTCTCCTCTTAACCTATATTCATACACCTCAAGAGCAGACTTCGATATTTGAAGTGATTCTGAGTCATTTCACCTCCCTGACTTGCATCATGTTCCATGGGTTGAAGACTACTGGGTCAATTGTACATATGATTTCAAAGTTAGAGAACAAAACCATAGGAAGATGAAAATTGAGAAAATAAGGAAATTTCAGTTTGATTGGTATGAAGATGGAATTATAGATGATGGCACATATATGTACAATTCAGAATATCAAGCACTGAAAGCCTCACCCCTTCCACAAGTTTCTTGAAGCATCTAGGAATCAGGGGATATGAATGATAGGACCGAAGTAGCCATTAGAAGATCAAAAAAGTGGTTCAAAAAGAATATATCTTCTTATTACATCAGGAAACTTTCTAAATCTCCAAAGGAAAGCATCCCATCACTACTCTTCAAAGGCCACTGAGAAATATTTCAGCTCAACTCACTCGGGAGAAAATTCAAAGCAAAAGGTAGTGGAATCAGAAGATCATCACTACAAAAGGTTGCAAAGAAGGTAAGGACAACATAAGACCCTGTGGTGGATTTAGAGCAAGGGGAAATTGATCTAGAATTTCACGCTTGTTACCTGTCCAAGTTAATGTACCAAACTAAACACAAAAACCTTGAAAAACTCAAATGAAATTGATACCTGATGGACAATATCCGAAGATGTAGACGGATAAGGAAGCCGATGTAGATAAGACGGGTGCACACGAGTAATTTTGCACAGTAGATCCAAGTAACCTGCAAGACACCGATGCTTGACAGAAAAAGACCACGTTAAAGGATATTTAGGTGGACTACCCGAGAAGTGGGTCCGGGAAGCAATAAGCTCCCTCGGCAGATGTCAGTCCACGTTTTCAATTAAGTAAAGAAGCATACATGATAAAAGATGTACGTACAGGACTAGATTTTCTAATCAAAGTAATAAACAGAATCTAAACAGCAGACAGAAAGTAACAAAAAACAGGGAACTGTGAAAACAAAGCTGGATTTGTGTTACCTATGTCCTTTTACCTGTCTACAGGATGATCAGCATCGATTATGTAGAATCGGCGTCAACTGGTTCAGATCGGTGTCGACTGATATAGATCGGCGTCAATCCGAGACAAAGTGCGAGAAGGTTTGGGAATCGGAAAATGAAGGCAAGATCGTTAACGTCCGCTAGATCTGCAGAAGCCAGAGAGATACTGACAAGGCTCCACCTGTGCTGGATGCAGGAACAGAGTCACCAGAAAATCAATGGAGACGTGTGATGTTGATGTGGTAAGAGCAGAGTAATGGTACTCCTCTAAGGGATTAATTTGGACAAGATTCACTCTCACTCGATAGATAATGTTCAAACTTGATGCTCAAAACTCTCTCGTTCTCTCTGTCTAATTCATTGTCTATCTCACCGTCTAATTGTCTCTCTTACAATCTGCGTCTAACCAGAACTGAGTTCTGGGCTTCTATTTGTAATTGGCACCAAACGATATTAAATCGGCGCCATTCCGAAAAATCAGCGTCGACCGAGTACCGGTCGGCGCCGATCATGGAACAGACTCCCAAAATGGCCAAAAGGAGTGATTTCTGGAAAGATAAGAGTGATCCCTCCACCTCAAATACGGGAAATATCCCGCTGCTTGGTTTGGGAGGAGGAGAAATAGGGGGGATATATGGATAGAATAGATATGGGGTAGATAAGTGGTTAGGATACATGTAAAAAGGTGTAATTAAATAGTTAATATTTAATTACTCACGGGTAAAACATAATGGGGTGAATTAAACTTAGGATAGGTGTTTAAATCACAAATTAGATAATACCCCAAGGGGATAGTGGTGATATAAACGTGCCCCAAGTTACCTGAGAGAGCAAACGCGCACGAGGGACACTAAATTGGATGACCAATTTTAGGTGTCTACATTTTACCCCTTTTTATCAAGTAACTTGCGATAAGCAAGGTTGTGAGACAAAAACAAGGAGGTGGAAGAAAGGAAGAAAAAGTGATGATGTGATCCCCCTCAAACTAGGGATGGGATGGGTGATAGAACAAATGATCCCAAGTTTGAAAAAGGTAGATGAAAACGCAGGAAGCCCCAGCTAGATGTCTGGAGTAGACCGGATCATTAATGATGCACAAGAATAAATAAAGAGGTAGCAACCTAAGGAATTCACATTGGTAGGGCAGACTAGATGGTCTCCTCATGAGACGACGTTAGTACCTACAGACCCATGAGTGTAAGGAGGGCTGCAAAATAGTCAGCATCTAAAGAGAGACACATTGGTAGGGACAACCAGACGGTCTGCAAAGCAGACGACGTTAGTGCCTACAGACTTGTTAACTCAAAGCTGCCAAAAAAAGTGCGAGTGCCCCATACAAAGGCAACAAACTCGAAATGGATGATAATATCAAAAAATTATGCACCAAAAGGTAACACTCAGGGCAGGATGACGACCAGATAGATAAGCCAAGCATCAACACCATGGCAAGAAGATTAGGAGATGGAAGTAAATGACGTGGAGGCAAAAATGAGTATAAATCGGTGTCGATTCAGACAAATCAGCGCCGACCACAAAAATTACCGCCGACCACAAAAATCGGTGCCGACAGTGCCCAACACACATAAATATGCCAACAGAAAACGTGAACGATTTATTTACACCGTGAGGATTGATTCAGAGAGAGTCAAAAATTGGATTCGAGCACCATGGAAGCCTCTAGAAGTGGTCAGAAGCAAAGGAGGACACGACTTGGGGTAAGTGGTTCTTCCTGAACCCGTCATTATTATTTTTTTTTTATTTTTTTATTTTCTAGTGGGAGGCCATTGTTTCTGACACGCTACCTTCCAATCGGCGTCGATTAATATAATCGACGCTGATTTTATTACAGCGGCACCATTGAATTCAATCGATGTCGACTAAGTGTGATCGACGCCGTTTACAATTTTGAATAGAATATTTGGATAAAAATGATAGAATGTGTTTTGGATGTTTCGGATTTGGATAAATATGAAGCTAACATTGCTCTTGATGTCATGGATGCAGGCACGAGAGGTATTACACATGAGGGATGTGATTCTCGAGTTACTGAGACCATTATCCCTGACGTCACTGACGCAGATTGGCGCCACTTAGAGTTAGCCAGGCTCGGGGGCTTTCGGTACTATAGACAAGTGCGTAAGATGTAGAGTTGCTGCGAGCACTAGTGCGACGATGGGATAGCCAGACTTGCACTTTTTGGTTCAGGACGGGTGAGATGACCATCACCCATGAGGACATATACAGGATTTTGAGGCTACCGATCACTGGGGACCCGATAGAGATTACGCCACGAGAGCAGCAACAGAGGGCCCTAGGTCAATTGTATGGAGACAGGGCGGATGATTTAGAGATAGTGTCTGGGGCAGTGAGGATAGCCTCACAGTATAGATAGGATGTTCCCAGGAGTAGACGGATAGTGTTGATTCAGATGGCGATCTCCTACTTTGCTCTACCAGATTCGGGAGGTGGGAGATTCCCATTGTTATTACTAGATTGCATTTGTGACATCCTGTAATTCAGACAGGTGTTCTCATTTGCTGATGCCTTGATAGCTCAGATATATTATGAGTTATGGATTATACCATTGGCTGGAGGACAAGCATTGATGTCAGTTTTGTGCTCCATTGCTGGGCATATGAGCACATAGCAGTGATCAGGCCATCCGGGCTTCCTTGGATGCCAGCAGCAGTGGGGGCTATTGATTATGGATTCCGGCGATGATGGGCCGATATGGCCCCAGGAGATATAGGGAGATCCGCAGATTGGTATGCCGAGTGTTTCAGGATGCTGACACCAGAGCAGGTCATCTGGAGACCATATCGGGTATTTCCGACATGGGCCGGTCAGGATGCTCACTTGGTGGGATTGAGACGGAGTAGGGTGGTTAGGGGCCGCAGTCGTAATATGTGGGAGTGCGTCTCGTTTATACGGGTATTGAGACAGTTCGGCCTAGTACAGACAGTGCCAACTACCTACAGGACTTACAGGCGAGACATCAGAGAGAATGATCTGCCGATTTTGATCCCAGCAGATCCATTGAGAGAGGCCCCACCCTCCACAGACAGTGATGATGATGCTGGAGTGGATGATGGTTATGCGGCATGGTATGCGACAGAGCTACCACGACACCTTCCAGCATCTATAGATGTCGATGAGGAGGATATGGCTACAGTGCTGGAGATACTGGAGGGAGAGCACGCCACCCTGACACATACACACCAGGTGGCTCTCGAGGAGATCAGAGCTCTGACAGAGGAGAGGGATGCCCTGATTTTGGAGAGAGACACCGCTCGCCAAGAGCAAGATACAACAATCCAGCAGAGGGATCGCTACCATCGACATAGGGAGGCCCTCAGGGCCAAATACGGTGATACAAGTACCATGTCAGAGTCTAGGACACAGGGCACGACCATAGGAGGGGCACCACTAGCAGTACCAACAGCACCACTATGAGCACCTGGTACCATGAGCCTAAGTGCATATCAGTCTCTCCTCACTGAGGTGAGATACTACGAGGATGTCCTAGCACAGCATGCCCCAGATGTGCCTCATTACGAGGCGAGGAGGAGATCAGCGACAGCCACAGTGAGCGGGGCATCAAAGGGAGGGAGCACCAGGAGAGACCGAGGTGGGTAGAGGCCTCTAGTAGCAGGTGCATCTAGCTCGATAGGCGACGGCCAGGAGAGACAGTCTGGTCTAAAGGAGGGTGGAGGAGATAGTGTCTTCCACCTATCAGATTTCACGATATAGAGATTGATGTATTTTGTATCAATGTAGTGATGTAGCCTCAATTGGAAGGCATTTTATAGATGGCTTGATTGAGAGCCACCCATTTTTTGTTGTACATACACTCATGTATATATATAGATTCATCATTTCCTTTGTCATATAATTGTTCTCATGCTTTTAATTTTGATATACATGGATAGATGTAGCGTAATTATGATGGATATAGACATAGACCGATAGATGATGAATAGATGTGATGGGATAGACATAGATGTAGAGGATATAAATAGATGTGATTTGATGTGATTGATATGTGGATTTAAGTTGGATGAGAAAATAGATATAGATAGATGTAATGTTACTCAGATGGACAAGTGTTTAGATGATGTGATGGATAGGTGGGAGTTGATAGTTGGAATGGATTTGATATTTTTGAGATTTTAATTAAATTTTGATGAAAATAGATAGATAGACCCACATGTGTTTATAATAAAGGCGATGAGATGTGTTTTGGACAAATTAGATCAGATGAAATTAGATAAATGATAGAATTTGATTAAATTAACATGTTAAATGTTAATTTAACTGGATGAAATAAATGGAAATACTCTCTGTGACAGTCAAGGACGTAATGAAAACAACATTGATTAGAAATAAAGGAAATACACCCAGATAAGAAGAAAAATGATAAGATGGGCTCCTAACCGACCATAAATAGAATCTGGATAGGAAACTAAAAGATCATGCATACAAGGCCGTATATGAGGTTAAAATAAACTTGACACAAACTAGCCGCAAACCAGATTTAGGAGTGAAACGGAAGGAGTAGTAAGTAGGTATCTTGTCAAAATTTACAAGGGACAGAATACATGATTCATACTGGGAAAATAGGATTCTCCATATGATTGACAAAAGGTCTTATATCTCAGCTTCATGATTTCTAGCAAAAAAGCAAACTGATCAATGCGGGTTGTTTGCTAGATATAGAAAGACTGATCAATACGGGAAGTCTTTCAGTGATGCTAAAAAGTGTATAAACTGACTGAAAGGCTGATCAATGCAAGAAGCCTTGATAATTCCTTTGAGAAACAGTCCATCCTTCAAGGGAGTGGTCTGTATTTTGAATTTTAATGATAGCCATCCTTCGAGGGCATGGTCTATATCTTTTGATTCATTTGATAATGTATGGATAGCTGTCCTTCAAGGGATCAGTTTATCTTTTTTGGATAGCATCTTTTTTTTTTTTTGAAAATCTTTTTGGAAGAAGCTGAATTTAGACCTAGATAGATCAGATAGAGGGGAAGAAAACGTATAAAGAGCACGCACTCATGCCCCGAGTAGATCCGATTAAGATAAGCACTTGGGAAAAAATGAAGTGGTGATTAAGGTATTCCTACGATGAGGAGAAACATATCCAGAAGAAAAATGCTATGAGTAGAGCCGCGATACTCATCTTTAAGGTAAAAAAGACAATAGGCAGAGAACCACATAGTTTCGAATCACCATGAAAGTATATGACTGGTTTAGATGGATGAAAGATCTGTCTTGCGACTAAATTTGTGTAAGATAGATTTTAACAGTAGAAGGGCCGTAGATGCAAGGCATTAAGAGGTTCCACTTCAGGTATACCATCCATGGAAGATAGACGATAAGCCCCAGACCCATATTTATGAGTGATAACGTATGGACCCATCCAGTTGGGAGCAAACTTACCACGCTGACTCCTTTCGAGTGTAGTGACATTTTGGTTTTCTTTAAGAACAAGATCACCAATTTTGAAGTCACGGTGCTGCAAGTGCTTGTTATAAGCACGTTTGACACGCTCAAGATAGACTTGATGGTGTTCAAGAGTGTTGAGATGCCGCTCATCTAATAATTCAAGTTGTGCTAGACGATTTTGATGATAGCCCTCATCAAAGACAAATTCTCTGAGAGAAACATGGAGAGATAGGATTTGGACTTCCAAAGGAAGAACAACCTCAGACCCATAGATGAGAGAGAATCGAGTAGCACCAGTAGAAGTACGAATACTAGTCCAATAAGCCCATAGAGAAAAAGGAATATGTAAATGCCAATCCCTACTAGCTCGACTAGTTACCTTTGCGAGGATATTACGCAAATTTTTATTGGAAGCTTCGGCCTGGCCATTAGCTTGAGGATAGTATGGAGAAGAAAAGTTGAGTTTGATATTGAAAGCATCGCAGAGGTTCTGCAAATCAACATTCTTGAAATACTTACCGTTATCTGTGATGAGTTTGTGTGGAACACCAAAGCGACAAATGATGTGTTGATAGACAAAATCAACTATGGGTTTAGCTTTTGTTGAAGAAAGAGGGATAGCTTCCACCCACTTAGTAAAGTATTTAGTGGCAGTAATGATAGAATGATGACACTGTGAAGAACGATGATTGATGAGACCAATGAGATCAAGACCCCATTGTAAAAAAGGCCACAAATCCGTTGTAGGTTGTAAAGCTTGACTAGGGATATGTGTGAGATTGGAATGTTGTTGACACTTGACACATTTCTTAGTGTATTCACAACAATCTTGATTAAGAAAAGGCCAATAATATCCCAAATGTAAGATGCGTTTAGCTACGGCCAAGCCACTAAAATGTCCACCACAGATACCGTCATGGACCTCCTGGATAGCTTTAGATGATTCAAGGGTTTTGAGGCACCAAAGCAAAATACCATCAAAGCCGCATTTGTAGAGGATCCTGCCTAGAATAGTATAGCGATTAGCGCGTAGGATAAAATATCTTCTACCATTAGAAGTCAGATCTGGAGGAAGCACTGAATGAGATAGATAATCAACGATTTATTGATACCACTCATCCTGAGTATTGGTTGTGACAACATGGATTGAAGTTAGTTGCCTAAGATGAGATGGTTGATCTAATCATTGCACAGCCACATAAAGTCGCGAGTCCTCGGTAAAAGGCGGGATAAGCGAGGCTAATGAAGCCATTGTATTTGCGAATCGATTCGCACTATGAGGAATAGCTTGGATAGTAAATTTATCGAAAGATTGGAGTTGGACAAGAACAATATCATGATATTTTTGAAGGATATCATTCTTGCATTGATAAACACCTGTGACTTGATTAACGATGAGTTCAGAATCACCAAAGATGTCAATATGACGAGCACCAAGATTAATGGCATTTTGAAGACCCAAGACAAGAGCTTCATATTCAGCCATATTATTGGTGCACTCAAAGTTTAATTTGTGTGCGACTAGGATAGGCGTACCCTAAGGAGGAATCATCACGAAACCTACACCTCCCCCTTACTGGCATTTGGATCCATCAAAGAAGAGTTTTACTTTAAATGGAGACAGACCAAAATCAATTTGTTGGATATATTCATCGAGGAATTGAGCAAGGGGGACTTGAGTGTCTGGAAGAGGAGCATCAGCTAATTGATCTGCAATGACCTAACCCTTAATATCCTTTTGCGGGATAAACTCGAGATCAAATTCTGTCATAAGCATGAGCCAACAAGTGATACGATCATTGTGATAAGGTTTCGCATGTATTGTCTTGAGTGGATTGACACTTGTGACAATGTAAGTTTTGTGATTAAGGAGGTAATGACGAAGCTTATAAGTTGTGAAGAAGAGAGCACAACACAGCTTTTCAACTTAAAAATAACGTGTTTCATACTCATGGAGGGTGCGACTGATGTAATAGACAGCTTGTTCTTTACCACAAGTGTCCCGATGCAAGATCATGGCTCCCAGAGCATGGTCAGTCATAGAGATATAAAGATAGAAAGGCTCCCCCTCACGTGGAGGTGTAAGCACAGGTGGAGAAAGAAGATAAGCTTTGAGATCATCAAAGGCATTTTGGAAATGCTCATCCCATTCAAAATGAACATTCTTACGGAGGAGATGATGAAAAGGTTGAAAATGGTCCGAAAATTGTGAGATAAAATGACGCACTGATTGAAGACGTCCTTAGAGACTGCGGAGTTGCTTTAAGTTAGAAGGAGGAGGCATCTCAAGGATAGCTTTTATTTTTGTGGGGTCTACTTCAATACCCCTAATGGAAATGATAAAACTTAAAAGTTTACCAGTGAGAACGCCAAACAGGCACTTAAATGGATTTAGACAAAGACAAAAGTGAATAAGCATCTCAAAGAGAGGTGCAAGAATAAAAAGATGATCCTGACGACGTTTGGATTTACCAAGGAGATCGTCGACGTAATCTTCCACAGTTTTGTGTAAGAGATCATGGAAGATGTAGGTCATTGCTCGCTGATAGGTTGCTCCTGCGTTCTTAAGACCGAAAGGCATGACACGATAACAAAAGGTCCCCCAAGGAGTTATGAAAGAAGTCTTATGTTGGTCTTCTGGTGTGATGAGAATTTGATTATACCCAGAGAAACCATCCATAAGAGAAAGCATCTCATGACCCGTAGTTAAATCCACGAGTTGGTCGATATTAGGTAGAGGAAAATCATCTTTTAGACAAGCAAGATTAAGATCCCGGAAGTTAGTACAAATGTGAATTTTCCCAGTAGCTTTAGTTACTGGTACTACATTGGAAACCCATTGTGGATAATCGATGGGTTGGATGAAGTTAGCCGAGAGCAAGCGCTGCAACTCTTCTTTAATAAGAAGGGCTACTCTAGGGTGCATTTTACGCAATTTTTGTTTAACCGGTTTGATGTCGGGAAGAGTAACGATATTGTGGACCACGATATCAGTTTCGAGTCCTGGCATATCCTCATATGACCAAGCAAAGGCTTGACAATGGTTGGAAAGAAAAGTGGTAAAGTCTCCTAACTCCTGTGGATTAAGGGATTGGCCGACCTTAATGATGCGAGGGTCTTTAGAAGTCCCTATATTAAGGTCGACAGTGCCTTCGTTGAGAAGCGTAGACGTGTCAGAAGGAATGGTTTTAGGAAGACAGGAATCCTCTGCCCCCAGATAGGTGAGGACAGAATCATCATCCGCATAGTGGATAGTGTTGATAGTAGGAGAGTCGTCTCCAACTATTTCAGGGAAAATTAACGGTATGGAAGCGGACCTGTCATTAGTCTTATAGGCTAGTGGCCCTAAGGAAATGGTATTGACTAAAAAAAAATTTAGATGGGATGGAAATGGCATCATCCACATCGAGTGATGCTTCTGACCTAGCGGGAGAAGATGGTTTCTCAATAGGAAGAGGCTCATCGAGAACAATGACGGTGGATTTTGAAAGAGGTTTAAATCCTAAACCAAATTTTTGATGTGGCTTGAGAGTTGGAATGGACGCGAGGTCATGCACACCTTGTTCATATTTTCCCAAGCCAAAGCCCTTCCACGCGCATTGATATAAATAAGTTTTTGCAAACGTGGGATTCTGTAGACAATCGAACCCTGTTGAATAAGGTTTGGTCCTAGGAGGAGAATCTGGGCGATAGTGAGGTGTATCAAGACCACCGTAAATGAAATTAGTCTGTTGATTGGGCAGACCAATGGTGACGATGCGACCAAGACCTGGCTGATATTCAGGTTGTTTGTTTGGTCTACCATACTCACTAGGTTTGAGATGGGCATCAAAAGAAAGGAGAGGAAGCTCTCCCAGTGAGAAACGCTACAATGTCTCTTCTAGATTTTGTAAATCTGGTATTTTTTTTGTAGGTATGGAAGAAGATGAGGCCCCGTCAGGAGAACAAGCATTTTCCTTTAGAGGGGCAGACCCTGTGGTCATGTCGCATTGTGCAGAAGGAAAAGGATCTCCTGGATGAGTATAGATTTTTCCCTCATATTGATATTTTAAGCATCGATGGAGGGTGGATGGGACACAATGCATTGCACGAATCCAGGAGCATCCGAGGATCATATTATAGTGGAATTTCCCTTCAACAATGTAAAAGAGTTCGTGAAGCAGCTTCTTACCTACTCGAATGGGTAGGACCACAGTTCCTAAAGTAACTGCTAGCTGATCGTTAAATGATCGAAGAGTGAAAGGCGGGGGTGACACTACGTTCTTTGGTAACTTAAGTTACTCGAATGTGTGTGAGGAGATGACGTTGAGTACAGCACCACTGTCGATCATAGTGCATTTTAATGTAGTGTTGTCGATTTGGACTGTGATAAAGAGGGGAGCCTCCAAATCCTCAGAAGAAAGGGGAGGAATTTCTGAATCTTCAAAAGAAATGGTGGTTGATGGTCTATTCAATCCAATAACCATCTCGAAGGGCTGGGGCTCATCTAAATTCACTGCGATGCGATGCAGATTATCAATCAGAGCCTGGTGATGTTGCGGAGAGGATTGAATGAGGTCAAAAAGAGACATTTTAACCGGAGCCTGGGTGAGTTGTTTCATAACACTCTCCTCAACTGACACGGGAGTTTGAGCCAGAGGTGCAGCATGAATAGAGACCCGAGGTCTCGGGGCTAATGAGGAAGGAGGAACTCCTTCGGGGGCTGTAGAAATGACAACCCATGGTCGAGATGTTGTAGATGAGGATGGATTATCATACTGTTGGGTTCTAGTGGCGATATGAATTGTGTCGATTTGAGAAGGTGGAAGATCATTTGGAGTGGAATCACTAGAAGTAGAGGTCTGAGTAGATTGTTGGGGCTCAAATGGAGCTAAGATGACAGGAGATACTTGTTCCTCCTCCTCTTCCAGCAAAAGATCACTTTCTTCCAAAAGGCTGTTGACGACAGATTGAAGAGCTTTACATCCCTCGGTATCATGACCCGGGGTATGGTGGTAAGTACAAATCAAATTAGAGTTAAACCAGGTAGGTTTAACTCCTTTAGGGTTATAGGGTTTAATCAGAGGAAGAGATATGGATGAAGATTGGATAAGTTGGTGAAGGATTTCAGTATAGAACCCGGTAGACAAAGATGAGGACAGAGATGATGAAGGCGCCTCTTTTACTTTAATAGACTGCCAAGGTAAAAGAACCTGCATGTTAGGTTTGACAGTCTTTTTAGGGATCATCTTATTTTTTTGGACATCTGGAGGAGCAGCCTTGGGCACTTGAGATGGAAGTAAGTGAGACATGATTGATTTCGATGGAGGAGGAGCCCCTAAAATAGATTTTGAAGATGATGGAGATGTGAAAAGTGTTGTGGTCTTCAGAGATAAGGGAGGCTGCTTGGTCAAAACTAATGATGATTTAGATAATGTCGATTTAGATGAGGGAGAAGCTCCCAAAGTAGGTATAATCGGAGGAACAGAGGGTGCCCTGGATTTTGGTAACGAAGATGATGATTCTGATAAAAGAGGTGACATCTTTTTAGTAGGTAAGTCCACTTTTCGAGGTGCTGGTGAAGAATGTGTTGTAGAAGAAGATGATGGTTTTGATAAGTTTGCAGAAGAAGATGCCTTCTCAGCGGACAAATCCAATCTTTTATCAGGCGTAGAGAGAGATTTTTGTGGGAAAGCACCAAGAGTCTTGATGGTTTGAAATATGGGCTTTCCTTTTTCAGGGATGGTGACAATTTCAACCGCATAAGGTGATTGTAACCTTTTCGGGGGAAGCAAATGGGGAGGTATTGATGATGCAATGTTAGATTTCAGTTGTCTCAGTCTAAGTTCAGGAACTGAGAGTATAGATGTCGGTGCTACTTCTTTAGATTTTCCCTTAATAGGCAAAGTAGCATTGGTGATGGAAGAAGTGAGTGATGAAGAAGTAGTTCCTTGCGAGGGAACTACTTCTGGTACAGTAATTGTGGGTGAAACTACTGTAGGAAAGGAAACAGGAAGAGTCAAAATCAAAGACGCTTTCATCGAAGTCGGCACAACTATAGGTATGTTCACCAATGGCATAGTTGTAGTAAAAATGGGAGAAACAGAAGTAGATGTATCCGCGGTGGAAACTCGAAGGGATGTAATTGCCTCGAGCATTGAAAGAATGTCTGACGATGAGATAGATGAGGATGATACTATCTCAGGTATGGACGAAAGATCAGATAAAGAAGCAGAGAGAGGTGAATCCGTATCTAACAATGTTGGAATATTCAAAGATGGGCTATCTGAAGATGGTGGAATCCCAACGATTAATGAAGCGGAAGGAGATTCTGATTCGGTCGATGTGTTCGCAGATGGCTCAGTTTTAGAAGAAGATTCTTCAGTAGAGATGAAGCTGATAGTATGAGTGTTTGGTTTTTGAGACTCTGAAGCATCATGGTTCGGGGAATGATTGGGAAAAGGTTGTTTAAAAACATCCAGCGCTTGATTTGGGGGAGCATTTGGGTTATCCAGAATGAGCTCACCTTTATCAATGAATTTCTGGACAAGATTTTTGAAGGTTTGACATCGTTCAATGTCATGACCTTTGGTTCTATGATAATGACAGAAGTCATTTTCCCTATACCAGAATGGACGTTCTTGGCTTTCATCAATATTCCTAATGGGGGGAAGTTCGATCATGTGAACTTCCAACATTTTTTTCAAGATAGAAGCATATGATTCCCCCAACAAAGTGAAAGATCGAGATGACGAGGACCCTTTTTGAGAAGATGAGGAGTCTCTTCGTGGTGTTTGATTAGAAGTGTTATCGGCTCGTGAAGTTTTTAATACGATAGCGTTGGTGGATCCCTGATTCTTGTCTTTAGAAGTGGAAGGATTTGATTTGGTAAACCGAGAAAAGTCTGGTTTAGATTTAGAGCAAAGTTTTAACTTCCCTTGTTCAATGGCGCGAGACTCAAGTTTGCATGCCATCGTAAAGGCTTCTTCAAATGTATGAAAGGTTTGGATCCTTAAAGTGGAAGAAATATGATTAGCACAAGATTGAGTAAACAACTCGATCTGTTGGGATTGAGGAAGGGAGAAAGATAATTGGTTTATTATCCCTCTCCAACGAGCGACAAAGTCTGTAATAGACTCATCATCGAATTGACGAATGTTATAAAGATTTGTAATCGAGATCTTATGCGTGATATTTATTGAAAAGTTTTCAACAAACATCTGGGCCAATTGAGAGAAAGAAAACAAGGAATGTTGAGGAATGTTATTGTACCAGTCTAAAGCAGAACCTACTAGAGACATAGGAAAAGTACGGAGCATAAGCTCTTGATCCTGGACTATGAGGTACCAAGCATGTTTAAATGCTCACAAATGCTGTTGAGGGTCCTCTCAACTATGAAATTTTGAAAATTTAGGAAGTTCCCATTGGGGAGGATAAGGCTTAAAAGCCACCGAGGGGTGAATGGGTTCATTACACACTTCTTCAAAAGAGTATGAAGGATGAGCCCCTTTGGTGGAGGCTTCCAAGTCTATGATTTTCTTGAAAATAATTTGAACCACGTCAGATTGAGGAGGAGGCACACTGGCATGTCCTACATAAGAAGCAAATGGTGGATGTTGTTGAGGTGTCAATGGGGGATTCATTTGTTGATTGATAGGATGATAAGAGGAGTAACCAGGCATTCTGGGTGACACCTAGTGGGGTATTTGTTGTGAAGGAGGCTGTGTATAGGCAGGCTATGAGATAATAAGTGGTTGAGAAAATGAAGGTTGGATGACAGACGGAGCCTATGATTGGTGGATTCCTATGCTTGTTGACTGAATCGGAATAGATTGAGGAACATGGGTTTCGATTTGATTAGACATGGTGGGGAACAAGACCTGAAAGAGGATTTTTACTGCCGGATTAGTTATTAAGGGTGCCAATGCTAGAGGATGGGCGAAGGTCACTGTTGCTGGAACATTGAAAGAAAAACCCACTGGAGGACAAGAAGCAAGAACCAACTGACTAGTCAAAGGGGGTTGACTCATAAAGAGGTACTGACCCTGGGACACAATGGACGGCATAGATGAATTAATAGCAATATGTGGGTGTGCAGACGTACCCATTATAGCCAGAGAAGAGGACTTCTCATAAGTAGGTTGTGGAATAGTCGAGGTAACTGCGGCATTAGGAATAGGAGGCACAGGTGCACCACCCTCTTCCGTGGCTCGAGGTGAGAAAAATGATGCTAATTGTTCTACAAAAGCCTGGGATGGTTCACGAGAATAATCGTACACTTGCTAGATTGGTGGTCCCTGATCAGATATTTGAATAGACTTGTGTACTAGGTAGTCCATAAGGGCTACCGGATTGTGATCAAGGAGCACCTGAAATTCAGGATCCCCGCGAGGAACATACTCTATGTCAGAAGCAGATGATATTTCTGAAGGACTAGGGGAAGCTGGACGTGATGGGGTTGCTTTGGCCTGATAGAAAGGATTATATGACCAGGATGGGGAACCAACTAACAGCGGTCCCGAGGAAGACCTGGGGGGTGCCGAAACATCCACACTAGCGGTGATCTCGAAGGAAGAAGGGGCTAGTTGAGCCATTCTTCTAGATTGTAACCGAGTGATGACCATCATAAACAAGCAGAAAAGAAGATTGACCTAACTAATGCACAGATAATTCAAGCAGCGTAGGTGATTATCTCTTTTAAGTTTTTATGCTTTTAAGAAAGAAAATATTAGGGAAGGTCTTTTAGAACAGGAACTACTCAGATAGCCAAACTAAGGATGGTTTGGGGGATGTTTTGGTGAGGAGTCCCGAATGCACTTCAGTAAAAGACAGGTACGTGGCTTGATATAGGGACCTACCCCTGCACTTCACACACCGCTGTGATAAGGGAGTCGGGTGCTTTGCCAATATATACCAGAACTTCCATGAATTTATAGCACGGCCTGAGTATCGCGTAGGCTCTTCCTCTTGGATGTCACTTCCAAGTAGGTGAGGCCAGGGAAAGAATTTTTGTTTAAATGCTTTATACCTAGTGATTTTGGCTTTGTGTGCAAGGGTGAAAAATAAAAATCAAATAGTGTCACTACCGATTTTGATCAATTTTCCAGCCTAATTAAAACTAGATGAAAAACATACAGCAGAAATGACAAAGAAAGAGTTCTTTTTAAGCACTTAAAAATGAAGTGTTTGATTTCGATGAAGACAAGTCAAACAGATTCTTTCCCAAATAAGATTAAATTTTTTTTAAGCGCCAAAAATTGAAATGTTCGAATGTGATAGAAAACAAACAAAGAAATTTTTTTTTTTTCTTTTTTTTCTTTTAGTTCCTAAAAAGGAGAAAACACCGTAAAAGAGAAATACCTGTAGATTTAGCTCTCCAAGGTGTGTGGACTTCAAAAAGCGCGTTGTTAAGCTCTTCCCCTCGAACAATCCCATGAACAAGCAAAGTGCTCCGCAAGAAGAGGTTAAGCAAACACCAAACAAAATCCAGAAAGATATATCCAGATAATGGTGAAACGAAAATTTCTATTTTAAGGAACTAGAAAAATTTCAAGGAAATAACAATTTCGCATAAAGAGATGGATCAAACATGCAATCTTGAAACCAAAATGAAATATTTACTAATTTTATAAATAGAAATTGGAATTGAAATTTGTAAAAAAAGAACGGACCTAACTTTGCAAATTCAGAAATGAAAGAAGCAAGACTAAAACGATGAAAGGAAATGCTTAAGCAGAACTGATAAAAATCAGTGAAGAAAAAGAACAAAGCTCAAAACTAGAAAAGAGATGAACTTACCAATAAGGGACTTTGGTTGGGTCCCACTGGGCGTGCCAGAATGTTGATCAAGAATTTCGTGCTTGTTACCTGTCTAAGTTAATGTACCAAACTAAACACAAAAACCTTGAAAAACTCAAATGAAATTGATACCTGATGGACAAGATCCGAAGATGTAGATGGATAAGGAAGCCGATGTAGATAAGACGGGTGCACACGAGCAATTCTGCATAGTAGATCCAAGTAACCTGCGAGACACCGATGCTTGACAGAAAAATACCACGTTAAAAGATATTTAGGTGGACTGCCCAAGAAGTGGGTCCGGGAAGCGATAATCTCCCTCGGTGGATGTCAGTCCACGTTTTCAATTAAGTAAAGAAGCATACATGATAAAAGATGTACGTACAGGACTAGATTTTCTAATCAAAGTAATAAACAGAATCTAAACAGCAGACAGAAAGCAACAGAAAATAGGGAACTGTGAAAACAAAGCTGGATTTGTGTTACCTGTGTCCTTTTACCTATCTACAGGATGATCGGCATCGATTATGTATAATCGGCATCGACTGGTTCAAATCGGTGTCGACTGATATAGATCGGCGTCGATCCGAGACAAAGTGCGAGAAGGTTTGGGAATCGAAAAATGAAGGCAAGATCGTCAACGTCCGCTGGATCTGCAGAAGCCAGAGAGATACTGGCAAGGCTCCACCTGTGCTGGATGCAGAAACAGAGTCACCAGAAAATCAATGGAGACGTGCAATGTTGATGTGGTAAGAGCAGAGTAACGGTGCTCCTCTCAGGGATTGATTTGGACAAGATTCACTCTCACTCGATAGATAATGTTCAAACTTGATGCTCAAAACTCTCTTGTTCTCTCTATCTAATTCACTGTCTATCTCACCATCTAATTGTCTCTCTTACAATCTGCGTCTAACCAGAATTGATTTCTGGGCTTCTATTTGTAATCGGCGCCGACCGATATTAAATCGGCATCGACCGAGTACCGGTCGGCACCGATCATGGAACAGACTCCCGAAATGGCCAAAAGGAGTGATTTCTGGAAAGATAAGAGTGATCCCTCCACCTCAAATATGGGAAATATCCCGCTACTTGGTTTGGGAGGAGGAGAAATAGGGGGGATATATGGATAGAATAGATATGGGGTAGATAAGTGGTTAGGATACATGTAAAAAGGTGTAATTAAATAGTTAATATTTAATTACTCACAGGTAAAACATAATGGGGTGAATTAAACTTAGGATAGGTGTTTAAATCACAAATTGAATAATACCCCAAGGGAATAGTGGTGATATAAACGTGCCCCAGGTTACCTGAGAGAGCAAACGCGCACGAGGGACACTAAATTGGATAACCAATTTTAGGTGTCTACACTTAACCTGTATTCATACACCTCAAGAGTAAACTTCGATATTTGAAGTGATTCTGAGTCATTTCACCTACCTGACTTGCATCATGTTCCATGGGTTGAAGACTACTGGGTGAATTGTACATATGATTTCAAAGTTAGAGAAAAAAACCATAGGAGGATGAAAATTGAGAAAATAAGGAAATTTCAGTTTGATTGGTATGAAGATGGAATTATAGATGATGGCACATATATGTACAATTTAGAATATCAAGCACTGAAAGCCTCACCCCTTCCACAAGTTTCTTGAAGCATCTAGGAATCAGGGGATATGAATGATAGGACCGAAATAGCCATTAGAAGATCAAAAAAGTGGTTCAAAAAGAATATATCTTCTTATTACATCAGGAAAATTTCCAAATCTCCAAAGGAAAGCATCCCATCACTACTCTTCAAAGGCCACTGAGAAATATTTCAGCTCAACTCACTCGGGAGAACATTCAAAGCGAAAGGTAGTGGAATCAGAAGATCATCACTACAAAAGGTTACAAAGAAGGTAAGGACAACATAAGACCCTGTGGTGGATTTAGAGCAAGGGGAAATTTATCTAGTTCATCCTTCAGTCCCTCAGTAGTCTCAGAGATTCTCATCCTCCACCACTAAACTGGATCCTCCTGCGTAAGATGTTCCCTCTCATTTTGAGAAAGAGAAAGCAATCATATCAAATGTCGAGCATGAGACAAATGATATTTTTCCATGCGTACAGGAAATGATCATTGAATAATCCCACATAATTCAATAGGTGGCAGTCCTTAACTTCTTAGCTATAGTCATAATGATTGAAGGAAAGAAGGGAAAGTAAGCTCAAGAAGTTTCACATTTCTTTAGAAGTGCTTTGAGAAACCAATATGTAGAAGTAGTCTAGCTAAAGGTGATTAATCCCATTGAAGTAATGACCCCAACTGAATATGAGATGAGAACCATTCCCCTAGGCCCAACAACTCACAAGGGAGATGCACATTTGTTTAAGGAATATTCCACTCACCTTCTTGTGAGGAATCAGGAGTACAAGGAAATAATTGATTAGTTAGAAGGTCTTGTGATAACACTTACCTTGTGCATTCAAAATTTCATGGATTTTAATGTCGCTTCATCTCTTTTAATTGAAGAAGTTACTCCCATAAGTAAATTTGATTCAGAGTCCATTCGGAAAACACAAGGCTTCACCATGCAGGGGTGAGAAAATGACAAATGGGTGAACCAGATTGTGGAAAAGGGAAAGTGTTTCTTTCATAGATGATTTCATTGTTTGAGTACATGTGTACAACAGCCACCAAGGTCTTAATGATAAGGGATGAAATTAAGAAAGAAAAGGAACATTGGGATCAAGTGTTTTCATTGGTGATAGAAATGGGGAAAGCTCATTCTCATATGTTGGTGGACATGAAGGTATTCAATTCTCCATCTAAGAATTTATCATAGGTATGGGCTAGAAATGTTGTCACCTAGTATGATATGTTAAATAGTGCTCTAAATGAGTTGGATTCAAATGAGGAATGTGCTTCTAGGATGTAAGATGATGTCAATGCTAAGATAAAAAAATCTTGGGGTGCATGTGATCTGTGAAGACACCTCAACGAATGACTTATTGAATCCATTTGAGGAACTTGTCAAAAAATAAGTTGTGGATCCCTTTTCCTTCAACAAGGACTCACTGGAGTCTCTCATTGAGATAAGAGATACAATATCAAACACCAAAAATAAACATTAGTCTTGGTTCACTAAATGTAAAAACATCAATACCATCTCATATGGTTGGCTTGAGTCTTTGAGTTGTGTCCACATTCCTCAAGCCAATAAATTTAAACCTACGGTGGCTTGGTATAGCAAATAATTCAAAGGATTTTAGATCTACCCCGAGTCACTCAGTAAAGGTCCATCAAAGAGTGAAGTAGAATTGATAAGGTCAGTGTCTTCTTTTGAGTTGTTACCTCTCTTATTTTCTCTCTCCTCCCCCCTTTCCTCTATTCCTTTATGTTCTACTTCTTCATTAAGGGGTTAAACTTTTCATTTTGTCTTATTCATTTAAATGTGACTATGGTTGACATTGTAATAAGTCACCCTTGATTTAAAAAAAGGGGATTTAATTTCATTCCTTGGAATATGAAGAGTCACATGTTGTAAAAGACAAATGAAAGGTCATGTGAGGGGTAGGTGAAGAGCCTTATTGACATCTATATATTGTAGTGACTTCCTCATTCCAAGGGGTTATCAATTTTATATGTTCATGAGTAGATAGCTACGAAGATTAAGCAAAAGATAAAAAAAATCTTCCATTCTCATTCTCATATGTTTTCCTCTATCTCTCTTATTGTACAACTTTGTTAATATGTCAATAAATAAAGTAGTTTCATCTTTTATGGATGAGTGAATAAGTGAAATTTTATGTTCATGGTTTCATCTTGTCTTAATATAACTATAAAGGTTGTTATTCTTTCCTAATTTTTTGTGTTTATATCTTTGGTTAATCCATGTAAGAATCTGAACTTTTCCTACTTGCAATATTAATCCCCCAGCTAATTTCTCACTCCCACATTCCCACCTTTCTAACAAAATCCTCCCTTGCATGAAATTGCAAGAATTTTCCACAACGGTAGTGGAGTGTGCCTATTGGATCCCTGGCTTTTAGGCCAACGACAAATTTATTTTTATTTCACATACAATAATGGAGTTGTCCATTCAAGCAAAGTGACCTAGTCCTAGAGTGTTGGTGAAAATCACCTAATTTGTCTTATCAACAAATTATTTCACCAAGTATGTAGGCTTAAGAAATCTATTTATGGCCTTAAACAAGTTCCTAGGGCTTGGCATGCCTAGATGGATTTCTTTCTTCTCATTTCAAGGTTCACTAGATGTCACTTTCATCTAAATGTGTACATTTTGTGGCAGGATGATTCACTTTTGATTTTGGTACTTTATGTTGATCACCTTTTGATTATAAGGATATCTTTATCTTCCATTACAGTAGTCAAATAACCTCTACAAGATATGTTTTCCATGAATGACTTGGGTTTGTTGCATTACTTCCTTGGGATTCATATTTCATGGCCTGACTAGAGGATATCCATTGCACAACCTAAGTATGTTTTTGATTTACTTGATCAGTTTTACATGGTTGATTGTAAGCCAACATTGAATCCCTTTCTATCTGGAGCCAAGCTTGAGGCTGATTATAATTCATCATTGGTTAATGATACCTTGTATCAACAACCTATAGGAAACCTTATATATTTGACTCACACTAGACCCAACATTTCATATGTAGTAGGCCTGGTCTCTAGGTTCACCCTAGAGCCTCATGTGTTGTATTGGAAACTAGCTAAGAGGATTTTTCACTACATTCAAGATACACACAGATTCAGAATTCATTACGAAGCTTTTATTGATGTTGACTTTATTGGATACTAAAATTCAAAATGGGTTGGTGATGTTCAGAATTGTAAGTCTACTTTAGGATACAATTTCTCATTGGGATATGTCCATATTAGTTGGTCAAGCAAGAAGCAGAATGTTATTATTTTATCATAGAATATTGAGGCCAAATACAAAAGAGTTGTAAATGCTACTATGGTGACCATATGGCTTCAAGGGATTTTGAGAGAGTTTGGTATTCAGTACAAGAGACCTAAAGTCATCTTTTATGACAACCATAGCACCATTCAAATTTATAGGAATCTAGTTCAGCATCAGTAGACCAAACACATCAAGATTCACATATATTTCATCAGGGATTTGATGCATGGATAAGTCATCAATCTCAGATATTTCCAAACATCAATGTAGATTGCTAACATCCTCACTAACCTCTTTACTGAGAGTAAGCTTCTTCACTTGCGAGTTCTTCTTGGGGTGTAAGATACATCAACATCATCTTCTAGGGGGGATTTTAGTCATCTCTTTTTTCTCTCTTTTGAGGGGAGTTTTTCCCACTAGGATTTTTACTTTTCTCCACTTTCTAAGAGTTGTTTTATATTTGGGTGCCTCATTAAGCCTTGTTGTCAGGAACCATTTTCTTCTTTTTTCCCACCTAAGCTATGCTTCAGGAGGGTGCTAGTGTAGGATATTATTTTGCTTATATTTATTTATTTGTTGGTAATTTTACTACACATGGTGACTCCTGTTGCTCATGTTTCATTTGTGTCATAAGAGTTACATGACTTTTCATAGGTCGATATAGCATGTTATAGGAGTTGCATTTGATCGGCTATTTCAAGAATGTAATCGATCCTTATTAGATTCTTAACTATTATTCTTATGGGGGAGTTACTTATCATTATCCTATTCATTAACACCACTTGAGTTATTTAGAGGTTCCTTATTTTCTACCTTTCTTATTTTTGTGAGTTAGTTTCATATTTAATTACTTGTTAGATCATTCTTGGAATTTATGCAATGGCATGTGTACAAGTATATTTTATGAGTGATTCTAGAAAAAACCATGATAGGTACAAGGTAAAAGCTAGGTCAAGGGATAGTTGCATGCACAAATCACTAGGAGAACTACATTGAGTCATAAATCCAATGTAGCACTCGGTGTTTAACAACTGTGGTGACAGCAGAGTTCAATTCAACTCAAGCATCTTGCAGCTTTATTTTTAGATCTAATGTTAGCTTGAGTGTTTTGCATGATAGCTAGGGTTTTTTTGTAGGTATAGGTGAAAACTCCAAGGTTAAAGGTGGATTTGAACATACAAAAGTGTGAAATAAGTGATAGTAAAAGAACCCAAAAAAATCAGTTTGAGGAGTTGACCATCCAAGAAAGTAGAAAAAGGTCATAACCATATTCTATGGTCATGACCCTATTGTACGATCCTGACCTTATGGTATTACAGCTAGAAAGTGATTGTTCTAGATCTCATGCCCTTCCCTTTCATAGATCAGTCATCGACATTCATGAATATCTTATGAATCAACTAAGTGCATATTTCCATCGTGTTTATACTTATAATTACATGAGCTTGATTGTATGGTTGATTGTTATGATCTAAGGTGTAAATCTGAGTGCGTTTAGTAGTGAAATATATGTTATATTATTGTAAATAATACCTATTTAAATTGAATTAGAAATTTAATTTAGGTTTAATATTTTTGTATACAAAGGGAGGTATTGAAGGGTTAAAGCATGCATAAATACTAATACAATCTTAAAGAATAAGTTTTAGCAAGTTTGGGCATGATTTAATCATCGCCATGGTTCATTTTATGGGTGTTGGAGTCTATAGTTGAGCATCAGAGTTCATTTGAGGAGCATAAAAGTCTATCAACTGATTGGTGGAGTTTATATAAGGAGCATCAAATTTTATCATCCAAGTGCTAGATTTTATCTAAAGAACACCAATTTGTGTTACAAAATCACTCGAGTCAATCACAAAAGTTTTAGAGTCTACCAAAATCCATTTAAATATTATCTTTTACTCAATATCATCCTTGTACTCAAACATGACTATTTTTGGAAACTTCTAAATATGGAGCGTATGAAAATAATAAGTTTTCACAAGCAAGCCATGCTTTATCACATTTATCTTGTGAAAAATCATTTTGGGAAGTGTATTATAGAGATTTAGATGATTTTACACCTCCAAGTTGTATGATGTGTCTTGTAGTTTGATATGTCAGTTGGGTACAACATATCCAAGATTTATCAGTCGAGTCTAACAAAATTTTTATATTTATATCTTATTTATTAGAACTGGTCTCTTAAATGTAGCGATCAAAATTTTAAACATATAAAATGGTGGATGTATAAAATGGAAGAGAAATCCTTAGAATGATAACTCTTTTAAATAAACTCTCTGCGTATACCATTCTTTAATCCTTTGTAATTTATTCAATCAGTGAAGTTTTGATGTTGGTGACTCTTTATCCCATTTGAGGAGGAGATGAACCCACTCTTTCCAAAGGAATTTGGATTAGTAATCTGGTAGGTTCCTTTTGTGTTTGATTATGCATCTTTTAATTCTACATTTTGAATTATTTCTAGCATCTCAATTAGTTTCATTGATAACCTACAGATTTAACAATAAAAATCCAAAAAACATTATTGATTATTAATTTCAAAGAAGCATAGATTAAGTGTGTGGGATTTCAAGTTCCAAACAATTTAAGCAATGGTGTGATTTCAATTCTGCAAGTGTGATTTCAGTTTTTAAGTGTGATTTCTATTTTGCAAGTGTGATTTTAATTCTATAAGTCTGATTTCATTTACAACAATGTGATTTACTTAAGAAATAATTTCAATTCAATTTTAATTCAGACTACTAGTTAATATTGTGTGATATTTGGCCTACTGCATAATTGTCTAGGACACTAGATTGGATTAACATTTAACAAATTAGTTAAACTTAATGGTTAGAAAACAAACCTACAAAATACCTCATCAATTAGGTCCATCCTAATCAAGAAGGATACCTTGAATGGGAAAGTGGAACATCTTATTCAGACACTACAAGTCATGCTTTCCATATATGGGTCAAATAGTCCTACGATCTAACTGGTAGGAGATGTGAGGAAGTAAAAAGAAAGTCTATATGGTCTTTTAGTAGTAGGGTAGAACAATAACCCCACATAATATTAAGGTAGAAAAAACACCAAACCAAGTAGAGAACCCTAAGAACATGCCCGTTATGGGAGTGATTCCCAAAGAATGTGCACATACCCTAAAGAGAGAATTCAGGATCAGTTGGGAAGGTTAGAAAAACTCCCAAGATATGATGAAACCATGTGTGCATGTGTGTAGATGGTGGACTTGTAATCTTGTATGCCCAAGGAAGAAGAAAGAGTACACTCCCTTGTAAACACACTAAAGAGAACAACTACTAGATGGTGGGTGAACCATCATATGTCATTACCTTGATGGATTACTATTAAGGAAGCCTTCTCGACTCGTTTTGAGAGGAGAAATGAACAAAGAGAATTATCAAGTTATGAGGGAATCATATGTCTTGTCTCCCATGTGTGCACCTATGAAGAGGAATTGGTTGGAGGCCATAAGGCACTTCTCTCATACTTATGAGTACATGCATTCTACAACACATTAACATCCTGATCACACACCTATTATATTTTTGGCGAGACAAGGAGAGAGACATGGTAATGGGAATAGATCAAGGGAGGTCTACTCCAGACTTTCTAAATCCATTTATCTACAAAGGAATGAGACAATCATCTATAATTTGTGAAGAAGTAAATCATCCAAAATAATGTGTTCCTAGAGGAAAGAGTATCCCACATCTATGACAAGAAATCATGCATACATGAAGGACTTATTAAGGAAGAATCTAGTACTAGTCAAACGAAGTGCCAAAGGCACCAACACAAGGACTACAAAAGGGAGGGAAAGGCCCTTATGAATTTTGAATACCAAGATGATCTTGTAAATATCTATGATTTAATCAAATAAAAAACAAAACATTGCACAATAAAATAATAAAACCAGAGATATTGTAATTCATACGAGACAAATTCCCAATGGAGAGATTACATATAAATAGCTCAATGAACTCCTATAAGTAAGGAGTCAAGGCTAATCTCTAAGTCCTCTCAATATCCCAAATATCCCTCAACTATGAGTTGTGCATTACAATTGTTTTGCACACTCATATATTATTTTATAATTATTAAAAACCTATTACTACCAAATAACCCAAACTACTCCTAAGTGTTCACACTATGAACAATATTTCTATAACAGAGGAATCCAAAAAAAACCTCAATATCCCAACTAGAGTTGGAAAGCATGTGATGCAAGATGTGTAGAATAAAAAATAGTGCACTAAGCCTATACACATAGTGGAGGTAAATATTGATCATAAAATAATCCACCATTGGCGATTATTGGTCAAATATAGAGTTGGCATGCATAGTAGAATTATTTAAGGAATTCAAGGATCTATTCCCCAATGGTTATCATGAAATGAAAAATGTACATGAATCTCTAGGGAAGATTACCACTAAGCTAAGGAATGATGCACACTCAATCATAAAAAGGCCATATCACATGATTCGCAACTTACGAAAGAAAGTGAAGGAAGATATCAACAATATCCTTGAAGTATGTGTCATATACCTAGTAGAAGATTTTGAATGGGTAAGCCCCATGGTGATCAACATTAAGAAGTATGGGCACATAAGGATTTTTGTAGACTTTTATGTGTTGAAAGAATCTTACATCACCAATCCATTCCCGACCCCATTTACTAAATAACTCCTTAACGACATAGTAGGTTATGAGATCTACACTTTTAAATATGGACTCTTAGGATACTATCAAGTTGAAATTATGGAGGAGGATAAGCTAAAAACTACATTTTTTATGGAGCTAGGATATTTTGCATATAATTTAATGCCTTTTGTATTAAAGAACATGTCTGCAGTTTTCTCAAGCATGGTAATTGAAGCATTCAAAGACTTCATTCAAAAATTCTTGATGGTATACCTAGATGATTGGAAAATGTATGGTTTAGTACATTTGGGGTCTAGTTGGGACATGTGATTTGTAAGGAAGGGATGTTAATTTATTCGACCAAGATTATGGTGATCCTTAGTTCAGAGAAACCTACCACAAAATGTAGTGTGTGTGTTTTCCTAGGACACATGGGATAGTACAATTTTTTTTATCAAGGACTATGAAAAGATAGCCTACTTATTAGAAGAACTACTTAAAAAGGATGGACCTTTTGTATGGATGGTGCACCACTAAGAATCATTTGAGAAGTTGAAAGAGAAATTGGCGAGTGCACTTATCTTATGATTTGTGGATCAAGATAAACCTTTTATGTCCACCTAGATACATATAGCATAATTATAGGAGCCATTATGGTCTAGCTAGGAAAAGGTAAAGTAGACCATCTCATCTACTTCACTAGAAGGAAGTTATCTTTTGTAGAGTATAACTACACTACTATTAAGCATGAGGTGTTAACAATGGTCTATGTGATCTATAAATTTCAGTACTATTCACTATCCATGGAGTTTGTGTTCTTCACATATCACAAAGACTTGAAATATTTGGTCAACAAACTAGTGTTACATGAACGTATATGCAGATGGATCATCTTGTTCCAAGAATTTAATTTCTTTGTTCTGGTAAAGTAAGGAAAACTCGATTATGGAAGATATCAATTATCAAGGGTCAATAATAGAGAAGTTGAGAAAAGAATTGAAGAAAACATGCCTGATGCCTGACTTTATAAATTCCAAAGAATACCAAAGGAACTAGAAACATTTAGTATTTTCTAGCTTCGAGCATAGCTCCGACTAGGTGGACCATCAATGAGAAGAAGTGACTTGTAGTGCACGCAACACCATATCAATTTATTAAAGAAGAATTATATAAGTTAGGATGTGATGAATTCCTGAGAATTTGTGTTCAATCACATGACCACGCAGGATTATTACAAGAATATCATGAAGTCGTAATAAAAGGCCATTATACCAAAGAATCCATTGTGCAAAACATTCTATTTTTTAGGATTATGGTGGCCAACATTGTTTACATATGTTAAGGATTATACTACAAAGTGTGTTTATCAAAGGATAGGAAATACAAACTAAAGTGACAAGGTGCCCTTACTACCAGTGCATGCAAGAGAGATGTTTGAGAAATGGGCAGTTAATTTTATTGGGCCCATAACTCCTGTTGTGCGTTGAACAAGAGTGCCATATATCATTATCGCTATATATTATTTGATAAGGTGGGTAGATGCAATGATTATAAAGGATTAACAATAACAACAATAGTAAGGTTCATATGGGGTAATATAATTTCTAGATATGGGTGCTCGTTGATCTTGATTAGTGATCTAGGAAGTCACTTATTGGCAAGACTATATACATTCTTTTGGTTGAGTTTTTTATTTTACATAATAAAAGTACCCCCTACCATCCCCAGGCCAATGTAACCATTGAATCCTTCAAAACATTCCTAGGAAATAATTTGAAAAAGATTTGTGATGTAGGACACAAGGATTGGAATGATGTTTCTATTGTATTATGGACCTAAAAAACTACCTATAAGTGGCTGACAAAATATACACCATTTCAATTGGTGTTTAGAAAACAAGTGGTTCTACCCTTGGAATTTCTAGTACCATCACTTTGCATAGCACACAAGAAATTTGGACGAATGAGTAGGTATAATCCAAAAACTTGATGCTTTGATGGAATTGGATGAGAAAAGGTTTCTCGTGTACTCGAGTCAAGGGTTAAAGAAGATACGAAAAAAAAAATTGGCATGACAAGAACACAAATAATAAGGTGTTAAGGGAATACATGCAAGTCCTTCTCTATTATTTGTGTTATACTAACCATCTAGGAAATCTACAAGTTAGATGGTTGGGGCCATACGACATCCACAACGTATTGGATAATGGTGCATGTAAGATGAGCATGCTTAATGGAATACCACTACCTAGGCATTTCACTGGCATCAAATTGAAGCCCTACCACTCCTAACAAAGTAACTATTGCAGCAATAAAGTCTTTATGAACCAACTCAAAAATATTTCCTTAGTTCTTTACTGTCTATTTTTGTGAAATTTTATAGCTTTTGAGAAAGGGGGGTCTACATGTTCAAGGTACAAAGCTAACAACAAGATTTTTATAATTCATTCATTTTTAGATAAGTTTGTCAAAGTGCACCTAACATTGTGCATAAAACCAACAAAGGGATATTGTCCACATGATGTGTGTACGCAAGAAAAAGATACAAGTAAAAGTTCTGAGAGCCCATAGCCCCAATTGCTACCATGTGTCTATGATCAACTTTATGAGAGGAGATAGAGCAAAATAAGAACTCTTTAGATGAGCATGACACCGATGAATGCCACTTGTCAGCAATTGGTTAAGCAGAGGGAGCCAAATTGGATAAGGAGAATATTATCGACCATAGGGACGATGATGGTCGCCACATATTCACTATTGAGATTGGGAAGGCATGAGGAGTTCAAGGAAATTATGGAACCAATGATTATTTCATGTGTTTCATCGATGTTCAACATGAAAGGTAGAAGTTAAGAAGATATAAGCATGCACGGGAAATGAGAGAAGTGATGGATGCCACGTGGAACCCATCAGTATGGCCTCATGAGATGGAAAGGACCTCATATATTCCTAAGAAAGTAAGAGTACAGTAGAGGACGACACACATGTAAAAAAGGGGAGGAGAGGAAAAGGAAGCATCAACATTTGGTTATAAGGCAAGGTCTGAAGGCAAGTTATGTGCCCATGCACACAAAACCCAAAATATCAATGAGGCACATAATCATGCATGGATGTTGACGTAAAAGGAGAGAGAAGTGGGAGAAGTGAAAATAATGCCTCAACTGTAAGAGGGTTCAACATAGTTCCCTAGTCGGATTTTTAAACATGGAGAGATGACATGGAAAACAAATTGTATCAATCAAACACATAAAATTCCCCCCAATGTGAAAATACATTCATTTTTGCACACTTGATTTTGAGAAGAGTAGATATGTGAAGGAGAGAACCAAGAAATTCAAGTAAAAATATTATTGATACCTTGTACTCTCAAGCTTGAATTAGAGAAAAACTAGTGCACAACCATAAATCGAGATAAGAGAAATCCATGGAGCTCAGTGGGAAAGAGTTCATATAAGGTTGAGGAGAGAAAAATATAATTTTTTTGTTTAATGAGAACCAGTCCATCAGTGTTGAGGAGAGCTTGAAGCTTAGAGTAGCCTACTCCTCCCAACAAAAACCATTACAACATACCCCATTAAGATGGGAAAAAGAAAGGAGACACTAGTTAACCTAATCCATCCAAAGAAAATATATGTAGACATAAACTTGTCTTGGAAGAACTAAAAGAGAGTGCACCCTAGGAAGAACTGGAGGATGACATCCCAAAGATATAATTTCCTAAAAAAATGCTTGATAATGGAGGAAGAGGGGAGTAAGGTATACACAGTGAAGATGAAGGAGGTCAACCAATGCAATAAATTCCTAAGTATGGAGAAGGACTATTTCATCAAGGATGATATTAGAATAGATGGAAGGGTAGAATCAAATATTGTAAGCAATGAAAATACAATAAATGAAAGATAAAACAAAACACTACAATATAACTCTCTTGTAAATCTCCTTGCAAACCTCAAAGAATATTGTAGAAGCTCTTAGACTTGTATGATGTTGTTGATGTTTTAATAGTGGTTTCTCTCGATTAATTTTCTAAAGGATGAATGCAAATGCTACGAGCCTCGAAACATAAGGATGCAGATGTCAAATTGGTAGAAGTTGGCTACAATAGATTCTAGGGATGGATTACAAAGGAATGGCTTTCTTTTTATAGCTGAGGGTGAGACCATGAAAATTGAATCTTAGTTTGAATGGGCTCTAGGTTAATAATTGCAAATACCTAAAATAGCAAGCAAACTTAGTATGTGCAGTTGTAGCTTTGAAGGGGAAATTATTGTTTTAATTGTCAGAAGTTACATTCAGGAAGGTGGTTTTATATATAATTTCGTTGAACCCACCTTTCAGGATTCTAGAAGTGGAGTTGATTGGAATAGGGAAGTGGAATCCAAGTGGAGTCCAAGTGGCAGTTGACTAGGAAAATAGGTGTATTTTCTCAATTAAGTAACTAATGTAATTAGCTACAAAATGCAAGACAATTAATTAACCGTTTATTTAATAAATGATAATTAACTTAGCTAAAATGTGTTGGGGACTAATTTAATTTATCCCAAAAGGTGAATGTACATGAATTAATTAATTTAATTAATCAATCATATTGGAATGAATAACAAGATGTGACTTGGGATAAATTGGAAACAAGTATGTGAATTTGGGGTGCCTACAAATATCGAATGATGCATGGACTTTGTGGATCTCGAGGTATTCCAATTTTTTGAACTATCATATTTTGGCAAGGCTTCCTGCTTGGTGTAATTATTACTCTCATGCATACATGAAAACTGACTATATTTTTTGGGGAGGCGCACAAAGACTTCAACCAACCTGATACATTGGCTAACAAAAATCTCTATGGAAGGCACAAGCATTCAAAAGGTGCTCGATGATAATTTCGTGATTGACAACATGGGTTGAAGAATGAACTACCAAAGGGGAAAATATGATATGCACATCACCAACATCTAGGATACCTCAATGAGAACAGTCACACACTTGTTGAGTTCAAAGATCTGTCATTTTAGTAGATGGGAGAATGTCAAGAAAAATTTCATGTATCTAGTGCACAAAATCAACATGCATAAGGTTAAGTATAACTTACACAATATATTACTGATGGATAATATATTGTCATATCATGAAAAATGAGAGAGGATAACCTTTTAGTTTCGACGTGATCATGATCATGATCTTATTCGATGAGATCGATGTGCCTAATAGGTACGAGCCCCAAGTATTTGATTACCTGAATTAGAAATATTCACTCGCTGAGAACTTCACGAAGTACACTTTCCCAAGAGGTGATAAGAAATCTAATTAGTTGTTCATGAACAAGTAATACAATGAATGCATAAAATCATTCGAGCAAGAGTAGAGAATCCCAAAGCAACTCCCAAACATATATATACGAAAGGAACACTTTGGAATCATGCCACACTACTTCTACGTGGAATATAAGTTAAAGGCCAACTCTTGGTTGGTTTGGTTTGGTTTCCTTATGCATTCTCAGGCACATACTTTCATGCATTAATAAGTTGGCTCAATGACATCAACATCAACAACACACTCGAAATGGGTAATGACATCTAGGTTATAAGGCTAATGTATAGATATCCAAAGAGGGAAGTGGTGGAAGATAATAAGACAAATGGTGAATTGCATGAAGCCTGTGACAACTGTGTCTTTAGGTATAAGAAATTTTCTGACCAACCAACCAAAGCAAGTCATCTCAGATGTGTTGACGTTTTGACAAGTAGAAGTTGCACATTCCAGTCACCCTCTAGACAAAGGAAAAATAAATATGCAAGAACTATGAGACCTTCTAGGATTTAGAGGAGGAGGATGATCAATATATTATGATCAAGTTACTCTAGAAGTAGAGGACTAGTGGATCTTCATCAAATGTGTAATGTGTTGTGTAATCAAGATAATTTAGCACTGTCAATTGGTGCTGGGAATATGGAACGTGGAAATGGAATCAATTCCCCAAAATCTACAACAATGGAAGTGTAAACTAGATAAATCAAAATAAAATAAATACACACACATAACACAACATGTACCGTGGTTCACCCAATGTGGGCTATGTCTACCAAGGATAGAGATCTTGTATATATAATAAACAAGAGTACAAACCAACTCTTCCCAGAAGAGTACAATGCATCTCTCCAAGAGTATCTCCTCTTCCAGATCTCTAAACAGATCTCCATAAGTGCACTACAATTGTGCCTCCACAACACCACTAGAAGATCTCACATATCCAGGAACTACTACATCTTTGAACTGCAACCAAGCTCTCTATGGATCTGTAACAAGACCTCTCACATGGGTCTACCAATGTGAAATCATGATTGTGCACCAAGAAGTAAGTTTGTCTCTCCATCACTGCATCAACCTGTGCAAACATGAAGACAACCTCCTCTATAATATCTAGATCTACATGGATCAACAATACAACATGATCTCATGGATCTATGAATACAAGATCTCACAACAACCTATTGATCTAACAATACAAGATCTCACAACAACATGTGGATCTAACAAGAAGAATCTACAATACAAGATCTCACCAACATGTGGATCTATAAGAAGAAACTCTATGTGTTCTGCATACTATGTAAGCCATTACAATGAGACTAAACAATACAAAGTAAATATGGTAGGAGACATTATAATCTTATCACCATTCATATCTACATGCTATTTCCTTCTATCTAGCTTCTCTCCATGGAAGCTTTGTCTTCATATAACCATATTTTTATCCTTCTTATTCTTCATCCTCTCAACCAAGGATTTCACATGTAATAATAATCAACTACATGCCATCATCCTTCTAACCCTATCTTTCATGCTTATATAAGTATAAACAAACTTATATCAACTTAGCTATGCATTTACAACCTTTAGATTCACTTTATAACCTTTAGATGGGGGTTCATCTGTTGACTGATGGTGGTTAATTTGTTGACTGATGATGGTTAATCTATTGACTGATGGTAGTTAATCAACTGACATCGGTTACTGTGTAAACCAACCACTTGTAATACATGCTCATTGTGAAGCAATCTAGCTCCACAACCCACTAATTGGAATTCAAGCATGCTTAGTCCCAACCCAACAAAAAGGGAAAAGGGAAATGAGCTAGATACACCAAAAAATCCACCACTGATCCTTGAGCATGTTCCTCCACTTCCATCCTTACCAACCCCAAGCATGTTAGGAATGAGGGAGTCCCTAATGGAGACAGGTGCAAGAAGAACTACCTTCATATTCACTCCCCCACCTTATCCACCTTATTACACAATTCTAGTCATGGGATACCCACAAGAATCCACCACCCATGAAGTAGGAGTAGTTATGAAGTCCAAAAGGGACAAGTCCAGTGAAGCATACAAGGGAGACTCAAAACATAAGCATCCCATCATTGAAGAGGTGATGAAGGATGTTACAAGTCCAGGGGTGAAGAGCCCACATCTAGAACCAAGGTGTAAAGATTCTCTCGTCAGAGAGGAAGAGACTACTAAGAAAAAATGTTCTTGTAGGAAAGAGGAAACACATGAAGAAGAGGGACCACAAGAGGAGGAATGAAATCCAAAAGGAGAAAAAGGGCTAGAAAAAGGTCAATAAAACCAACCAAACAACCTTGAAGAAGACTCTGGGCCAAAGGATGAAGATAAAGTGGAAAATATGGAGAGAGAGTGATGTAAGGGAAAACATGTTACGTTCGAATCACCAATCAAGCCCCCATCAAGGAGCCCCTCTCCCACGCTTCCTGAATTTTCGTGGGTTATGCGTTAGAAAGGAAAACATGTGAATAACTTGTTCTTGTGGAAATACAAGGGCCAATTTGGATCCTTGGAGTGGATGTGCAAGCAAGTTTCCCTCCAAGTCAAAGGATTGGTAGATGACCCCATTTTAAATTATTTGATGAGAAAATGAAGGAGAGAGAAGCTATCAATTTGGTAGGTGGAAATTTTTTCTCCTACTTACATACTCAGCTCATGAGAAAATAACATACATTCAATGCTTTAATAAAGCTAGCAGTCGAGGTGTCCTGACATAACCTCAAACATCGATATAAGGTGCATGTGAAATCACATGACCTATATCTAGTTGCCCAAGTGGAAAAAGGCTTATGTATAAAAATCCAAGGGATTAGAGGTTCCCACACAAGCTATGGGTGTGAAGATAATGGATAAAGGGTCTACCTCCAAAAGGGTGTTATTCAAACAAGATCACATGTCTTATCTTTTTTATTGGAAGAAGTGTTGATAAGCATAGAGCTCAAGGAGAAAGAAGATCCCACTGAGGTCTTAAAAATAAAAATTGAAGACCAACTGATTGCATGCGATGAGACCCTTGTAAAATTAAAAAACAAGGTAACACATATGGAGAAAATCCTCAAAGAAGTCAAATCTCTATATGATTTGATAAATGAGTTGGTGAAGGAAGATGTAAAGAAGAAGAAATCCTTGGAGAAGCAAGTGGCCAGAATAAGGGATAAAGTTAAGCATGAGAAAAAGAGTGATGAAAATAAATTTATTGTCGATCAGATCAAACCCAAAGAATTGACATATAACGAGACTTTCAGGGTCCTTCTCCTTGAAGCCATAGAAGTTGAAGATGATTTAAAGGAAGCCATAGAATTTTTCTCAGACAAGGTGCAATTAGCACATGAGGCCAGAGAAAAGGAAGAAGAAAATGAACTTTTGGGGGCTCTCTTACCCTAGAATTCAAAGGCATGAAAGGTGCATTAATAAAATGAAGTGCATTCAAGGTGCATGTACGCCGGAAAAGCGACAGGCGAGCGTGAGAATCTACAAATGACTCTTCCGCGTACCCGACCTCTCGAGGTCGTGCCGAGACAGCCGGTGGGGGTAGAATATGCGTTGGATTCAGACAAACTAGTTAGGCAGTCTAATGTCTTCGACACGCACTAATGGAATTTGTGAATCTAAGGCAAAGAAGGCCCTTCTAACTTGGATTGGTGTGATAGATCGATCAACAAGGATGACTGCTCGAAGGCTCCAATCAATATCGAGCTTTGGCGTGATTCGATCTATGGGTTGCGGAATACGTGGAAAATGACCTGGGATAGTTTCGTGTATGTCTCCTGATAAGGTCATATAGTGGATGGTGAACATAATTGACTTTTATGGACGATTTTCTGGCCTAGTCCAGAATTCTCTAGCTTCATTAGCCGCTATATTCAGTAAGGACAATTGTTCGATGATGATGGCTGGAAGTGGAGTGGATTGAAATACTAGTGTGCGTAGGCATACGCAAGATCAAGTTCTAATCCCTAGTATCCAGTAATCGTACGCTTTCTCAGCTTCTATGTTTAGAACCAACAGTTGTGCAATCTTCTCAGAATACCTCACAGGCATTCTCGCAACCTGGATTATTAAGCTGGTATCTATATCTACGAGGGTGTCTCCAACGTCTGGCTGTGGAACTAAAGGATCGCACCCGAATGTTTGTTCTCTTTCAAACCCTTCTACAGTCATGTGGATGATTTTCTAGGGTAATCTGTAGTTTGGCTGACTTGACCAAAATGCATGTGCCTAGTCGTCTTCTATGTTTAATCCTCTTAACTGAGAACTGATCAGTTGTAAATCTGTGGTTGTTCGGAATACTTCTATTCTGAGATTTTGGTCTATGTCAACTATTGCTGTGACAAGGTTTGGTTGAGGCATGATTGGCTCGAATATATATTCCCTGGGCTCCTGAGGTCCCGTGATTGTCATACGAAACAAAATGCAAATCTAACTGTAACGAAGCAAATTCTAACTACATGAAATAAATCTAACATATATAACTTTTTATTCTTCTAATAAATCTTTTGACAATTTTAAGGAAAGCAAACTATTTTTAAGCGTATCTAGAAATAATAATTAAATAACAATTTAAAACAGACAAGATAACCGAGTGTAGTTATTTGCCTGTGCGATTTGTAGAATTATTCTAAATAAATAAAATAGCTCGTCTAATCTATCTGCAAGATTCTCGATCCTACCTCAGAAGTGAGGAGTGAATCATAGTTTCTCAGAAACTATCAATCCTCACAGCTTCCCTGGCAATATCGAGAATAGAATTTACTGAAATGAAGCAATTTATCTACTCTATTTGATATGATTCTGACTAGAACTTTGAAATTTAAAACCTGGATTCCACAGAACAGTGGCGAATCCGATGGTGTGTGTGATCTCGTCCCCTCAGTATGATCTCCTCGTTCTTTCGTGTTCACGTGGATCCAGAAAAGTGTGTAATGCTAGCACCGATAGGAGTAGATTTTGGGATAAGGACAGCTCAGAATGCAGACCGGAAATGCGAGTAGGAGAGGGATAGCGCAAGAGTACAAAGCTTGGCTTATGCGATTCCTAGCGGGATTTTACTGCGAGTCATGCAACATGAAGCAACCAGAACCTGTAACTATCCTATACGAAGAGCAAAACCTGCAACTTTAATGGCTTCCTAAGCTACTCTCTTCCAATGGATTGGATAAAATAAAGACACTGCTTGCACAAGCTGGATATGTGGCTTACCAACAACTGAATAAAGCTAACCAGGCATATAATGAACTGAACTAAGAACTCTAAGTAACAATGAAAATTAAATCTACAGCAAAGAGGAATTCAGAGGCAAGCTTTAGACTGGATTTGGATGAAATAACAACACTGACTGCACAAGATGGGTATGTGGCTTACCAACAGCTGAGGAATTTAACAAAAGATGCAAGTGAACTCAAGTTATGGCTTCTAAACAAGCTAACTAGCTAAAACACTAAAATGAAGAAATGAAAGCAAAGCTCAAACTCCAAAATCTAGCCAAAATTCAGACCAAAAACTCCAGACGATTTGCATGTGCACAAACCATGCATTTATAGGAATTCAATCACCCAAAAACCAAAACCAAATTGAACTCCTAAACAATAAACAAAGGAAAAACACTATTCCAGGGGACCAAAAACATAAATGCATGCTCAAGTCGGAAAGGAAAAGCTGGTGAATCGTGATATTTCACGCGAGTCGCGTCAAAGAACATTCTGGAAAATGCGCACAAGACCGCCGCTTTGAGCAGGGCGGCAGTTACAGGACTGCCGCCCTGATCAGGGCAGCGGTCACGAGACCGCCGCCCTGTAGGGCGGCGGTTTCGTCACTAAAGATCAAAAAGGCCAAGGAAAGAAGAAAAAGGGGGAAAACAAAGGGCACGGGGGCTAAGCGGGGCATGTGGGATGTTAATGCATACTCCGAGGGCTTTTCCAGATCCCGAACACCTTGTGAGGAGACCTATATCATCATTGGGGTACTTATTACGCCGTTCCGCAGTACAGTACCTTACAATTTTGGGTACGTATAGTGCACGTGCAATCAAGTGTGCTAGGGTTGCTCAACAATGAGAAACAAGGTCAGGGGACTGAAAAACTAATTAGTCTTGGGAGATTTTGATCCCACAATTTTAGCTATGGATTGAGAAATGCATGAGGGGTACCATCAAAGGAGTGAACTCAAGGAAATTTTGGTTTATTTAATACAAAACATGAAGAAGAGAAAACAAAGTACCATGTAAAGTGTGTGAATAAAGATGAGTTGACATAAACAAAAAAAGGAGTAGAAAAGGACACAAAAGTAATCACAAGGTATGAAATGCGGCAATGTGTAGCATGTGAGGCAAGGAATGGAAGACTGGTGACTCTAACATATCTTTTGATCTATCAACACAAATCATGGAGGATGAAGTACCATCCTTTGCATGAAATCTGACAAATACCTAGGCATTATCTATGCATTAAATATGTCCCCTAGCTAACAACTCTAAGCGAGTACCAACCACCTCTAATAATGGTGAACAACCACTATAATCAGGATCATATCTAACTTTGTATTAGAACTCATGTATAAATGGACCAATTTCACCAAGTAAAATGGAAACTAATTGTTAATTATTGAATATAGTGGTTCTGGGTATTGTCCATAAAAAATCCAAGCTCTAAACCAGACTTAGCCTTTGGTGTATGTAAGCCATTAATAGACATTCTGTTAGCTCTATATAAATGAAAGAATATATGAATTGTTCCTATTTTAATTTTGTTGTTAGTCTCATGGTGGTGTATTAAATGGTAGTTTATGTAGTCTTTCGTGTTTAACATAGATAGTTATTGTTGTTCATGCCATTATTACTAGGTATTGTGGCGTGCTTTCTGTTCCCCAAACTAGCAAGGGACTTGACACACTGAGTGCACCTCAGGTGAGTGCATGAGACAAAATCCTCATGATATGTTGATGCATGTGGTGGGTTATAAGGGCACGTGCACTTGGTGTGATCCATTCTAGGCTAAATGTAAGGAATGCTTAGAAAAACCCCAACAATGGACATTGTAAAAATTGATAACAGAAACCATTGAATTGAATGGTGATTGATTAAAATGAAATTTTAGAATATCCCCCATCCCATAGAAGTCGTGATTTGATATTCTCCCAAATATATTATATTCTCTTTATGACAAAGGAGCTAACCAATTTTGTTGGAGTTTTGATAATGAAAAAGTTTTGAAATCCAAGCCCTTGCTAAGTTTTATACCCATGCATTGTTCCTTCTATGATCCAATTCCATAGCAAAATCTTATAGGCTCCTTATCCTTCACGAGCTTGAATAATCAATTTTACACAAAGGTTCATGAATTGAGAGTGATAATCCCACTCCATGCCTTCCCAAACTACAATAATATTGTCAAGAATATATCTTCTTATAATGAATCATATTTATTATGGAATAAAAATTGTAGGTAAGATTTGACGGATATGCAGAGCTAAAGATTTGGCAATGATCTTATCAAAGATATTTGGAAAAGTAATTAGCCTTGAATTGCAGATGAACTCTAAGTCTCTCATTTTGCGATATGAACTTGATGTGTCCCCAGTTTATGAATTGACCAATAAAATCAATAATATAAGCTTTTAATTATATCTAGAAAATTACTTGTCAACCATATCCCACACTTTATAAAATTTGCATGGCCCACCATCTTTACTAGGAGCCTTATCATTAGCCATTTTAGAAATTATTTTGGGAAGATCATCCATGGTGATAGGATGATCATATGCTTTGATATTGTGAAATCTTGTAAGGGAAATTGCAATGCATTGATCAAGAGCCACTTGTCACTCAAGGGAGGGGGGATGAGCTTTGAAATGTTGTTGGTAATGTCCTGGATAAATGATTGTACCATGTCATGCACTTCAGTAAACCATTGATTGTTAACATGAATAGACCTAATTTTTTTATGCAAATATTTGGATTTTATTATTTGAAACATTTCTTTGGACACCTTGTTGCTTAATTTGAGCTAATGAGTTTTGTATTTGATTCGAGCGCATTGAGTATTATAAACGTCTACAATTTATAGGCATTTCCTAGTCTCAATAACCTATCTTTGTAAAGGCTCATGCTAAGGTGTTTGTTCAAGATTGGTTAATAAGCGGCTCAACTCCGAGGTCATGGTGGAGTAAGATAGATGCAAAATATGAGAAATCTAACACCCAAATGTGTGGAGGAAGCACATAAGTTGAGTAATGACATATTTCCAACATGAAATCCAACTGATCTCACTAGATAGCCTTGATACCAGATTCTAGGCCCACTTAATATGGTGCATACTAGGCCCATGCAAAAATGAAACAATATTTAGAAAAACTACATTTTTTTATGATTTGGCCCATCTGAAAAGTTGTTCAATCTAGAAATAGAGGGAAAGGTGATCAAAGAGAACAATATTTTGAAGCACTTCCACCTATAACGAAAAACAACTAGTAAAGGAAAAATGTGGTTGTGTGGGTAGCATGACACAATCTATCCGCTTAAAGACTCTGTCATACCCCTGGTGGAAATTAGACCTAGTGTGTCATGCAATTTATTCAAAGTGATGCATTGTATTGGGGTTATAATACCCAAATTTATGACACATGTATATCTAGAGTGTTGCTTTGGAAATTATCTAATGTATGGGTAGGTGACCAATCTTGTCGATTGTCATCTCAACATAATTGAATTCACAACATATCACCTAATGCACATTAGGAAGCTCATATGCAATCCAACGTCAAAGTGTCATGCTTTTAGTCATATTGTTGGATGCATAAACAATAATTACCCAAAAAGAACAATTATCAATGTTGAATAACACCCAAAGGACGTGATTTGTTAGGTCGTATTCTTGAATATCATATTGAGGCCATCATTTATAAGAGACAAAAGTGAAAATTCCTCCACGACTCGACTCATGATTGCTAGTTGAGCTTAATTATATGGCTAGATAAATTTAGTGATGGTTGAAAGAAAAAAACCTACCACCTTAACTTCTTGCAGACAAAAAAATCCTATCTTAAGAAAACACTTCCAAAATTCTTGCATTATGTAATTATGTGTGGAGTCAGTTAGACCCCTAACATTCCACGAGTTACATACATCAAAGGACATATCCTCTGAGTTAAAGTAGTCAGGGCTTCATAACTATTTTGCAAAAAATGATGTTTACATATATACTTGGGAAGAATATCACATTCTTTGAGTTGATGAGGAGGACTACGAGATCGTCGAGTCCTTGACTTACAAGGATGAACATTCAAATGTGAATTATGAGTAATATTTTGAAATTCGGTATAAGGATTAATGAGAACACTTATGGTTGGGGGTGGGTTGTTAACCTCACAATCGCGTAGTATTGTTGGAAGTTGAGGCAATAACCTATGTTTGCACATGCAAGATAAATGTTGAGGGCTTACCAATGCTCTGCGTAGTGAGGATTAAGCTAGTGGCATTGTAATATTTTCAGAAGCTCTCGTAAAGGGGTTAGTGGAAATGGATTTGTTGAAGTTGTTTTTTCAACCCATTGTGGTACAACCATCTTGCCATTTGTTTGATGAATGTTGGAAAGAACTTTGAAATGACTTTGTTACGTGCATATCAAAGTAGACAATAATAGATCTTGTGTTCAAATGATTGCCATATGAAGCAATTTTTTGGCAAGATGATATAAAACACCCTTTGGGTATAACGAGAGTCACCCATTTGAATGTCGATATATTCATTAAGGTCTTGAGATTTAGGTTAACTTCAACATATATATGTTTATGCGGTTGTGAAGAGTAAAACTTACAGGTTTTTTTACATATGACACGGCCAATCATGATAGTTATTTGGTCTAGAAAGTGTGAACATGACATGGGAAGGACATGGAACTCTACCCATATGGGGACTTTAAGGGCGGTATGCTCCAAAACCACAAAGTCTTGTGTCTACAGAGATAACACAAGTAGTGAGCTCTAATCATACAAGGTTGAGGATTTGTGTAATATGACTACAAAATGTGTTGGGTTAACAAAATGAAACAAAAATGCCTATGATCATATTCTGAACATTGTCTAGCTTTATGTCGTGTTGATACGAGGCTGATTACACCCACGTTTTGAGCATGCTTTCCAAGGGAATCCTCCCTACAAAATAACATACTAAACTAAATCGTACAAACCATTTGCAAGCAACATCAAATTAAGAAACACACAAAATAATATATGGAGAAGGCCTATTACCTCATGAAACAACTTAGAAATAATCTTGTGCAATTGCTTCCTTGGAGGCACCATCGCAATTCACCACAGTTTCAATCACTGGACTTTGGATGTGACTAACCATATAAAAAGGCCACCCAAGGGCGAGGTTTCCTAAAAGGTTTCAATTAATGAACAAACATGTGAAAAATATCTCACAACTATAACAAACAATATGACGACATAGCCGAATGCTATATTATAATGATGATACATAAAATCCTAACAAAACACTATCACCCTTCTTCAATCTCCTTTAAACTATTAAAATTATTAATGATGGTAATATGTGACAAGTCCAAGATTAAAATCTTCAAAGTGATGTTTCTCAAGATAAGCATATATGTATTAGTATTAAAATTATATATACTTTCCTTTTAACAAAATTGGCCCTCGCCATGTCACATATAAGAGGATATCATTATCATTATCATTATCATTATCATTATCATACCAACCCAACTTTAAGATATAATCTTTGGAACCTTTATCAAAATAATCACATATTATTCATTTCGAAATAAGCATTTCTTGGCAACGAGGGTAAAAAAAACCAAATGGCGGTCAATGTGAAAGTACTATTGAGTATGGTCAAAGCATAGTGATGCGTGATTTCTATGCGGTTAGAATATTTAACCCACAAAGCTCCAAAGTTACCATATGAAATTACCATAAGGTAATCCGGTGCAATCAGTAGGCTAGGGTTTTTTTAAGGGCCCTCCGACGCAGACATTAATTATTTGTTTATAAAGCCAAGCTTTCTGTGCTAGACTTTTGTGGGACATTTGCCACATCTTTTCCAATAGAGCTTTGTAAAAATAAAATAAAAGACTTTATAGCCTTAGAAAGTTGACGAAATTTTTATCCTTTTACGTTCCCAGACAAAATTTAGGAAAAAAAAGGAGGTAGGGGAGGGGCTCCAGAAGTGGAGCAGGCATTATGGGGACGTGCTACTTGATAAAAGTATAGCTATAGTTAGGTTTAGCCAAGAAACACGGCGGGAAATGGCGGAGGCCCACTATAAATGTTCAAAACAAAAGGGGAATTTAGCTTTGTTTTTTGGCGCCGATTGTGATGTTTATAGTCGAGAGTTTAGTAGGAGAATGAATTTTTAGAGGTTAAATAGTAAGGCCGTGGTCCCATGTTGGGGGTTTGTTATTTTTTTTAGCAGGGGTTGCTGAGTAAAAACATGGGCTTAAACTAGTATGCGGTCCCATATAAATTTGTGTAGAGCAATTAGAGCATGGTCTCATGGACTTGCTCTAGTTCCTATTTTTCTGTTGTAGATGGTCCCATGTTGATTTTTTTACTCAGGAAATCTTGATACGGAAATGAGAAGCTCCACATTTTTTGCCCCTTAAACTTTAGAGGTGGCTGGAGAGAGGGGTTTAAGAGTTTTCCCCCTACTGTTTAGGTTGTTTTGTTTCCATGCGGCATCAAAAATGTATTCTGGGCACTAAATTTTGGTCATTAGGAAAAATTGCAACGAGTTCGTAAAATATCTCAACAGAAATTGTAGAGGAAAATGGTAAAAAAATGGGACCTTAAATTGGCTATAATGTCCTTGAATTTTCTCAGCAACCCCTTCTGAGATATTTATGGAGCCCCGACTCCATGGGAACATGCCCTTATAGGTGTTAAACCTTATTTATGGTCCCATGCTAGAGCGTACTGCGAATATCATAGTGTACAATGTTTCTTATGTGCATCCCAAACATATTTTTGGAGGGAAAAACGAGGGAAACTAGAAAAAGAAGCCAAGTGGCGGTAAATCTGGTGAAATTTTTTGAGCGGGTGAATGATTTGGATGGAAAATGTCTTTCTATCCTTTTGGCGCTGATATTTTTTAACATTTATCAGGTATTAGTAGGCGTTGAAAATTATTTGCATGAGATTAGATTTGCCAATAAAACAGGAGCAGTGACCTCCGACATGGGACCACGCTCTAAACGATTTACGAATTAATGTCTATTTACTAAGGTTTTTTTCTTTTTTAGTCTTCTACACTTCCTTAATTATGACTTTAGTTCTTAAGAGTCCCATAAACTATTTTGATATGGTGAATCTTCTTAAAACCTCTATCCATCCATCTAAGAGTGGGTGTTCTTAAAACCTCATTCTAGCCATCTAAGACTCCTCTAACTTAGTGGTAACTGCTAAGTTTGGCTGCTACTTCCAAAGTTGGGGCTGAGCTTTGGTTACATTAATGAGGCCCACACGCAGTGCCCTACGATCTCACACGCGCGCGTCTTTCGCGCCTCGGGAGCTTAACCACCATATGGCCGGCCACTAGTTATTTCCTGGCAGTCTCGCTAAATTTAGCGGGGAGACAGCGAACCACTCGATTAGGTCTAGAGTTAGTGAGAACCCCGCTTAAACTAGAGTGGTCTCCGCCAAATAAAGCAGAGCAGACAGGGAAGTTACAAACACAGTTACACTTCTTACCACGATGCTCCAAATGCTCTGCATTTTCGGAGCTTCAATTAATCCATATGTTTAGTGGGAAGAAGAAGAAGAAGATGCAGGAGCAGTAATAGCTTCTAATCTTAAAACTTTTTATTTTGGGTTTTTTATTTTCTCCTCCTGAACTCAGAGAAACTACTTGTTTGCTACTGGGTTCAATGTGGATTACTTTTACTGATCTGTGATTCATAAAAAAAAGGCCTTAAACCATGCTGCAAGCCCTGGATTTTTGTTAGATGAACTGCAGTGAAAATTGTGTGTGTTTTTTTGTGGGTTTTTCCTATATTATGGCTGCTTTATCTTCGTCCAGCTATGATTGCTTGTCCAATCTGCTGTGCGGGGAAGATGCCAGCAATGTGGTGGGCTGTTGGGATGATGGCGATGATGATGAACAAATCTGTCAACAGGGAGTTAATAAAACAGAACACCCTTTGTCTTGTTTACCTGATTTTCCAGTCCAGGATGATGAAGAAATATCGGTTTTAGTTCAGAGAGAGTGTGAATATATGCCCCTGGAATACTATCAGGACCATCGGATGGATTTTGCCTCTGCCCGTGCAAACGCCATCGGATGGATTCTCAAGGTATAGATAGACATTGACTGTGTATTTTTAAGAGCTTGTGTTCATTATGGGTGGTTTTGCATTGGTTCCGGAAGTCTGAAATTGTGTTTATTTTTAGGTTCATGCCTATTACAGCTTTGGTCCTCTCACGGCCTATCTAACCATCAACTATCTGGATCGGTTTCTGTCAAGATACCAGCTACCGGTATTGCTCAGTCCTTAAACATATTGCTCTTTATTGCATTTTAAGGTCAACATTCTGAATGCCTTTTAATAACATTCTGTTATAAGTTGTTGATGTTGGGGATTGATGTGTATATTACTGTGGCTTATATTGGATTGATTCATCCTTCAATGCGTAATTTTTTATTGAGCATTGAATAATAGCTATTGGGTTTTGGATTATAAGTTATTGGGTATTGAATTTGAGCTGTTGGGTGTTGGATTCAAGTTACTGGGTATTGAATTTGAGCTATTGGGTGTTGGATTTATGTGTTTTGGTGCTCAGCTTGAGTTGGGTTTAGCAGTTTTTGATTGCCTTCTCACTTTTCTGGATTGGATTTGGCTGATATGCAGGATGGCAAGGCTTGGATGCTGCAGCTGTTGTCCGTAGCTTGCCTCTCTCTGGCCGCTAAAATGGAGGAGACGGATGTTCCACTGCTTTTAGACCTGCAAACAGAGGGACCCAAATTTGTTTTCGAGGCAAGAACCCTCAAGAGGATGGAGCTTCTGGTTCTCAGTACTCTAGAGTGGAGGATGCTATCTGTAACACCTTTTTCCTTCATAGATTACTTCATTCACAGGGGTGGTAATGGCGGGGGTGGTAGCAGTAACAAATCCCAAATGGTGGCAAGGGCCAGCGAGCTCATTCTGTCCACCATCAGAGGTATACACATACAAAGTGTCAGCAGTCTTATCTGTATATAGCACATACCCACACACAGAAAAATGGTAGAGTCTTACCTGTATATAGCACATACCCACACACAAAATGTCAGCAGTCTTATCCGTATATAGCACATACCCACTGTGTATCTCTAATGTGGGCTTTCAATGAATGCAGGGGTTGATTTATTGCAGCATCGGCCATCTGCCATAGCTGCAGCAGCTGTGCTCTGTGCAGCCGAGGATTTTTTGCCCTCTTCCGCGTCTGCACATTACAGAAAGGGGATCCTATCTTGCTCCACTGTAAATAAAGTAAGCAATACACAATGCCACTCAAAACTGAAACCAACCCACGACGATTCCACCATTTGGGCTTATTTTTTTCCTGTTTTTTCTTTTCCAGGATTGGATTCTGAGATGTTACAATCTAATGCTGGAAAGATTTCCGAGGGGCAGAAAAGCAAAAAAATCCGTATCATCCTCCACACCGCACAGCCCTGCTGATGTTTTGGACACATTCTGCATGAGCAACAGCACAAGCAGGGCATCTTCTCTAGAAGAAAGCTTGAGAAGCGTGAATCTGTACGCATCGGTCGCTGCAAAACGCAGAAAGCTCAACGGGTACTGCAACAACACGTCGACTCTTCGACCTAATTTCTGCACCTAGCAGCCTAATTACAGACCAAAAAATCATCTTTTTTATTTATTTATTTATAACACAACCGGAAAATGCTACATGGGTTTGTTTTTTCCTTCCCCGACTTAACATTATCTGTACAACAGCAACAAAAAAACATATTTATTCGGGATTCGTCGACTGTTTCGGTTGTTTTTTGGGTCGAGAATTACCAGCGTCGAAGTAAGTTAAAGCTTTTTTTTGAGAGTTGATGGCGAGAACACAAAAAAAGAGAGAATTACAGTCGAGTTGATCCACTTCTCAAAGAGGACGACATTGTCCAAGTGTTATTAAATTAATGAGAGCGAGAAAAATATCTGTGTAAATGTGTGTGATTGAAAACTATTTGGTAATGATGATGATGGACATTGTACTTGGTTTGATTAGAGTCGAGCAGCAGCATTGATTAAAGAAAAAATTCTGTACAGCATCTCTCTCTCTCTCTTTTAATCAAGTGGAAATTTTGCTAAGGGTGATATATAATTATACAATGTATATACTTACGTCGTAGGCATACGACGGCGGCTATGATGGAAAGAGATTTAGAGGAAGTGGGCTCCTTTGGATTCTAGTGGTGAAAGCGACGCGTTGTGTCGCGTGCTTTGCGGTATCCTATTAATTAATAATTATACTTTCTGGCTGCCTGCCTGCCTTCCTTTTTACGAAAGCTTTTTCTTTTTTTTTTCTTTGCCCCTTCAAAATTCAAGGTGGATTGGTCTTTATACTTGCCCTCTTTTCTCTTCACCCCCATTTTTTCATTGGGCTCTGACGCCGTTTTGTGTATCGCTTTTTAATCATTCAACAAACACTCCAAGTGTAGCTCTTTTTAAATAAGAGGGATAAGTGGCGCTGTCGCCAAGTTTAGAGCTGTTCTATCCCCCATACCCCATCCTTGGTCCTTCCATTTATTTTATTTTTTGCTGTTTTTTTTTAATGTCGATATAAATGAATGGCTTATAAATTTGATTCTCTAAGTCGTAATATGGGTTGTGATATTGTCCATGTATTGCTCATGTTCCTTAAACCTAGTAAAGCTTCTAAATTTTGAGTGATTACAATTTAGGGAGAGGCTTATTAGAGTGTGGTTCTATGGAGAGGGTTATTGCTTTTATTTAATTGGGAGATATGGTCCTAAAAAAATACTAGTGCTTAAACCCAATGTTAAGTCCTAAAATTTTCTCAACTCCTTGTATTTTAAGGAGCGCCTCTCCAGTCCCATAAATTAGTAGGGGCACAAAGGAAATTCAATCGATTAAAGGAAATTCCGTTGTGTCGTAATATGAGTTACGACTTTGTCCCACACATTGCTTGTGTTGCTTAAACCTAACAAAGTTTCCAATTTTTGAGTGACTATAGTTTAGGGAGAGGCTTTCTAGCCCCATGTAGTGGAGTGGGGCACAAATAAATTACTTAATTTTTTTAGGCAATTTTTTTGCCACTGGCATATTTATTTGAGCTTCCCTCTAAATTTTTTCAAGTACAATGATCTCTTTGGGATTCATGCGACCGTGTTATTGTTATTGCTAAAGTATTATATTTTTTCTATAGAGAAAAAAAAAACGCATAAAATCGTATTAATGCTAAAATATCTTATTTTCTCTCTCTCGGAGATGATAAAAAGGTTAACTTCCCTCATACATGAGACTTTAGCCTTAACAAGGGCAAAAACATCTGGCTTATAAATTTTTGAGTCACAAGTCATAACATGGGCTAGCAAGGGAGGAAATATTTAATATTAAGGGAAGAACACAATGAGGAGTTAATACAAGTTAATTAGGGGAGGAGTTGGCTTATAACAAATATTATTATATTGATGGACATTTTATAATGGATTTAATGGTGTGACTATGTAAATTTTTTTTTCTCTACATTATATTTGATGCCCATTTGGCGGTCACGAAAAAGTTTTTTTTTTAAATTATGAAAGGTCAATAAAAAATAGTAATATTTAGACCATATGGTAGTGTTTGGTTTTATTTCAAGAAAGAAGTGGGAAATATGAAAAAAAATGTAATAAAATTATTGATTAATGTAATGTTTAAAATCTAAGATAATAGCCTAGAGATTGATATATGTAGACAATTTTTAAATTCATGGTTTACAGGGACAATGTAATAATTTAAGATAATGATGTTTTATTCTTTACTTTTTTATCTATATTATTTTTTGATGATTGGTAATGGAAGGATTTTTTGAAAGGCTTCCACCCTTGTATAAACTCTAGTAGTAGATATAATATTTAGGTCCCAAACACAACATCAAACAATAATTAAGCAACACCAGTTAAATTCATGAATCAATTGCTAATTGGCAATGAAAAAATAGTGAAAGCTCATCAAAGGACTATATGTCCCACATAATACCATAAAAACCCAGAGCAAATGTAATATTGGAGTGAGATGATTGTTATCATATAATAATTATGGATCTAATTGTTTCTTTCAATTTGGATCTCCTCATTAATCTAACACATGGTTAATCCAAACTTAGCCCCTTCTTAGTTTTTCCTTTTTTGTGTGACACAACATTCCATCTTTTTGATAAGGCCTTATTAGTTGCATTTTCTAGGAGAGGTGCTACTTGAGTACTTTCTCACATCTTATGTTCATCCTCTTTAAGCTTGGCTCCCTCCCAAAAGACTAGAATTTGCTATCTCCATTATCCATTTTCGATAGTGACCATAATGAATTCTTGAGACAATGTTTCAGATTGATTCCTAGGGGTGACTACATCTAGCGGGTGTCCTTAATGTTTATCTCGTGATGTGCTGAAACTTGGTTTTGACATACTACCATCTCCTCTTGAATAGCACTTGATTCTCCCCCATACTTGAATCCATCTCCATCCAGATTGTAGGGAGCCAAAATGTCTTTGTTTTGCTTTGTGTTTTTCAGCCATCCAACCCTGTGGCACTAAAACTAATCAAGTTTCTCTATAGATGGAGGAATTACACGTATATCTTTGTCTCTCCCATTTTCTTGCCCTCCAACCTCTTCTCTCTCTCTTCCTTTTCGCTATCTTGCATCATTCCTTCTTCTAAGTTATCATTTGATGGATTCCTTGTCCCTAACACCTCTCCTAGAGGCATAAAATTGGCTTTAGGTTGTCCTTTTCAAGTGGGTATTGTAGCCTCTAGACCTTCTTGTGCTGAGACTTATTCTTTTGACAACTTACTATTTTCTTCCACTTTCTTCTCATGGGGAACTCTTGTTTCTATCTTACTTTTCCATTTGACTTTGATTCGATATTTGAGGATGCAAATTCTCTTCCCTTTTTCATTTTGAATTTTCTTTTCTATTTGAGAGATTGATGTTAGCATAGTGGCCACATTTTTTTACTACTTGCATAGACCATGGACTTACTTTCAAATTCAATATGTTGTGTCCAAATCTCATACTTGAAATAGAGCTATATTCACTATTCATTTCCCTATTAATAATTAATTATTTCATGGTTAACAAATGATTCAATAAATTTTTATACATGGAAAAAGAGGCTAAAGGATGTGAAGCCCTAACCTTGATTATTACTTTTACCCACATGTCATATTTAATATAACAAGTGGATAATTTACACACTATTAATTGAATTGAAACAAATTAACCTATTGAAGGGATGACATGTTCAACCAATGGTTGAGCTTGTGTAAGTCCCCTTACCGTAACCTCTATCAAGGTAGGTTAAGCATGTAAGAGTAACCGTAATGTAGGCTGATTAACAATGTTTGCTCAAGCTTTGGTACTAGATAGAGATCAAAATCCCTCCTACATTACATAATGACTTAACTTGAATAATATATATATAGTCCCAAGGGTTATGTCACAATGGTAAGCCATTACACTAGTGACTGGTACATCATGGGTTTAATCCTAGGTGTAATCGTAGTATGTGGAGTGTGGCATTTGCACACTGCTCTAGAGGTTGATAAGTGGTGCTCACCTTGTATTAGAGCTTTGTAGCTCTAGGTTGCTAAGGACTATATATAAGTTGGTTGTTATGTTGCACGTTCTAACATGTTTTTGGACTCATTGATTTTTGGTTGAAAGTAAGTGTTATTTGTGCATTGTAACAGTTTGAAATATTTTCTCTTTCCCTTATAGTGATAATATTCCTTCCATCCAAAATTCCCTTTTATTTTTCTTGTCTTGTTCAAAATGTTCATATGCTCCCGAGCTAAGTTTGAATTGTCCTATGTTCTTGGAGTATGACTAAAATGAGTATGAATTGTCGTGCATTCTTAAATCATGTCCACAATATCTAGATGTTTGTGACAAGTGATTTTGTATTATCATGATTTGTTCTTGTTTTCATTTTTCAATTGAGTGTTAATAGGTTATGGGTCATGAGAAGTATATTGAGCATTTTGCAGAAGTAACTTAGATCTTAGAAGTTACACAATACTGGGATGCCTAATTGATGAATTATTAAAATGATTGGAATTTTATATTTGATACTGCACACTTGGAGGGGCTTGATAAATATAGAGTTAGTTACATTATTCTTTGGTTTAGTGTAAAATCTCCAATATCATTTCTTTATTTATATTATTTATAGTGTATTAGATATTATTACTCAATTAGGCCAACACGTTTGTTGTTTTACAAGTTATCAAAGCAAAAACACATTAATATAAGTGGATTTTTTGGAAAAAGGCTAGGCCAATGTAGAGGATGAGAGGCCTAAATTAGTAGATTAAATTAACCATTTATGGTGCTTGCGTGCTACATGGGTACTCTTATCTTATGATTATTACCTTTATCCACTTGTCATATTCAATATAACGCATGAGAAAATTTTTCTATAGTAATTGAGTTAAAAGAAATCTATGATGGAAAAGGATGACACGATCAAGCAAAGTTTGAGCTTGTGTAAAATCTCTTATTGTAACCTCAATGTAGGTTAAGCCTCTTAGTGTAGCCTTCATGTAGGCTAATTAGTAGAGTTTACTCGAGAGTTGGTTTCTAGATAAAGATCATAATCCCTCCTACATTACGTGAATTTTAGTTGAATAATATATGTATGAATAGTCAAAGTATTTATCATTTTTAACTTGCATGTATTAACATGTTTGTAGATTTGTTGATTATTGGCTAACATTAGGTGTTATTGGTGTGTTTGTTCTAATGGTGCATAACCTTAGTGTCTTACCCCTCTAGTGATCATTTTCCTTCCATCTAGATCTCCCTTTTTTTGTTTGACTTGTTTTGAAGTGTATGTATGCACTTGGTCTTTTTCTGAATTGTCATACATTCTTTGAGTATGTCAAAAATGTCATGATGTTTGTAGCAAATGATTTTATGTTCCCTTTTGGTTAAAGTGTTATTGGCAATTGCTCTTTGTTCTTGTTGTTTTCATTTTGCTTTCATAAAAATATACCTCATATAACACTCAATTAAAACTTGAGATAATAATAGAAACTAATAACGGGGCAGTCTTGATACAATATGAATAATGCGAACCTTGAAATTAGAATATACTAGATCACTCTAAAGATAACAAAACAATGATTAGGGCATGAAAATGGATCAAACTCACCAATACAACCTTGTAGACAATGAATTAGAATGCTCAAATGCTGGATAAAGGCTAGTACGATAGTCGTTGAGGCACCCAATTGTTTTAGGGCTTTACAACATGCTTTGAAAAAATTCGAAAACAGAAAAGTGGTTTGAGTTTGAACTTGTCTGTCTTAGACAATATCATGATTGAATTATTTTGACAACTATAAAGGCATTTGGGGTTAGATGTGCAAAGCCAAAATTTTCTTTGTAGGTTTTCCTAAGTGTATATTTCTTTTTTTGGCATTAGAATACCGCGATGATTTACCATGACGTTGAATTAGCTTCTCCTTTTCCCAAACCAAAAATTTTCTTGCTTGAGAAGGAGAAACCTTAAAAACGGTTTCCTTTATGAGTTAGATTGGCCATAAACATCCCACATGGCTGAGTATTGCCTATGCAACACTACTATGAAGAGACCTCAAACCCATGTGGTTCTCTCCAAGGCTATGACGAGATGCAACTAAAAATATAGATCAAACTGTATTTTGATTAAAACCCTTGATTTAGCTTTCGAACTTGAGAACATAACATTTGACCATTGCATGCTTCAAAATTTTGCTCTTAATTGATATAGGACTTAGTGTGCAATGTCTTCAAGTGAGGAGATGATGTTTAAACGGTTTGAATGTCTTAGGGTTTGAATTTATGACATCTTGTTAGTTTTCTCACTTAAATGAGCCTAAAATATTTCTAAGGATGACTAAGACAAGCTAATTATTTGAAGTTATGGCCGTAAGACAGGTGAAGGGTATGTTAGAAATATGAGTATAGGTTTGGGGTTGAACCTGTTAAAGGTCCATGAACCAGTCCAAAGGTCATTGTTAGGAACTAGGTGCAAACCCAACCAAAAACTTAAGTAGATAAAAAATAGAAACGATGAATAAAAACAACAATCTTAAAACAACACAAAAGGAAACATAAAGCAATAAATATAGACACAGGGTTATCCTAAACTATTTCAGGTAAAAAACCCAGCAACAAAAATATTTCTTAGTACACTTGATCTAACCCAACAACACAATGAGATCTATACAAAACTCTGTTTGCAATATTCCACCAGTCCATGTACAAGGTTTACACAATTGCAATAATTGCATTATAATGTTATGCACTTAACATGCTTAGTACTTCATGTCCTTAAAACATCATAAACTTGGTTTCTATTTATAACAAAACAACAACCCAAAATATCTTCACAACCTCTTTCTAATTATATGTATAGTAACTTGCACGTTTAAGATAATTTCACGCTTTAAATAAAAACATGATTAAATTGTCACAAAATCTCAAGATTCTCTCTAATCAATTCCTATTCATCCTTAACATGTTGCATTTCACATTCAATCTTTTGATAAGTGACTGACAACGCATAATTGTTGCTATCTAATGCAATGTAGCTCTTATGTGCATCATAAAGTAACTCCCAATGTGCACTGGTACCACCCATAGTCCTGCACAATTTACAATGCACATTCACACCTCTAGAGAATATTAAATAATGCTTAAGTACCTACATGTATGTGTGCATGCTTCTAACAAAAATAACCAATTTTTCACACCTTTTGCATTACACACTAGAGTTGAGTGTTTTTGCACAATCCAAACATTGCATAATAGACCTTGTGTAATCAAACCAATGCACAAAATAACTCGTGTAATGCAATTAAGAGTTGATACATACCCAACATTCTCCCACTTGTTGAACACTTTTCATAAAGGGAGCACAAACTTATTCCTTAGTAGACCTAAGATTTCATGCCTGTATTTTCCCTACACCAGATAAACTTATAAGTAGTCACTACCTTAATAAATATTCAAAATTCATATTGGTCTCCACCTTCCTCAATTGTGCCTTCCTTTCCTATATTATTTCCCTTTTAAAATGATAACTCACATCAATGTGGTTTGTGCATGGATGATATTTAGGTTTATTTTCTATATAGATGGGACTATGTGAATCACAATCTATCATTACTGGTCCTTGAATGAACTCAATTGTAGAATATAATCTCTGAAGCTGCACTACTTCCTTCCTTGCATGCGTAGTTGCCATATAGTTTTATTATGTGGTGGATATCATAATACTTGCTTGAATCTTGTTCATCCAACTCAAGGCTCCATAGAACAAGTTAAAATTGTACCCATTGGTGGATATGAAAAAATTCATATCACCTCCATAGTAAGAGTCCACACAACCATATAAGCTCAATATATTACCTTCACTAAGATTTATTTGAAAATCCTCTTTATCGCAATCCAATGTTCATGTTTGGGACATTCCATGTATCTTCTAACAACTACCATTGCATGTTCAATATCAGGGCTTGTGAAAACCATTACATACATCAAGTTTCCCACCATACTTGCATATAGTACCTGAACCATGTCCTCCAATTCCTCTCAAGTTTCTAGGTATTGCACAATTAAGAGTTTTTAACCAACTAAGAAAGGTTTGCTAACATGTTTATTGTATCAAATTTTGAGCCTTTCTAATACTATCTCAATATACTTATTTTTGAATTAACTAGAGTGTCCTTTTTGCACGATCTTACACAATTTCCATACCCAACATACATTTTGTAGCACTAAGATTTTCTATGTTGAATTGTGTAGATGACTAAGACTTTACCTACTTGATCATTTTCTTGTAATTCCCAATCAACAACATATCATCAATGGAGAGCACCATGATTACAAATTTCTTTCCTTCTTATTTGAAGAACACAAAAGAATCCATGTTTGTGCATATGGAGGTCAAAATTTTGATTCCAAATTTGTTTTAGCCCATATAAGGAATTCATCAGGTGGAAAACTAAATCCTCTTTTCCTTTGACCTTGAACCTTTTATGTTGTACCATGTATATTTCTTCTTCAATTTCTCCTTATAAAATTTTTGTATTAACATCCATATAATTTATTTATAGATCATATACAACTTTAATAACTTAAAAAACCTTATGGAAGCCAATTTTGTAACAAGAGAGAACACCTCACTGAATTCAATCCCTTCAACCTCTTAGAACCATTTTGTAACTAAGTGGGGCTTATACTTCTCCAATTTACCTTACACATTACACTTCCTCTTGTACACCCATTTATAGTCTATATGATTTCTTTTAGGATGAAACTTAACCAAATCCAAAGTCTCATTAGTCTTTAGAGATTCCATCTCCTTCTTCATGGAATTCTTCCAAAACACGCTCTCATTAGATGCAAAGGCTCTGCACCCTATTTTTTGGATCATAACTATCTGTTACTAATAGTAGGAAAGAAAAACAAAAATTAGTAGGACTATACTTTCTGATATCTTATGCATTTGTTATGACATTATGGTGCATAGGTATATGAGGCTCTCATATTCTTCTGTGATAATTCTTTACTAACAACATCATATACAATTATAGGATCTTCAGACTCTACATCAACCCTCACTTTATATGATTCTTCTTTTGGATTCTCCTTTAGATGTTTCATCTTAACTTCACCGCTGCCCACATCCTTCTATGCAAGGATCCTCTTCAGCTCTTTGAAGACAACATTATAACTATAGACCACAATTTTTTATTTTTGGATTCCAAATCTTGTACACTTATACACCATTTTTATATCCAATGAAGACACATTTCTTATACTTATAAACAGTCTTTATCCTCTTCTCCTTTGGAATATGCACATATGGATCACATCTCAAAACATTAGGTGTTTAAGATATGATTTCTTAGAAGTCCAAGCTTCTTTCAGAGTCATTTTCCAATGTTGATGATGTCAATCGATTCACCAAGTAATAAGCAATACCTATCGCTTCAACCCAAAAATTCTACTCCAACTATATATCACTGAACATACTCAAGGCTCTATTATCTCTACAACTCCATTATACTATGGCATAATAAATTCATATTTTTCTTTCAATTTCAAACTCCTTGTGGAATTCATTGAATTATTTTGAATAGAAATTTCCCCCATTATTAGTGCACAATATTTTGATCTTCCTTTCCTTCGAATTTTCCACAAAGACTTCATGCTGGGTTGTGGAGCTAGATTACTTCACAATGAGCATACATTATAAGTGGCAGGTTTACATAGTAACCTGTTATCTTGTTTCAGTAATAACAGCTAAAATTGAGATAACCACAGTAAAATTTTGGAGAAATCTCTTAAATTTCCCTTTGAGAGAGATTTTCGGGTTTTCGGGCTTTCACTGCATGAAAACATGTTCTTTACATGCATCATGTCTCATGTTTCTCGAAACTTGAAACCTGAATTGACTAAGTCCTTTGTGTCAGGTTTTTAGAGGTTCAGAGCATTAGAACATGCTTTACCTATCGCATGTTTCATGTTCCATGTTCCTCGAAACCTGCAACCCGAAACGAAGCCAGTGTGTTGGGTTTTCGGAACTCAGAAGCATCTCAACATCTCATGCTTCGTGCCTCATGTTTCCTGAAACCCGAAACCCAAAATGAACCAAATCCTTTGTGTCGGGTTTTTGGAAGCCCTAAGCATGATGACATGAGATTAATGTCTAGTTTTCTAGTAGTTGGGACACGTGTTAGGTGAGGTGTAATTAATGCTAGGGTTTTATAAATAGTCAGTTTTACACATAATTTGTTACCTTGTACATTTTTGTTGCGTTGGATTTCTGTGAATGCTTCTTCCACCTCCAAACTCGATTGAGCTTTCCGGTCGATTTTGCCATCCATTTTTGATTATTTTTCGAGATTATTGAAGGTATTATTCTCATCTTTATGTTTTTGAGATTTTTGGGTTATTCATAAGATGCTGTTTGGGGTTGTTATTTCATTTCCTTTTTCCATTAATGGTTTAGGGTTTTGGGCCAATTTCATCATTTCTTGCCATTTCTTCATTTTGGGTTCTTATTTAGAAGACATCAGTAGGTTACTTAATTTCCCTATGGATGTTTTAAGAGATTAAAATTCATGAGTTGTGTCCTAAATGATTGCAAAGGAATCTCAAGATTTCATAAAAGAAAGAAGGCTGGAAAAACTCATGCTCTGACACATTGGAAACCCCATATGTGCATTTCAGGTTTTGCAGGGTGTTTTACATCTCAATACTTCCGCCTTTTTCAGGTTTTGATACTTGCTCAACATCCTTTGAGTTCCACCTTTGTATCAGGTTTTGCAGTGTGCCTGACATCCTTCGAACTCTGCCAGTGTTTCGGGTCTTGAACGGTGTTAGACACTCTTCGAGTTCCGTAGTGTGTCGAATATTATCACCTCCTTGACATCATCTAAATTCTGATAGTCTTTCAAGTTTCTCAAGGTGTTCGACATGGTCTGTTTCCCGACACACACAATCTTGTTTGTCGGGTTTCCAAGGTTGCTTTGCAAGTTTCAAAACCTGAATAGTAAGGCGGGTCTGTCCACTTATCCAACAAACATCCATACCCAATTGCTCTTTCGGTCATTTTCAAGACTCCTCATGTCGGACCCTGGCCCATCTAAGGATAAGTCAGATAAGTCTAGAAAGGTGAAGTACAAATATTAGAAGACAGATTCTTCTTCTTATATAAGTTGCAATTATGACATCCGAGACACAGAGCTTGGTAATATAGACATGGAAGACTTCTGGAAAAGGATAAAGGATTCTTCTCAAAATTAATGGATGAAGTCACTAGCTGGAAATGGTCTCCCACTTGCAGCAGGGTTTCCAGTATCAGCCCAATGCCCTAAATTCATTCTGGCATGTGCTTCTCACTATGACTCAGCCTCCCGCTTAGTGAGAAATCAAGCAGGAGAGTCTATAGTAAAATTAGACAGAGATTACTTCAATCAACTCCTAAAGTTTCCCAACTTTACGGAACATGTTGATTTAAATCTTAAGTCAGCACAGATAGCCTGGGAAAAAGATCAAGAAGACTGCATCAAGCATGTGAACAAGAAATTCTTGATCAAGGCTAAGCCAACTGTTTCTAGGTTTCCTAAGTCAGTCCCTAGAAGTGATTTTATACTTGAAGTCAGTGATATCATCACCCTACTAAGCCGATTATTTGGGCTCTCAGAGTTAAAATAACTCCAAGGGTGGATGTATCAGTTCATGGTCGTCATAAAGAAGAATGACCAAGGGATTAATTGGGGCACCTTAATAAGTGATGAGATAGACTCTCAAATGAAAACGGTCTTGTCCACTGGCAAGTTCTACATGATGTCGTACGTCACCTATGCAGCAGCAAGTATGAGAAACTACCTAGGGTTGGATGTAAAAGGGAACCGAACAACTGAGCACATATATTAGTACTTCTCTCAGCTGAAAATAAAAGGATCTGAAGATCAATTTAGAAGAGTGAATGATGCCTTATTTTATGAAAATATTTGCAGGCTGGACCTTGAGCTGAGAAAGAGAAGAGTTTCTGATGAGGCATGGGCGGAGGTGTCAAAGTGGGGTTGCATATTTTTACAATTCAAGAAGTTCACCTATCTTCAGGTGGTAAAATTCTAGGCTAACCCTTTCCATTTGCCCAGGTTTCCAGGTGATAAGCTCATCCTTATGGAGTTGGTCAAACAACTATTGGATTTCCACAAGTTCCACCAAAGAAGACACAAGGCTGCTGTCTCCTTCCAAATTTCCATTGGAAGGTACACATGTTCTATAGTGGTGAAGGCCAAGAATGTGGTGCATAAACTTCAAGACAAACTGAAGAAGTATATGACGTTTAGAGAGGGATTCGATATTCAAGGAGTCCTTAAGTATTATGGAACCTTGTACCTACATGTACCCAATGTGGAAGATATATGGGTTGATCTTTGTGATGAAGTTGCCATCCGAAGAAAAGACAAAAATAGGCTGACACTTGAAGAAGTTCAGATGTTAGATTTGGTTGATATCCCTGAAGGCACCACGGACAATGAAAGTGTCTTGGAACCTAGGTATGAACAGTCAGATGGATATCAACTTGGATTCCTAGCCATTGATTGGTCTGTTGCTGAAAAGGCCTCTATCGCTGAGAGAGCTGCTCAAACCCTTGTTTGCACTAAGGCATGGATCATTTCTTGGGGAATGAGTTATAAAGAAAAGAGATTTTCAAAGACAACTACTCTAGAAGCGAGACCCTCCAAGGGAGAAAAGGAAAAGGATAAAAGTCCTACCAAGAGGCAAATAAAGTTTAAGTTTGTTAGGAAAGGAGATAAGCAAGGGGTCGAATCATCTGCTACTCCAACACAAACAATTGAGGTCTTGGATTCACCTCCTCCTCTACTAGAACAAGGAGAAATTCTTCCAAAAATAGAGGTTAGTCAACCTCTTATTTCCCCTTTTGTTGATTGCTCATCCGAGGTAAGCCTTGCTCTTGCTTCTCAAGCTTTGACTTTATAGTCTTTCCTCCCTCTCTCCCAATCTTCCTCATCACATATTTTAATGCCACTCTCATCAGCCATGACCAACATTTTCTCTAATCTCTCCCCTCTCTCTGCTGGACCTACGATGGCTATAGAAATGCCTCCTCCTTCCACACCTTCGTTCCCTGAATCTATTCCCATAGTCACTAAACTTGCAGTCATCACCACTCCATAAGCAAATCTTCCTCCACCCATAAATACAACCATGACACCTCCAATAGGAACAACTTCTTCTACTGTACCTCAATGGTTGGTCGACCAGACTCCAAGGAAGAGGAAAGTGGTAGTTACCCTACCAGCCTTCAATTTCAGTTCACTCAAGGCTTCTCCTGCCAAATCTGCCAAGAAACCCAAAATAGTTTCAAGAGTTTTAGTGGATGCCTTAGGGCATAAGTTTGTAGAGATTGCCACTCCCGTGACCAACAAAACAAAGGAAGATATAACAACTCATTATCAGATTACAAGGGTTGACCTGGGAAAAGTGACAAAAGAAGGGGCACAACAAGATGCACAAGATGTCATGAATGTGCTATGCCAAAAGTTGAAGGAAATAAAGGTGAGCAGGGATGAGCTAAAAGAGAAAGTGGAACAGTTGACATAAGTATTGCTTAAGCTCTCAAAGCCCTCTCAGTCAACCCTGTCATCTTCTACTCCTACTCCTATCAGGTTTGACTTCTCATCAGTGCCTATTATTGAGAAGATCAATGAGAAGGGGAGAACGGTGGATGAATGGATTTAGAGGTTACTCCTTCAAGGAAGGAAAGTCATTGATGATACAGTAGAGGTATACAAATCCTTGGAGGAAATGAAAAAGGATGGTGACAAGATGAATGATGAATTTTCACAGGATGCTAGAAACCTCGAACTAACTTTAGAGGCCCTCAATGCACTGAAGAAAATTCCATCTCGGGTCTTAGTGGAAGAAGGAGTCAATCCACATGGGGATAAACACTTTTAACTAACCAAGGCTATTAGGTTCAAGATAAAGATTCTTAGTGAAGCTTACAACAAGTTGAGAGAATCCAGGGATTAGTAGATTGATGCCACCAACGATATTGAAGAAGAGTTGTTCAAGATCTTTCCCAAAGTATTAGATGAAGGCGCAACCATTCTACCTGCTGATGGTTTCTATAAACAAATTCAGGAATTGATCGAGAAAGAACCAACTTCCATCTTTGATTTGAGCGTCATTGATAAATTTATAAAGATCGAGAATGTTTTGGAATCAATGAGAAAACTTAATAAGAGATAGAAGAAACTTCCTGGCAACACAAGTGACACATAGGAAACTTGCGAGGTTCTAAGTGATTATTCTAGTGCGCCAGATGAAGATGAGATATAGGGCATAATCCAAAAGTTCCAAGAATTCTGAGACAAGCAAGTTGCACTGGAGGAAGACAAAGATGACGAAATAGAATAGGCATAATGTTTCATGTCATTTCAATTCTGAGATGGACATGTCTTTTTCATTTTCGTTTCGTCACATAGGAAGCAAATTTTGACTTGGTCTCCTGCGTGAGAGTCAAGCAAAATAGGACTCTCGTTAAAAGAACTATTTTCTAGGATTTATCCTATTTTCTCTCTGCTCTTTTTATTATAAATAATGGATGCTTGTGCATTCTAAAAGGAGAATTTTTGAATATTAAGAGCTATTGTGAAGAAGAAGAAAAACTTTGTATTTTCTTTTTAATCATTGAAGAATAGAAACATGTGTTATTTTACAAACTTTGTGTTGTGGGATTCATCTATCTTGAGAAGATTGTTCTTACATCCAAAATCTTGAGCTATTCTTTGTTTAGTGTTCTTGATCATTTTAATTATTTCAGAATATTACACTTATTATCTAGAACTCGTATAAGTATTTCTTGATCTGTGTTTGCTTGAAAGAAAATACATTCCTCTCATTCCCTTCCTGCTTTGTTTCCTCTATAATATTTCCCTTCCAATTCTTCCTAATCTAAAGGTTGTAACATCTCTGTTTCGTGTTGATATGGATTTTAGGATTGTATCCCAACCCCAATGGTTAGAATAGTGTGAATATTGTATATATTTTTTCTTCTGTGTTTTAGATTAGTAATAAACAGGCAACCTCACCTATCTTTGAGGAGGGATTTAATCCCATGTATTGTGGTTGAACCTCATATTTTGGTCTAACAAAATATCCAACCAACATAACTGACATCGGTTGGCTAACCACCATCGGTCAGCAGAGGAACCGCCATCGGTCAACAGAGGAACCACCATCGGTCAACAAAGGAACCATCATCGGTAATGGAACTGAAATCGGTAACCTGTGCGTGAAATTTTATATTTAACTCATGGGAATTACATCTAACTTTCGTTATAAATTTGATCCAATGGTTATAATGCATAGCTATGGTGCCCTAAGTTTTTATATAGCTATATAAGCATGAAAGCTAGGGTTAGAAGGTTAATTTAAAAGAAGGATTGAGTTAGATCCTTGATTCTCCTAGATTGAGAAGATGAAGAAGAAGAGAAAGAAAGAACATGTTACGTGAAGACAAATTTTCCATGAAGAGAAGATGGACAAAAGGAAATAGTAGGTACAACTATGGTAGGTACATCTCAATGGTGAGAAGAGAGTAACATCTTCTACTGTAGTTCCTTTGTATAGTTGTTGTCTCATTGTAATGGATTTCATAGTATGCAAAGCACATAGAGTATCTTCTTGTAGATCCACATGTTGGTGAGATCTTGTATTATAGATCCATGAGATCATGATGCATTGTTGATCCATGTAGATCTAATATTATATTGTTAGATCCACATGTTGTTGTGAGATCTTGTATTTATAGAACCATGAGATCATGTTGTATTGTTGATCCATGTAGATCTAGATATTATAGAGGAGGTTGTCATCATGTTTGCACAAGTTGATGTAGTGATGGAGAGACAAACTTACTTCTTGGTGCAAAGTCATGGTTGCACATTGGTAGAACCATGTGAGAGGTCTTGTTGCAAATCCATAGAGAAATTGGTAGAAGTTTAGAGATGTAATTTTTCTTAGTTATGTGAGATCTGTTGGTGGTGGTTTGGAGGCATGGTTGTAGTGCACTCATGGAGATCTGTTTAGAGATCTGGAGGAGGAGATACTCTTGGAGAGATGCATTTAACTCTTGTGGGAAGAGTTGGTTTGTACTCTTGTTCAATATATATATGAGATCTCTATCTTTGGTGGATATAGCCCACATTGGGTGAACCATGGTACATATTGTGTTATGTGTATGTAATTTGTTTTGATTTGGATTGTTCTAGTTTATACTTCTACTGATGTAGATTTTAGGAAATTGTTTAGATCATGTGTGCATGATTTTGTTTGTTATTGAATCATAGCACTATCCCGCAGTCCCAAATTCCCAGCAACTGGTATCAGAGCTTGGTTATTTCAAAGAAAGGTTTTTCTTTAGTATATTGTTAGTGGTTTACTAACAAGTGTATGAGAACATGGTTTATTTTTTCTGATGTGAAAATCACAGGAAGAGATTTAAATCTCAAGTGGAAGCTAGAAATGTGAGGTTGCTAAATAATACAATGACCAACGTTGGTCAGGTGGCAACCCACGTCAATAGGGTGACCGTGGTCAGTTACTGGGAAACCTAGGTTTAAAAAAAAAATCACAGATATGGAAGAATTTATAATATACATGGAATGAATCTTGTTTTCTAAGGTTTCCCTTGTTCTTGGAGACACAAACATGTTGGTCAGATTGTAGATCCAGGTTATAGAGGTATGGTTTTATCTTGGTATTGCAATGCTTGTATGTTTTAGATGCACATGCATGGTTTGGGATTGCAGATCTGAGAATGAGATAGAGGATCGGTTATGCATCCTTGGTGCCGTCAGATGCACGGGCTTCGTTAGAGAGGCAGTAACACAAAATGAAGATGAGATTTCCATCAGAGAAGCATGTTCTTCAGTTGAAGATGTGGTTGAATATCTTAGTGCTAGTAAGGTGATGTATTTCATCATGGTGTAAATTATTTACATGTATTGTTGTTGTTAAGTTTTTTGTATAATATTTGGGTGCTTCTTGAAATGATTGGCTCAGCACAACTATTGGCTTTGGTCGTAGACACCTAGTTTGGTGTACTATGCCAATTTTGTGGCATTGTGTTTGTTCCAGCAGCACTGACGTCGGTCAGGGAACTGACGTCAGTCATAGAGGAACTGGTATTCAGTCAGGCGACTAAGATTGGTCTCTGTGGTAGTGAATATGTACTAGGTTTTTACAGGAGAAGAGGGCATGGATGGTTTAGTGTCCTGTTTTGGAGGATCAAGTTTATTGCACAAAGTGTACATGGCATAAATGGTGTAGATCACTTCAATGTTTGGATAAGAAAGAGGACAAAGTTGGCTCAGGTGTCCAACAAGACTTGGGTCAAATTCAGGTATATATATTCGGTTAATGTTTTATTTCTTTCATTTGAAGTAACTGGTATTACGTTTGGATTGTGTGCACAAGTAAAATTTACACCATGGATATTTAGTGTGTTTGAATTTTATTTCCGGGATGTGCTGGAATATTGAGGACAAGGGTATTTAGTCTAAGGATGATATCCTCAATGAAAATTCATGAGTAGACACAGTTGTAGGTAACAAGAGATGTTGAATACACAGGGATGAAAAGAAAGTGATTTACCTACTTCACAAGAATTCCAAACTTCTGTGATGTAGTAGTTTTCTTTGTTAAGAAGGGAATTAGGTTTATACTTCTTTCATCTGGTTTTATTTCTCACTGATATATATTGGAGCTTTTGAGCTTGTGATTAGAGGCAGTGCAAGGGAGTTCAGGTTAAGTGGGAGCAATCCATGGTTGTTGGTATTGCAGGTTGGACATATATGAACATCAGAGTGAGAAGAGTATACTAATTTTTTGTGTGGCATGAGGCACAAGTTGTTTTGGAGGACAATCACAGTTTTGTAGGTATTTTGAGTTTATTGCATGATGACATCACTTTTAGTTTTATTTATAGTGTCTGGATATCCTTATGGTATTACAGTTGATGGTTGTTTAGCTAGGTTAAGAAGAGAGAGCAATGTTATTGACATTGAAGGGTAAAGAAATAAAATCTATTTGTTATAAGTTACAGTGTGACAACAATGTATATTTACATATTATTGATGTTGCCCTTGTTTGATTTCATCTAGGATGGTTATGCAGTAGGTTGATAACATTTTTTGCTGGTATTTGTACTGATTATTAGTAGCATGGTTAGTAGGGTTGCTGTTGAAATTGATGAGCACATGATTCATATATGGCTTTAGAGTTAGTGAGAGACTTGGAGCTTTTGGAGAGCCTGATGATATGGATGGATGTATATGGTGAGTTTATATGTATGTGGATAGATTCTATTTAATGAGTCTATGATGATGTAAATATTTGTTTTCCACATGAATGCCTATGAGCATGGTTTAGATGCCTTGAGCATGAGTAGGGGATGCTTTTATTTCCTCTTGTTACTATGTTACTCCTTGATAGATATGTTATTTACAGATGGTTGTCTTAGACATGCTAGTTGTTTATATAGGGTTGGATTTGCAAAATGCAGTATTTGGATTCTTTAAGTTGTGCAGGTGTTGTGGAGTAATTAACCGTGGGTTACATGTAGAACTCATTTGGGTTGTCTTGACCTAGGATATTGTTTTTCTTACACATATTATAGTTTTGACTTATCTTTGGTCAGGGACACGTGACACTCCCTAAGGCAGCACAAGGAAAAATGAGGAAAGGCGGGGCGGCGGGAGACATTTTGCAAATTCTCCCGTGTGGGTGAAAAGTTGGCTCTGTGCCCACGCTCTCGTGAGTCTGCAAAGGACATGTGGCATCTCCTAAGCCAATGAGGGGAAGGTGGGGCAACGAGGAGAAAAATGACTTAAAGCCCCGAAGGGATAAGAGGGTACATAGACTCGCGCCTTCGTCGGTACCTTGTGATGCCATGTGGCAGCCCCTGAATGGCTGCGGGCCGGCGGAACAACGGGGAAAACTTAGAAAATTTCCAAAAAAATTTTGAGACACAAAAGAAAAAAAGGGATCCGTTCCCCTGCTGATGCCTTGTGATGCCATGTGGCATCACCTGATTGGTTGCAGGCCAGCGGGGAAAGTTTGGAAAATTTTCCCAATTTTTTTTGAAAATGCTAAGTTCAAAAGAGGATCTGCCCCTCCGCTGTCACCTCATGGTTCCACGTGGCAACCTTTAATTGGATGTGGGATGACAGAGAAAATTTTGAAAATTTTCCCAAAAATTTTCCTAAGCCCCAAGGGAAAAATTCAGGCTGCGGGCCCGCTAAGGAAATTTTTCCCAAAATTTTAAGGCCAAGTGAAGAAAACTTTAGAAGGCCATAACTTTTGATAGAGAGCTCAGTTTGGGGAAAACGAGGACTTTCTACAAATCTCTCGACATCCTCTTTGCATAGAGATCATTAATTTTTTATTTTGATCAAGTTTAAGGGGTATCTTTTAAGAAAACAACCTGTAGGCTTTTATAGTGCGAACTGATAAATTTTAACTTGTTAGATCTATTCAATTTGATCTTCTTCCTCTCTCAACATGTCAGATAGACATGGGGGAAATGTTCTTAGATGTATTTTAGGAAATTTTCAAGATTAAATTTGGTTTAATTGAGTTGTAAATTAAATTTTCACATCTCTTGACAACAAAACGACTGTAAGAGGTTTTGACCCGATTTTGCAATGTTTGAAGGATTTTTCCCTAAGTGTTTTAGCCCAATTGAGTACATTGATAACATAGCATGATAGATGTTAATGTTTCAATGTTGATTATTGTTTGTAGGTTTGAACTATGCATTTTAGAGAAGAATTTGCCAGCTTTAAAATTTAAAACAGAGATCAGATTTAAAAGGGCTATTTATCATTCTTCATCTTCCAAATATGGAGATTCATTTCCATTCCATCCTAAGACATTTAGTTGATACAAACAAACCATTTAATAAATAAAATGCAAGGTCTGATTTCCAATTTTAACATATTTCAAAAGGACAGAGTTCCATATATTTCCTTCATATGTATTCCTCTTTCAATACTTCTTGGTGCAAAGTCATGGTTGCACATTGGTAGACCCATGTGAGAGGTCTTGTTGCAGATCCCCAGAGAACTTGGTAGCAATTACAAGATGCAATAATTCCTAGTTATGTGAGATCTGTTGGTGGTGGTTTGGAGGCACGGTTGTAGTGTACTCATGGAGATCCGTTTAGAGATCTGGAGGAGATACTCTTGGAGAGATGCATTGTACTCTTTTGGGAAGAGTTGGTTTGCACTCTTATATATATATGAGATCTCTATCTTTGGTGGACGTAGCCCACATTGGGTGAACCACGACACATGTTGTGTTATGTGTGTGTAATTTGTTTTGATTTGGATTGTTCTAGTTTACACTTCCACTAATGTAGATTTTAGGGAATTGTTTAGATCATGTGTGCATGATTTTGTTTGGTATTGAATCATAGCACTATTCCGCAGTCCCAAATTCCCAACACTTCAAACTCCTTGAATATCTTGAAAACATAATATTTATTTTGAATAAAGTATATCTATGTTTTCCTTGAAAATTCATCTGTGAAAGATACATAGTACATGTATTTCCCAAGTGATAAAACATTTATTAGTCCAAACACATCATTATATATTTCTTGAAATATCCCTTTCATGTACACAGTGTTAGTGTGAAACTTTATTTTTCTCTATTTTCCATAAACACAATGCTTTCATGATAAAAGTCTAAGGGATCCTCATCAATCCTTTTCTCCATTCCTTTTGATTTTAGTGTGCACAAACCCTTTTCATAAATTTGACACATCCTATCATGCCATAACATTCTCTTCTCTACTAGAGACATGTTGGTTTTCTTATGTACATCATTGGCTTCAGGAACAACTATACTATTGCAAGCACTAGTAACAATAATAATAATTAAAACTTGAATAAGGTTCTAATAGAACTTATTTCCTCCCTATCAAATTTGTTCCATTCCTCTTTCTTCAACCTTACAGGGCATACTTATGACACAATGACCCACTATTTTTTTTTCAATCAAGAGATCTTCCATCTTGAGCTTTCATAGCTAACAACTTTTCCCATTTAATTTCTCAATCTCTATTCTTTCACTCCCAACTATAACTCCCTTCTTGTACCATATTCTCACATCTCATCCAAGACAAATATTTAGGATCTACCTCCAAATTTCTTAAAAACCTATAAATAGAGAAGCATTGATACTAAATGTTGGGAAATTAAGTACAAACCCATCTAGAAAATAAGGTAGATATAAAACAAAAAATATGAATGACAAACAAGAGTCTCAAAAAACCGCAATATATAGACACTGGTTTTACTTGGGTAAACCCTTTCAAGTAAGAAAAATCATCAACATAAATATTTCTTATTGAACTTGATCTAACCCATTAGTACACCAAAATATATAAAAGACTTGTTTGTAATATTACTAAAGTCTATTCACAACTACAATACTTGTATTACAATACATTAAAGTATTTTGCACTTAGCATTCTCAGTACTTCTTGTCCTTAAAACATCCTGGGATCAATTACTAATTATGATAATACAATAATCCAAAATATATGTCACAAGTGATTTCTAAAAATATGAAAATATGATTAAACTCTTAGAGAATCTTGATATTATCTCTAATTGATACCTAGTCATCCTTAACATGTCGCTTTGCAAATCCAATATTCTAACAAGTTCCTAACAATGCATAATTATCTCTATCCATAAGAATCCTTATCCAATGTTGTGTAACTCTTAGGTGCACCATAAAGTAACTCTCGTTGCACAATGGTACTATGCATAGTTTTGTATAGTTTACACTGCGCATTCACACCTCCAGAGCATATTACATAATGCCCGCGTACCCACTCACTTATGTGCATGCTTATAATATAATTATGAAATTATTCAAACATAGATTACATTGTGCACCCAAGAGACACTCTATTGTACAATAAGCATTCTTCTTGGGTGGCCAACTTAGTTCCAGTGAGAAAAAAAATGGAGAGATCAAATTGTGTGTCGAATTTAGAGATCTCAATAGATCCCCTCTTAAGAATCATTATCCTCTTCCCTCTATGGAATATATTCTCCAAATGGTAATTGGTTCATAACATTTTTCACTCTTAGATGGGTATTCAGGTTACAAAAACATTTTAGTCCAAGAATACGACCAATATATAACATCTTTTACAAAAAACTGGAGCATTTTTACATACAAGAAAATGCCATTTGGACTTACCAATGCGAGTGCAAATGTTCAAAGAGCAATATATGTAGCTTTCAAGAGGATTATTAATGATATGGTGATTGTTTATCTTGGTGATATCACCATTTTTTGAAGCATGCAACTAATCATTTGAATCATCTCCATCAAGTTTTTCATAGGTGTAGGGAATATGGTGTCTTTGAACCCTAAAAATTATGTATTTGCTATTGATCAAGGTAATACTAAGGGTCACATTGTATAAAAATAAGGTCGTTACATTGATCCAAAAAGGATAAGTGTTATTTTTTTCTTCCACTCCCTAGTCACAAGAAAGGTTTGCAGATTTTTTTTGGGAAGAATCAAAATTCTAAGGATATTTATTTTGAATCTTGCTTTAATGGTTAAAAAACTCACCTCTATGTTGAAAAGGAACATTTATTTCAGATGGAAAAGGGAAGGGAAGGAATATTTTAAGGATATTGAGAAACAAATTTCCAAAGCTCCAACACTTTTCAACCCAAACTATGACAAGGAGTTCATCCTTTACACCTTTAGAGGAGAATAAAGTATATTAGTTGTCTTAATACAAAAAAATGATGACCATTTGGAGCAGCCAATTGATTTTTTCAGTCAAGGGATAAAAGATTATGAATTGAGGTATGGATACATATATAAGAAAGTTTTTGCTGTTGTTATATCTCTTAAAAAAATAGGCATATGCTCTCCAATGACAAGATTCATCTTATGATACCTCATGCAAGTGTTAAGGAGTTCTTTCTAAGTAGGGACATCAATGAGAAAAAGGGCTAGTTATATCACTAAAGTCATTAAATATGACATACATATCAATATCAAAAAGTTGGTAAGAGGTACGGGGCCATGTGGAAAACTCACAACAGAAAAAGAGGTTGGTAACATTATTGATCTTATGTTATAATAAGAACAAACAACCAATTCAAATTCCTACAACATTTGGATATAGGATATGATAGTCTTCCTCCAAACTGGTGAGTATCCAAGATGTATGGATAAGACTAAAAAAATGTGTTTGAGATCACAATAATTGTTTTATTTCCTTGCTGATGGAGTGTTGTTTATAGGATATTTAAATGGGGTTCTCCTGAGATGCATTGAATATGAAAAAGTTGACAAGGTGCTTAGAGAATTTCATGATGGTCCTTCAAGAGGACATTTTTCTCCAAGTACTAAAACTACAAAAAAGAGAGAGCATGATATTATTGACCTAATTCATTTAAGGATGCACAAAAATGGGTAAGATCTTGCAAAAAATGTGTATATTTTTTAGTCAAACAAATACTATCATCTCTTTCCCTTTATCTAACTCATGTTGATCAACCTTTAACTTAGTGGGGATTAGAATTAATTGGTTTAATTAACCCATCATCAAGTGCTAGTCACATGTGGGTACTTATAACTACTAATTATTTCATAAGGTGGATGGAAGTGGTGGTACTCAAGAAAGCTACTAAAGATTAAATTTTGGACTTCCTAGAAGGTATTATAACAAGGTTTGGTATCCCTTCTACTATTATTTTGGATAATGTAAAATATTTTGTTGGTATTCAGCTTAGTACATGGGTTGTTAATTATGGGGTTTATTTGAAAACTTTATCAAACTATTACCCCTAAGGTAATGGTTTGGTTAAATCAACTAACAATAACTTGACTTGATTTGAATAATCAAGAGGAAAAAGGAGGAGAATAAAAGGTCTTGGAACATGAAACTAAAAATATCCCTTTGGACTGATAAGATTACACCAAAGAGAGCCATTGACAACTCTCCTTTCGTGTTTATTTATGTGAGAGAAGTAATACTCCCTCTATATTTAGAGATTTCTTATTTGGAACTTTCACAACAAGCGGAGACATTAGAAAATGATGCCATAAAAGTAGTACCAGCTGAACTTATGGAGTTAAAAGAAACAAGAGGAAAACTTATGATCACCCTTGAATCTCACCAAGCACAAGCTAAGAGGACTTCTGACAAAAAAAACTGTTAGGTCCTTTAGAGAAGGAGATTTAGTATATAAATGGGATGCAAATAGAGAAAAGGCCAAAAAAATACAAATTTTGATGCCATTTCGAGTGTCCCATACATCATACCTATCTACAAAGAGGTCAATGCATTCCAGTTCTCAAGGCTAGATGGGGGAAAATATACCAATCCCATTTAATGGGATACATCTCAAGGCTTGTTTTTGAGGTTATTGTCAAATATTATACATATTAGAGTAGTTGTTTTATTCCTCCAAGTACTTCTACACATTTTTTACTTCCTTTACTTTCTTTTGTTTATTAGGAGGTTTTCAGTCAAATAGGGACTATCAAACTTGTCATGATCATAATTAAGTATTCTTCTGATAGATTTTAGGATTTATTTTGATTCATATACTTAATGGACTTGTTAAGGATACTGGATCCATGATTAACATGCAATCATCTTGCAGAGGTTGCCAAAATATTGACATTTTATGTATTATTGGACTTCCATGTCATTATACAAGTATTAACCATGATTTTCCTCATTATTATAGGGCTTATTTTTATGTTTTTTTCATGTGAGTTGTCATATTAGCCATAAAGTTCATTAATGTGTCTAGTTTGTATTAGGAGGTTCTAAATGTGTTCCATAAGAAAAATATGCCTTAATTATAATAAAAAAATATGTTTTATCAGCTGAGAGACTTTTCAAGAGTCTGTACATCTCCAAGGAGGAAATTCTCATTAAAAAAATCAATTAGGAATCGTATCTTGACTTGCAGGTTTGATGAAGTATATAGAAGCTTTGAAGACTATTCATCATTTCAAAACATGTTATGGCTATAAAAATCCTTCAAGTATGACTACATGGAGAAAACATGGAGATATTTTTTCAAGCCTTCAAGGATGGATGGACCTCCAAAGATAATAAAATTGAATAAATAAGTTGTTAAATGTTGCGTAGGCTTGTGTGGTAAAAAAAATCAGAGCAAGGACCTACAAGTCCTCTAAAAATCCTATACACCTTCAAGATTCCATTAAAGAGAATGAATATAGTCCACAAGGCCTTTTAAATATGTAACAATGGTCTCAAGCCTTAAAATGGAATGTAGAAGATCAATTTTTTTAAGGAATAGTTGAATGAATTCAACAAGTTCACAAGCCATAATACAAACTCTCAACAACCTCACAGTCTATCACGGTAAATGGAGATAGTCAAAGGAGCATAGAAATTTATGAGATTCCAAGAAGGTCCTATATGAGTTTCCAAAGGCCATGTAAGGGTTTTACAGGGTTTAATACATGTACAAAGTATATGAATTTCCTTATGTCCTTGTGATTGCAAACTAGCAAGGTTTTTAGAACATCTACAGGGTTTATACAAGCTTGAGTGGAATGCATACAAGATAAATAGGGTTTAGATAGTTTGAAAAGGATTTGAAACACTCCACATGCTCATGCATGATTCAATGACCATCTACATGGTTTTGACATGAAGTATACATGGTCCTAAGGATATCAAGAAATCCTGCACCTTTCTAGCAAGAGTCTTTATTGAATCCTCAACACCTTTCAAGATATCACAAACCTACAGGAAATAGAACACCAAAGGATCATTATTCGAGCTTACCAATAGTTTACGAGCTCATTAAAGGCATGATCAAATATACAATGGGTCATTACATAATCTACAGGCTCATAGGTGATATGAGGGAAAACTACAAGGTCATATGAGAGGTTCAAATCCTACACATGACCTTATAATTTTATACATAATCTTGAGAGGCTTACAAAAAAATTAGAAAGGATAAATGTAGTCCTAAGGATATTAATGAACATTTAAAGGCTTGAAAAGGTTAAAAGAAATGTTAAAAAGAGTTTAGGACAATTGTAAATGTCTTCTAAACCATGAAGATTCCGTAAGAACCTTATACAAGTATGTGCATGTTATAATTAAGGTTATAGAAATTTTTGAAGACCATACATGGCATACATGAGCTTAGGGGGAGTATACATTGTCAAGGAACATTTTGAGTGTAGTATAGAATATGCAAAAAGATTACAAAGAAATAAATGATTCGTAGAACATTTATGAGACGCCTATAGAACCCTGTAACATAAAATATGGTATTTGGATGAATTTGAAGAAATATAAAATCATTTACATGAGCCTATTAAAGGTCCACAAGTGATATACCAAGTTGATAAAAGTTCTAAGACTTATGAATGGGTTTTAGAGAAACTATAAATGTATCGTAAACCTACAACACCATCTAATGTAATGCACAACCCCTATGAATCATGACAACAACCTACAAGCCTCTATAGGATTCTCTACAAGGTTATGTAAAGAGCCATACAACCTATAAGAAAAAAACATAGTTTCTTAAAATGAATGTACATGGGTTTTTGGGGTGTTTAGGACCATTATGATAGTACTCAAGGGGCCTGTAAAATTTTATAAGGGCATTATTACTTCATAAAGAGCCTATAGGCTATAAATCCACGTGACAATGGGTCTAATCCCAACTCCAAAGCCTCTATAGGAATCATTTAATTAGGTTATCAAGTATCTAGATGATCATGTGCAATGTTATAAGGTCATGAAGGGAAGTTATCAAGCTTCAATAGAGGCCAAAACAATCCATAAAGTCTTTGAGAACATATGAATAAGTATGCAATATTCTTTAGGAACTTCAAAACCTTGTTTTGAATAAGTAAAGGTTATATGTGATCTTCAAGAGCCTTAAAAATGCCTACAACGTGTTTGAGGGGATTTCCATGATGTGTGGTTGACTGTGAAACCAAAACCAGGTCATAATGCCTTTTGGGTCATCATATAAGGGTATAATGGCTATATAGTGTCTGTGTAGTAAGAGTGCAAGGGTCCCTTGAGAACATTGACATGATTCTTTTTTCAAGTGTTTGTATGATACATAAGAGGGATCCTTCAAATTTGTAAAGCATGATGGGAGTTTAATAGAGGTCTCAAGGTCCACAAAATCCTTCAAGAAGTTGATATCAAGGGACTATACGAAAAATAAGGACTCCTCTATGCTAGTCCAAAGGCTAGAAAATAAGATTAAAATAGTCATAAAATCCTTGAAGGCATATTGGAGAAGTCCAAGGTAGTTGGGAACACATTGAGGGAATGTGGGATAAGTTAGATGTGTTTGAAGAAATCTAAAATATTTGGAAGCTCCCCTTCAAGTGCAGTGAAAGGAGAAACAAGACCCTTTCTACTCCAATAAAATCATGAGAGAATTTAGAGCATGGAAATAGGTCACCTTTCCTATATTTTTCTCCTTTATTATATGTTGATTGAATTATGGATACTTCCAAGGTATGAAGACTTATTCATTAATACAAAGGAGTAAATGATGTTATTCCACATCCTCTACGCCCATGGAAAATGGATTTTAAGGCAACGAGAGCTCAAGTGGCTAGAGACACACCTCCTAAATGATATGACTGAGACTTAACTCCTTCTTTCTCTCACAAATTAGGGGTGGTATAGATATATACTACTTGGTAAGACACAAAAAGGGGGATCTTTTATTGTTATAACATAATAATTATACTCTTGGAGCCTTGTATACAAGCTTGTAACCTTTATGATCAATAAAAATATGGATTTTCCTCCTGTCACATACTAATTTACCATGTATTCCTATAATTAAGTTACATTTTGTGATTTTTAGTCTCTTTTGAGTCATTTTGAGTCATTTGTGGGTATAGTGCAGTTTCTTCTGGCTCATTTTAGAGAAGTTGTAGACATTTTAGTCATCTATAGGCCGATTTTCATCAATTCTACCTATATTATAAAGTTTTGTGAAAGGTGTGTGAAGAAATCACTCCCTTTTAAGGTCTTATTGTGTTAGTAGAAGAAATACAAAGCATTCACTAAACATTTTGTTGCATCACCATTGTCATTTTAAGTTTTCCTAACTCTTTTCCCATTAAGGACTTATCCATAGCTAGTAATAAACCTTAGTAAGTATTACATATTTTATGGACTAATCTCACATTGGTTATAATGAGTTAAATAAGGAGTTGTCCTTCTCCATTGGCTCACCTCAAGTAGCAAAGGTCCCACAACTTGGAGGTGATCCCATTGTTGCATTGGATTAACAAAATAATCCACGGGTGCATAAATCCATTTAACAACAAGTGAGATCAAGCCTCATGTATTTCTCATAGGTGTAAATGTGAATGTGACCTAGGCCAGACCCCTATGTGTACCCTTCTGTCTCTTGACACAAAGATAGGAAGATAAATATAGAGTATAAAATGTACCCAATGCATTAGTAGTGTAATGCAATGTGCTTAAATTTCTAGACTAAACCCTTTGGTCCATTGAAGACATTTGATAATTCTTAAACTAAATTTATCTCTTCTAAGGACATGGCTCCAGAATATTTTCATTCTTAGAAATGGTAAAATCTAGACTCTTTGACTTGGTTGAGTGCTTCAACCTCTAGTAGTGAATACTTCAAATTATGTAGAACTAATTTTGGAATATTTAGGAAAGATTTAAATGATTCTGTATTGGTATTTGTAGTAGGATCTTATGAAAGTTCCAAGTGAGTTATAAAGTGATATTGAGTTTATTATATACCCTTCTGTAGGTGAAATAATGTGCTAAGACCGAATCTAGAAAGTTAAAATGACACACTTAGATATAGGTCATCCAAGACCATAGCCCACTATGGCCTTAAATAGTAGAGTTATTTCCAAGCATGTAGTGATGTAAAATCAAAAGTGTGGGAGTGATGCCTGGGGTTTAATTACTACTTTTCTTTATTAATATTTCTTAGATGAACAATATAGTAGAGTGTGAATATGAGAAAATCCAAAAGAGATCTAGAGAAATGTGTTGATTAGACTTAGAATGTGAGAATTTGTTTTAGAAAGGGAACATACCCAAAATTTTCATTTCTAAATGATAAATTACCAAATCTGAGTGTCTACAATATCCTAAAATATCTCTCACACATCATACTTTATTTACCAACTAACTATTACAACATAATATCTATTTGAGTTGTTATTAAAACTCATCACACCACATTCTAACACACTAATATGTGAATACTAATAATATATTCTTAACAATAATGATGAAAGTAAGCACAAATCATAGTTGTTAGTGTATAAAAGAAATCAATACATGATAATTGGATAAAAATATCACACATATCGTAAGTAGTAAATTAGTATGGTGCTTACAATGGTCTGATGTCAAGATATGATCATGAAAAAATTATATGTATCAATAACCTAGATGTAAGTATGCCCCCAACATGGTAAGCATCCTCACAATAGAAATTTGTAAGTTGTTAGGTAAAAAAGATGTAATTGAAGTAAAATTGGTATGCAAGATTCCCCCAACATGGATATGACCCAAAGGTGTTAATATATATTATTGTAATTAATTTACTTAGATTGTTTAAAAAAATCCACCAAACATGATACTTAAATATAATAATAACAATAATTTATAATTATAGTAGCAAAATAGAATACACACTTGATATTTGATTGAGAGTAAAATAGAATATATAACTCATACACTTTTAGGGAAAACCTGTACAACCTTATAATAATAATAGAATAGACAATGCCAATCTAATTCTATCCATAAGTTGACAAGACAAGTTAAGGGATTATGATATCCATATGTCAACTATATTTATCCTAATACATGTAATAGGTTAAGGGTGTATCATTCCCCACACCTTGAAACCAAAACTATCCTCAATCTGGAATAACTCTAGGTACTTTTGTAAAAAAGCTTCATTCTCCCATGTTGTGTCCTCACAAACCAAAATATTCACTTAATAAAATAGGTATGAATCACGCTAGTATGTAGCTTCTTTGAGAAATTTTAAAGGATATCCTTTGGTTCTAGAATGAATTTTCCCTCTCATATGGATTTACTATTTTTTTTGGATGGGTATTTGTTGTCTAATGACATGCTTCGAGCAAGATACACAAAATACATGATGTATTTGTGTAAACAACGATAGGTCCAACTTAAATACTACAAGTTATTGGTTTTATAAAAGACTTAATAATGAATATAACACTTATGATCAATATTCTTATCCTTATTTTTTATTCAAAGAAATTTTCTTGTATGGTTAAATCTGCGCAAAGACCTAATATCTTATTTCAAACTTCCTCTGATGAAAGTGTTGATGAACTTGTTGCTTCATTCATTTATGTGTCAGTGAAAAAGTATCCTCGAGTCTAACCAACACATCTTGTTAGTGTCTAATTTTATTCTCTACTACTCAAAAATCTGAGTGTACATTTAAGGAAGATGTTATGTATGGTTTTTGCTACACATATAAAGCCATAAATGGAGAATTTTTGGAATAAGTGTTATACCATCGTTCTGCTAGGGATATGGAATTTTTATCACTTTTATTTACCCTTTAGATTGAGGGTGATATGACCATCTATGTGTCAATTGAGTTCCTAGAACTAAAAATAAATCAATAAAAAACTACTAGTAAAGGTAGAATCATATTCAATTACATAAAATTTGATGCTATTGTTCTAGAGACAAATAAGTGGCATAAGGAACAACAATGTGCATATTTGGTGAGCATTTATGCTACCACCATAATGAAAATTTTCCCTTCTAACCTAGAAAACCTTGTAGTAAAATCCATTGAAACATCCTTTGATTGTTGGCTATAAATAGCTAAGGGTTGTAGAATACCAAGTGTTTTAATTATCTCACCCTCATTTTTTTTATATACCATATGTGCTGCCACAAAATTTTAGACAACCCCCTGAATTCCTTACCAAAATAAATATTTATTGATCTCGTGATAAGTTGATGTAGGAGCATCAAGAAGGAGAGTCGATTTTGAGAAAAAGACATCTTGGTTATGATTAGAAAGGTCTAAGGGTTCATTTAGAGTTCAAGAAATTTGAATTAGAGGATCAAATGTATTTTCCCACCTTTTTACAAATTCAAATTTTTACATTGTAAATGATGTCTTCAAGAGATGTAAAGGGGTATTTTGGGTTAGAGAAAGGTGGTAAAGTTTGTAAATAGGTCAAATAGGTGAAATAGAGTAATAGAGGTAATTTAAGATGAAAATGTTATGTAATGTTGGATAATGGCTAACTAAGCCATATCTTAGTGTCTTTTTGTTTATTATAGGTTAAACATGGTTGAGGGGGCCCTACCCCTTACAAGTCAGAGCTCCAAAATGAGTAGATAAGACATTACAAAACATAAAAAAAGATACATATAGAATGACTAATACATCCGAGCTCCTTCATGAGCATATAAACTAGTTTAAAACACAACAAAAAGAGTAATAATAGTAACTGCTAGACCAAAGTCTAACTAACATCAAAGTCAAATAACAGTAAAGTATAAAAACAAACACCTAGAAAAACATCAATTTTTGGCCTTTTCCAAACCATCTAAAACTTTTGCCCATTCTTTTGACAAAGACTCAATATTAATACCCAAAAAAGGCCAGGTCACATTCAACAACTTCCCATTTCCTTTTCTTTAGATTTCCATGCTCATCCACTTTCTTGTAAGAATTTTCTAACTGATTGAGGGCTTGAATATGTTGCAGAGTGGATTTCACAGTAACAACACTCCATTCCATATAGCTGTGTAAAATAGATCTAATGTGATCCACCTTATTGGAGAGGTTGCTGTAGTTGGCTTTCATGATTTCAAGACCACCCCTACTAGTGATTTTTGCCACATATTCAACCTGAATTTTCATTTTGTGTCATTTGTTAAAGAGGAACTGAAAAAAACTCTTTGTTAGCCTCATGTCTCCTTTTAGTTCTTCAATATCCATCACCATTTTGGTAAGATGATTATCCCCTTTCATGGGTCCCACTTGACCCAACGCTTCAATCTGCTGCTCCAATTGGGCATTCATAGGAACCTGATTCCCCTACATGTTCGACTCCCCTTTGGTTTTGACAGATGAACTAGGAACATTCTTCAACTTAAGCTCCCTGAGATTCTGAGTGGCATCAATTTCCACTACATCCTTTTCATCCCCCGAACCATCACCTTCTCGAGACTCCAATTCTTCACTAGAATCCTCCTCCTTCGAGTCCTCTTTCTCTTCCTTGGCATAACCCTCAAGAGATTCAGTAAAGGAACCGATTTCATCAATGTTGAGAGCATATATTTTAACTAGGGCAAGAGTAAAACCTTGGTGAAGGGGGACATTGACTTTGTTATTTTTAAATTGGGTAACCGAAGCACTCAGAGAGAGAAACATAAAATATGGGAAGCTAAAACTATGGACATGTTGAAGATAATTTAGCATAGGAAAATGGTATGCGTAGATATACTTATGACAGCCGTCTAGGGTAAGAAGCTGAATAAGGGTTAAGGCCACTTCATCAAAAGGCCAAGGTAAAGTTGAGCAAAGAAAACCAAGAAAATGAGTGGTAAGTTTGTCATTACCTTGCAAGAATAACTTAAATTAATCTATGACTTCATTTTTTGGCTTGTAAACCTCCCTTCCAACATCTGGTAAACCCATGATTTTAACAACATAATCCATAGTAATCTCAATGTGCACACCTTTCAGGTCCACAACTCCCCCTTTTTTGGTCAACTTCCAAGCATTGACAAAGTCCTTACTCAAATTTTCATAACGACCTTCAAAGATTTTGAGAAAAGGAGAGAAACCCATTCTCTCAAACACTTCCATGGATTTATGCTTAACTCCATCTAGGTCATATGGTTCAGTTCTCACAAGATCACCCCCAATTTGATAATATGAACACTAGTTCATAGAAATGCCCAAATTTAGGTTAACTAGATTGAAATGAATAAACCCAACAATGTCAATGTTACAATCATAGAAGGAAATAATGACTCGGATGTAGCACAAGTGGACCCAGTCCCAGTCCCAAAGATTTGCATAACCCCAAATTAAATTTACACGAGTCTTACATCCCTTATATATCATTTCCCTATAATACCATGACCTGTCATTATTACCAAGTGGTGATGTGTCCATGTTTTTCTTTTTGGAGGTGTGCTCACACCTTAGTATCTATAGCTTTTTCATTATTGATTAATGTCATTCCATGACAATTAAACCCCTTATTGGTAAAATAATCAACCATACTATTTGCCTCTCTATAGATATGTTTAAAGGTAATTTCTTCAAACAAGTTAGACATTCCCTTTATACGAGTTATAGAGTTTTGAATAGATGTAGAAGTAGTACCTTTTCCAGTAATGCTATTATAATTTTTAGCGAGTCTCCTTCCACTTCTAATCTAACAAGTTTATGTTGATAGGCTCTAGAGACACCCCAATAAGCAACAACTACTTCAACAATGTGATTCGATTAAATTCCAAGATTACAATGATACCCAAGAATGAATCTTCCTTGATAATCATGGAAGACCCCTCCATAACCAACTTTTCCAAGGTTTCCTTTTGAAGCACTATCAAAATTTAGCTTTGTCCAGTCCTTATTAGGTTTTGCCCAACCTTGAAGCCTAGGATTATGTATAAGGAGGTTAGTTTTAGTAAGACTTAAACCCCAATTCTTAGATAATTTACTCTCATTTTGAAGAATTGTTTTCTTATGTGGGGCTATGGTAGAGAAGTTAGCATTGATAGCGTTAAAAAAGTGAGTCCCAAATTTCTTTTCTGATTCTTTCTTCCCTTTATAAATCCATCTATTTCACTCTTTCCAAATTTTCCAAGCTAAATGCATAATAGAAAGGGTCCAAAGATGTTTGAGTCCTTGAATCTTAAAAGGACTAAACCATTGGGACCATAGTATCTTAATGGAGCATGGGAAAATCCACTTGATCTCAAATAGATTAAGAAGGGCGGTTTTAATTGATACCAAAAAGGGCCAGTGGAGGAATAGATATAAAGAGTCTTCAACATATTTTTCACACAGAACACACCTATTCACCATGTGAAAATTTCTCTTATTAAGATTGCCCACAGTAAGAATTTTATCATGGAGAACCAGCCACCAAAACATATTTATCTTGGGAGTAACTTATTTGACCCACACACTTTCCCATTTGAATTTTTCAGGATCAACTTCCTCTAAGAAAAAAGCATTGTAGGCACTTTTAACTGAGAAGATTCCATTTTCCTCCCTAGACCAATATAAGCTCTCATCCTCTAAACTCTTTTTATTAACAATAAGTCCTCTTAATTTGTTATTAATAGAATTAATCTCATTGCTGTTATGTCCAACCAAATCTATTATTTTCCATTGACACAAAGGGTCCTCAAAATTTAAGTAATCTTTAACCTTAGTACCATATTTAACCACATCATCCTTATAGATATTACGATAGGTTACCTTAAGAGGTTTTTCAACTAACCATTTGTCTTCCTAGAAATTAACCATTCTCCCATCGCTTATCATCCATTTTATTCCCTCAAAAACAATGTATTTATCCCAATTTATAGATTTCCAAAAGGTTGAACCATTAAAGTCAACATTGCTAAAGCACCATTCATTAGCTTGAATATTTATCCAGTACTTATGTCTTATGATAGAAGTCCACACAATGTCTTCCTTAACCAATCTCCAAATCATTTTTGACAACATAGCTTTATTCATTTCAGCCTAATCTCTAATACCAAGACCCCCCATTTTCTTTGGTTATATGTTAGTGTCTTAACTTGAAAAAGTTATTTAGGTTTTTCAAAGGAAATCACAAAAGGATGGAAACGTGATTCGAATAGGAGGATTTTTGAGGATTTTTTGGAGGGATTCATCAGGTGGAGGATGAAGAGGGTAGTTAGAGAAATATTTCCCTCAAGAACAAAAGAAGGAAAGCATGTAGAGGCATGCATTTTGTAAGCAAAATTCCATATGAAATAATGATTACTTTGTTTTTACATTTGATTCTTACTTGAGAAGGGTGTTATATGAATTATGAGAAAGAAATGATGGGTTTCCTTTACAATTCATAAGAGTTTCAATCATATGGCTATCAATGAGATATTGCATGTGTGTGAAAACTATAGGAAACTGTGACTGTGTATACAAGTGGATGGTCTGTCCCAAACCAGTGAGCATAAATTTTTCATTTTAAATAAAAATGACTTGAAATTTAGGATTTAGGTGGAAAAGGTCATTATTCAGATGATTTTTAATAGTTTACCTTAACTCTGAGAATTTTTGGAGATATGGAAGTATTTCCTAGCTGGACTGATAATGAATGTAATTTTTTTGACAAAATATTTGTCATGATAAAGTGAGTATAACCCACGTGTTTTGAAGAGTTAGGTTCTAAATGTTTTAAGTTATAATTATGAGACTATTTTTCAAATGGGTTCTTAAGGAAATATGGATTTTATCTTTGTACAAAAAGTTATTGATGGATTTTTTTTTATCTAAATGGGAAATTGAACCTTTGTGGGCTTGGCAAGATCTTCTTTTGCAGAGAGTAGGGAGACTTGGTTGTTTATAAATCATATTGATTATTTGAATGATTTGGGTTTTTGAACACTCTCTACATCATTTGGTATCAGAGCGAGGTTGAATAAATGTATTGTTGTGGCTAACAGTGAAAGTGTAAGTGTGAATGTGAAATTGTAGGTACAAGAGAAGAGTTGAGAAGCAGTGGAAGAGTCTGAATGGAAATGTGAAAAAAACTTGTCAAGAGAGTGAAGATATATGAGTTGGACTTTGGTGTGGAACATGACCAAATGGAGATAGAGGAATTAATGAAATTCATGAAAGAGAAGATGAAGAAAGAGAAAGAAGAAAAATAAAATAAGAGAAAAGGGGAAAAGAAGAGAGTGATAACAAAGAAGAGAGAATAATGGATGCAAGAGGAGATTTCAAAGTTGAAAGAAGATGTGGAATACCTGAAATTGATGGAATAGAACATGAAGAGGGATGAAGATCAGTTTGGAATAATAATAAAAAAGAAGATCAAGTGGCCTATGTAGTTAATTGTGAGAAGTAAATAAAAAGTTGAAGGGGATGATCAAACAAGAAGAAATAAAACTCAAGAAAAACGAAGAAAGAAGTCAGAAAATCAAAGGAAAAATTAATCAAAGAGGTTTTATGCAATGAAACTTAGAGATTTAATGAATAAGAAGAGGTCATTATCAATTTCTTATCTTGTCTAGAAGATGAAGAGTCAAGGTATGCAAAAGATGAAATCAAGGGAAGTGATTCAAGTTCAAAATCTATTAATTTGCTAACTAAAATTGAATCTTCTCTAGATGAATTTATTGAAATGGTGGATGATAAATCTCACAGTGAATGTGTGAAACATGAATTAGATGATTTTGATGTGAATGGATTCATTTCATTGGGTGATTGTGACGGAAAACAAGATGAAGAACTAGGTGATATTTTACAAGATTTAGTGTGCATGGTGGATGAAAATAAAATGAGTGAAGGTAAAACTGATAAAATTATGATTTAATATGAAATTAATGATGTAAATGAGGGAAAATAAGGTGTAGGTATAGGCAGAATTTTTTTTGTATGGTGGATAAGTTGAATGCGCAAGCAAATGAGAAAAAAATTGAAGCAAATGGACAAATTTCAGTCCTTTCAATTAAGATAAATGATGAAAACCAGTTGGAAGAGAGCCATAAAAGGATGAATAATGTGACAAAACATGATGAAGAATCTATATTTGCTATTTTCATGTTTGTGTGTGTAGGTACAACTGATGGAGTAATGAAGATGGAGAAAATGAAGAAGGAATTCAAAGAAAAAGGATGTAATTTCACAGCAAATGCAAGTTTAAAAACACAAGTATGGGATCCATGTGGTCGAAGAATAGTCAAGGACAACAAGGGAGTAGAATATAGATCAAGAACATGCAAAGAATTTGGAAATTCTCTTAAAAGTACATGTATACAGTCATGGAGCTCAAAATACAAGAGTTCTTTTTCTCTACCCCAAGAGTATGATGCAGGAGCATCAAGAAGGAGATTCAATTTTGAGAAAAATACATCTTGGTCATGATTATAAAGGTATAAGGGGTCAATTGGAATGGTTTTTAGTCATTTAGAGTTTAAGAAATTTGAATTAGAGGCTCAAATGTATTTTCCCACCTTTTTGCAAATTCAAATTTTAAAATTGTAAATGATGTCTTCAAGGGATGTAAAGGGGTCTTTTGGGTTAGAGAAAGGTGGTAAAGATTGTAAATAGGGAAAATAGGTTAAATAAATTCCTAGAGGTGGTTTAATATGAAAATGTTATGTAATGTTGGATAATGGTTAACTAAGCCATATGTTAGGGTATTTAACTTGAAAAAGTTAGTTAGGTTTTTCAAAGGAAACCACAAAAGGATGGAAATGTGATTTGAATAGGAGGAGTTTTTGGAGGGATTCCTCAGGTGGAGGATGAAGAGGGTAGTTAGAGAAGGATTTTTACTCAAGAACAGAAGAAGGAAAGCATGTAGAGGCATGCATTTTGTAAGAAAAATTCCATATGAAATAAAGAATACTTTGTTTTTACATTTGATTCTTACTTGAGAAGGTTGTTTTATGAATTAGGAGAAATAAATGATGTGTTTTATTTACAATTCATAAGAGTTTTAATCATATTGCTATCAATGATATCTTCCATGTGTGTGAAAACCATAGGAAACTGTGACTGTGTATAGAAGTGGATGATCTGTCCTGAACCAGTGAGCATAAATTTTTCATTTTAAATCAAAATGACTTGACATTTAGGATTTAGGTGGAAAAGATAATTATTCAGATGATTTTTAATAGTTTACCTTAACTTTGAGTATTTTTGGAGATATGGAAGTATTTCCTAGCTGCACTGATAATGTATGCAGATTTTTTGACAAAATGTCTGTCATGGTAAAGTGAGAATAGCTCACATGTTTTGAAGATTTAGTTGCTGAAAATTTTAGGGTATAATTCCGAGACTATATTTCAAATGGGTTATTAAGTAAATATGGATTTGAAATTTTATAAAAAAAATATCGATTACATAAATTTCTGATCTAAATGGGAAAATGAACCTTTGTGGGCTTGGCAAGATCCTCTTTTGCAAAGAGTAGGGGGAGTTGGTTGTTTATAAATCCTCTTGATTAGTTGAATGATTTAGTTGTTTGAAACCTCTATGCATCATAAGTATTCAAGAATATTAAATGTGTACTAGAAATGAGTGTAGTTTTATGATAACATTTTATTTGAATGTTGAATTTCACAACTATAACCCATCCTTGTATCAAAGAGTGACCCAATTCCATAAATTTTTTCCTGAGATTATTGAATATTGTTTTAGATTATGAACCATAACCCAAATATCCTCATAATTATTTCATTTGGTTATGGAATCATCCTCCAAATCATCTTGTAACAGGGACATGATAGATAGTAGTGCTTCTATGGGCTCATCCATCTTGGAGAGTGCATCAACCACAACATTTTCCATCCCTTTCTTGTAGATGATTTCAAATTTATCACCAAAAATTTTAGTGACCATTTTTATTGTCTGATGAATTTTTTTTTTCCAATAAATAATTTGGACTTCCATGATCACTATTCACCTTGATTTTTCCCTCTTAATTACAGATTCCATTGTTTCACCACATCATGGATAACCATAATTGTTTTCTCATATATGGGTTTTTACAAATTATTCACTTTGAGTTGGAAAATCTCACATGAAATGAGGAATACTTCCTACATGAGTATGAATCTCATTTCATTCCATGATACATCAAATTCCATAATGAATTCGTTTAAAAAATAAAGGGAAGTTAGTATTGGAGTGGTGTAAATAGATCCCTTCAGCTATTGAAATGTCTTGCTTTGTTCCATTATAAGGAGTCATTCTTCTATAAGATGGTGAGTTATGTTATTATATTTCCACAGTATTTGATGAAACTATGATAGTACCTTGTCATACCAAGGAAGCCACAAAGATTATTCAAGGTTTTTGGAACTGTCCATTCCACCACAATGTTGATCTCATTGGGATCTATGTTTTCCCTTCATGTGACATAATTTGACCCAATTACTCCACCTCCTGCACCAAAAAATCACATTTTAACATTTTTCATAAATATGATGATGTTCCAAAGTGATTAGAACCTAATCTACATGTTGTAAGTGTTTTTCCCATGTATTTTTGAAAATTCATGTCATCTAAAAATTTCAAGATAAACTTTCACAAAATGAGAGAAAGATATTGTTCATCAAAGTTTGAAAGGTAAAAGGGGAATTTATTAGGCCAGAAGGCATCATCATAAATTCATATTCACCCTCATGGGTTCTAAATTTTGTTTTATATATATCATGATCCTTGATGTGGACTTGGTTGCTAACTAGAGTGAAGATAAAACTTATAATAATAGATAGCCCCATGTAAATCATATAGAAAATCATCAATTACAAAAATAATAAACTTATATTTAATGGCGTAATTTTTTATTTCTCTATAATATAGGAACATGCACCATGTCTCATCCTTATAATGTACCATTACAACTTGATAAGGATATGCAAGTTGGCTATATTGGATAGCACATGCTTTTAATATATCTTGCATCATATATTCAATCTCACGCTTTTAGATGTACGAATACATATAAGTATGGTTGTTGGATGGTTTGTTTCCTAGGATGAGTTGAATGGTGCGATAATTTTCTCTTGTTAATAGTACACTTTTTGGCATCACTCTAAAAAAATAATGGTTATCAAGAACCAGCTGTAAACCTAATAATGTAAATTATTTCACTATAATTTTTTCTATCAAAACATTTTGTGCCAAAATCCCATACACTCCCTTCTTAGGTCTAATAACTAATATGATATAACAAACTTCAGAATGATGTGATTTTTGAGGGGTGAATACTGCCCATAACCCACCTTATCTTTTATGCTATTTCTATTTCCCAAAGAATAAGGCACAAATCTAATGAAAAATAGGAGATTATAGAGTGCAATATATGCCTTATTTTTGCTTCACCTAATCCAAGTCATGCTCCCAATAAGAGACATCTATTATCATGAAAAATTTTAAGCCTATTTTTTTTTTCTATTTTTTCTTGAAATACATTCCATTATCATTATTCCCACCATCAAAAATATTAAATTATCATGTTATGTTTGTGTTTCCCTTTAATGTATACATTTTAAACATTCTCACCTTGATTTTTGCCATGTGGCTTGTCTTTAACTTGTACAGAGTTCTACCTTGCATACATAAGTGTATCCTCACACTTTGTTAGTACCTGCAGTGTAATAGAAGCCCGCCTTGTGAATTTTTGAGTTCTTGCACTTTTCATGAATACTTGAGAAAACGTTTCTCTAAAAATTCATTGAGAGCACCCATGAACTTAAGTAGTTTTCAAAACACCTCCTAAGGGTGCCAATGCACTTAATGGTTCCTAAGAGGCCTCCAAAGTGTGCCTATGCACTTTTTGGTTCTAAAAATACATTGAGGATGCAATTTTATCATTAAAATAGATCCCAAAATGACTCCCAAGTGTGCCTATGAACTTTTTGGTTCTAAAAATGCATCAAGGATGCACTTTTATTAGTAAAATAGTTCCCAAAAGGCCTCCCAAGTGCACGTGTGCAATTTTTTATTCTAAAAATGCATTGAGGATTGAATTTTACTATTGAAATAGTTCCAAAAAGTGTTCCCAAGTGTGCTTAAGTCATTAAGTAGTTCCAAAAAGTAGTTCCAAGTGCATATAGGTCATTAAGTGGTTCCAAAAGCACACCAAAAGTGTTCCTGGGGAGATAAAGTAAACAAAACTTCTTAAAAAACCACCCATAAGATGGAGCTCCAGGACCGATATTGTTTTGATAATAAATTTTTATTCTAGACTCTGATTTGAGTGATGTTTGAAGAGTGGGAAATATATTGAAGAAAACATTTATATTGTGCAAGTTTACAAAAATAATTTTTAAATAATGGTTTATTGAGAACCATTTCTCAAGTTCTGGTTTCAACTTCATTTAAAGAGCTTACTTTGCTCATACTTTGAGTTTTAATCATTGAATATTTCCCAAAATTTGTTCATGGCATCCTCATCATGGATATTTTTTGAAGTTTATTCATTATATTTTTACCATTGGTGATGTAAAATTTTATCGTATCAATATCGATGCAAGGATGATTGGCAGAAAGTGGACTCCTATCAAATGAAGAATACACCCTAATGGCTTGTATCAAGTAGATGGATTATCCATTTCAATTAAACAAAATAGAATGGTATTCATGTGTATCAATGATTTTATATGCTTCATAATCATGGATGGATTTATTGGGAAACACTCTCATTTCGAAGGAGAAGGATGTATTCGATATTCTTATGGAATGTAAGGTTACAAGTGTTGAAGGTGAAAGTTCTTGAGTGAATTATGCAAACAAACCTCCATGGATGGAAATAACCATTTCTTATCCTTATCTTCATTTGAGTGACTTTCTATTTCTCCATTGGGAAAATCACCTTTTGTCTCTTAAGTGACATTTCTATTTTTGTGTTGGAAAAAAATGTTTTTTGTTAAACTTAAGTGACTCAAATATAAAGTCACTTTAAGTTGTAACTTGAGTGGAAGTGAAAAAGGTAAAATTTATATTGTTACTATGAAGGTGGTTGTAGGATAAAAATATAAATAGGGGTGATATTTATATTGTAAGGGTCCCATTTGGTTCTCTATTTTTACTCTACTCTGAAGAGAGTTTGCTATAACTTTGTGTAGACATGTTCTTCAATTTCCATGAATATATAATACAACAATGATATATTACTTTTTATATTTGGTGTTTATGCCCTTCAATCATAAAACTTTGAATTTTTGTTTTATAATTGAATGATGTTATAAGCATTTCTTTTCTCCCTTGCTATATCTGATTCCCTGATACTCAAACTTTGTGCTGGATGTTGGTACAAATAGATTTTGTGTCATATCTACATGGTTCAGGAGGTTGTGAAACCTTTATGATTCTTACTCACATATGCTATTGTATTATTCATTTCATATGTGAGAGTGAGAGATTTATATGCTTTTATTTACCTAGAATTATCTAGACAAATATCTCTTTCTAGTCTATCATAGGGTTCCCCTTTCCTCTTTTTTAATAGCCTTTCCACCCTCTTACTCATTTCCTTATCCTTCCCATTTTTATTTCCTTTGTGAATTTTGGTTAAAAACACCAAAAACCCAAATACCTCCATCATATGAGGGAACTACCCCTCTCAAAATTAGAGAAACATCACCCTGCCGATAGGTGATCTTCCCTAATTAGTGTATATTTTATACTGCCTCCATTATACATTATATAAAAATATAAAGTGACATAAAATATTTCCAACACCTAGGAAAAACTGAAACATTCAGTGCCATAGTGGACTATGGTCCTACCCAACCTTTTCGGTCCTACCTCCTTTTACCATGTGACTCTATTTTCAATTTGAATATCTTAAGTGTGTCATTTAATCTTCATAGGGTTGGAATTAATAGATCATTTCACCTATAGAAGGTTATATACGAAAGTCAATATCACTTTAAAACTCATTTTTCCCTTTCATAGGATTTTATTGCCAATATCAATACAAAAGCACTCGAGGCTCTCCCAAATATTCCAAAAGTAGTGAATCATTTAAAGAAGTCACTATTATAGGTATGAAGCTCTCAACTAGGTCAACAATTCTAGCTTCCTCCATTTCTAAGTAAGCAAAGGTCCTAAAGCCATGTATTATCAAGAGAAAAACTCACTCAAAACATTGTCAAAGGTATTTGAGGGACCAAAGTGTTTATTTTAGCAGCTAAATCACATCATATTGCACTACTACCATGTTGGGTACATTTTTAAATCTAGATTTATCCCACTATATTTGTGTTAAGAAACACAAGGGAACACATAGGGGTTGGATAAGACATTAAAACTTGAAACTACACCTAAGATAACTGCATGAGGCTTGATCCCACTCAAGGGAATGCACTGTAGTATTTTGACTAGTTTGGTATGGATTTCCCACCAAGGGTAGTCCAATGTCACACACACACATTGATTTATCCTTTTTTATCTATTACTTTAATGAAGCGTATTATAGGTATCTAAGGTTTCCATTTGTTGCAAGTCATTATATGTTATGTGAGCTAGAGTGACATACAATAATGAATATATCTAGATTAAAAAGAAAAATAAAGTTACATAACCTCACTACAATTAGGTATATGATCATACAACTAAGTCCATAACCATACAAAATTAGGTTATAATTATAAGGTCCTTGATAGAAATAATTTCCAGCTACAATATCATAAATGAAACATCCTTAGTTTCATATATGCTTATTCAAAAAGTTTGCACATGTAGATCTCCTCTTTTCCATGATGTAAAACCAAGTCTTCATCTCCTCCTATGTTTTTGAGCCGTCATTTTATTATTTATCATTTTTATGAGTATTAATTTATTATTCTGATTATACAAGGTTTATTGTAAATTAATTAATTTAGAATAACCCCTTGTTTTTCATAGATGAACGCTTTTGACCAAAGCTATGAACTGGATTAACACTTTTGACTAGAGCTATGAACTAGAGTAAAATCAACCAAGATATACCATTTAAGCTCAACAATCAGTGGACCATGAGCCACCCCACTTGAACACACATCTAACAAACCATGAGCTGCCATGCATGAACACACTTTAAGTGAACCACGAGCTGCCAAACTAGAGATAGCGAATCACAAGCCGCCAATCTTGCACACACGTTTAGTGAATCACAATCCGCCACGCATGCACACACCACTAGCAAACCATGATCTTCCATGCTTGAACACATATCTAGTGCAAGTCTTCTCGATCCAGAAACTAACACAGTGAAACCAGCTTGCCAGCCGCACCACCTCAGACACTACCACCCTGAACGAGGATCATTCCTTGGTGGGATTTGAACTTGCTTAGAGCCAAAAACAACCATCAGAATTAACCGTTCCACCCAAACCCCATTGTTGGAATAACCCCTTGTTACAAACACTTACATCCTATATTTCTTACACACACATCTAATTTTTAAGGTGTAAATAGATACACTATATTCCATAATAAGAATATGATTATTGGTGAGTTGTAAATCTTGATATTATTAGATATGAATGGTTGAAAGAGATAAGTGTGACTCCTAAGTTGTAAGAGATCAAATCAATATATATGTAATTTTTTTTCTCTTTGTGAATATTAACATCTCAAGTTTATTTTGTGTTTACCATTTTGTTATTTTAATAAGAGTTTATTATTACAACTTTGACCAAATTCCTCATTTAGCTTCAAAGAAGGTTAGATTATATAATTATTAGATGGATAAATAATTTATTTATAGGGACAAATCTATACTCCATTGTCTTGATTTATGTTATTAAAAAAATAATTGTAGCTCATTTTTGTCAAAAAGCCATAGAAAATCATTATAGATCTTGGAGTACAAATGCCAAAGTTCAAAGAAAATTGGGTTTTCAATAATGTAAAGTGTGATAATATACTCTTCCACTAGTGACATAAGAAGGAATACATTTGAATATATAAACATGTTTAAGTGATATAAATTGAATGTGTACTACATTAAATCAATATAAGAAGACTACAGTTCTTATTAAGGGTTTGAATGAAAAATACTTGATAGGATCTACATGCCATCATAATTGTTACATGTCGGTATTAAGTATTTCATTTGGTTGATTTTTTTGTTGAATACATTATATTAGGTGAGATCATTATCCTTTTGATGTTTGAAGTCTACACTCCAGTCATGTTGCATTGCCTCAAATCCAATTTGCATTGACATAGTATTAGATACAGTAAGTATCATATAGTGGTGCATTGACATAGTATTAGATCCATTAAGTATCACATAGTGGATTCCCTTGAAATCAAGCTTACTATAATCTCAACGTTGTCATTTTTCAATATTAAACCAAATCCCTCAAACTTGAAAAAAGGTTTTTGAGTTTTGAGTTTCTAGACATCAGGCTTGGTCATATTATTCTGACTATATCATATTTTACATTGGATTCAAAGTATTTACCATTGAATATTGATCTAATCAATACCACATCCATGTACCTTGTATAATCTATGTGAAAACACTCTTAGCCTTCTATAATTTCATTTGGTACTTAGTCAAACATAAGTGACGTTTTAGATTTGTTTTTTGGTTTTATCAATATATAGTCTATATGTTTTAGAGTATTAAGTAATTAGGATTTTGAGATTTTTATCTTGAGTCTAGTTTATTGGATAGAATTCAAATTATAACCAAAATTTATATTAGAATCTAAATTGGTATTTTAATTTGGAAGTTTAGTATTGTGTCCAAAAACTAATGTGTTTTGTAAGTCTTATTTTTCAAATGTGAATGTGAATAGTTTTCTTTTATGAAATGTTAATCATGTATGGTTATTTTGTTCCTTATACTTAGGTAAATATTTGTGTTCATTGTTATTAAAAGGGTTAGTATTGACTTTTTTAGGATATATGTTAGTAGTATTTTTATCTATAAAATCATTTATGTCAAAACAATCATTTTGTGTCATAAATGATATAGAATGATTCTCACTCTGAATCAATTAAATGGTCTGCACAAGTCATGAAACTACTTCCACACAAAAGAGTTCATCAATATATTTTTGGCATATTTTAAATGAGGAAAAATGGACGTCATACGAGGAAGATATAAACCACTGAAATTTCTCTCTAACTGGTAAAAATTTAAAGTGTAGGTTACACATAAATGAGGTGGCATGGTGTGAGCATGACAAGTGGATGAATGTGCTAATGAGAAGTGGTATTTTGCTCAAGATATTTTTTATATCCTCAAGTATTTCATGGTCCATGTGGGGCCCACATGATGTGCCAACTAGGTACACAATAGCTGATGGGGTCCACTCTTTTTTAAGAGGGGGACCCTATCACCTTTCTTCACATTATACTATATGGGTTTTTCCTTATAAATCCTATGCACGGCCAATTTGTGCTACATGTGGGACTAAGATACTAAAATTTCCAAAGATCAACAAAATACTTATCTCGGTGAACCATAGTCCTACCAATATTTGTATACAATCTGGAAAGATACCTCATCAACTAGCCACATTTCTAGCTCATTAACTGAACAACTCACCACGATCGAGCCACACAAGCAACCATCAAGCTAGTGCTAGGTCTATCCATTGTAAATGAGTCCAAATACCAACACAGTGAGTTGAATGCTGAGTTCAAATAAATAACCAACAAAAAAGGTCTAAGCATGTCCAAAACCAAGTGTTCCATGCAACTCCCAAGCCTTAATAAATCCCAAAAACATCCACAACATGCCCAATGTGGGACAAAACCAAACCCAATATGCAAAAGTAGTGGTCTAAAAATAGATATGTGAAAGGTGGAGCTCAAACGACCAACCAAAAACACACTAAATAAAGCACATGTCATTAGGCCATGTGGTCTACATACCCAAATAAGCTAAAGATAAAAATATTATCCCTTGGTATCAGGAATAACCATGTAAAAGGGAAACGAAAAAATGGTGATTTAACCCCTTGACTAGTCACATAAAAGATAAGGGGCCCAAACACTAAGATATGAGCCTAGAAAATATATAAAAGGGCCTACATGATATTTGAAGGGGGCAACTTGGTTAATTTTAGGAGTTATTAGAGAGTAATAGATCCATTTTTGAGTGTTTTCGTTGTGGGAGTGGAACTGGAGAAGTTATTAGAGCTTCCTAGAGTCTGAGAAAAAATATTTATGTAGGAAAAATATATTTTTGATGTAAATTATCACTGTATAAAGAATTTTTACATCATAATTGATTGATTTAGGAGCTTATCTAGACCTAGAGATGTATCTCGTTTGGGTGAACTCCATTAACGCTTGGTTTGTACTGCCTATTGTAATTTTTTATCTCATTTTGTTGTTGTCTTAACAATTTAATTATGTTTTAAAGCCAATTTAACCATTTTAATAATCTACAAGAAATTGAGAATGATTTTTTAAGTATTTAAAAGCAATATTTTGGTTAAAAAGAGTCTCACTTAAATACACTTTTTGAATCAGTTTGGTATTAGAGAAGTTGATTCAAGGCTATTTTACTGTTGCTTTTGGGAATTTACAAGGTTTTTAATTTTGAATGCTTACCAGGTCTAAATAAAAGTGTGGTGAAGGAACACTTAAGGAGTGTAATCCAGAGATTAATTCAAAAGGGGAAAGTTCAAGTTCAGTTATGGATTCCCCTAAAGAATCTCCTAGAGGAATAATAGATACATAAATGGCCTTTCAACAAGATTTTCTGGAAATGAAAATAACAATGGAAGAGTTATACCAAGAATGGAAGGTAAATTAGAAGATGGTAAGGAAAAAGGTAAAGAAGAAGGATCTCCTAAACCTCCTCCATATCCTTATATTTTTTTGGTTCTTCTTATGAGGCTCATCAATTTTAAAACTTAATGCTAAATTTGAATTGCCAATTTATAATGGAAAGATTAATGTAGAAAAGTTAGATTAATGGATCCAAAATATTGAAGTTTACCATAGGGTTCAAAAAAATTTTGATAAGGAAGAAAAAAATCAGCTAAATACTCTTTGTTTGGGTGGTACAACACTCATTTGGTGGGAGAGTAACACTTATAAGGATTTAGTAAAACATGGTAAAGTTATTTATTCTTTGGATGATTTTGTTTCTGCTTTGAAAAAATAATTTTATCCACTTGATTCTTGGTTATATGTAACAATTTACTATGGATAAGAAAAATATAATACAAACCAAGGTTCAATGTGTGCAAGATCACACTCAAGAGTTTAGGAAGAAATTATTGATTTTGGGAATTCGTCTTTATACTAAAGAGATTCTTTTGAAATATATTGGTGTGTTTTATAGTTATATGAAACATACCATACTCATGTTTAATCCCACTAACCTTGATGAAGTTTTTTTCCAATCTACCCAAATTGAAACTAGGTGTAAAAGCATAAAGGAAAGATTAATAAAGAAATTAGGAAAACAAAGGAAAATAAAAAGGAAAGCATAAAGAAAAACATAATTCCATGGTTAAGAAAAAAATTGAGAAACCTGTTTTCTCCCATTGTAATAAACAAGGGCATACAAATGCTAATTGTTGGAAGCTGCATCTAGAGCTGAAACCAAAATGGTTTGAGAAAGGAGGTGACAAGAAAGCTATTTCAACAATGCAAGATTTTAGATCTGATTTTGGTGATGATACCAAGATCATGGCTATGGGTTTTCAAGGTTCATCTTATTGATCTTCGAGCACTAATTCTCATCCTCTAATTATAAATATATGCATTAAAAGAAGAGAAATGAGTCATTCCATGTTAGAGATATTTATAAACATACAAATATTGATACTCTTTTTGATATTGAATCTCAAAATAATCTCATTTATGAAGAATTTTTTAAGAAATTATTACTTAAAACCAAACCACATTCGAAACCACACCCTTTGGGATAGGTATGTGATGATACTAAATTGTACGTCATGAAAACATGTAAACTTAGATTTATAATCACTTCTAAATTCATTGATGAGGTAGAGTTAGATGTGGTTCCACTTGACATTTGTGGCATTGTTCTTGGTATTCCTTATCTTTTTTTTAGAAAATAAATATTCTATAGAGAAGAGAAAAAGAATTTTCTTGTTAATTATGGAGTTGAATACATCCTTAGAGCTCATTGAATCAAATGAAAATTTTCACTTATATCTACAGGAAAAATGAAGAGGCTTGTGAATGCAAGCAATAATTTTTTACTCATGATTATGAAAGATAAGGATGATGATAAATCTAAGGATTTGGAAGGTTGTGATCCTACATGTAAGAATAAGATAGCGATGGTTATTATAATGATAATGATGATGATGTGTTTTAGGATCCGTAAAGATTACCTCCAAAAAGAGAAATACAACATGAAATTCATCTTCACCAGGATGCACCTATTCCTAACATTGGCATGTATAAGTTTTAGTTTGTTTAAAATGAAGAGACTAAGAAGCAAGTTATGGAGTTGCTCGAGAAAGGGGTCATCCAGCCAAGATCTTCTCCATGTTATTCTCCTATTTTTTTGGTGCCAAATAAAGATGGCACTTGACGGATGTGTGTGGATTACCAAATACTAAATAGGATTACGGTGAAAAAACACTATGCTCTTCCTCGTATTGATGATTCATTAGATTAGTAGAAAAATAATGTTTATTTCAATAAGTTAGACTTGAGAAGTGGTTATCACCATGCTAGGATCAAAGAAGGTGATATTCGGAAAACTACTTTCAAAACTAAATAAATTCTATTTGAATGTCTTGTTATGCCTTTTGATCTTTGCATTGTACCTGCCACCTTCATATGGGTTATGAATGATTTTTAGGCCATTCATTGATTTTTATACCGTCTACTTATATGATATTTTCATCTTTAGTAAAATTTGGGAAGATCATAATGAACACAGTAAGGAAGTATTGGAAACTTTTTGAAAGGAGAAATTATACTTAGAGATGTCAAAATATGAATTTGGTAAAACATATTTGGTTTATTTAGGATGTGTTATTTGGAGTGGTGAACTGAAAACTGATCCCTCTAAAGTTGAAGTTATTGTGAAATGACCCAAACCTACGAATGCAATTGAAGTTAGAAGATTCCTAGGGGTATTCTAATATTGGAGGAAGTTTATTTCTAACTTTTCATTAATTTTAACTCCTTTTCATTTATTGAAAAGTACCAAATAAGTATTTCAGTTGGGGGCAAGTACCAAAAATAATTTGACATGCTGAAAGAGAAGATAAAAATAGCCCTATTTTTGACATTTCTTGATTTATAACAGTACTTTGAGATTGAAACTGATGCAAGTGAATATGTCATGGGTGCATTGTTGATGTAGAGAATAAAAAATGTTTGTTACCATTTAGAGACCTTCACAAGTGTGGTAGGAAATTATCCTACATATGACAAAGAGTTGTATGTTTTGATGCAAAGTGTCAAAAATTGGAAACATCATTTGATGGGAAAAGAGACAATCATCTATATAGATCATTAGAATTTGAAATATCTTTAGTCATAATCTATGCTACAACAATCAAGACACTTTCATTGGATGGGTTTTTTGCAACAATTCCATCTTGTGATCAAGTATTAAAAAGGTATATAAAATAAGGTTATTGACATGCTTTCTAGACCTAATGTTGTTGAATTTATTCTTTTGCAACATAGTCCTTTGGTATATGACATTTATAAGGAACAATATGCTAGATATGTTAATTTTAAGTATGTCTATGAAGATATAACTCATGATAACCAAGTGAAATAATTAAACTATCATTTACATGATGGATTACTTTATCTTCTTGTTAAATTTTTGTTCCGCAAGATAGAAGAGTTTATTTATTCAGGGAAGCACATAATTCTCTTGTTTATGGTCATTTTGGTGTTAGTAAAACAATTCCACAATTGTAAATATATTTTTATTGGCCTCATATGTATGAAAATGTATCTAAATATGTTAAAGCTTGTATTCTTTGTGCCATAAGAAATCCTAGTAATAGGAAGTTAGGATTGTATACCCCACTTCATGTACTATCTAGGCCATGAGAAAGTATTTCCATGGAATTTTTTGGAGGATTTCCTATGGAAAAAAGAAAACATGACTATTTGTACATGATTGTGGACATATTTTACAATATGTGTAATTTTTTACCATGATAAAAGTATATAACATGCGAGGAAACTACACATTTATTCTTCAACAATGTATGTGTTTATTTTCGTATACCTGCTTCTATTGTCTTTAGTTAGGATTTTTTATTTATTGGGAAGTTTTGGTCAACATTATGGGATATGATGGAAACCAATTTGAATAAATTCTTTTCATCCATAAATTGATGACAAAATAGAAGTGTTCAACAGTAGATTAGTGCATTTTCTATGTAGTATCCCATAATTTGGGAAGAACACTTGTGTTAAGTGAAACATTCTTATAACTAGAGTCACTAAACCACACACTTACTATGTACATCTAGCCTCCAAATACCTAATTTATATACATGATTCCTAAGCAAGATAACTAATTGTTAACACCTCCTTACTTTTCTTTGAAATTGGTTTTATCCTTTTCATCTTTATTGTTTGTTGTTTCTAATTGATAAATTATAGTTTAGTACACTAGCTAACATCTTACTCAACTCTAATTTCACTTTTTGAACTTTTTAACACCCTATACAGGACTGTCCATTAGGGATAGGAGAACTTGGGTGCTACTATCCCCTCCGGGTTCCCATGTCCTCTTTACCTCTTTTCTTGATCTTTCAAATGTTATTTCATTTTTGTCTTATGTTATCACTCTTGGTCAACCTTTTAATTGATAATGAAAAAACTTAAGCAAGGGAATCATATATATAAGTGTCTTATTTAACCTCATTAGAGAGGAAAGAATTCAAGAGGCATATACATCTATAAGGAGGTAATATTTTCTATCTCCTACACAAAGGAATGCATTTTCAATGGCATACTCCATTGCATATGAGGGTTTATTATGAATTTCATACCACACATTTGCAATTGGTATAAAGTGCTTGTAGTCCACTATCTCTTTGTGTGACTGGAACTAGGGCATTCTAGCTCAAGGGAAACTACTTCAATCACACACACACAAGAAATACATAGAGTTTGAAATATAATGTAGTGATCAGTGAAAATCACTTTGAGGTGACCTTTGAGGTCAGTATGACTCAAGTATATACATATTTTATTCATTTAATGTGTGTTTGAGTATTGTGAAGGTATATAGGGTTTATTTTGTAGGTTACAGGTGTTACAAAATGAATCTGATGCAAAACATTAATGAATAAGGAGTGATACTAAGTGACATATAAAGAACCAGATCTTGAAAACTTCTGTAGACACCAACATCCAAAAAAAATGTTAGCACCTAGGCATCCCCATCCCATTTTGGACGCTCCGGTCCCTAAGATCATCACTTTTTAGAATCAGATACAAAGCTAATAAAGTACAGAATATGCCTTTGTAGCCTATTCATCAATCTAAATTCAGTTCAGACCTACAGATACAAGCTGAGTCATTCTCCAAACCATATTTATCACTCTTGCTTGTATTTAACATCTTAGTGATTATGTATTACGTTACAAGAACAATATTTATAAATAAACAATGTATTAGCTGAATCTGAATTACAAGGTCTATTTATTCAAATTCTTTTCCCTCCTTTACAAGAATATGTGTTTTTTTATTCCTAACATCACTTTGATCGTCTATGCCATACCTTAAAGAATCGTGAGACTAAGCTACTATCTTTAGGAAAATTCAAATATGGTTCTAATAATTATGATCATTCCTCTTCTAAATTTATAAATAAGGTTCCATTTAGACCCAAGTCTAGTGATGCTAATCCTATTATCAATGTTGTTTCTCAACCTCCTAAGATTCAGCTCGAACCCAATAAACGTATATTTACTCGATTGCCTTATCTTCCACATATGTTGTTTCCTCAACTCATTGAAATCAATATAATTTTTCTTCCACCTCCTCTCAAGTATGATCCTAATAGGACCCATGGTAACAAGTTGATGATTATGCATGTTGTGATTACCATATATGTAATGGCCATTCTACTGACAATTGTTTAAAGTTTCTCCATTTAAGTCAAGATCTCATTGAAAATAATGATATTCAGTTTCCTGAATCCACTACTCCCACTTCTAAATCTACTAATGACAATGAAAATTTAAATTTTTTCATCCTCCTAATTTTTTGGATCATCCACTTAGATTCCTTATTGGTGCTATTGATTTCCCATCACATGCTATCACTTTCACAGATGCTGATTTTCATGTCTCACTCTCTTCCCATAGATTACATATCAACTCCGCTGTTGGGCCCCATGCCATCGATAATGTCATGGTACATCCTAAACTTAAATCCAATGCATGCTAATTATATTTATTTCATTCCATTGGCTTCCCCTATCTCAGATGACATGCACGTCTCCCACTTCTCATGACCATGTTATTATACCCATTACTGTTGGGAATCTTACTATTTCTTTTCCATTTACTATTAGATCTATTGTTACGAATTGTGATATTCTCTTAGGAATACCTTGGCTCCAGGATTCCAAAGCCATACCTTCTATTATACACTTGTGCCTTAAGTTTATCCATGAGCGACATCTTATCAATATTTGATGCATTCCACCATGGACACATTTTTCCTTGGCTCCTCCATCCATCCTATGTTTAGTGTTCCTATTCCTAGTTCATCTTCTCCTATTCATAATGTCTCCTTAGCCTTGACACCTCTTATGGTATTTGGATCCCTTACTCCTCTTGTGGAAAATTTTGTACATCCATCTCAATTTAAGTCACATATGGATACTACTCATCATCCTCGTCACTTCTATAGATACCATAGCCCATCTCGTAGGAATAATTCTTCACATAATTCATATGCTTCACATAATCCATCAGACATGTTTCACACTCTATTTCTCCACATGCTCGATGTAGAACTATTTCATATAATTGGCCTCATGCACTCTCCCATGAACATCAGATCCTAGATCATGTTCACATGCATATTTATTTTAAATCAGCTGATCGTGGGCCCTTGCCTTGTACCATCATTGCATAGATCATTATGGCATTCAAATTTGGGGGCATTTTAATTCCCCCACATCACCTGAAGATGCAATTTTTTTTGTAGTTCATAATTGAATATTGAGGGTTTCTTTATATGGACCTCACTTTACATACACCACACAAGGGCATCCTTATTTCTCACTCTTAGTTGGTTTTATTTCACATATTTGTAATAAAAATCCAAAAATAGTATCTTGGATCTTGATTGGATGCATTTTTCATTGCTTATACTACTGTATGTTACACCTTTATTTATCATCTTATTATGCTTTATAGTACACGTTATCATTTTTCATACACATATGCACATTCACATGGTATCTTGAGGTGAATGCAGGTCACTTACAAATTGTTACACGATGTATAATGCTTGAACCTATCAACTACTAGTCCCACTGAGGCTCCCGCGGGAATATACATTTCCTCATTTATTATTAGGTTATATATGATTGTAATATTTCATATTTTCATTCATATATTCAGATCTCACATTATGACATACTATTCATCTTTCCTAACATACTAACAAGTGCTTCATGTGTAGTATTTACCTTGTAGGATTCCTTCTAATCATGGTTGTCCTATTTTTTTGTACCTATTTTTTCATTTTTTGTGGGTTATGCCCTATGTTTACATTATTTAATTGTTTTTACAAGCCTTAAATACTCCAATTTTCTTGTGACATCCTAAGTGGTATCCCATGTATACAATCAAATACTCATTGAGTCCTTGTTTTCTATTTTCTAAAATGCCTTTACTAGTTGCTATTTTAGTGTGCATTGCTTGTTTGTCACTAAAACTTGCATGCTAACATTTTCCCCTTAATTTACTTGTGTCATGGTACCTACCATGCATAATCCCTATTCCCCCTGTAGGATTCCTATATCATATGTGCACATTAGTTTCAATCTTCCTCATTTGGGCTCCATTCACATTTGTTCATCTTATGCACCCCAAGTGAGTGGGGAAAAACATTGGGTGAACCTTTTCACCCTCCCAACAGTCATAAAACATAGTTATAGAAACATAGACACTAGGAAAAAAATACAAATCAGTTATAGAACAGAGCTAGAAACATACATGGCCAAAAAACTAATGATAGACATAAGTGCATAGAACATACAAGAACACATGGGCACAAGTATCATACATGGGAGCTCCTATCCTGGGGAAAAAAATAGTTATAGAGAAGTTTCAATAGTTACACAGTCACAATTTTTTCCAGTTTCAACAGTCACACAACCAATATAAGATTGCAATCAGTCACCAATAGGAACTAACTACTAATCCAAGAACCAAAGCATGGACTAAATAAGGGAATGAAACCTAAGGAATATGCAGGAAAATAATATGCATAATGCCTTTTTGTCACTTGAGGAAATTTATACATTAGGTTTTTGATCATATCTAGTGGAACTTATACATAGGGAAGTGTTAACATCTAGAGGGAAAAATAGACTGCTCTCCCAATACACTTTCCCTTAGTGGTGACATGATACATGAATCCAAAGTTTAGTACCAGGATGCTCAAATCCCTACTTTGGTGACAAGATTCCCAAATAATTCGTGTTATTCCAACCAACTCCTAAGCATCGGGTTTAAAAGTAGGAACAAATTTCTATCCCTTTCTCTTTGAACACTCCAAGTGTACTCTAACCCCTTGGTTTATTTTTTCCAATGTGCATTTCCATTTTTACATATTTTCTAAGTTAAAGATCAATTGAATTTACCTATAGCATTGAATACACTTGTTATCTTTTTTAGGTCCTATCCTATCCCAACGAAGACAAAGCACACAAGTAACCATGAAGCAAATCATCAAGCACCCTCTGGTAAATATGATACTCCAAGGAACTACATGCACACATCATTATCACTCCACGCACATGAACTTGGTCACCACCCTAGGATCCTTATCCTACCCTATCTTTTAGAATTTCAATGGTACACATTCTTGCACTTTTCCATTCGGCACACTACAACACTCATTCGGCACATGCTATTGGGCACAATATTTATTCGGCTCTCCAAGGTACGCTTTTCTTTTCTGCTTTATGCTATTGAATCCTTATTCACCAACATAAAGTGGAGGAAAATTTAGTCACTAAATCACACACTTACTATATACATATAGCCTCTAAACACTTAATTTGTATGCTATGATTCCTAACCAAGAATAATTACTCATTAACACCTCTTTACTTTGTCTTTGGCATTGCTTTTATCCTTTCCATCTTTATTGCTTGATGTTTCTAATTGAAAACTTATAGGTTTACATACCAGTTGACATCCTACTTGGCTCTAATTTCATTATCTGACCTTTTTGAGCGCTCAGTACATGACCGCCCCATTAGGGACAAGAGTCCCTAGGTGCATTACTATCCCCTCTGGGTTTCATTTGTTCTCCTTAGTTTTTTTTTTCTGATCTTTCAAATGGTAGTTCTTTCTTGTCTTATTTTTTCACCCTTGGTTTTCCTTTCAATTTGTTAATGATGAATACTTAAGTGAAGGAATCATATATATAAATGTTTTATTTAACCTCATTAAAGGGGGAAAACATTTTCAAGTGGTACATATTATCTACAAGGAACTAGTATTTTATAACTACTATACCAAAGAACTGCATTTTGGCACCGCATACTTCACTGCATAGGAAGGTTTATTCTTGAATTCCATACCACACATTTGCAATAGGGACAAAGTAGTTGCTAGCCTACTATTTATTTGTGTGATTGCCACTAGGGCATCCTTAACTCAAAGGACACTATCTCAATCCCACATACACAAGAACTACAGAGAGTCTGAAATGTAGTGCAATGCTTGGTGACAATCACATTGGGGTGGCTTCTGAGTTTAATCTAACTCAAGCATATACATATTTATATTCATCTAATGTGTGATCTGATTATTATGCAAGTAGATAGGTTTTATTTTGTAGGTTACATGTGTGCAAGACAACATGAATCTAATGTGACACTACAATGAAAAAGGGGTCGATGTTGAGCGACACTAGAAATAACCATAGGCCCTGAGAACTTATTCCATAAACCAATGACTCCTAGATCAGACACTAGTGCACCTGGGTTGACCCGGTCCCATTCTAGGTGGTATCCTTGTCATGTAAGTTCATCACTAGATCATAGATTCAGAGCACAAATCTAATGCACAACCCATAGAATCTATCTTTCCTTCTAAATCAATCAGTCCATTACATAATCAATTCAGACCTATAGTTACAAACTGATTCATCCTCCATAACCAATATATCTATTGCTTTTGATTGTATTTCCCTTTTCTTGAGCTTGCTTATTTACATACTTTAATATCCATTTAATCAACAATTTCCTTATCTTAGATTTAATTTCATTAAATTAAGAACCTAGGCAATCATTATATCACATAGAATTCTCCTTTTGAGACTTGTTTTAGTTATTTTCCTAAGTTAGCTTTAGAATTTTCCTTTAGAAAAAAAATAGTAATAAATGGACAAAAATATGTTGATAAGGTGAAGAATTTCATTAAAAATATACAAATGGTTCATCAATATATCTAAGAAAAATTTGAAAAAATCCAAGACAAGTACAAGGCTAGGCATGACCAACATTGGGTTGATAATCATTTTTAAGTTGGTGATCAAGTTTGTCTTCATATTATTCAAAATAGATTGATAGGTCAAGGTGAAAAATTGAAACCAATCAGGTATCACCCATTTAAAATAATGGATAATATTGGTAATAATGCATTCAGATTAGAATTACATCTAAATATGTAGATGTATTCCCTTGTGGATGTTGAAAACTTGAAAATGTATGAGCCACCTGTGATCATTAATCAAGATGATACTATTTAAGTAGATTCTATAGATGGATTTTATCCTGATTTTTTGGATGAATTACAAGAAGATACTATTCTTTACATAAGGATGGGGAATTCATGAAGAGATGATGTTAAATTTATTCATGTGGGTTTGAAGTGAATGTATCCAAATAAGGAAAAATGGATGGAAATTCGAAGAGTGAGGGAACTATTCCCTCACCTATTGTCAAAATAAAACTAAAAATTATGGTGGCCCAAAATATCCTCAGTGGGGAGGAGTGAATTAGGAGGATCATTAATTCAAATAAAACAAATTCTCTACACAATTCATGAAGCTGTTTTTATATGAAAGAGCTCATCGAGATCCTTATAATGTCTTTTGAATGGGAAAAAATAGAGGTTGTATGAGGAAGGTATGGCCTGTTGAAATTTCTCTCCAACTAGAAAAACATTAAAGTGCATGTTGCATATAAATGAGGTGGCATGGTGTGATAATGACAAGTGGATGAATATGGTGATGAAAAGTGGAAATTTACTCGTGTAAAATTTTTGTTTTATCCTCCGTGTTGGCATGTTTTGTTCTAGGTATTTTCATTGATGTAAACGCCCATTAATTAATAATTAAATGATGGAGTAGAGTCAAAGCATGCTTAGTATGATGGTGACATGGTGTTTAAGGTATGTTCATGGTTGCATGAGTTGATTCAATGAAAATGGATTTTCTAGCAAGCCTAGTCAATTGACCTAGCTAGCCTAGGTGATGGTGCATGATGGTTGGAACTTATTGATGGCTTGAGTAGCTTGGAAACATCATTGAGAGCTTGTTTGGGGAGTGCTTAGGAATTCACATGAGTTTCAGGGTGCAGGTACAATTTGAAGGCCAAGATTTAGGTGCTCATCTAGACCAAGTCTAGGTGCTCAGAGGCATGAAGATGATTTATGGAGCCATGTGAGCTCATGGATGTATGTAGGAAGTTTTTTATGATGTAATAAGGATGTTAAGACCTTTTGGAGAGGTTTCATGGTGAGTTATGATATTGTTTCAGTTGACCCTAGCTTAAACCATGAAAAAACCCCAAAGACTAGTCATTTAAATGAGATATGATGAGAATTTGGAGAAATATTTAAGAGATGATGATGATTGGATATGATGACAAAGGTGTGAAAAAACTTTGTAGTCATTCTGAAGAATATTTTGCAAGATAAGTCAATTTTAGTAAAATAGGGTCAAGAAGAAGGGAATTTTCTAGCTTAGATTACACCTTCTAATGCTCAACCTTAATTGTGTGACTTGCATAGGACATTATGGATTTCAGGGATGTTTCTACATTGAGTCTAGTTCAGGTTTAAAAATAATAATGAGGTCATTTCATCGTCACATTTTTATGAATGAATGTTAAGAAGGTAAACAACATTTTGTGTGTTTGAATCCCTAGCTCAAAAGTGGTAGGAGAGATATTTCTCTTAAGTGTAAAAAATTGATTTATAGTGATAGTACGATGATTTGATAATGTAGAGGACTCCTCCAGGTTTCCAGAAAGGTATGATAGAGTTTGTGGTGAGTGAACCCCACTCAAAAATGCATGTTTCTAAAGAAGTTCAGTTTGGGACATAGTTGTCCAAAGGAGTTGCAGATTAAATGGAATTTTTTTTGAGTATGTGAGTTATTATTGATTTCAATGGTGATTTTAGGTCATGATGATGCATCTAAATGGAAAAGTGTGACCTATTTGTGAAGACCAGCCAAAGGGCAATTTTGGGGCAGTTTATGGTAGTTTACAAAGATGGGATTTTTTGAAGGCCTTTCACTTGGAATTTGAAGGAGTTTAAATATGTTATGGAAAGAGGATTTAGAGGTATTTAAATTGGAATAATTTTTTTCTCATAATGATGGTATTTTATGGGCCATCCAGGTCAATGTGTGAGGAAGAATATTGATGGGTTTCCAGGATAATATTTCTAGGGATGAAAGAATGAAGTGAATGAAGCATGAGATGGATGAGTTTATGATTTATATCACATGGAGAGTGAAAAGGGATGAATTTTTTTAATATTAAAGGGATTTGGAGGTATTGTAAGTGGAAGAAAGGGTGTAAACTAGTTGATTTTACAAAACTAGTTTTTGGGAAACATGATTTGAATAAGAGGAAAGTAGCTGTGGATTGAACACATGGATGTTTCATGAGAAATAAAATGAATGAATGGGATGTAATCCTCATGAGGATTAAATATTGTGGATACATGCCATATATGAGTTGATTTGGAGTGTGCTTGATGCCAAAAGGTGAAGATAGGGTGCTGAAAACAACTATTTTGTGAAGGATACGAGGCTTTTGTGTTATGTAATGAAATATTTGATTGGTAAAAGAAAATGTGTTACCATGGTTGATGTTTATATATAATATTACATATGTGTGATGAATTTTAGATCTTTAATTATAATATTACATATGTGTGATGAATTTTAGATCTTTAATGATTATGGTTTTGGTGTTAGTGGATTTTACTCATCCTAGTGATGGGGTTTTGAGCTTGTTTGGTGCATGATGAGTGGTTTTGGGCATAGAAGACCTATATGGGTAATATGTGAACGTTTTAATGAAAATTTTGGGATGTTTTTAATTTTCCTTGGATGAAAAAAATTAGGGAAACTGACTTGGTTTGTGTTTGATAGTTGATAAGGGTATAAAGTGCATGTTTGAATTCAAATTTGCACTAGTTGAGGAAGAGGGAAAACATGCGACCTATGTAAGAGTGTTTTGTAGGTACCAAGGAATGTTTTGAGACATTAAAGAGTGTATGAAAGGTTTAATAATGTTTATAAGAGTACGTGTAATAGGTTTAAGAAAATGCAAGTTGAGAAAGTGAAGGAAATAAGAATTGGAGAAGCTAGGGTTTGAAGGTGTATGAGTTGAATAAGTGATCTCAATAAGTTGTGGTAGATAAAAAGACTTCAGATATATTATTAAAATGTGTTTAAGTGGGTTATTGATAATATTATGGGGTTATATCCTCCTTGTGGAGTTGGTGCTTCACAAAACTAGGGGTTGATGCTCCTTGTGAAGTTGGTGCTTCAATAAATAAGTTTTATTTGAGTAATATAATCAGGATTCTTATTGGGTTTTCTTCCCCTTGATGGTTTCCCACTTATATCTTGTGTTATAGTGTTTCTTCTCTTGTTCTTGGTTAATTGAATGAATGTTATATGATGTTGTGCACACTCTAATGGATGGTTACTTGATTAATGGTTTAAATGAAAAGTCTAAATTTGAAATTAAGTTTGTAAGGAATGATTCGCTCCTGCTCCCAATCCATTGTGCTTTTAATACTCTGGTCTTTGATGGTCAACGTGGGGCCTATATGATGTGATATCTTGGGGCCTAACAACCGGTGGGGTCCACTATTTTTTAGGAGGGGGAGCCTGCCACCTTTCTTCACATTATATTGTATGTATTTTTCCTTATAAACCCTATGGAGGACCAATTTGTGCTAGATGTGGGACTAAGATCCTAAATTTTCCAACTCTGCAAACCATAGTCCTACTGAGATCTACATACAACTCGACGAGTTACCTCATCAACCAACCATATTGCAAGCTCATTAACTAGCCAACTCACTATGAATGAGCTACACAACCAATCATCGAGCTAAGTTCCAAGTCTATCCATTGTAATTGATTATGAATACCTATGTCATGAGATGAGCACCAAGTTCAGTGAAATAGTGAAAAAAACCAAGTCTAAGCATGGCCACAACCACATGTTCCATGGAACTCCCAAGGCTTAATAAATCCTGTAAACATCCACAACCCACCCAATGTGAGACAAAAGCAAACCCACTATGCAAAATTGGAGGTCTAAGCAAAGATATGTGGAAGGGGGATCAAACCACCAACCACCAATAAACTAAATAAAGCACATACTATTAGGCCACATGGCCTTCATATCCAAATAAGCAAAAGATAAATATATTATCCCTTTCTATCGGGGATAACCATGTAAAAGAGAAGAGACGAATTAGGGATTTGACCCTCTGTCTGATCAAATAAAAGATAAGGGGCCCGACCACTAAGCTAAGATCCTAAAAAAATATAAAAGGACCTAAATGATATTTTAAGGGGGTAACTTGGTTAATTGTAGGAGCTATTGAAGCATCATAGTACCATTTTGATAATTTTTTGTTGTGAGAGTGCAACTGGAGACATGATTAAAGCCTTCTAGAGATTGAGAAGAGACCATTTTTATAGGCCAAATATATATTTGATGTAAATTATCTTTTTATAAAGCATTTTTGCATCATAATTGATAAGTTCAAGAGCTTATCCGAACCTAAAGACGTAGCCAGTTTGGGTGAAATCCGTTAACACTTGGTTTTCACTATTTATTATCATTTTTTCTCTTATTTTATTTTTTATTTTAACAATTTTATTTTGTTTTCAATCCAATTTTAATCGTTTTAATAATTTACTGTAAGTTGAGAATGAGTATTTAATTATCCAAAAGTAATAATTTGGTTAAGTGAGTCACTTAAATATAGTTTTTAAATAAGTAAATCATCAAATAAAGAGTTGTATGTTGTCAAATAGTGTTATTGTCAAATATTGAGTCATTTTGTGTGTCATAAAAATGTTTAAAAAATTTCCTTACGAATGTATTTTCGGGATAACTGAGATCCCCTTTATAATAAAGATGTTTATTTTTATGGGGGGATCTCTTATTATTCCAAATGAAATGAAAATGTTATTTAATGTCCCATATGATAAGTGAGAAACACTATAATGGAGGTAGAAGGCACTGAAGGTTGGAGGAAAATCATCTTCCTCTCATTGTTTTCTAGTGACATGGCCTCACATTTGATATAGTGGCACACTTCTCATTGTTTTTTATGGTGTAAAAAATAAACCACTATTGCAAACAGATGAATAGGAGAAAAAATTATGACTATAGTTATTTTCTATTGCGTACTTCTTCAGTGATTAGCCAGTGACAATCCCAATACTCACTCGAATTGAAATCATGAATAATTATGTTCTTATATGTAGGTGATTGTTAGATGTAGGTGGTTGGATGATAAAATCCCAGTGTTCACTAGAAGTGAATGAGTGAGAAATCTTGATTATGTATTTAAATGATCAAATGTCGTATATATCCTAAGTAGAATATTTTAAAGTAAAAGAATCATGAATATGTGTTTTTGTTTCTAGTTCCCATTGAGTGATAACTCCCTATGTTCACTTTAAGGAGGGGAATGTTAGGAATAAATTTTTAGAGTTCACATGTTATGTTAGAATGTGGTGTGATGAGTTGTAATAAATTAATTAATTAATTAAAAAAAAGAAATATATATATATATATAGTGTTGTAATAGTTAGTTGGTTAATAATGTATGATGCAGAAGAGACATTATAGGATACATTACATTCTTTAGTTATAATGTGATTATGGGTGAGTTGTAACTAACAATATTATTAGATATGTGTGGTTGAAGTAGATAAGTGCAACTCTTAACTTATAGGAGATCAACTCACTATAAACGTAATCTTATCTCTTCATGAATATTAACATCTCAAGTTCATTTTTTGTTTATCATTTTTTTATTCTTATAAGAGTTTATTGTTAAAAATATGATCAAATTATTCAATTACTTGTACTAGTTCATTAATATTGGCCCTACACTACTATTTTAGATATCCCTTTTTCACACATGACATTACTAGATTACATTATTTCTTTCTTACACAATGAAGGTAGTGCTTCAAATGTAAACAATTTAATAAATAAAAGTTGTATTATTACTTACAACCACCATATAAATAATAAATCCACACTCATAAATAATAGGGAAGATACAAACAAATTTCCCTAATTACGCGAGTGGTTCCAACCTGCACTATTCATGTAAAACCAAACAACCAAATAAATAACAACTTATGGAAATTGTTTATTTATTTAATATTCACACTAAAATGTTATTCCTAACATTCCACCCTTTAGTGTGAATATGGATGAGAAATATTAAAATCACATACCTTAATACAAAAAATCTTCATCACTCTAATTATATGATTCACCATCATTTTTCTGGATATAGTCACCCTCTTCATTTGATTCTCCAATCGCCATTGCCATATTTTTCAATTTTCCATCAAGCATATCTTGTGCTCATTTTTTTTTATAATTTAGAAGCACATGCCCTTTATTTTTACAATATAAATTTGTACCTTTAGTTTTTTCATGTTTAGAAGTGTTGGGCTTTGTCATTGTAGCCATTAATTTCTTTGTTTTTGAATCCATAGCTTTGTTCTTAGTTCCTTCTTCAAGTAATGTAGAAATGATGTTTTCCAGAGATGGATTTAACTTACTTAAAGTGAACACCACATTTGACATACTATTGGGAATGTTGTTAAATAATATAGATTTAGTATCGTTATACTTAATATTTTCATTTATCCCTGCTAGTTACGTTATTAGTGATCAGAACTTGCTGACATGGGCAACTATATCTTCTCATTCTTCCATTTTCAACCCAAATAATTTTTTCTTCATAGTTATCTTTACATTGTCAGTTTGTGAACTGAATAACATGTTCAATGTATCCCAAATATCTTTAGAAGATTTCTTGAGATCGATATGATGTAAATATGGCTTTGAAAGCCTTAAGACAATGGTGGATAATGCCTTTTTATCTTTGATCCTCCATTTATTTAGCTCATCACCACTAGTCAGTTGGGTAGCAACACCATCAACAACACCCCAAAGATCTATTTCAATTAGAATCAATTAAGTCTGAAGTTGCTAAGTATGAAATTCATTTCCTTCAAACTTTTTAGTGGAAATTTACCTTTCCATATTCCCCCCCCCCCCCCACAATTTTAATTGACTCAGTGGACATTGGTTTCAATCGAGAATGCGTCCTTACAAAGTTTGACTTAAAATTAATTTTACGGGAATGACTTACACATATACTGAAAAAATATTTTAGTAATGACCCGTTATTAATAATTTGATAAACACACAATTTTTTTAAAATTAATATTTAGTTACTTTCCTATAACATTATGAAAAAAATTCAAACACAGAAAGCACAAATCAAAGATATACAGAATCAAAACACATATTCATAGATACTGAACATTGTACCATACAAAAATGAGAATTAGATTTGATACAAATAAGTGATGACATAATTGCTCATGGTCTGCACAGATCCTTTGCTGATCAAGAAAAAAATGGTATGTTAAATATGAGCTTCAACACATGGTTTTCATTTCCTGGATCTGAAAATGATGAACAAGACCAGAAAAGACCAGATTGGTCACCCGCTCTGATGCCAAGGCTTATAATACAAAAATCCTATAAATTTATCTTTCTTTGCAAATATTCTAAACAAAATCAATGAAGATAGAGCTTCGAATATAAAAAATTTCATAAATAAAAATTTGTATTATTACTTGCAACCACCATATAAATAATACATCCACACTCCTAAATAATAGGGAAGCTACAAACAAATTTCCCTAATTACATGGTTGGTTTCAACCACCATTATTCACGTAAAACAAAATAAACAAACAAATAAAAACTTATAGAAGTTGTTTATTTATTTAATATTCACACTAAAATGTTATTCCTAACACACAAGACAATACTTATTTACACACTTGCTTTCTTACACAAGACATTACTAGATCACATGATTACTTAATAACAATAAAATAATTCTTTATAATATTGATTTATCACATTATAGTGATTGTGTACATCATTGATTGATGTATCACATTACTTTACTTGACTACATTTTGATTTTATGTGTCATAGTACTCAACTATTTTAGGACATTGATTGCTTTGACTATGCAATGAATTTATTGTTGTGTGACATTGATTGACTTGACTTTTCATGTTTTATGTCATTTATTTTTTATATGAAATTAATTAACATTAACTGATTCATGCACTTATGTGATTATTATGCAATACTATCTATCTTTCTTTCTTTAAACACCTGTTTGAGTTGCGATATTATCTACTATTACTACTCCCGTAAGTGTATGCAATATGCCATGCTTTATCTTTCTTATATGATGTATACCATGTTTCTTCACAAAATATGTGCTTTATGCCATGTTTTATTGGTAGAATTTTATGTTCTATGCTATATTTACTCATATGCATGGATTTATATGTGTTATTTCCATTGATTGTTTACTTTATGATCATCTACTTTGGGGGCAGACTAACCCTCCCACTTCTTATGATACTCGCTTGTTATATTCTTAGAGAGAAAAACAACATCATATGACATGTTACGTTCTAGATTCCTTATAGGATCACACATACCATAACATATTGATTATTTTATTAAGATAATTCCATTAGATATACGTAGTAAAAACATAATTAGCTTAAAACACGTTTATTTTCTATACACTACATTTCATACACATTGATTAACACACATAGATCACTCACATAATTTATTGACACAACTTTTTAAATTTCATTATTAGCCCTAGGCCCTATGAGTGGTTGACATTATGATTATTTATTGATTGAAATGTACTCTTACACATTGGTTTTTTAGAAAATTGAATGATATATCACTAGTCCTTACACATTTCTCATAACACTGTGGATGGTTACATAATTCAATTTAGAAAATTACTTGTTATACATTTGTGTTGGAAAGTAGTGTTTTCATTGATGTCAAAAGGAGTAAGGAACATGAAGGTTGATTGGTAGTGCCAGTCACTGATGTCATTTTTTGTTGCTTGGTCATGTTAAATTGCTTGACGAGGTGACCCTGGTAGGAGTGTTGTTGAGGCATTGAAGTGTTTTGGTGATGTTGTGGTGATGCCATGAGGTGTGTTGAAGGATATTGTAGGTGTGAAAAAGTATGAAGTCAAAAGTATGCTCAAGATGCTTGGTTAGGTGATCTAGTCAACATATGAAGGAATAGGTGGTTTTTGGAAGTTTATCTAGGAAGATTGGTTTTGGGGAAGTTTTGGCAGTTTTTGGTGACATCATTACAAAGGTGTTCTTAGGCCCCTATTCCCTGAATTCTGGTGTCTAAATATTTTTTTGATGACCTCAAGGTCATGATATTTCCATTCATATGTCATAATTTCATAGTTTAGGTGATTTGATGAGTGTTTGAGGTTCATCTTTGAGGACTGTTTTTGTAGGTCATGAACCTAATGATGAGAGTTGTTCCTATTGGAGGTTTCATAACATGATTTAATGGTGCAGAGCTAAAACATCTTTTAGGAGGTATGGAGTGAAATTAGACAACATGTCTAAGTGGGTTTATATGTTTGGTGAATTCCATGTAGGCCCAGGTGGACTTGGTTTTGGTGAGAGTGCAGTTTGAGTGTATTAGGCCTATTTGAGACCTAATGGAGGAATGTGGTCATTATATGTTATTTATGACCTAATTGATATTTAATATGATCTTCTTAAGATATTGTCAAGTTGTTTTAAGTGATTTTTTACTATTATGGCCGAACTAGGTTTATCTAATGAATGAGTTACGTATATAAACATGTTCTTAGTGACCTATTTATTAGTTGGGTGAGAATGGAATAGAGCGAGAAAGAGGGTTGTTTGAAGAGTTGTCAAAGGTAATTATGACCATAAAGAGAAGGAAAAGGAGTTTTCATGAAGAGATAATTGGAGAGCATATGGTTTTCTAGATTAGATGACCTAATCAGCTTTTTGAAGAAGTTCTTGAGTGAGTAAGGCTAGAAGGTAGTTTTGAAGAAGTTTGAAGAAAGGAGAGATAAATTGGTGTCATCATCAGTTTTTGGTGAAAAATTTGATAGGTGATAAAAAATATAGGTTGATGAGTTTGTGCTAAGTCATTTAGGGGGTTGGTTCCTTTATATAGGGTTGGTTCTCCTTGTTGGGTTGGTGCTCAACTAAATTTGATTCATTTCTTTAATAAAACTTTGTTTTAGCGGGTTTTCTTCCCTTTGAGGGTTTCCCACTTATATCTAGTGTTCATGTGTTCCTATGTTCATTTTCTCACGTGTTTGGATAATTCATGTTGTTTAAGTTGAAGCAAATGTGTTGAATGATAAATATATAATTGAAGTAAAAGTTTTTTAAGGTCTCACTGATTCACCCCCCTCATAGTGAGTGTGCTTCCAACAATTATCCACACATTTTATCTAATTATGAAATTTATTATCAAACATTGCTATGTATAGATTGATTACTAGAATACATGATAATAAATTTTTTTGTTACACATTACTATATACACATTGGTTGTTTACTTCATTACTTACTAAATGATGCTTATGATTACTTACTAAATGATACTTACCATTACTTACTACAAAATGTTTATAATTTATCACTACATGTTGCTTATCACATACTTTTTATATTCTTTATTTATAGATTTATTTTTGCATGCCTATTGTTTACACACAAAATTTAACATCTAATATAAAAATACTTGTCAAATATGTCACATCTTGTCATTTATGTCTCTTTATGATGAAAATTCCATGTCATATTTTTTCATGTCATTCCTTAGGTCATTATGGATCAATTAGGCATCGATTTGTGTGTTTTTGTCATGCTACGTTTCCTATCTTTACTATGATATTTGTAGACAATAGAATTTGGTAATATATCCTTTGACACTGTTGATCTTGACATTGCACACTTGCATAGAAAAATGCACCCTCCTTACTCCTGCTTAGCACACCCTGATAGAACTTCACATACTTATTTATATTTGTACACCATTTTTTCATAATTTTTGGAATTTACTTGCATAAAATACACCTAGAAACAATCATGATTAGCTCCATAAAATAAAAATATGCTTTTCTTCTTCCTATCCAAAAATGTTGGTTTCAGTTGGTTTGTAAAATTACAATACAACCCTACTGTACAGTTTTGGAATGATATGTGGAATTAACTCTTTCAATTCCATCACCTTCATATGAATAAATACACCCATTTAGTTGAAATTTCATGTCATGATTTTTTTTTGAAGAATATATAATCAAGTAAATCATACCTCATTTAAGGGAGCTAGAAATTCATGAACTCCTCATATAAAAGCAAGCACTTAAGGCACCCAAAGCTACCTAAACAATGAAATAACTCATACACATCAAATAGGGAAGCACTCTCTACTCATCTGAAGGATCCTTATAGGTTTATGACTCTCCATTATCATCCTACAAGAAAAAAAAGTGACCCTCGCCAAGTATTTAATTGTGAAACTCAAGCAAGGCATTGTCAAAGCACATTTGTCAAATTTTGATTGCACTATAATAGATATCACATGATAAGAGAATGATGTGTGGTTTGAGGCATCTTTGGAGTAGTGCGTATGTCGAAAATGCACAAGGGTGTAAAAAACCCAACTAAATTTATTTTTTAGGAACTCCTTACATTACAAGGGTTTGAGGGTTTGAGAAGAGTTTACATAGCCATTGTGAAGGTGAGAGAAGAAGGTCAATAGATAGCGGTATATTTCTAGGTAGGTTAAGCACCCAAGAAGTTTTAGATCCATATTCCAAATAGGTATAAATCTGAATAGAAGGGCCAAGACCGTACAAATGCTATAGACCAAGTTGTATGGTTTTGACCAGGCTTAGTTGAAAATCACCATTTCAAAAATGAAGCATTTCTAGTTCTAGATCTACCTGTTCCTACACTCAGATCACCCAAACTCTCCCATATCCACATAAAATTAGATAAGTGAACTCTCTCCCTTTCTTTTTGGCACTTGTTAGGTCAATCATAATTTTGAAAAACATTATTCTAATTTTTACAATTAATGTTGGAAATTAAATAAATCAGAATATCCACCTGTAACATTATTAATCATTTTTATGTATGTTAATTAAGACATTCTAAAACTGAAAAAGGGTGAACTATCCTCAAAATATGAAATCATATCCTTCTAGAACAATTTTATGATATGTTTTACTCTTTTGATGATGCATACACATTATTGAATCTACACTTCTATTATCTTTAGACTTAGAGACTTTTCTTGTGCTTCATTATTACGATATGTTTATTCCAATGATTATACACATGGTTGGATATCACATTGATCTATCTCTTGAATGCCACATAGTAATTGTGATAACATATGATTTATCTTATGATATATACACATTTTGATATGTTAGTTGATACACTAATTTTGGTTTATATCTTTGATTATGTTGCTATTATGATTTTACAAAACTAACACTTTCTTTGTAGAGATAATTTATCCTTTGGAACAACCATTATCTCAAAAGGGAGCATATTATGGGGTTTTCTAAGAAGTTCATATAAAATTTAGCTACAATACTTCATATGAAATATTATGATATGTGCATAGTTATTACATTATGATGTATACATTTATATTACATAAAAAATGTAGATGGCTTCAATTAGTAGGCACATTGCTATGGATGGTTACATAGAGCTTCACTATGTATGCGTAAATTTTGCAAATGGTTTAGAGGATTCACTCACATTCATGAATTTTAAATTTTTCAGTGTACTCTTCCCTCACATTTAGCACCACAGGAAATCAAAAGTACACATTTCATTCTACTATTTTTAGTTTAATTTAATCACTCATATTGTATTATCATATTTATTGCAATTTAATACATGTTTTTTAATGTGAAAATTAAGTTCACATATATGAATATGCACACAAAAGGAGAAGGTAACATACAAATACTAGTCTCGTGCTTATCATTTCCTAACGATAAATTTACATTTCATTTATATTTTAATAAAGAAATATTATGTTACTAGATTAAAATAGGGGAAAATGTAGATACCTAAATTTGAACCTATCGCCATTTGGTAACTGATCCTTGGCACTTATCTCATCCCATAACTCATTGTGATATAATTGAATAATTCATACACATGCTCTTCTTAATAAACACTACCAGCTGTGTTCAAAGAAAAGTTGTAGAGAGCCATGGATTTGGGGTAAGAATTCCTAAAGAATCCCCAAAGGCTTCAAGCAACAAATCAGTGGACCATCCGATAAGAAATGAACAAGATCTTCTAACTAGCATGCATTATGAAGTAAACATTCAAATTTAAGCTAATTAAACTATCTCTATTCTTTGAAAGCTATAAAATAATGAACCTAATAAGCCCTAAGCAATAAATTTTAGTGATTAAGAGAAATATATCTCCCCATTATGGGCCTTTTGAGCCAATGGTTCTTCTCTTTTACTCTACAAAGTGGATTGACAATGTAAAAGTGAAGTAAATAGCTCAATATCTAAACTAGAAATGAAATCTAGAAATGAAAACTAGAACCTAGATGCAAAATACTATAATCTATGCTTAGGAAGAAGGGAGGAATTCTTGAAAATGATAGAGGGGGTCTAGCCCTATATATAGTTTTCCAATTGGGAAATAGGGGAACTTGGGTGCATGTGGGACAAATACTAAATTCCAAAAAGCACTTTTAGCAAGTCAAAACTTACTTTGACTACGTTTAGGGAGAGAAAAACCATGTTTAAGAGGTGATTAGGGTTTGGAGAGAGTTTTGAAGGGCTAGATCAATCAAATGAAATGGATTGATAGGTCAGGAAGGTGGTAGAAGTGGACTAGAAGAAATTAAAAAGCTAATGTAGTTAGAATGAAGCTATTATAGCTTGTTTGAATGATTTACAAGAGGAAAAACGACAAAAGGGATATCGTAGGAAGAAAGGTAGATAGGTCGAACCGGCAGTGTATTTTTGGTTTGCAAGGAGAAGCACAACTAGTACAATATTAGTCGCAATAGTGCATTGGCCAAACTATAGGTGTCTACACTAGCCACTACGGTGCGCTTATTATTAGTCATCGACAAGTCAAAAAATCATTCTCAGAATATAAATAAAATCTTCATACATCTCTCCACCATCTAAAATGGAAATATTGCATTTCACATTATACCTAGACAAAGTCATCCATGACAAAAAAAGTCACATGTCCAATTTTTTCCAAAGTTGATGAATTTTTCTTAAAAACTCTCACAATCACATTTTAATATCTACAAGTTACCCTAGTTAGTCATGCCATTTGAGTATAAAATACTATCACAACAATCACCTATATAAGAGAATTCATTTAACCCATTACAAGATCTCACATCTCACATATTTGGGCTACTATAACAATAAAAAACCTAATTATAAAATTAGTCTCTCAAACATAACAATTTCCAAGTTTTCCAATGTCATTGAAAGATACCCTAGGCCATTTTAAAAGTTATATCACATGCAAATGATCATTTACGAGTGTCGAAGTACTAATATTTCTAAAACACATTGTGATATACATCTTGCACACATTTAACCAGATGGAAGAACTATGTGGGTCTTATGCCTTTCTAGAGTATTGCTACATAGGTGTGGTGGGTGTCATACAACCAAAAATAACTAACCCCTTTGTATGTCCCTAAGCAAAAAAGATGAATAATAATCCTAAAAAATTTACAAGTGTTATAAAATAACTCAACTATAGAATTTAAAACCACAGACATAGAGGAGCACAATGTTAGAATTAAGGATTATCCACAATTAGTAGAGGATGAAGATGGAAAAAGAGGAAAATCACCCAAATAAATTTGTATAGGACAAGGGGCTTTATCCTACTTGTAGAATTACAGTTCCAAAATTTTAGAACAAATTAACGACATTCTACGCACCCTTATTTCATGTTTTTAGATCACTGTCATAACATATTACTCAGAATTCAATGCAATCCTATTTATAAACCATAGTTTTACATTATTACATATCTCAATATTATTTTCCAATTTATTGTATATTTTCCCAAATGTAATTTAGGATCTGAGTGATTTTTAATTTTACTATAATATGATATTTATTTCATTGTGTTGTCATTTTTGGTCAGGAAAATTGAGTAAATATCAATGAAGAACAAAGTCTTATGTGCAAGGGCATGCATGCGTAGAGGATTAATGTAGTGCGTAAGGGGCACACACAATGGTGAGATAGATCTATGCATGAGGTTTCTCCCATGCACACATGAAGTTAGGGACTTAACTAATTTTTCAGAGACAAGGCTAAAAATAGAAAATCCCAGTTGGAGTGTCATCTAACAAGGTCTATAAATAGATGAAAATAGGATGGATTGGGATGCACACAAAGGAGCTATAATTAGAAAAAGCACATATAATGCATAATTAATGGATCATACACATATAGAGCTAATAATAGGATTAAAACATGTCATATATTTAAGTTAATCTATTATTGGTAGTGATTGTAAAAAGCATGCAAGCTATTTTATATGCACACCTATTGTTAGGAAAGTGCATGAAGTGGTGAAGGGAAAGTCCCCAACCTTATATATAGGTAATGCATCCTTATTGCATAAAGTTATTTTTGTGTGTGTAGTAGAGAAGAATGCAAATATAGGGTTCAACAGTCTAGGGTTTAGATTGTGTATGAGTGCACGGATGGTCCAACACATTAATGTATTGAGGATATTGTAATAACCTACCTTGTTATGTATTTGATTATGGTGTTTTGCAATGGATAAGTGACTTTAATTTACACGTGTGTTTAGATCTTGATTGTTAACCTTAATGAATGGTTTCCTTATTATATTTGTTTCTAAACTACCATGTTTATGATAATTATATATGCATGAATAAATGATTTGATTACACATATAGTGAACATGCACAGTAACATTCTCATAATCATAATAACGGGGGGACCTAGCGGTTGTGCGTGCTTTGGGTGAGATTTCATATTTGTATCTGGATGAAGTAACAATGCGTATAACTATTTAGTGGGTAAAATAAGACTACATTTTGGTTATGTTGTGGGGACCTATTTTTAAATTAACTATTACTATGTTACATGCAGATGGTGTATTGACTATGTCTTCAGAGAGTATTGAGAATTGGATAGAAGACTGTTAAGACAATGTTTGACATAGAGATATAGTACACTGGACTTGACTTTAATGTGATGAAATTGGGTAGAAGATAATCTATATAACTGATTTTATGAGATGCATTCTTCATACTTTTCCTAGTAGAATTTGTACCAGTGGTTGGAAGTCTTACACGTAGAAAATAGAGGTCTCCACCCAAGAAAGAGAGCTTGGATGACATAGGAAGACTATTAGACTACTCTTATGGTTTAACTAATATGTGGAATAAAGTTGTAGATCATTAGTGGGGAGGTGTACTAATGTAGAGCTATACTTTTGAGTATGCAATCTCAACATATTTTTTCCCTGAGGAAGTAGAGTTATGGTTCTTGTGTGAGCCAAGAGGGATCGTATTTACATGTAACACCTTCAGTTATTAATATCCCGATGGTAGAACTGGGAATGGATAGACTTACCTATGGATAGATAAATCCCCACTACAAGCATAAGAGTAGAAGCAAGTTTGGAGAGGATGGTAGAATGGCACTAACAGAAATAAAGACAGAGAGAGGAAAGATACAGGATCAAGTATAATGAGGCATGACTTAAGGATAGTTGATGACAGTACTGAGATCAAGAAGAATGATGACTAGTGGAAAAAGTGATGAGAGCCCCATGGATAGATGCGAGGAACCACAATATCATGTACTCCTCATGGCATTGAGTAAAGTGCACGATAGAGAGACCCTATCAGCTTTCTGATGAGAGTGACGTCTAGAGGAAAGAATGAGGATCATGTGAGTGTGCACATATGACCCATCCTAGTTACCTATCCCTTATGCAAGGAGTTGTGAGATCTAGAAGGTAGTTGTTGAAGAGAACCATAGTGAATGTGAGAAAGAAGAATCTCCACATTAGGTAGGAGAGATAGGTAAACATGTTTTAGTTGCCACTCAAGAAGTGTGACATATCAAGGATACACATATGGAAGTGTATTAAATTTCATATGTTTGGAGGTACTTTTGGAGGATTTTTTAGATTTGTGTCATCAGGATAGAGTGTTTATGCATAGACCATTAGATAAAGTCCTATAGGTTTTTCTATAGCATAGATAGTGAGTGTCTAGTTCTGTAAAACATACTAGGAAATAAGGGAGTTCATCTACATCGACTATAGGACATGGAAGGCCAAATTTGAGAGGTTAGGAGGTTCAGGCCATCCATGTGACAGAGGAAATCTATGGTGGAGGTTTAGGATGTTTGTTTGGTCCTAACCCTAGGGCATGGTCTGCCACCACATCAAGGTCCCCCAACAACCACCACAAAATTATCCAGCACAGACACCATTTACTCAAGAAACAAAGTAGTCAGACACCTAAAGTTATTCTTTGAGATGTCTCTTCACTTTACTAGAGTACCAAGGTGTGTAGGATGTGGTTGAACATGTGCACATATGTTTGAATTGTCTATGGAGAGCTAATGGAAATACAACCCCTGAAAGAAAGGAAATTCAATTTTCCACCAAACTTCAAGGGCATGCACATAGTTGGTATATAAAGTATTGATCCACACTAGACTACGATGGAGTATGATGCATTGCATGCATAACATTTTTGGATTCGAATTTGATATTCTAGAGTTTGACCATGATAGATTATTAGCATGCATTAAAGGATATCAAGAATGTGATTTTCTGAAAGTGTGAGGGAGTATTATGTGTGGTTTAAAAATATCTTTATCCAAGGTATCTTATGATATTCAATCAAATTCAACATACACAGTGGTTTGTTCGGAAACTTACTCAACTCCATTTTGAAAGGCCTTATCACATAAGGCATACTCATATTTGGGTGAGGATTTGGATGTAGCTCTATATGTTGAAGCATTTGAGAGTGTAGACACTAGAGTTAGCCATTTTATTGAGGCATAAATAACAGTTATGGCTAAGTAATTAGAGAAGCTTTCTGTCAATTCTAACACATGAAATGTGTAGTGGGTTTTGGTGCACTGATTGCAACATGGAGGGGCATACAAAGGATAGTCTGTCCATGTGCATGAATGTGTGCGTACTATGTTGTAATATTTTGAAGAATTTCCACAAGAATCATTATTTACAAAATTTACCTCTCTTGTAGGGATGTGAAAATGAATGAATGTCTCTATGTACTACAAGATTTTTGATGAGCACACCCATGATACAAAATATTGTCTCCTGATAGAAAAAATTCATGAGGCATGTGAGACTGGATTGTGACAGATCACTATGGAAAGTATCTCTTATGCACAGGAAGCCCAACCAACTGAAGGACACAATAATGGAGATAGTGGGTTGTGAGGTTGGTATATGAGCAGATGCCATGGTGGCAGAGGAAGGTTCATGTGTGGGACTTGTTTATACTTGTGATTCCCCATATCATTACCAACGTGAGTATCAAAAGAATCAGGTATGTAAATATTGTGGAAAGAAACATAAGGTTGAGGACTGCCATGATATTTATGAGAACATGTGTAAGAAAAATAGAAGTACACATGTGTGGGGATGATCAAGGTTTAACATACAAATAATGAATAATGGACACCAAATAAGATTCCTATTATATAATTATAGCCCATGCTAGTGACTACTCGTGCAGAAGTAGTGCATGCAATTGAGCCCTTTAAAGAAAAAATATCATTAAGAGGGAGGAGATTGTCCATGTTAAATATCCAGATGTTATTCATCAGAAGGAAGTCTATAAAGAGACCATGGGAGTAATAATATATTTGTAAGGAGAGATCTAGTACCTAAAGGAATAGACACATAAGAGGGAACACGTGAAGAAAATAGAGCTCCCATAATAATATGTAGATGATCTAAAGGAGGTATGTAGGATACTAAGGCATGAGAATATAATCCCTCTATTAAGAGAATGGATGCACAAGAAGTTACTGTGTGAAGGAGTTGATTACAAGCGTCCGATACTTTATGCAAATTTACCACCACAAGACCATGAGTATGAAAAGGAAATTACACTGGATGCAGTGATTTATGGATGATTGGTGAGTAATATTTTAGTTTACACAAGTGCAAAGGTAAATTTCCTGAATTCAGATGCTTGGAACTAAATGGGGAGACCACCATTATAGTCATCTTCCAATGTATTGTATATGGTGAGTAAAACAAGGGTCATGCCTATTGAGGTGTTAAAGGATGCTTCAATTACCATTCAAGGGCCAAGTTTATTAGAGATTTTGAAGTATTGGTGCTTGCTGAGGTAGATAAATTCCCAGCACTACTTGGATGTCTTTGGTGTTATGCAAACAATGCTAACTTGCGCTTCAACAAGAGATATATAAGTTTTAAGAACAAGGAAGAGCATATAGTCATTCTCATGGATGATGTGAATATCACACCATATGTTGAGCCTATAAGTGAATAGGAGCTTAATATAATATACACACATATAATGTAAAAAATTAAGAATGTGGAACCATCTAAGGAAGGCGTAATTTAGTGGGAAGATGCACACTCGGTCAGTAACACTACTAGTGTTGCTTGTGACAAGTTGGTCCACAATACATATGAAATGGTTGGGTGTGAATTTAAAGGAAGAGTTTCCCAGAAGGTCACATCACACATGATTAAGCATTTGGACATAACTTAGTTACCTAGGTATACTGGTGAGGAAAATCCTGATTCGTTCTTGCATGCCATGGAGAACCAATGGTAGAATGAAGGTGACCAAAGGAATATGGTGGTTTATACCTTACATAGAAAAAAAACTTACGAGTGGGAAACACATATAGATAACTTGTTGGGCTGGTGAGAAGTGAGAATAAAAATTTCAACAAGGTTTACCTAGAATAATGTACCTACACTTATACATGAGTATGATGGGAATAATCCTACTTTGGTACATGTCCATAATTGTGAGAGACAATCGGAAAAAAGACACGAGGCATTACCACCCTCTCTTTAGGTGCATAAGTTATATTCCATTTGCATGGATGCGTATGTGCATGATATGTCCACGATGAGTTAAAATGAGAGATCACAAGCTAGCGCGAGGTGTCTGAAGTTATTGTTCATACCTTTGATTGTTTTTCTAATAAACCACCAGTATATGAGGTTTTGTAAATCATGAAGCACATCACATTGGGGGATCGTGCGAAAGAAAAGGATATTATGCTTAAGTTACTTGGAGAAAGTAATCCCAATGCATGTGAAGATACACTAAAAAAAGAGGAGAAACTTTTGGGACATTCCTGAAAAGAAAATGAAAAAGAGAATCTCGTATACCTCATTGAGGAAGTGGAGAACATGGATATTAGCCATACAAAGGGTACACGTAAGGTAATGGACTCTACAGATGAAAAGGCACACACATACCATACTCCTATAAATAGTAAAAAAGGTTAATATTGGCACTGAGGATGCGCCTAAGAAGGCTATCATTGGGGATTATTGGTTAGAGACAAAGGTTGGAAAGATCATAGAGCTCTTGTGCAACTTTCACGAATTGTTTCCAAGAGGCTATCATGAGTTGAAAGGTGTACACTTCTTTGGAGAGATGAAGATTAAGATGAAAGAAGGTGCGACTTTGGTTTAGAAAAGGCCTTATAGAATGAATCCAAACCTATGCATGAAGGTCAAGGAAGAGATTTAAAAAATTCTCAAGTATGGAGCCATTGAACCAATTGAGGAATTTGAGTGGGTTAGCACCATGGTTATTAACATCAATAAGGATGGGTGCATCAAGATTTGTGTAGATCATAGGGAACTTAATCAGGGTTCATTTTAAGAGACCTCTTAGAAATCAGAGGTGGAAAATACCTGGAAAATATCCTCAGAATTGGTTTTTGTGGGAAGGTGAATTTTTTGGGGGTCTGACAACAAAATTTTCACCTAATTTTTAAGAAGTGTGATAGAAGGCTGCAGATGCGCGACATGAGATTTACTATCATGCGTCTATAGCCTCTGCCCTCTGGTCATGCGACAATAAAATCTCCATGTCGCGCATCAACAAACTCTATGTCGTGTATCTACTTCCTCCACACTCATGTCGGACGTTAAAAAAATCTCCATGTCATGCGTCAAAAAACTCTATGTCACTCATTTGCAGCTTTGCCCTCATGCCATGCATCTGTAGCCTCTGCCCTCCTGTCACGCATTTACTGTACTTGATAATACATATGCCCCTAGGTGGTATGAGTGATCTAGTAGTGTTTTACTTGGCAAATAATCTAGGATTATATAGGGGATAGTTTCAAGGGTAGACGAAGTTGACCCCTAAAAAAAATTAAACGGTAATTTTTAGGCGAACAAGTCACTGACCCGTGCCAGAAAATTCAGCTTCTCAAATTTTTCAAAAATGGAATATTCACCATATTACGAATATTTGCCACTAAAATTATCCCTGAACTTAATGCCTCATGCGTCATAGTTCCTTTTCTTACGCCATTTATAGAGGAAATCCTTGAGGGAGTTATAGGGAGAGAAATCTAATCCTTTACTAATGGGTTCTCAGGCTATCACCAGGTGGGCATTACACGTGTGGATCAGGAGAGGACCACCTTTACCATTGAATGGGGAAGTTTTGCATTAACTGTCAAGAATTTTGGATTGAAGAATGTGCCAAAAATATTCTCACGCATAGTTGTGTTGACATTTCATGACTTTATCCATAAGTTTTTGCAAGTTTATCTAGATGATTAGACTATCTATGGGCTTGTCAAAGATCCCTGTGATAATATGAGGATCATGTTTGAGAGGTGCAAGAAACTTACAATCTCCCTAAAAATCAAGAAGTGTATCTTTGCTACACCCTTTAACACTTTTCTTGGGCATATATTTTATAAGGATGAATAGTTGGTGGATCCAACTAAGATTGCAGTAATCTTGGGGCGGGAAGACCTTACCAATTAGAGTGAAGTGCACGAATTTTGGAACATACTGGGTATTACAGGAAGTTTCTCACAGTTTATGCTAAGATTGATGTGCCTATGGAAGAATTTCTCAAGGCCAAAGGAAGGTTTTATTGGGGTGACACACAATAATAGAAATTTGAGACCTTGAAGGAAAGATTGAATACTACTCCTATCTTGCACTTTTCTTCCTGGAACAAACTTTTTCATGTACATGTTGATGCTTCTAGCATGACTATTGGCGTAGTCTTGGCACAACTAGGAGAAGGTAATGTGGATCATCCCATATGCTTTATAAATAGGAATTTGACACTAGTAGAGCATAATTATAATACAATAGAGTGTGAGGCATTATCCATAATCTACATGCTTCAAAAATTTTGAGATTACTTATTGGCCACACCATTCACCATCTATATAGATCATATGGCATTGAATTACTTGGTCAGAAAACCTATTTTTCAAGGGCACTGCTACCGGTAGAAAATTGTTTTTAAATAATTTGATTTATAGTTGTTGTAAAGATAGGAAAGAGAAAAATGGGACCTGACCACTTATCATGAATAAAATCTAGAGAGGATAAGTAGAGTATTGAAGACACTGTATGAGATGCACAATTTTTCAGGTTAAACTGTGTGCTAGATAATTTGAAGGACATCATAGTATTCTTACGCACTGACATTACACCAAAAGGCATGAAGACTTTATAAAAGAAGTAACTTGCTATTAGAGCCGTGCCATATCAGCTCATTGGAGGAGACTTGTATAAAATGGGTTGTGACGAGGTCTTGCATAGGTGTGTATTAGAACATGAACGTGAATCTCTTATGGAAGAAAAACATGGAGGCATTGTAGGAGGGCATTATGTAGGAGATATGATTGTGCGTAAGATCCTTCTAGCTGGATTATGGTGGGAGGTATTGTACAAGGATACCAAGGCTTATGTCAAAGCATGTGATCATTGTCAGAGAATTAGAAAGCCTTGCAATGGAGATGAAATTCCTTTAAGGCCTATAGCAAGCACACAACCTTTTGAGAAGTGGAATATTGATTTTGAAGGACCTATTACACCACCCACGTGTAGGAATGGAGTGTACTACATCATCACATGTACTAACTACTTGACAAGGTGGAGGGAGGTTGCACCTATAAAATATTGCATAACATATACACTCACAAGGTTCATGTGGGAGAATATTATTAATAGGTATGGATGCCCTTTGAGCTTGACAAGTGATAAAGGAACTAATTTATTAAATGATACCATCATAATCCTATTGGAAAAGTTTATGGTGGCACACCACAAGACTAATCCTTATCATCCTTAGGAAAATGGAATTCCTGAAGCTTTTAAAAAGATCTCGGGACAATCACTAACAAACATATGTGATGTTGGAAGAAAGGATTGGGATGACAAGGTATCAACTGTTCCTTGGGTGTATAGAAAAACCTATAAATGGTTTAATAAGGCCACACCCTATCAGTTGGTGTTTGACACAGAGGCTATACTACATGTGGAATTTATGTTACCATCTTTCTGTATTGAGTGTGCAAGTGGATAATATGATGAAAAGGATATGGAGGAGTGCATTGATAAATTGATGCAATTAGATGAGTGGCACATCATTGTGTGTTAGATCCAGAAGATAGAGAAGGCACATCAGAAGGCTTGGCATGATAGACACATTGAGAGAAAGTATTTTACAGTTGGGAAGATGGTACTTTTTTATGACTCCAAGTTTATGCACCACTTATGGAAGTTGAAATCCCATTGGTTAAGACCATTTGTAGTGACCAAGATACTAGATTCATGCACATGTTAATTATAAGCACTGGATGGAACCATTTTTCCCAGTCACTTGAATGGGAGTAAGTTGAAGCCCTACTATAAATAATCTTCTTTGTGTCTATAATAAGGAAACATTGCCACTTAGATTAGATTTCCCTTCCTTATTTTATTTTTCTTTACATGTTTTATTATAATAAGCACTTTCACGTGCATGAGATTATTACTACTTATTAAGTTGATGTGTAGAGGACCATCCATAATTTTAGTATGGGGTAGATGCAAGTGTGACTACACAAACATGAAATCTTAGATGTTGGTACTTGTCTTAGAGTTAGTTTAGAGGTGTGCACAAAAAAATTGAAATCATGGTACTCTATAGAAATGGGTTGGGGGCGTGTGAAAGAAAAAGAAGGTGTTGTAGGTGTGAAAGGAATTTCTCAAATTAGGGAACCACGTGAGAAAAATGGCTGCAAATTGTAATGCGAGGGAGGTAGAAACATGATGAAATATCAGGTATGAGGTGTAGAGGAAGATGGGTTATGGCGTAGGGAAGTGCCCTCAAGGGTGGTTGCAACTTGGGAAGTAGTGGTGCGCTAGAAGGTTACAACTAATGCGTGTAGAATAAAGTAGGAAAAAATGTAGAAAAAGAAAAAAAACACATTTAATGCTTTAAATTGGTATTAGGTGAGGAGCAATTAATGTAGAAAATTTTGAAAAATTATAAAAGGGTTGAAGGTGACTTAATTCTTACCTTACATATTGAATATATTTGGTCCTTTGTAGATTGATTAGGTGTAAATAACTTGTGTAAAAGATATTTGAGGTGAACTAGAGCAAGTTTCTACATGACCTAAGTTAGAGATCCTTTAGAGGAAGTGCGAGCATGGAAGGAAGGCGTGGAGATAAATAATACGAGGTTAGAAATTTTGATTCGCAAAGCTAGGGTTTGATTACATAACTTCCAGTTTGCAGAGCTAGGGCATAAGGAATTGAAGAACAAACCAAAGCATGGAGAAGAACAAGGATTTTACGGGACAATTAAAGAATTAAAACCTCACAAGGAAGAAAATAACAGTAAGTGGTTCTAAGAACCTAGGGCACACATTAATTGAAGCAAGAGTTTATAGTTTGAATACAAATAATGACACCTAAGAAGGCATCAATTATATCATCTAAGGGAAAAGGAAAGAAGCTCATAACAGAAGAGGTGCTGGAAGAATGGTTTTATGAAATGCAGTACCCCAACGAGGTTATGATAGGCCAACTATGTGAGTCACACTTGACCAAGTACAATATTAGTGACTATAACCATCACTCTGAGAAGCTTGAGTTGAAGATAAATAGACAATTACTGAAGAAAATTGACTATGGGATTGAAGATGGTAAGTTAGTATATAATGAAAAAGAATAGAAGGACTTGGATAGTGCAGGAGTTATCCAATTATATGAACTACCCTTATTTGGAAAGATTGAGTGCTTGTATCAATGGTTGATGTCATGGTTCCATGAGGAATATTTCTATTTTGTGAAAAGGATAATGAACATAACCAAACAATTATTTGGAAGAGTGATAGGATTGTACAGTTTAGGCGATGAGATAGAGCTTGAATTGGAGGACAACATCAGGGTAAAGGTCATTGACATTACATTCAATTATCAAAGGGGAGGCTATATAATGGATATCGTGAATATTTGTGACACAGGCATAAAATTCACCACATGCCTAGTTAGTTGCAAGTTGGGTGCATTAAAAAGGTGGACTTAGTTGAAAAAAGTGGCTTCACAAAACATAGAAGATGTTGCAAAAAATTGTATATAATATTGTGCAATTCATTACTAAGGGAATTATTGAAGAAGTGTGCATTGAAGTTATGAAGGGATAAAAGATAACTTGGGGAGTCATTCTTCTGGTAATTTTATTTTGTGAGATAGGGGTACCTGATGGGTCTGGTGAAAAAATATGGAAGTACCCGATGAAGAACAAGTCCCTAATGCAAAGGTTCATGAAGTGGTATAGGAGGATGGACGAAGAATTTTAGCTTGATTGGCTATATCGAGGGAGCTACCTTCAATTTTGAATGGTAAGGTTGAATTTACATTTTACCGACATTATTGTTTGGGGATATTTAATATGAAGAATATAGATAAGAGCCCTTGGTGAAAGCTACCCTTCACATTAACAACCAAATACTTCTAAGTATTAGTGAATAGAACTTTTGATCCATGAAATCTGAAGTTGGATGCAGAGAGGGTAGATGCCGATTGCCACAATTTGTGCACTATGTATGTGTATCCTAGGAAGTCAACATACATGGAGACAATAGAGTCTGATGACATATATATCACTTATGAGACTCTTGTAGTAGGAAAGGAAGCAACAAAGGTCTACATATATTTGAGGCCTAGAGTAACGAATGGGAAGTACATTAGTGGGCAAGACCTTCCCCTTCCAAGACCACTTAAAAGAAAATAGACGATGGGTAATAAAAGAGCATGCGAGGAGATCACTCCTAAACAAGAAGAAGAAAAGGAAAAGGATGAGGAGGAGGAGGAGGAAGAAGACGAAGATAGCACCGCACTCAACCAAAATCTTAGGAAGAAGTTGTGAAGAAGGCACATGGAGAAAAGAAGTCTTGCATTGACTTCAAAGCCAATAAGAAAGTCACCAAGGATTACTCCAGCCAAGCCAAGTCCAGAATAGAAGACCTCTCCAAAAATGAGAGTGCGAAGGTTGGTGAAAAATGAGGATAGTGATGAAGAGAAGTTAGAGGAAGAGGAGGCATGCAATGAGGAAACCCTAATCATCCATAACCTAGATAAGGATGAAGAAGAGCTTAAAGATGAAAATGTGCAGTATGATGAATAGATGCGCATAGTGTATGAAAGTGAAGGCCCCAATGGTGAAAAGGAAGAGAAAGATAAGAGCAATGGAAAAGGCATGATGGCCACATGAAGAGATGGGAGTAGTGCACGCTTGAGAGTAGGAGAGCAAGTTCCAAAAGGAAAATGAATTGGTGGAAGGAGGAGGAAGGAGAAAATATTAGAAACACCACAGGTAAATTATGTTGATGATCAATAAAAGGTGTTAAATGCAAGATTTCAAAGAATAGTTTATAATAAAGATCTCTATGGTTGGGAGGTGATAAAATCAGAAGGAGTGATCATGCACACAAGGAAAATGTTATCTCGGAATATGTAGAATCACATGGGGGAACCTAAATTTGAGATAAATAACGAGGCATGTGTGAGGCACAAGATGAATAAAGTGCAAGGAATAGTCCTCATGACTGTCAAGCGCAAAGAGTTAACTAATGAGTAGGCTAGTAATGATTTGAATAAGATGGAAACAGAAGTGGCACATAGAAATATGGAGAACAGGGTCACTATTAGGGTCTTGATTAAAGATAAGAAGGAAAAGGACCATAATTTCTAGTGCCTTATGTAAGAACTGGTAAAGGTAGAAAAGTGCACCAAGTATGCCTTCAAAAAGGTTGTTCATATTACAGATGCCATTACAACAATGCGCCTCAACCTGAAGGAAAAGAAAAAGCATGAATATCATTCATATTTTCATTACTTAGAATATTTAGTATGAATTCTATTACGTGATAATAATTATGATCAAGGTTCGAAGAAAGAAGAACTGGAGACATCACAGGAAAATAATAAGGCAGCTACAACATGTAAAATATTGGAGTCTGAGGTGTTGAGCACCAAAATTAAGGATTTACTAAAAAGGTTAGATGGTCATTTGAAAATTTTCAAGACCTTGATCCCATCCTCAAGGAATACACCACTCAAGAGGAGAATGAAGTGAAATAGGTGCACATATCCAAGAAGGATAATGAGGTTGGACATGAAGAAATAATGGCTGAAATTGCGAAGAAGCGAGATGCGCTTAAAACTATGAGAGAAGCTTTTGAGAGAAGGATCAGAGAGCTTGATTATTTAGTTACGTAGAAGATGAATGCCTAAGAGGGAATGACATTAGGACTTACTGGGATCATACCAAAGATGAAGGAGAAAGGTGAAGAAATGACCCCCATGTAGGTGTCAGATATTGCCGGGTTGGTACCAAATGTAGCTACTAAGGAAATAAAGTGTGAACTTAAGGATATGTGACATTATTTAATGTATTGGGTGAATGCCCCATATTATTTCATCCTGATTATTATTTATTCTTCCATTCTTGAGGAACATTCTTTGATTCAATATTTTTGAGGATGGAAAATATCCCCACTGTGGGGTAATGTTGGTCAGGAAAATTGACTAAGTATAAATGAATAATAGAGGCTTACGTGCAAGGGTACACGTACATAGAGGATTAGAGTAGTGCGCAAGGGGCACACACATTGGTGAGACAAGTCTGCGGATGAGGTTGTGCATCTGCATGCATGAAGTTAGAGACTTAGCCAATTTTCCAAAGACATGGCTAAAAATAGAAAAGAATGGTTAGAGTGGAGTCCAAGAAAGGTATATAAATAGATGAAAGTAGGATGGCTTGGGACACACAAAAAGGAGATATAATTAGAAAAATCACATACAAAGAATAATTAAAGGATATTGTATATATCGAACTAATAATAGGATTAAAGTATGTCATATATTTAGGTTAATATATTATTAGCATGAATTGTATAAAATCATGTAAGCTATTTTTGTACATATGCCTATTGGTAGGAAATTTCATGAAGTGGTGAAGGGCAAGTCCCCACCCTTATATCTAGGTAGTGCATCCTTATTGCATAGAGTGATTTTTATGTTTATAGTAGAGTGAAATATGAATCGAGGGTTCAATAGTCTAGGGTTTAGATTTTGTATGAGTGCACGCATGGTCCAATAGATGGATGTAACGAGGATATTGAAATCAATTACCTTATTATGTATTTGATCATGGTGTTTTACAATGGATAATTGATTGTAATTTACAGAGGTGTATTCAGATCCTGATTATTAAATTCAATGAATTGTTTCCTTATTATATGTGTTTCTGAACTGCCATATTTATGATTATTAACTATTCAAGAATGAATGTTTTGGTTATAAATATGATGAACATGCATGTTAATACTCTAGTAAGCATAACAAAGGAGGGACCTGTTGGCTACACGCGCTTCGTGTGAGCTTTCAAATCTATCTAGATGAAGTGCTAGTGCACATAGCTATTAATTTTGTAAAAATAGACTATAATCATGCAAATGTGCAACATGAAAATTTCAAACTTTCAAACATGACAACTTAGCCAAAATTAAATATTCTACCCCCTGAGTCTTCTTGAAACCCTCCCTTGGTTAGTTTTTCAGTTGTGTCATGTCCATTTTGATCTTGTAGGTACTTCCAAGATGATGAAAAATCAAGTTTAAGTGTTTTAAGTGATAAGACAAGGTCATCATTTTCATTCAATAAGATGCTTCTAACGACTAGCCTCCCAGTACACGTAGAAAGGCCAATTTTGACCTTCTCAAGACTGTTAGGCATCTTACAGGATGAAACAAAAATAAAAAAATCATCCAAAGATGGTATTGAAGATCTAAGACCATGTTAGAAGTGATTTATGAAATTTTAGGGAAGATTTGAAGGTTTAGGAACAAACTGAGAAACATAGGGTTTCTAAGGTGTAAGCAGTGGACAGTCTAAACATTGACATGATCTTCCATGGATGATTATAGGAGATACTTAAAGTGATAAGAGGAAAAGAAATAATCAATGGAAATATTTAAGAGTTCAGTACATTATGGAAGTTTTAAATCCTTCACAAGATATAATCACTTCTCATCACAACTCATTCTTTGAAGACACACCCTACTGTCCCGAGAAATAAGGAGAAATTTAAGGATGTTTCAGCAAGAATTGAAATTTAAAATTCATCCCATAGTATTCATAAGGGTTTTGGGATTCAAAATCATATATTTTTTCAACAAAAATTAATTCCCAGAGCTGAAGAAACTTCACCAACAAGTCTTTCTCTTGTGAGGTGTGTTTATGGTACTATGTCAAATTTTCTACCTCCAAGTACATGGAGAATTTATCTATCACTCTTTTCCCTATCCCTCTGGGATAGAGGGGAAAATAAAATGTGCTCCACTATGTTTTTCCCTCCTGGATTTTCATGAGACCTTAAACTAGTCCCTAGAGTGTTAAACTACCTCTTTCTGGCCCTTTCCTCACTTCCTTCTCACCAAATCACATTGCGCAACTTGTCAAGCCCAAATGAGGGAAAATTTATTGTAACCATTATCCCCTTGGGATAGGGAACAAGGGGTACATAAATGTTCACTTCATTTCAAATAATAAAAACTCAAATTTGCAAACTTACGAGTTGTTTTTACAGTTGTGAAAAATTTAACTGTCGGGTTACTTTAAAACTCAAAATAACTAACTTGAAAGCCATTTCATCAACCAAGTTCGATCTATCTACCATATTTGAGGAAATGAAACCTAAAATTGTTCATAGAAACACCACCATTCTGCTAAAATTGTTCTGATGCATCCTTGATTGTAAAAAACAAAGTTTTTCTCACTTCCAGTGAACCAATAAAATGATCGTATGAAGGGATTGAGTGAATTGTTTTCATTACAAGAATAAATGTGATGAATGTAACTCAAAGAATCCATTAATTTCTTCCATGATGTGTAAGAAAAATTAAAATGAGGAACTCTTCACTTCGCAAGGATCCAAAAGGCAGAATCATCCAAAAATTAGAGGAAACAATCCCTAAAAATCTACTTTCATGTGAACTAGTTTTCGTGCCATGAAGACCCTAGTTTATAGGGATATAGAGGATTGTGTTTTTCATCACAATTATTCCCTCATAGATTATATTTTAAAATTCCCAAATATCCAGGAGGAGAAATCATCCAAAAATTGGAGGGAAGGGTCTTCAAAAAATCTAGTTTCATTGAAACTAGTTTTTGCATGATGAAGTTGCCAATTTTTCAAGATATGGAGGACTGATTTTTTCTCAATATTCTGCCCCAACCTCAACCTGAAGAAAAAGGAAAAGGATGAATATCCTTCATTATTCATATTTTCAGTACTTATAATATTTATTATGAATGTTATTGCACGATAAGAATTATGATCAAGGTTTGAAGAAAGAAGAACTGGATACATCACATGAAAAGAATAAGGTAGCTACAACACACAAAAAAGTGGAGTATGATGTGTTGGGTACCACAATTAAGGATGTACTGAAAAAGAATAGATGGTCATTTGAAAATTTTCAAGACCTTGATCCCAACCTCAAGGAATAAACCACTCAAGAGGAGAATGAAGTGAAACATGTGCACACATCCAAGAAGGATAATGAGGTTGGACGTGAAGAAATAATGGCTGAAATTGCAAAGAAGCGAGATGCGCTTAAAACTATTAGAGAAGCCTTTGAGACAAGGATCAAAGAGATTGATTATTTAGTTACACAAAAGATGGATGCCTCATAGGGAGTGACATCAAGAATTACTGAGGTAATCAAGGAGATGAAGGAGAAAGGTGAAGAAATGCCCCCCACGTAGGTGTCATATATTGCCGGGTTGGTACCAAATGTAGCTACTAAGGAACTAGAGGAATGGGATGAGAGCATCATAAATATAGAGTACCTTGAACTACTTAAGCCATCCCAGGAATGAAATCAAGTGTGAACTTAAGGATATGTTACATTATTTAATGTATTGGGTGGATGCCCCATATTATTTCATCTTGAGTATTCTTTATTCTTCCATTCTTGAGGAACATTCTTTGATTCAATGTTTTTGAGGAAGTAAAATATCCCCAGTGTGGGGTAATGTTGGTAGGGAAAATTGACTAAGTATAAATGAATAATAGAGGCTTACACATAAGGGTGCATATGCATAGAGGATTAGAGTAGTGCACAAGTGGCACACACATTGGTGAGACATGTCTGCGCGCGAGGTTGTGCACATGCATGCATGAAGTTAGAGACTTAGCCAATTTTCCAAAGACATGGCTAAAAATAGAAAAGAACAGTTGGAGTGGCGTCCAAGAAAGGTATGTAAATAGATGAAAGTATGATGGCTTGGGACACACATAAAGGATATATAATTAGAAAAATCACATATAAAGCATAATTAAAGGATATTGTACAGATCGAACTAATAATAGGATTAAAACATGTCATATATTTAGGCTAATATATTATTAGAACAGATTGTATAAAATCATGTAAGCTATTTTTGTACATATACTTGTTGTTAGGAACATTCATGAAGCAGTGAAGGGAAAGTCCCCACCCTTATATCTAGGTAGTGCATCCTCATTGCATAGAGTGATTTTTATGTTTATAGTAGAGTGAAATGTGAATAGAGGGTTCAACAGTCTAGGGTTTAGATTCTGTATGAGTGCACACATGGTCCAATAGATGGATGTAACGAGGATATTGAAATCAATTACCTTATTATGTATTTTACTATGGTGTTTTACAATGGATAATTGATTGTAATTTACAGAGGTGTATTCCTATCCTGATTATTAAATTCAATGAATTATTTCCTTATTATATGTGTTTCTGAACTGCCATATTTATGATGATTAACTATGCAAGAATGAATGTTTTGGTTATAAATATGATGAGCATGCATGTTAATACTCTAGTAAGCATAACAAAGGAGGGACCTATTGGCTACACGCACTTCATGTGATCTTTCAAATATATCTAGATGAAGTGCCAGTGCACATAGCTATTCATTTTTCAAAAATAGACTACAATCATGCAAATGTGCAACATGAAAATTTCAAACTTACAAACATGACAACTTAGCCAAAATTGAATATTCTGCCCCCCCTCCCGAGTTTTCTCGAAACCCTCCCTTGGTTAGTTTTTCAGTTGTGTCATGTCCATTTTTATCTTTTAGTTACTTCCAAGATGATGAAAAAGCAAGTAAAAGTGTTTTAAGTGATAAGACATGGTCATCATTTTCATTTAGTACGATGCTTCTAACGACTAGTCTCTTAGCAGGCCTAGAAAGGCTAGTTTTGACCTTCTCAAGACTGGTAGGCATCCCACAAGATGAAATGAAAATAAAAAATTCATCCAAAGATGGTATTGAACATATAAGACCATGTTGGAAGTGATTTATGAAATTTTAGGGAATATTTGAAGGTTTAGGAACAAACTGAGAAACATAGGATTTCTAAGGTGTAAGAAGTGGACAGTCTAAACAATGACATGATCTTCTGCAGATGATTGTAGGAGATACATAAAGTTATAAGAGGAAAAAAAAATACTCATTGGAAATATTTAAGAGTTCATTACATTATGGAAGTTTTAAATCCTTCACAAGATATAATCACTTCTCATCACAAGTCATTCTTTGAAGACACACCCTACTGTCCCAAGAAATAATGAGAAATTTCAAAATGTTTCAACAAGAATTGGAATTTTAAATTCATCTCATAGTATTCATAATGGTTTTGGGAGTCAAAATCATATATTTTTTCAACAAAAATTAATTCCCGGAGCTCTATAAACTTCACCAATAAGTCTCTCTTATGAGGTGTGTTTATGGTACTATGTCAACTTTTCTACCTCCAAGTACATGGAGAATTTATATATCCCTCTTTTCCCTGTCCCTTGGGGATATAGGGGAAAATAAAATTTGCTCCACAATGTTTTTCCCTCCTGGATCTTCATGAGACCTTAAACTAGTCCCTAGAGTGTTAAACTACCTCTTATTGGCCCTTTCCTCACTTCCTCCTTGCCAAATCACATTGTGCAACTTGTCAAGCCCACATGAGGGAAAATTTTCTTTTCCCCATTATCCCCTTGGGATAGGGAACAAGGGGTACAAAAATTTTCACTCCACTTCAAAGAATAAAAAATCAAATTTGCAAACTTGAGAGTTATTTTTACCGCTGTGAAAAATCTAACTGTCGGGTTACTTTAAAACTCAAAATAACTAACTTGAAAGCCATTTCATCAACCAAGTTCGACCCATATACCATATTGGAGGCCATGAAACCTAAAATTATTCATAGAAACACCACCATTCTGATATGTTTTTTTGAGGCATCCTTGATTGTAAAAAAAAAAGTTTTTCTCACTGCCAGTGAACCAAGAAAATGATCGTACGAAGGGATTATGTGAATTGTTTTCATTACAAGAATAAATGGGATGAATGTGAATCAAAGAATCCATTAATTTATTCCATTATGTAGAAGAAAAATTAAAATGAGGAAACTCTTCACTTCAAAAGGATCTAAAAGGTGGAATCATCTGAAAACTAGAGGAAACAATCCCTAAAAATATACTTTCATGTGAACTATTTTGTGTGCCATGAAGACCCTATTTTATAGGGATACAAAGGATTGTGTTTTTCATCACAATTAATCCCTCATAAAGTATATTTTAAAATTCCCAAATATCCAGGAGGAGAAATCATCCAAAAATCAAAGGGAAGGGTCTTCGAGAAATCTTGGTTCATTGAAACTAGTTCTTACACGATGAATTTGCCAATTTTTCAAGATATGGAGGACTGATTTTTTCTCAATATTCTTCCCCCTTTGATGAAAAATTCATTTTACCACTAGCTAGGATGAAGGAATCCTATAAAACTTGGAGCGGGGAATCCTGGGATAAAACCTAGAATATCAAGACTTTTTTTTTTCACATTCCAACATACGCAGTACACTTACTAAAAATAATATGTGTCCATGACAGGGTATGTCTAAAAATAGAAATTTTTCAAATAAAAATAATTTTTTGACATTCATGATCCTTGAGATAGGCAAGAAGCATCAGGGTATGTAAACAAAACAAAATTTCCAAAACTAGCAGTCCTGGCTAGGACTTGTTAAAAATAGAAAGTCTCAGTTTTGGATGTGAAAAGTTACAGTTGGCTCCGATTTCAGTCATATCAATAATTTTTAACATTTTCATAGGGTGGTATATTTGTCTCGTAGCTCAAAAAAGGAAAATAATTCTTCAAAGGACCTTTGAAGCATCATCTATAGCTCAATTGTTTCAAGAAGCAAGGTGAAACATTTGAGGGTGACTATACGTACCCGAAATTGTAGGGTACTACACCACTGGAACAACGTAACATGTGCCCCAATGATGATACAGGTCTCCTCACAAGGTGTTCAGGATCTGGAAAATCTCCCCAAGTGTGTGTTAACATCCCGCATGCCCCGCTTAGCCCCTGTGTGCCTTGTTTTTCTCTTTTCCCCTCTCTTCCTTTGCATTTTGAGCTTTAGTTATGAAACCGCCGCCCTGGCAGGGTGGCGGTCTTGTGACCACCGCCTTGCTCAGGGTGGCGGTCCTTCACGCATTTTCCAGAATGCTCTTTTAACACAAATCACATAAATTTCAACGTTTACCAGCTTTTTTTCACCGCCTTGGGCTTGCATTAATGATTCTGGTTCCCTGGAATAGTGTTTTGCCATTGTTTATAGTTTAAGAGATCAATTTGGTTTTTACCTTGGGTAAATGCAAATGCTATAAATAGTTGGCTTGTGCTCAAGCAAATGGCCCCTCAAATTTGCCTCTGAATTTCTCATTGCAATAGATTAGTCTTTCATTTTGCTTAGAATTCTTAGCTTCATTCATTGCATGCTTAGTTAGTGTTGTTTTGTTGTTAGGAAGCCACATATCCATCTTGTGCAAGTGCTGTCATCACTTCATCCAAATCAATTGGAATAGGATAGTTTGATTTTCAATAGGAAGCCATTAAAGTTGCAGGTTTTGTTCTTCAAACAGGATAGTTTCAAGTTCTGGACATTTTATGTTGCATGACTCGCAATAAATCCCACTAGGAATTGCATAAGCCAAGCTCTGTACTCTTGCGCTATCTCTCTCCTACTCACATTGTATTCAGTCTGTATCCTAAGCTGCCTTTGTCCCAATATCTACTTCTGTTGATGCTAGCATTACATGCTTTTCTGGATCCACATGAACACGAAGGAGCGAGGAGATCACACTGAGGGGAAAAAATCACACACACCATTAGATTCGCCACTGTTCTGAGAATCCAGGTTCTAGCTTTCAAAGTTCTAATTAGAAGCATATCAAATAGAGTAGCCAATCACTTTATTTTAGTCAATTTTACTTTCGATATTTCTAGGGAAGTTGTGGGGATTGATAGTTTCTGAGAGACTATGATTCATTCCTCACTTCTGAGGTAGGATCGAGAGTCTTTCAAATAGATTAGATCAGTTATTTCATTGTTTAGAATAGATTTACAACTGCACAGGCAAGTAGCTATACTCGGTTGCTTTGTTTGTTTTAAATTCGTCAATAGATTAATTGTCAATTTCTAGATATATTAAAATAGCTTCTCCTTCAATTTCATTCATATAAATTCATCAGAAAAATACAAAAATAGAGAATTCATATATGCTATAGATACACTTTACATAGTTAATTTCACTTTGTTGCATTTGGATTTACGTTGTTGCTTTTGTATGACAATCACAGGACCTAGAGAGCCCAGAGAATACGTATTTGAGCCAATCGTGCCCCAACCTGATCTCGTCACAGCAATAACTGACATAGATCAGAATCTTAGGATCCAAGTCTTCCAAACAACATAAAATTTACAACAGATCAGCCTCCAGTTAAGCGGGTTAAACATAGAAGACGACAAAGTGCACACGTTTTGGTCAAATCAACCAAACTACAGATTACCCTAGATATATATCCGCATGACTGTGGAAGGGTTTGAAAGAGAGAAAACATTCAGTTGTGATCCTTTGGTCCCACAGCCAGACGCAGGAGACACTCTCACAGATATAGATACCAGCTTAAGAATTCAGGTTGCATGAACGCCTGTGAGATACTCTGAAAAGATCACACAACTGTTAATTCTAAATATAGAGGCTAAGAAAGCATATGACTATTGGATACTAGGGATTAGGGACTGAGTCCACACATGACCATAGCAAAACCACAACAAACACGAATCTATGGTTGTGACCCACAAATCCCACAGCCCAACGAATCTATAGGTGAATCAGACATATATGCTGGCCTACGTACATTAGTATTCAGATCTACTCCACTTCCACCTATCATCATCGAACAGTTATCCTTGTTAGACATAGCAGCTAACGAAGCTAAGGAGTTCTGGACTAGGCCAGAGAATCACCCATAGAGTCAATTATATTTACCATCCACCCTATGACCTTATCTGGAGACATACACGAAACTATCCCAGGTCATTTTCCACGTATTCCACAACCCATAGACCGAATCATGCTAGAGCTCGATATTGATTGGAGCCTTCGAGCAGTCATCCTTGCTGATCGATCTATCACACCAGTTTAGGTTAGGAGGGCCTTCTTTGCCTTAGATTCGCAATCTCCACTAGTGCGCGTCGGAAGACATTAGATTGCCTAACTAGTTTGTCTGCATCCCACGCATATTCGATCCACACTGGCTATCTCGACACTACCTCGGGAGGTCAGGTGTGAGGAAAAGTTACTTGTAGATTCCCATTTTTCCATCATACAAAATTGGTGAACCCAATGTGAACTTCCTAATTTCTGGTTCACTCATATTTCTACTTGCTCTTTCACTTTATCATCTTATCTACCTCATCAAAATTTCACCAAAAAATTGGTGAACCCAACGTGAACTTCCTACTTTCTGGTTCAGAGTCATATTTCTACTTGCTCTTTCAAATAACGTTTATTTCATCTTATCTACCTCATCAGCTTTCACCATCAGCTTCACCAACAAAATTGGTGAACTTGACGTGAAACAAAACAGTTCTTTATTTTCACTTCTTCCTTCCACCTATTCATTACCCCCCGAATATGTCCATATTTCCCTTGAAGCATTATTGAATAGACAGTGCTCTCCGGGTATTCATATACCCCCCGCCAAGGGTCAATATGTCAGGATTCAGCTCGCTCATGCATATGGTAGACCTCTCCTAGGTCTTAAAGCATACTACTACGCTCAACTGAATAGACAGTCATCGACCCTCGCTCTCGGTATGGGGTGACAACTATTCAGATAACCAATTATCAACAAAAACTCCATCACCAAGGGTCAGATATAACTCATCTTTCCAAACAGAAGAGTTGGATCAGCTCGCTCAAACACAACAAACAGAGCCTTCAGGCTCGAACAATATGACGCTCATAGGAGAATCTAGTTCGTCTCCTCAGGTACTACTTAGACCACAAATTAGTAGACAAGCTGACCCATACCTGGTTTTAGATGATGAACATTCGATACGTTATGCCAGGAATGAACAACGTTCTCAAAGTATGTACCCACCTATAGGAGGTTTACAAACACAACCCGAAGTCTCTTTTCAAGAAAATACCTCCATGCCACGTCGTATAGGAAATGCCCTCGGGGAAACTTGGTAGGGAAATGATCAGTTCATAGCAGGATATCACATGCCTATACAACACCAAGATATACAACAAACGCCACTAAGGAAAAATACCGTGACTTCACCAAATGAAGTCATTTCAACGTTAGTAGAAAAAGTGAGGGGGTTAGAATTTGCTCAGGAAAATCACCATTCTCAATTCATGTAGGAAGGAAATTCTAAACCTCCACACCATCCTAGCCAGGTAGACCTCCTCACAGGAATAGGCATGTTAGGCATGACCCCTCAGTATTCACAACAAACCCCAACAAGAACCGCCATTTCTAACACCATTCTGACACCTCCCGGTCTAGCACAAAATAATCCATTCTTGGACAATACCCCTTCATACTTAAACATGTAATCCAAATCACCATAAGGGGATATCTTCTCCTCTCCCGACATGGTTCCTCAAACACAGGGGTTTCCTTATGCCCCCGCCAACGCGTACGCTATGCCGTATCAACAATCCATTCCACCTCCACTCCCTCAACAGGCACCATCAATGGTCGAAACCTATGCGATAGGGACATATTCAGAATACTTGAAAGAGCCCTTAGATTTCACCATACGAAGCATCATGCTTCCAAGACCTCTTCCCGATTTACCCAAATACAAAGGTGAGGGAGATCTGAATGCACATATCAAGGCTTACGCCACAGCCATCCGAGAACTACTCCCTTGGGATGGGGTTGTTGCTAAAATATTTCCCAAAACCTTGGAAGGTATCGCTCTCGATTGGTATTATAGAATACCTGAGGCTTCCATCCATTCATTCAAACAACTCGTTTCAGAGTTCATCAAGGCATTTGACATGAACAAACTATTAAGAACAGGAATCAGGGAATTCTTGCACATTAAGCAGGAACACAATGAATCCGTTGCTCATTTCATCCAAAGGTGGCGTACAGTTCTTTATTCTTCAGCCAGTGCTCCAAATATGGACCAAATGGAACTATGTGATTTATTCCTTCATTCTCTCAGTAGAGAAGTGAAGGAAGAAGTCTAGAAGTTCCCACTAAGGACTTATGATGAAGTACTTGAGAGCGCTCTCCGAATAGATCAAGCGGCAATAGATAGTGGTCGTAAGACGTATGGAACAAATGGGAGGTTAATCACCACCAGCCAGAATACTACGTCTTATTCTACTACCACAAGCATCAATCAAGGACCTAAAATCCTTAATAGAAATCACGGAGTGACAACAGATGGGGTAACTGATCAGGCCAAAAGGGTAAATGTTGTGAATACTCCACCGCTAATAAACAACCAACGAGACAACAATTTTACCCCAACAGTCAATACAGTGGATTTTAATCATCCACAACAACAACAACAATGGCGAAACCCTACATAGGGTCCAAGCCAAAACTCAACTGGATATCAAAACCAAAGCCAAAACCAAAAACAACAAATGCAAAACTTTAATCCTAATAGGCAACGGTTTGATCAGAGTTTTAGGCCACAATATACACCAAGTCAACAAACTAGGAATTACAATCCTAACTCGTATTGTGGTTTTCACAAAATCTGAGGCCATGACACTAGAACTTGCCGTGACTACAATAAATTCATGCAACGTTTTCCAGAGGAACAAAAACAAATTTTTATAGATATGTTCTTGGCAGATCCTACGTCACCAGCACCAAATACTTTTACAGGGGCAGTTTCCCCTCAAAATGCACCCCTCAAGATCTTCAATGATCCACTCCCAAATCACAACGACAACAAGTTAAAATTAAATGGGACAAACAAGGGTGTAATAACAGGAAACCACGATCATGAAGCCTCGACTTCATTAAATCCATTAGTTGTGCCATAGTTAGGAAGTCAACCGCGACCCAAGATATTCGGTTTAGTGGAGTTAGACGCCGAACTACCCATGGAAGCTGTAACAAGGACACGAGAATATTCCTCTCAGCCAAATCCAAGTTACCTACCAGAGACAGATAACATCCAACAAATGTTAGTAAAACCCGTAGGTACCTACGATTTAATTAGTGATCTAACAAAAACCTTCTCGCACATTTCTTTTTTGGACTTACTAAAGAATTCTCCTACCCACAGGGCTGCTCTTTTAGAGGCATTAGGTTTAGGCCATCTAATTAACATCACTCCACCTCCCGAAACATAGGTAAACCATATAGACTTTGATATCCACCCTCCGGGGCAGCCGGATAGGGACACCGAATTCATATTCGAAATAAACAAAATGCCAACAGATGCTGAGATTACACGCCGAGGTGATCCAGCCTTACATTTGCAAGTATGGGTTTATAACAATTATGTAAAACGAGCGATGGTTGACGATGGGGCAGCAGTTAACGTAGTCCCCTTCTCTTTCCTCCAAAAGCTAGGGTATGGAGAAACGAATTGTTCCACGACGCGAAATACACTAAGAGGCTATGATAGCCTTAAAGCCACCTCAATTGGAACTATAATACTACCGGTCACCTTAGGGCCCAAAACAATCCTGACTGAGTTTTATATTATAGATCGGGAAACTAACTATAATATGATCCTCAGCCGACCATGGATACACCGTATGAAGGCTATCCCTTCTACGTTATTTCAAGAAGTAAGATTCTTGCATTTAGGAAAGGTGTTCATAGCCAAAGGTGATCCAAAACCATTTGATATACACCTGGCTGACCTAAAGAAAAGACCAGGCATGCACTCGGAGTTTGAACTCCCAACAAACCAACTTAATAAACCTACCGGCCCGAAACCGGAAGAAAATTTGGTACCTACGACAGATCTTGAAACTATGAGCCTAGCCAAGACAATCCCAGCCCTCAAAGATGAGGCTAAGATTGTAGAAACAGTATCATTAGGAACTACTGCAAAAATTGTTGAATTGCTAGAACATGATCTACCAATGTTCCTACCATTTGATTCTGTAGGCATGGGATACACCCTAGGTGTCGGTTCTCTCCCAGTAGTAGATCTCTGCATGGTAGAGGTAGAAGATGTTAACACAACAAATATCCCAGTGCCCATATTCCCAGCTAAGTATTGGACTCTCCATTTCGATGGAGCTAAATGTCGTTACGGAGTTGGGGTAGGTGTAATTGTTACTTCTCCTGAGGGAAGAATCCTACCATTTTCCTTTAAACTAAACTTCGAATGTACAAACAATGGCGCTGAGTATGAAGCCCTCCTCCTTGGCCTCATCTTAGCTAAAAGGATCGGTGTTAATAATATCAGGGTGTTGGGAGACTCACAATTGGTAACAAACCAAGTTTCTGAGGTGTATGAAACCAGAGCCGAGCACTTACAACTCTACAAAATAGTTGTACTGAATTTAAGCAAGGAGTTTGACTTCATATCAATTGAAGCAATCCCGCGAGAACAAAATCTTCTCGCCGATTCAATAGCAACCTCAGCATCGTGCTTTACTCTAAACAATAAGTTAGAGGATACCCATTTCATGGTATCCCTTCGTACTAAACCACTGATAAAAACAATTTCAAATCCTCTTTTAAATGGAAATGAAAACAAATCTACTATCCTAGACCACATCGATAGTGATACAACCACTCTTGATTTCTTAAACGCCTATGCGGCATTACATCTCACCCATCACGTGGTAGATTTATCCTTAATCCCGCATTCATCCTCCTACTTCGGAAATCCCATGACAGAGCTTCCCCCACAAAAGGAACTTAGCATATACACAGTCAAAAATAGAGACGACCTGGAATTACCTCCAGCCCCGTCTGAGTTTGAAGAAGGTAACGCTTCTCTAATCGAAGAAACAATCGATATTAATATCGGAATGGAAGATGAACCAAGGATATTGAAGTTAGGATCCTCGTTAACTCCATCGAAAGTAGAAATACACACTCAAATCCTCAAGGAACATCGGAAGGCTTTTGCATTTAATTATAAGGAAATGACAGGGGTTGCACCACACATTGTGGTACATAACCTCGTCACTAAATCAGATGCAAAGCCGATTAAACAAAAATTGAGACCAATGAAACCTAAGGTAGCTCTCATGGTAAAAGATGAGGTAACAAAACTCCTCGAAGTAGGATTCATCAAGCCAGTCGATTACTCTCAGTGGATATCTAATATCATTCCCGTTCTAAAAAAGAATGGGAAGATACGCATCTACATAGACTTCCAAGACATTAACAAGGCGTGCCCTAAAGATGACTTCCCATTACCATCCATAGATGTCATTGTTGATGCAACAGCTGGATTTGAGCTGTTGTCTCTCATGGATGGATTCTCATGATACAATCAAATCAGAATATCCGAACAAGATCAAGCTAAAACCACGTTTATAACTCCTTGGGGAACCTATTGCTATGTTGTTATGCCATTCGGACTCAAGAACGCTGGCGCTACATACCAGCGGGCTATGACGTATATATTTCATGATCTTATTCATAAAATTGTGGAATCCTACGTAGATGACTTGTTGGCCAAGGCCAAGAAGCGTTGTGACCATCCGGAAGTGCTTCGCGTCATTCTTTCACGTCTGATAGAATACGGAGTCACGCTAAATCCAGAAAAATGCGTCTTTGGTGTAACAGGAGGGAAGCTCCTAGGTTACATTATATCATCACGCGGGATCGATGTTGACCCAACCAAAATTAAGGCTGTTCTCGAAATGGTCCCACCTTCGGATGAATCTGGAATCAGATCATTTCTCGGAAAGCTTGGTGCAATCCGGAGATTCATCCCGGACTTAAGTTTCACCATTCATCCAATCAACAATCTACTCAAGAAAGATTATAGTATTAATTGGACCAAAGATTGCAATGAAGCTTTTGACGCAGTCAAGCGTTTCTTGTTATCACCACCTACGTTAATGCCACCTAAGCCAGATCACCCGTTAATTTTGTATTCGCGAGCTACCAATGTCTCGCTAGCCTATATGCTGGCTCAAGAAGATGATGACATGAGAGAACGTGTGATCTATTTCATTAGCCGAACGTTGCTCGACTATGAAACATGTTATACACAGGAAGAATGAGAATTCCTTTCCATAGTCTTTGCAACCAAACGCTTAAGACATTACATGCTAAATCAAGAAACAAAGGTCATTGTAAAGACAGAGCATTTACAAACTTTCCTCACGCAAGGGTCCTTGTCTAAAAAGGCTGGACGCTTTATAACCTTAATGGGGGAGTTCGAACTAACGTTTGTAAATCAAAAGTCCGTTAAAGGACAAATCATCGTGGATTGGTTAGCTGATAACCCACTAGACGGAGGCAATCTAGTAGACCTGGACTTTCTGGATGAATGCGTATACTACATCGAAAACAGACCTCCCATCTCTGAGTGTCCTTGGTATACTGATATTATTAATTACATCATGGATCATACATATCCGGAAGGCGTTACATCACAACAAAGAAGGTGGTTACGCATTATTGTAGCCAAATACGTCGTTATAGAGCAAGTGCTCTATCGAAAAGCGTTCGATGGAATGCTTCTAAGATGTGTCGACACAGAAGAATCCAAGAAGATTCTCCACGAATCTCACAGTGGAATGTGTGGAGGCCACTTTGGTGGCCATGCCACCGCTCGTAAAATACATCGAATGGGCTACTTCTGGCCTACTTTAGAACACGACGCAGTAGAGTTTGTACGAAGGTGTCATAAGTGCCAAGAATTCTCCCATGAGATCCACATGCCAGCACAAGCTCTACAACCAATCGCTACTCCATGGCCCTTTTCTACGTGGGGCCTCGATTTGATAGGGAAGTTCTCTCCCTCGTCTACAGATGGCCATAATTTCATAATCACGGCCACCGAATATTTTACCAAGTGGGTAGAGGCCATGCCTCTTACTACTGTACCAGGTTCTGTAATCGCCAAGTTCATTTTGAACCAAATCATTTGTAGGTACGGTGTCCCGTAAATCATTATCTCAGATAATGGGACTCCTTTTAAGAATGATGAAGTTCACGAATTGTGCAATAAATTCAAAATAAGCCATCATACGGCTTCCTTGTATTACCCCCAAGCCAATGGACAAGCTGAAGTAAAAAATAAAACGTTAAAAGCCATTCTCCTTAAAACGGTGAAAGAAAACAAACAAGATTGGCATTTGAAGTTATATCCGGCCTTATGGGCCCACCGAACCTCAATAAGAACACCAACAGGGGCAACTCCTTTCTCACTAGTATTCGGGGTAGAAGCAGTTCTCCCACTTGAGGTTGAAATACCCAGTCTCCATATCTCATTACAAGGGATCCTGGATGAAGATGCTTACAGAGAAGCACGTCTTTCCCAACTAGAAATCCTAGATGAAGCTAGGTTAGATGCTGAACAGCGGCACAGAGTCTATGCTGACCGGATGTGCCAGCAGTATAACAAGAAGGTCTATGAACGTGACATATATGAAGGTGATCTAGTTCTAAGGCTAGACAGCCAGATCGACAAAAAGACCGGTGAAGGAAGGAAGTTCCGGCCCAAATGGTTGGGCCCATACCGAGTCATGAAGGACTATGGAAATGGTGCATATCTCTTATGCACACTGGAAGGTGAGGAATTTGGTGAAACGGTCAATTCCCTACACCTTAAACGATTCTATGCATAAGCAACCAGCACTACTTGTATAATTATAGCTACATTGCATCTTCATATAGTTAGGATCATTTTGTCCACTTGTTTTGTACAACTTTGTGATCGAGGAATTTATTCTTAAAAGCAATTCATTACAAACTTCTGATGGTATTGGCATAAACGCTCTAATCATACTTCTCCATTTTCATGATATCATCAACTATTTCAGAATCATTTCATCAAACAAAGTTAGATATGACAAAGTCTTAACGGTAACCATACCAAGATCTGCATGCTTGTTCTCACTTTTGGTTTCTTCTTAGGATAGGTGTCTTGCCTATGGTCTGTTCTAGAAGCTTCATCGTGTCACATCTATCCCGTATGAATATCTCTTTGGAAGTAAGAGCATGCTGACATTTTACTCAAACAAACAAGTCAAGTATAAATCAAACAGAAAATTTTAAATTTACACATTTCCTTGCCCCACCAATCTTTAGTGATGAGCTTGCGTCTCTTACTAGTGACGTAGGGTTGGGAAAGGATGGAAATGCCCTTACTCGCCTATGCCTTGCCTATGGTAATAAACCCACGCTTCTTACTAGTAGCATGGGGCAAGGTGTGGGGGCTCCTCTTGACAAACAAACGTGAAAGGTCATAAAATCTTGAATTCTTGAGTCAAAAACAAATGAATCGGATGTCCGAAATTCCAAGAGAATTAAAAATCCTAAAAACCCAGATTTTGTCTACCATGTGGCCATCTACGGATCTAAGTCTAGATAAACCGCAAAGCAAGTTGCATCCCAAACTATGGAGTCACTCAAGTAGAGTAGGCTTGTAGCATCCTAATTTGGTTCCACCAAAGCTTTGTCTATCTTTCATCACTATCATTTCAACACATTTCATAACTTGTGCCCTTTCCAGCTCTCGGTGATGAGCCCTCGCATCTTATTAGTTGCGTGGAGTTAGGAGTAGGGGCAGGTTTATCTGCTCATCATACCGGCTTATCTTCACCACTTTTCCAAAACAGATATGAGGTATCAAAATTGCTTAAAGAAGCTAAAAATTCAAAATCACATTATATCTACATTATCATATATCAGCATCATGAAATACAAAAAGAAGGTAGACACTTGTATCATTTGTTCTCCATTGCATACATTCTAAAAAGCATATAAGCATAACATCATAGTTCACATGAGGAAACGGAAATGGAAGCAAAGCCATAAATACCAAGAGTCTGATCCAAAAAGAATATATATATGTAAATGGTCAAAATTCCTGTACAATGCCATCATGTGCTAAGCATGGTCAAAATGCTCAAAGAGCCCAGGAAGTACACAAATATCACATAAAAATCTAAGAGAGCCAAGTGGCTTCTCAACCCCTATGAGATCCCTCTGAAGGTGCACGCCCACGCCTAGGACTCTGGCTACGCTGGTGCTCTGAATGCACGGAGGGCTCACGATCCCGAGGGGTAGTTGCGGTCTCACCATGAGAATGACTCCTCATCAGGTGCTCTGTTGTCCTATACCCTGCCAGCTCAGTACAGAGGGTAGATACCATCCTAGCCACATGCCAAATAGGGGAAAAGACATCAGTATGTCTGCCAGTTGCTGAGGGCTCCCCTGCATCCACAGACAGCTCTGCACGGGTCCTCTCCATGGGGATCATCAGGGTATCAGTGCATACCCTACGAATCAAGTTTCGTCACTCATCGGCGGTCTCTGCAAACAAAGGAGAAAATGAATTAGAAATAAAACAAGAGATAAAACACAAGTGTAAACAAAAGGAGAGGCAACTAAGGCAATCCTAATTAAAAACAAACATTAAAAGGAAGGATGGTAACTTACTCGGATCACCAGGCCTCCAGGATGGATCTCTAGGGTCAGCACCTGCCACAGATGTCGCCGCTGACTGAGGTGCTCCCCTCGTGGTTGGAGTGACGTAGCATCCCACAACGGACTCATCCTCCCCACCATGGCCCTGGGAGAGTGGCTCCTCTGAAACCAGAGTCACCCTCTCTGCACTCTGCTCTGCCCTCTCTACCTGCATAATATCCTGAGTGTCATGCCACTCAGGATCACTGTCCTCCTCAGTCTCCTCCTCTGTCTCTCCCCCTGTGAACTCCTCGGACTCAAAGTCTATGTCGATGGGGTCATCGCTGCTATGGGCAGGACCCGTGGCAATCTGAAGTAAGGGTGCCTGAGGAGCACCGGCTCTCCCTCGGGCACGTACTACCCTCCTAGCCACAATAGGAACGCCAGGGGTAACAACTGTCCAACCCCGGCCCCTAGGACCCCCTCTGGCCTCTCGAACTGACCTGTATACTGGCACTACCGGGGGAAGCATGCCCATGTAAGGTAGGCCAAACTACTGAGGAACTCGGCCAAAGGGGTATATCTCCACTTGCCCTACTCTGTCAATGAGCTGCCTTGTGGTGGAGCAGGAGATCAAAGTAAGAGCCTCCTCACCCCATAAACCTGCCATGGCCTGATATAGTGTGGCCTCCATGTCATCAGTGGTCAGAGAAGCAACTGGCTGATGAGGTGCTCTGAGCACCGACATGTCTGTCCATCTGGCTGCCCTCACAGCTCCGGGATCTGTCACCTCTACACCTCTGCCATAAGGGATGAAGCACTCATAAACCCAACTCATAACTAGGGTCGGGTGGCTCAAAGACTGCCCCTGTAAGCGGACTACCCTGTATAAGTCGTGGTAGGTAGTCCCAAGTATATCTGCTCCCCAGGCATAAATCCAGCCATGTCCCTCGATCTGTGCAATGATGGGGGACCAGTAGTATAGTAGTGTGTCTCCTCCCTTGTCCCCGATCAATCTCGAGGCAAGGATCCCCATAATGGCCTGGCGAATCAAGGGGATAGGCAGGCTAGGAATAGATCGGACCCTCACCCCCTTCTTTGATCCAGTGGAGATAACTGCATCTCCCATATAAGAAGCCCACTGTGCTATCTGGGCCCGTGAACCTGCTGTCTCAAGGGTGAGTTGTCTCCCGATGATCGGGACCCCCAAGATACGGTAAACATCCTCCAAAGTGATGGTCCACTCACCTCGGACCCCTGGCAATCGGAAGGTGTTCCGATCAGCATCCCAATAGGAAAATAAGTCACAGAGTATGTGACTGGATGGTGCAACATGTGGAACCCGTGATATACGTAGTATACCGGCCCTCTGTAGAGTGTCCTGCTCGTCCTGTGAAAGGGCATCTAATACTGTCGGGAGCCAGTCACACTCTCTCTCTAGGCTCCACCGAATGTACTCCTCCCTCGCCTACATACACCCAAAAACACACAAAACAGAGCAAGTTAGCATCCAAATGACATTAGAAAAATCACGAAAACACATAAAGATGCTAAAAATGCAAAAACAATTTCAAACAAGTGTTCTTTTGGCATTCTGTGAAGAACCGCCGCCCTGAGCAGGGCGGCGGTTTCGCAACCGCCTTAAAGGTGGCGGTCTTGCCACCGCCCTAAAGGCGGGTCACGGTCGTTCAGGGCGGCCCCCGAAAACCCACGCGGGTTTTATAACTTTAAAAAGCCAAAAAACATGAAAAAGGACCATTTTAACTAAAAAAAAGCCTACCCAGTAGGCTACCCCCCTAGATGGACCTTTTGAACCTAACATTTTCAAAAATAACCCCCCCACGACAAAGATTTTAGCATTTTAAAAGTTTGGAGGTAAAAATGATAAATTGAGGAAAACTAACCTGTGATCTCGCGGGTCGATGATCTACTCACGGAGGCATGATCGCTATCTCGTCACGAACATTTTGACTCTACTCTCGTAAGAAACCGTCACCGTGGGTCCCAGAGCTCAAAACCAACCAAATCAACACTGCGCAAATGAATAGGAAAATGGGCCCACTTTCATATATATAGCAACCTGACTCAGTTTTTTTGAATCCCTTTTTCACAGGTTTGGAGCGCCAACGGAGGTAAGTTCTTACCCCCGCACAAATGGTACGTCCTCATTTCACGTTATTTTAGCATTTATTTTCCGATCTATTTTGTCTATCTGCACTTGATTCCTCTTTTCATTTTGCAGGTGGCGGGAATTTTGGATGGCGTCATTGCGACACACGGATGTATCAGGTATAACTTCCAACTTCCCATTTCGGGACCGCCATACTCGGACCCACCATTTTACGCCTCTTCATGGCTAAAACGCTTCTCCGAGGGGGCAATATGTACGTACCTGAAATTATAGGGTACTGCACCACCGGAACAACGTAACACGTGCCCCAATGATGATACAGGTCTCCTCGCAAGGTGTTCGGGATCCAGAAAAGCTCCCCAAGTGTGCGTTAACATCCCGCATGCCCCGCTTAGCCCCTGTGTGCCTTGTTTTTCTCTTTTCCCCTCTCTTCCTTTGCATTTTGAGCTTCAGTTACGAAACCGCCGCCCTGGCAGCGTGGCGACGGTCTTGTGACCGCTGCCCAGTCAGGGCGGTGGTCCTGTAACCGCCGCCCTGCTCAGGGCAGCGGTCCTTCACGTGCATTTTCCAGAATGCTCTTTTAACATGACTCACGTAAATTTCAACGTTTACCAGCTTTTTTTCACCGCCTTGGGCTTGCATTAATGATTCTGGTTCCCTAGAATAGTGTTTTGCCATTGTTTATAGTTTAAGAGATCAATTTGGTTTTTACCTTGGGTAAATGCAAATGCTATAAATAGTTGGCTTGTGCTCAAGCAAATGGCCCCTCAAATTTACCTCTGAATTTCTCATTGCAATAGATTAGTCTTTCATTTTTCTTAGAATTCTTAGCTTCATTCATTGCATGCTTAGTTAGTGTTGTTTTTTTGTTAGGAAGCCACATATCCATCTTGTGCAAAGTGCTGTTATCACTTCATCCAAATCAATTGGAATAGGATAGTTTTATTTCAATAGGAAGCCATTAAAGTTGTAGGTTTTGTTCTTCAAACACGATAGTTTCAGGTTCTGGATGTTTTATGTTGCATGACTCGCAATAAATCCCACTAGGAATTGCATAAGCCAAGCTCTGTACTCTTGCGCTATCTCTCTCCTACTCGCATTGTATTCAGTCTGTATCCTAAGCTGCCTTTGTCCCAATATCTACTTCTGTTGATGCTAGCATTACACGCTTTTCTGGATCCACATGAACATGAAGGAGCGAGGAGATCACACTGAGGGGACAAGATCACACACACCATTGGATTCGTCACTGTTCTGAAGAATCCATGTTCTAGCTTTCAAAGTTCTAATTAGAAGCATATCAAATAGAGTAGCCAATCACTTTATTTCAGTCAATTTTACTTTCGATATTGCCAGGGAAGCTGTGGGGATTGATAGTTTCTGAGAGACTATGATTCATTCCTCACTTCTGAGGTAGGATTGAGAGTCTTTCAAATAGATTAGATCAGTTATTTCATTGTTTAAACTAGATTTACAATTGCACAGGAAAGTAGCTATACTAGGTTGCTTTGTTTGTTTTAAATTCATCAATAGATTAATTGTTAATTTCTAGATATATTAAAATAGCTGCTCCTTAAATTTCATTCATATAAATTTGTCGGAAAAATACAAAAATAGAGAAGTCATATATGCTATAGATACACTTTACATAGTTAATTTCACTTTGCTGCATTTGGATTTACGTTGTTGCTTTTGTATGACAATCACGGGACCTAGAGAGCCCAGAGAATACGTATTCGAGCCAATCATGCCCCAACCCAATCTCTTCACAGCAATAACTGATATAGATCAGAATCTTAGGATCCAAGTCTTCCAAACAATGACAAATCTACAACAGATCAGCCTCCAGTTAAGCGGGTTAAACATAGAAGACGACAAAGCGCACATGTTTTGGTCAAATCAACCAAACTACAGATTACCCTAGATATATATCCGCATGACTGTGGAAGGGTTTGAAAGAGAGCAAACATTTGGTTGTGATCCTTTGGTCCCACAGCCAGATGCAGGAGACACTCTCACAGATATAGATACCAGCTTAAGAATTCAGGTTGCACGAATTCCTGTGAGATACTCTGAAAAGATCACACAACTGCTAATTCTAAATATAGAGGCTGAGAAAGCATATGACTATTGGATACTAGGGATTAGGGACTGAGTCCACACATGACCATAGCAGGACCACAATAAACATGAATCTATGGTTGTGACCCACAAATCCCACAGCCCAATGAATCTATAGGTGAATCAGACATAGATGTTGGCCTACGTACATTAGTATTCAGATCTACTCCACTTCCACCTATCATCATCGAACAATTATCCTTGTTAGACATAGTAGCTAACGAAGCTAAGGAATTCTGGACTAGGCCAGAGAATCACCCATAGAGTCAATTATATTTACCATCCACCCTATGACCTTATCTGGAGACATACACGAAACTATCCCAGGTCATTTTCCACGTATTCCACAACCCATAGACTGAATCATTCCAGAGCTCGATATTGATTGGAGCCTTCAAGCAGTCATCCTTGCTGATCGATCTATCACACCAGTTTAGGTTAGGAGGGCCTTCTTTGCCTTAGATTCACAGATTCCACTAGTGCGTGTCGAAGATATAAGATTTCCTAACTAGTTTGTCCACATCCCACGCATATTCCATCCCCACCGGCTGTCTCGGCATGACCTCAGGAGGTCAGGTGCGAGGAAGAGTTGCTTGTAGATTCCCATGCTCGCTTGTCACTTTTCCATCGTACAGTGACATATGTCAAAATCAGAGGCACTGAGTAATTGGGAAAGGGTTCAAAAAGTGTCAATGAATCCATTGATTAATTAGAAGAATTCATCATGCTCATCACTTGGTATCATATCCATCATTTTCTCGTCAAGATGAGTTAGTTGAAGTGAGCTAGGTGAGCTCAGTGAGTTGGTTGAGATGAGCTGAGTAAGCTCGGTGAGTTGAGTGAGTCAGGTAAGGTAGTCCATAGATCATCCTTTCCTATAAGAGACATAAAAATATTGAAGAATGGAAACATCAAAGATTCCCTTAAGCTAAGAATGCTAGATAAGTAATCTTCACTTAAAGCTCAATTTAAATCCAATATCATCAGGGAAAATCATCATCATATTTCTAGGCGAACTAGTTGGGTGGTGAGCTGGTTAATTTGAGCTCGATGAGTTGGTTGAGATGAGCCAAAGAGATCAGTGAGCTGATTGAGCAAGCCAAGCCAAGTAATCTAGGAAAGATCTCATCCTTCCTCTTTTAGGAGCTCACATATTGCAAGTACGTAAAGGAAGAGTTTGCAATGTTTTAGTACAGTGTGTGAGAAAGGAATGAAAACATCAAGGGGTTTTAGCATTGTGAATGAAAAATTTGAAATCTTACAAAGAAAAATATCACTCTCATTATGAGATCAAGAATGCATCAGAATGAGTAATGACCATGTTCATCTCAAAAGGCCTTGCAACAGTGTTTCTAAACACTCATTCGGTGGTCTGAAGTGTTTGTGCATCTGGTAGAAGGAGGATATTGTGACCATCATGTCTCAGATTAGAAAGTTGTACATAGGAAGGATCTTCTTCAACAAATAAGTGAATGCCCTTCTCTTATTCTCTTCTCCCCCTTTCTTATAATTCTTCATTGTACACAATCATGGTTTTTGCTCCTATTTTCTTAAGTGAAAATATTTGTAAATTATAAAATTATTCTCTCAAAATTATAAGAGAGCTACTTAATTTGTCTCTTCTAAGGGCATGTAGACACAAAATCATGCACATTGGTACATTTTTAGGTCCTAAGGCATACTAGCATTCACATGATTCCTAAGAAAGAAAACTAGTAATTAATGAATGTCTTTGGCTTTTTTTATTTGTCATTTGTTTTTTATTTGGTATTACACACCCTATAACCTAGTCATAAATTTACTTATTTATCTTTCACGGCATCAGACACTAGCACCCAGCCAAGACAAGAACACCCAGTCACCCTTGTCCCCCCTGGGTGCCCCAACCCTTTTCCACCTTTTTCACTTCTTTTGGGCCTTCTAGTTGTCAATTATGAAATTCAAAAAAGGGAATAATATAAATACATAGTTATGTGTAAAAAAACAAGGACTAAACACTAATCATATAATATTATCACCTAAGATTGCATCCAAAGGCACCTAAAATGCTTCAAACCATCCACCTTGCATCTATTCAAGGGACAAGGGACCACATTTTATGCATACACAACATAGGAACGGGAAGTTCATTCTATTCCATCCACACATTTTACTACATTGCAACATTTAGGTAAAACCCACTATCAAGTACACTTGCACAAGGGTATTTTAGGGCATCATTATCCCACACATTAAAAATAACTACATGGAGTATGAGATGTAGTGCAACTCTCAGTCATAAGTTCACTCTCGGGGTGAATTTTAGGGTCATTCCAACTCCATATTATATATATATATATATATATATATATATATATTGGATTTGATGTGGTTTGTGGGATTTTTGTAGGTGATATCTATTTTTCAAGTTACAAGTACCCTCAATGATCGAATAATGACACACATGCGATCAATAGGGAACAACAACAAACATCTTATGACACTGTAAAAACCAGGTTTTGACTATTTGCACAGTCATTGGTACCCATAAGAGGTCTTCAACACCCAGGTGCCCATGTCCTGATGTGGGTGCCTGTGTCCAACCTTATTCATGCATTCCATAATTTATTTTGAGTAATATTGACACTCTTACTAGTCTGTTCATAACTTTTCCTAGTCCATATCAGCTTCAGATCAAGCATAAATCAGCTACGTCCTATTTCTCTACTTCTTTCTTAGGGTTTCAAATATTAAATCTTAGTTGGTTTGTTTCACTTCCTCATTTATGCATTTATACATTACTAGTTCAGTAGTGACTCTGAAATACTTTAATTAATTCATAATTAATTAAATCATTTGGTGAACCCTACTCGTGATCATACACTTGGATCCTTCTTGTTCTTCTTTTATGGCTCCTAAAATTCCTCAATTTTCCTTGCATCTATTTATTCAAATACAACCATCTTGCAAATATGTTCTCCAAAAAACCATAGACACTATGTATCTCCCTCATAGTACACCACATGCTCAAGTAAGTGCTATTTCCGATCGTCTATCTAATGAATCTACCGCTCTTAATCCTTCATCCAATTAACCCATCTTAGAGTCAATTGAAGATTTACATTATTTATTTTAAGACAAAATTCAAGCTATGGAGACAATGATTACATATCTTAAATTTTAAATTCAACATCTCAAGGATGCTTCACAAGCCCATGCTAGTTATCTTTCTACATTTTATTCTACTTCTATGGCTTCCACACGTGCTCATGTCAATGAACCTAAAGTCATACCACTACCTGCACCTCTCAATTTTGATCTCAGTACTAAGTAACATGATATTCTCCCTTATCTTCTCACTCACCAAATGATCAACTTGCCATATACTCATTGCTATCCTCCTTACCGACTTGTAAAATATAAAGGTCTCCCATTTTGTAATTATAAAAAAATCAATGGACATAATGAAAATGATTTCTATGCCTTACAATGATGAATTAAGTACCTTGAGCATCAAGGTTTTATTTCATTTTCTTCAAAACATCCTACTACATCTCTAATTTCTAAGCCCCATTGGGCTCCTAAATTTGGTCCTTCCATGTCTAATGAGAATCATTCCATCCTTTATAATATTCCTTATTCGATCAATCAAGCGCCACCTATCCAACCTAGTGTCATACCATATTAAAACCTGTCTACCCCATTATCTCCTCCTACAAAGTCATCTACAATGTTACAATTTTAACTAAGCAACCTACTCTAAAAATCAGCATATCCCCTCCTCCTACCAAGTCTTCTACAATGTTATTAATCCTAAATAAGCCACCGTCATTGAATATCCCTTAACAACCTCCACTTCAGCATCCAATTCATTTTTTCAAAGAAACTAATCCTTACATTGATGGCCAAGACACATTTCAAGCTCCACCACCATGAAATGGTCCATATTTACATCACACACTTAGGGGACATTATGCTTTCTCCTTCCTGTCAATCTTTATCAATTCTTTCTAGTCTCTACACATACACATCATGCTCCATGCTTTGCATCTAGTATTTCTTACGCACATTGATACATAACTCGTATTGTGACTACCTTATGAAGAAATCTAGTTCTATGGTTCATACTCGATTGCTGAGGGTCTCAATCTGAAATTAAACTCACATCATTCCCTCTTCATACTCTACAGTTCATGATCTATATTTCTAGGACACATTTTAAAACCTTTACCTTATGACACACTCTAGTTCCACAATTCATACTCGACTGATAATAGTAAAAATATGGAATAAATCCCACCATCACTCACTCTTTACGCTCTATTCTTCATGATCTATCTATCTAACACACACTATCAAAAAATTTCCCGATGATGCAATCTTGTTCTATGGTTCATTCTTTATTGTTAAGGGGTATTTTATAAATGAACCTCATCTCATACACATCCATTGGGGGGTACACTACTCCTTTCATACTAACATTCACATTGCATACCATTCTATCCCACTCATACACTGCATATTGCATATCTTGGTCGCACTTAATCTTACTTACTTACACTTACATGCTGCACTTTTCTTACTATGCTAGTCATATATTTATTATGTCAATATATTTTCTATATATACATGCATGTTCACTTGGTATTTTGGAGTGAATGTATATTTCTTACAAATCCTCAGACAATGCATAATGCTTGGCACTATACCTCTTACCAGCACAAATTCGGCTCCTGAGGGCATCTACCTTTACTACTTTCACACATCAAGGGCGTTATTGTTTCATTATTTACGAATACTTTCTAGTGCATCATTTACATTGATACATACATGCCTTAACATTATTTAATCTTTCTAACATGATAATGGGTGGTTCATGTGCGACATTTTCTTTACAGGACTATATGCCACCATGGTTGTCTATTACATTTTTCTTTCCATTTATTGCTATTGTTTGTTATTATTTATGGGATTTTCCTTATGTCTTTCTTGTTCACTGTTTTATTGATTTTGGCCACTTTGGACATTAATGTCTTGTGACATTGTGAGCAGTGTCCCATGTATGAAACCAAATTTTCACGATATATATTGTATGCACACTTGCTTTTTACATTATTTTTCTATGACATGTTTTCTCCTTTTTCTACAAAAACATGCATCTAGCCACTTTTTTTTACACGTGACTTGGTTTCTACCATGCACATCCCCTCCCCCTATAGGGATAAAGTTTAGGTCAAAACCATGTTCTCTTTTATGCCGCATTCTCCTACCAACGTTGTATGCACCCAAAACATGGGGGTTATACATTGGGTCAAAAAATCACCCCATACAAAAAATCAGAGCTACAATGCAACACAATACAACAAAAAATTGGTACAAGTTGCCATTACATCACTGATTTAGAATCAGACTTGGGTCAGAATCACAACATAGACACAAGCTCCCAAACTCAGATAGGAGCACCAAGACATTTGTTTCCTCCCCTGAGCGCTAATGTCCTGGGGACACACACATAATAATTTTCTCAGATTAGTACAATTGACATAAGCCTTCAAAGTAGTTTAAAAGTATCAGGCACAATCCTCCAACAAAAAAATACATGCAATCTCCATTTCAATCAGAATAATCAATACATTCGAAAAAAATCAGGGACAGTATGAAAAGAGTAGGAACACACCATATGTAGTGGTGTATATTAGGCATAATCATGGAAGGAAAGTAACACTATACCTCTCTCCACAACACTTTATCTTTAGTGTGAGATATCCCAAAAAACTCACTCTTGGTGTGATATATCCAAAAAATCTTGCTCTACACAACATTTTTAGGACACTTTTTTAACCTTTACACTCTTTTACAACAAGTTCACACTTCTTTTTATACACTTTTACATACTTATGTACATTTTTATCGAATTCATCATATACATAACTTTGACTACATTATTACTCTTATTTTTGTAGGCCAAAACCTACAACCACAAGAAATAACAAAAATAGGTACAATGCAACACATAAAATTCACCCCTAGGGTCATTTTCTCTTCCTAGTTTCCATGCTTTATCTTTACACTCATTCCATGCTTCACTTGTCCATTCGACATGCTTCTCACCACACGCTCTATAGGAACATAAGATACACAACTATTATCTACTTTATGTTATCAATTAATCATTAAAAAACATAAAGTGGGGGAAAATGTAGACACAAAATCATGCACTGGGTATATTTATAGGTCTTAAAGTATACTAGCATTCATATGATTCCTAAGAAATAAAATTAGTAATTGACGACTATCTTTGGCCTCTTTCTTTATATATTATTTTCTATTTGGTCTTATACACCCTACAAAACAGTTAAAATTTATTTATCTTTCATGGTATTAGACACTAGTGCCCAACCAGGACAGGAGCGCCCAGGCACCCCTGTCCACCTTGGATGTGCTCAACCCTTTTCCAGCTTACTTTCTTCTTTTGGGCATATTTTTCACTTATGGTTTGGCATTCCAATATTCAATTATGAAATTCAAACAAGGGAATCATATAAATACATAGTTTTGTGACAAAAATAAAGGACTAAGCACTAAGAGTATATATTATGATCACCTAAGCTTTCATCCAAAGGCACCTAAAGAACTTTAAAGCATCCATGTAGCATCCATTCAACGGAAAATGGACTGAATTTTCTACATGCAAAACATAGGAAGGGGAAGTTCATTATATTATGTCAACACATTTTACTACATTGTTAAATTTACCTACAACCCGCTATCAAGTGCACTTGCACAAGGGAATCCTAGGGCATCATTCTCCCACACACTCATAAGAATTACATGGAGTATGAGATGTAGTGCAACGCTTGGTCATAAGTTCACTCTCGGGGTGACTACTGGGGTCTGTCTGACTCCCCATTATGTATATAATTTTTGGATTTGATGTGGTTTGTGGGATTTTTTCCAGTGATATCTACTTTTTCAGGTTATAGGTACCCTCAGGGATTGAAGAGTGACAAACAAGTGATTAACATGGAATAATAGTGAACTTCTTGCGACACTATAAAAACCAAGTTTTGATTATTTATGCATTCACAGGTTCCCATAAGAGGTATTCAATTCCTAGGCACCCCTTTCCTATCGTGGGCGCATGTGTCCACCCTTATTCCTACATTACATAATATATTTTGAGCAATAACGACACTCTTCGCTGTATTTTCATTACTTTTCCCAATCCATATCAGCTTCAGATCAAACACAAAACATCTAAGTCCTCTTTCTCTACTTCTTACTTAGGGTTTCAAATCTTAAATCTTAGTTGGCTTGTGTCACGTCCTCATTTCTACATTTATACATTATTGGTCTAGTAGTGACTCTAAAATACTTTAATTAATTAAATCAGGTAAAATGAAAGGTCACAAGTAGAATAATTACATGAAGAGTGATGTGGGAGGTAGTTGAAAGGTCAATTCACAATGCTATAAATTGGGATGGCTTCTCCATTCCAAGGGATCCTAGATTTTTAGAATTTCTATTTTGTAGAAATTGTGAATTTTGGTTTGGATTTTTAACTTTGTATCACCAACCTAATGAATAAAAGCTTCATTCTTCCATTTTCTTGCTCATTTTTTCCTCTACTCTCTCTTTTATGCAACTTTGTAAGTATGGTGATCAAGAAAGAACTCGGTGTCCTTGATAGATGAACTTAAAGAACTGTGTGTCTCTAGTTTGTTAGTCTCACTAGATGCTTCATTATTCCTTTCATCTAATTAAATGTTGAACTACTCCAATTTTTGGGTGTGAAATATACAAATTTCCTACTCACAACAATAACCTTCCCTTTCCAAATTTATCCCCTTCACTCCTCATCATCGTAAATTCCTCTCATATAACTCGTACAAGCACTTTTCCATAGGTTTAGTGAATTGTTCTTGTGTTATTCTCGGCCTACAACCCACCCCCACATCATTAATATATGATTAGATTAGTTTACATTCAATAATGGGAGCCTCCCCATACATAGGAAGGAGGGGCGTAACCCTATGAGCGTTGGTAAAAACACCTAATTTTCCATACAACAAATTATTTCACAAATAATTTTTGGTGACTTTGCTGGGGAGAGACATTCCTTTTTGCACCCATAGAGATCTCTAAAAATAAAAATAAAATTAAAAATACCAAAAAAGATACCATTTAAAAATTTAAAATCCTATTTGCAATCCTTTTGAGAAATATGCACTTTTCAAGTTTCCTACCTTCCTAAGCACTTGAGAAATTATGTTAGAAAGAAGGTACACTCAAGCTGACCATGCAGCTGATGTTATTGAATTCACATTCAAGGAATAATGAATATATTCTTTTAGAATTCCCCTCGTATTGATAAGAAGACAAGTTCCTAAAAATCCTCTTGAAAGTGATACTAAATATCTAGTTGTTAAACCACGAGTCCTCATTCCTATTGAAGGAGAAAAAGAATAAGAATTGGTAGCACAAACATTTGTGATATGGGGACAAAATATTAGTCCATTGTATTTGGCTCCACCACTTCATGAAATTCTATAAGGGCCAAGAAAGAAATTTTATGAAATTTTATGGGGATGGAAAACAACATCATGATGATTATATCACAACCTTCATCAAATCCTATGGCATCCTTGGAGTGCAAAATGAAGATGTTGCGGTGCGACTATTTGTGGAATCATTGTAAGATGGCACAGAAGAATGGTTCTACTATTTTACTTCGTGCTCAATTATTGATTAGAATGGTTTAAAAAACAAGTTTGAATAAATATTTAAGACCGCCGAAGATTTCCATGCCCTCCTAGATCAACTTACTTAGATGGAGAAAGGGCCACAAGAGTCCATGAGAAAATTTGTGGTAAAATTTAAAAAGTTAATCAAAAATATTCCTGTTGTTTCTCTTCCTACTTGTGATAGTATGAAGATGTTCTTTGTGAATGTCATTTGCTATGTAGAGTTCACCATGAGATTCAGACCATGCTCAATAAATTTTTGTTGAGGTAGAAGATGACCTCATCTTGTTGGGAAAGAGCAAGAATCCTTTAACGAAGGATAAGCCCCATGGTTCCAATGATGAGGGGGATGATCAACTATTGCTGAGGTTAGTAAATGAATTTATAATCCTACAAAAATAAGTTTCTCAAAAAACATCTTATCCAAGCCAAAACATGAACTAGATTACAGGAGCACCTCAAAGGATTACCTTAGAATCTTCTACAGTCAATGCAATATGCAATATCAATGAAGATGATGAAGAATAAAATATTGAATCAGAAGCTAAAAATAAAGATGAAGAAGAATGTGCTCGGATCAGATTTTGTGAATGCATGATTGATGATGAAGATTCCACAGATAGTTATTCCTATGTGGTCTTCACTTGATCACAACAGGAGAACGAAGGTTCTTCCTCTGCTACCCAAGATAAGAAATTAAATCCAAAAATGACAACTCCATGAAAAAAAATGACAGCTGACACTATGGAATTCTACTTCCATAGTGTCAGCTGAGAAGAAACATGAAAATTCTTCAACCAATAATCCTCCTCCCTCTTCAAGTAAGTCTCTTTCACCTTCCCTTAAAACATCAGTTTTAGTAGTCAAGACTGCCAAAATATCTAATGTTCCTACCACTTCCTTGTCCTTTGATATAATTGACCATTTCAAAAAATCCAAAGTCCATTTTTCTCAGTATGAGTACTTTAGAACTCATCCCAAACAACTTGATAAATTGGTTCAACATATCAAAGGAAGTAGTCCCGTTTCATGTCATAAAGATGCCATCACTAAAGAATCATCACGTACATCTCAATCCACTCCATCTTTTAACTGTCTCACTTCCACACCCTCCACCTCTAGGAAGGTAGAACCTTTCTACATATCCTTGTTGGTCAATGGGTACAAATTGAATAAGTGCATCATTGACTCCAATGCTTCCAATAACGTCATGCCTGTGAAAGTTTCTAAAGCTCTTGACCTCTTTCTTTCTCCTACTTCTAGCATTTTACTCTCCATAGAAATGAAATAAGTTCCCCTTATGGGTCAGATCAAGGATGCAGAGGTAGCGTTAGTGGACTTCCATGACAAGAAAATCACTATGAGAATACTTGTAGCTATAGACACAAAATCACACACTTGGATACATTTCTAGGTCCTAAAAGCATACTTACATTCATATGATTCCTAAGAGAGAAAAATAGTGATTGATAACTAGATTTGGCCTTTTTGCTTTATTTTTTGAATCTTATTTATGGTCTTTTACACCCTACATCCCAGTTGAAACTTTATTGCTTTATCTTTCATGACTTCGGACACCAGTTCCCAACTAGGATGCTAGTGCCCAGGTGCCCTTGTCCCCTCTAAGTGGCCTTGACCTCTTTACACCTTACTCACTCTTTTTGGGATTGTTTTATCTTTTGGGCATCTTATTCTCTTATGGGTTAGCCTTCTATTTGTCAATTATAGAATTCAACCAAGGGAATCTTATAACTACAAAGCTATGTGAGCAAAAATAAGGGACCAAGTTCAAAGAATATATTATCATCATCTAAGGTTGCATCCAAAGGCATATACTTGCATCAAAGGCATCCATCTAGCACTCATACAAGGGACAAGAGACTGCATTTTTTGCATACACTTCATAGGAAGGGAAAGTCCATTTTTCCATGCACACATATATTTACATTGGTACATTTAGCCATCACCTGCTATCAAGTACACTTGCATAAGGGATTCCCAGGACATGATTATATCACAGACTCAAAAGAACTACATGGAGTCTGAGATGTAGTGCAATACGTAGTCATAAGTTCACTCAGTTGGGTGATGACCGAGGTCAGTTTGGATCCCCATATTGCATCTTTTCTTTTTGGGGATTTGATGTAGTCTGAGTATTTTGTAGGTGAACATATTTTTTTAGGTTACAGGAACATTCAATGATCATATAATGAAATACAGGTGACCGATAATGACTATCAGTGATAATATTGTGACACTAGAAAAATTAGTCTCTGACCATTTTTTGCAGTCACAAGTGCTTAGTAGATGAATCTGGTGCCCAGGCACCCCTGACTCAGTCTAGGTGCCCCAATTCAGGATTATCTGACAACTCTAGATTTTATAGAGCAAAATTACTATAGTATACCCTTCTTGTTTATCAATTTTCTAGTTTAGAATAGTTCCAGGATTAAGCGTAAATCATCTAAGTCCTTTACTCTCTCTCTCCCTCTCTTACACCTAGGGTTTTATATTTATTTTCTTATTTCTTGTGTCAAATATGTACTCTAGTACTTTTTTATCATACACGGCTCTGCAATTAGGGTTTTACAAAATGTATAGTCTTTGTTGAATCAGTAGTAGACATGCTTTCCTCAAATGGTGTGTTATTGGGATGAATATTTTGTCGAGATGTTGGTGGAGATATGTAGCTGGATTAGTCACATGCCACCATCCCAGTCAATGGTAAAATAAACAAACTCCTTCCCATCAAAAAATGAAGTATACTATGCAAAAACCATATGACCCAATGATAGCCATCCCATGTCAAAATTCCAAATCTTGTAACTTCTTCATGACTTTAGAGGATGATATTGAGCTATCCATATTAGTGAGAGAATGTCCAAGCATTATGGAGCCGATCGAAGAACATCATGATGATTTGATGAAATTAGATTTTGAGAGTGTGTACTTCACATGAGATGAGAGCATAAATGAAGTTATTTTTCAATGTTTTGATGATGATCATAAGAGCCTTGAATTTCAATAAAGCAATCTTGAAGTGATAAGTAATGCGAATAAAGAAGAATGGATGATGCTTAGTAACTACTTGATAAGTAACTTCAATGTTTCTAGTCATGTTCCCAATGCTCAGTATGAGGTTCTATGTGAAGAATACGAAGAATTATATTTCTCATTAAAAGAAGATGATAAAAGAATGACAAGATGTTTTTTCCTCTTGAACGAAAACGTATTCAAGGAGATGATGATTTCATCATGGAAACAGATTTCTTGGTTCTTGGTGATCAAGAATGGGAAAATGATATTGAAAACATTTCAGGTCCAATGTTTTTCTCATTTCCTTTTCATGAGGATGGAAACATTCTCAACAAAAATGGGGAAAGGAAATTTTACTTTATCCTATGGCCAGTTTTTTTCAAAATGGAAATTTTTTTAATGGACTTCAACCTTTTAGTGCTCACTCTATCCAAGAGAAGGATGCTCTCACCATAAAAATTAATGTAGAAGCTCAAGATGGATAAAATAAAGAAAATGAAAGTTTCCATGTTGCATGCCCAATTTTGAGATCATTCTCTTTCCAAGAGAATGATGTAATGCACATGCCACATTGCATAGGGAAACATGTTGTGAAAAAACAATAGTCTAATAAAGATGATTTCTTGATCCAATTGAGAAAAAAGGATCATCAAGAGATTGGTGATAATGTAAATTTTTTTGAAGAATCTGTTGAGAATCAACTCAGGAAGATAGTGGTCATGAAATAGATGACAAGTGAAAATAAAATGTCTATCAATGAAGAGCATATACCTTGATATGAAAATGATGAAGCAAGTGTGATCAAGGCTCACCTTTACAATAGTAATGGGAACTCAATGAATGGGAAAGATTGAGAATCAATGAGGAAATATAAAGTACATGTCAAAGCAATAAATTCCATGAAATGAGTGAGTTGATCATTAATTACACTAATAATTAGGTTATATTTCTCAAGAAACAAAGGAGAGGTTCATACTTCAGTGAACCTATTAACATATTTGTAGAAGAATGACATTTGATGATACCCATTTATAGGTAAGCACTCATTCCAAAAAAGTGCTTCAATGAAAGTGAGCTATTCCCCACATATACATAGGTGATTTAGGATATTTCCCTTTTTTGTTTCCCGTTTTCTTTTACATTTCATGTTTCCCTTGTGTTGTTTTTTTATTTTCGTGTGTGCGTGTTCAATAAAGGAACTCATGTTGTGTATCTATATAATGACTCCATATCCCAATGGAAAAGGCACTAGTCCACTCGATGTATTGAGATTATGGGGTTCCCGATTTCCCTATCCTTATTGTTCTCGATCCAAAACAAGTCCCCTAACTAGATCCAAATGTTGTCATGTAAATGTGTAACATGAAAATTTCAAAGTTTCAAGTATGAAAAATTAGTCAAAATTAAAAAAATTTCCCCTGTGTTTTTTTGAAACCATCCTCTGGATAGTTTATTAGTTGTGTCATGTCCATTTTGATCTTGCAGGTAATTCCAAGATGATGAACAAGTAAGTACAATTATCTAAAGTGATAAGACAAGTTTATCATTTTCATTTAGTAATATGATTGTAATGACTAGTATTTCAGTAGGCCTAGAAAGGCCAATTTTGACCTTCTCAAGACTAGTAGGCATCCTCCAAGATGGAACAAAAGGATAAAAATAATACAAATATGGTATTAAGGGTCTAGGAAATTCTTGGAATTGTTATAGGAAATTATAGGGAATATTTGAAGGTTTAGGAATAAACTGAGCAACATCGAGTTTTTAATGTGCAAGGAGCAGGAAGTATAAATAGGGACCTAATCTTCCATGGATGATTCTGATAACTTCATAAATATTGAAGAGGAAAAAATACTCATTGGAAAAATTTAAGAGTCCTATACATGATAGAACTTTCGAATCCTTCAAAAGACATAAGCGCTTCTCAGCACAACTCATTATTTGAATACACACCCTGTTGTCCCAAGAAATAAGGAGAAATTTAAGAATGTTGTAGAAATAATATGAAGTTAATAACCATCCCATTTTATTTATAAGGATCTTGGTAATCAAAATCATATATGGGTTCATCAAAAATTACTTCCTTCGCCGACAAGTCTCTCTCTTGTGAGGTGTGTTTCTGGTACTTAATCAATTTTTTCACCTCTAAGTGCATGATGCATTTATCTTTCCCTCTTGTCCCTATCACTTGGGGAAAAAGGGGACAAAAAATGTGCCCCACTCCATTTTTTCCTCCTGGATCTTGATGTGACCTCAAACTAGCCCCTAGAGTGCTAAATTGCCTCTTTCTATCCCTTTCCTCACTCCTTCCTCGCCAAATCATGTTGCACCACTTGTCAAGCCCACATGAGGGTGAATTTTTATTGTCCCCATTGTCCCCTTGGGATAGGGGAAAAGGGGGACACAAATTTACACTCCATTCTAAATAAGAAAATCTCAAATTTACAAAGTTTAGAGCTGCTTCTACTGCTGTGAAAAATCTAATTGCTTAGTTTCTTTAAAACTCAAAATAACTAGATTGCAAGCCATTTATTTAACCAAGTTTTGTCCATATATCATCTTGGAGCCCTTGAAACCTAAAAATTTCTTAGAGCAAGACCACCATGCTGCTAAAATTGTTCTAAGGCATCCTTGATTATAAACAAAAAGTTTGTCTCACTGCCAGTAAACTAGGAAAATGATGGTACCAAGGGCTTGAGATAATTTTTCTCATTGCAAGCATACATGTGATGATTGTAATTTAGAGAATCCATTAATAGATTCTATGACATGAAATTGAAAGGACAACAAGGCACCTCTTCACTTCCTGAGGATCCGATAGGTGGAATCATCTGAAAATTAGAGGAAACAATGCCTAAAACATCTAGTTTTCATGCCACGAAGACCCTATTATATAGGGATAAGGAGGAATGTATTTTTCATCAACATTATTCCCTCTTTGAATAAATTTTTAAATTACCAAAGATCCAGTAGGTGAAATCATCTGAAAATAGGAGGGAAAAGCCTTTGAAAGATCTAGTTTCATTGAAACTAGTTATTGCATGATGAAGTTGCTAATTTTTTGATATATGGAGGAATGATTTTTCTCATTATTCTTACCCCTTTGATGAAAAATTATTTTCCCCACTTTTTCGGTTGAAGGAATCATCCAAAATTTGGAGTGGGGAATCCTAGGATAAAACCCAAAATTTCAAGACCTTTTTTGTCACATTCCGACACTTGCAGTTCAGTTACTAAAAATAACATGTGTCCATGGAAAGGTATGTATAAAAATAACAAGTGGTCAAATAGGGATAACTATTGACATTAGTGATCCTCTAGATAGGCAATAAGTATCAGGGAATATAAACAGAGAAAAATTGCCAAAAATAGCAGTACTGGTTGAGACTTCCTAGAAATAGATAGTTTTAGTTTTGGATGCATAAAGTTGCATTTGGATCTGATTTCACTCATCTTGGTGCTTTTTGACATCTTCAAAGGGTGTTAGAGTTTTATTGTAGCTCAAACAAGGAAAATTATTCTACACAGGAGACCTAAAGTATCATCTTGAGATCAATTGTTTCAAGAAGCAAGGAAGAACATTTGAAGGCGCAACATGAGAAAATAAAAGGCATTAAGTAAATGGGAAAGGATTCTAAAAGTGTATGGAATAGACTGTAACCTTAAATTACACCTCCTTGCTTTGTTCAAAATAGGATGGTATGCACCAAAGGAAAGGAATGTTACCATTTCTTCCATCTAGTTGTGTGCGCTAGTATCACCATTTTGCTCAAGTTCAACGCGTGAGGACATTTCTTCTAGGGAAAATGAAGTATCCTGATCATTCTACGCATCCTCACCAATTTTTTTATAGAGTGCGCTACCTCTAACTAGCTTTATGGATTTAATAGTCACATCAAAATCCATGATTTTGGTCACCCATCTTGCTATTTTATTGCTTATTTTTTCTCCCATGATGAAACCTCTTACACTAGAGTGTGAAACTAGCACCTTAACATGATTTGTGACGAGCATACTTTTGAACTTCTTTAGTATGCATATAATGGAAAAGACCTGTTTTTCCATGTGACTGTATTTCAACTCATAATACTTTAGTTTCTGATTGAAGAAAGCCACATGATGCTCTAGTCCTTGTTCATTTTCTTGTGTCAAGACAACAAAAAAACTCATATCAAATCCATAAGCATAGAGGATGAAATCCTTTGAGTAATTTGGATTGATGAGTGTTGGTGTGTAAGTAATTTCTTACTTGATTATGTTGAAACTCTCTTTTTCCTTCTGATTTCCACTTAAAGGCTATATATTTTTTGAGCATCAGGGTAATAGGCCTCACAAAACCTGCAAAGTTAGGAATGAATATCCTAATAAAATTGATCTTTCCTAGGAATAACTGCAAGACCTTCTTGTGCACTAATAGGGAAAGAGAAAGGATGGCTGAAATGCACACAGGATTAATGACGATGCCATCATTTGACACCATATGACCTAGAATATTACTCTTCACCAAAAAAATATTTTCACTTCTTGGGGTTAAGAGATACCCAAAATTCTCTACATCTCTCAAATAATTTCTCCAAATGTGTTATGTGATCCATGCCATGCTTTGACAAAACATTTATGTCATCCAAATAAGCCAGGATGAACTCATTGATATAACCTTTGAAGGAAATATTCATAGCCCTTTGAAATGTTGCGTATGCATTTCAAAATCCAAAAGGAATCTTCTAATATGCATATGTTACTTACCTGGTTGTGAATTTTGATTTTAATTGATCCTCTTCCTTGAATATGATCTGATTGAAACTAGAATACCCATCCAGTATGAACAATCTCTATGTGCCAGCTAGAGTCAGTAAAATATGCTCCATAGAAGGAAAATGATAGTGGTCCTTCAAAGAGGTATTATTCAAATCTATAAAATTGACACAAAGTCTTATTTCACGATTCTTCTTTCATACTAGAATAATATTCGTGACCTATGTAGATTACTTGATAGGGAATATTATCTTTGCCTCAATGAGTTTAGACAACTCTTTCCTCATGAGGGGATCTATCCTTGGATTGATGGGCCTTTGATTTTTTATGATGGGATTGATATTAGGATCAAGGTCAATGGAGTGTTGAGAAAAACTTGGATCAATTATTTCGAGGTCTTCATACTCCCATGAGAAAATGTCACTATAGTTTTGATATAGAGATATGAAGGCATGCTTTTCATCATGCATGAAATCATTGCCAAGAAAGACTTCCTTACCACTTGCATATATGTTTCTTCCCCATTGAACTCATCATCAAGGTTGAACATTTTCTCTAAGGTGACCTGTCCTTTAGGAAAATTTTTTTTCTTTAGCTGGATCACTTAGTCACCATAGCTGTTATGCAATTTAGCTTGAATTTTTAAAGAGAACTTATCTTCATTCAAGATGTACTAAAAATTTTACATGTCCTTTTCTAACACTTACTAGCTAGTGTCATTATCTGGAATGGATGTCCTGATTAGCATTTTTATGTGTTGCATGCTTCCTCAGAAAAAATCCTCAACAGGTGAAAACTGTGAACCGAGTGTGGCCATATGATCTTCTTCTTTTTTCATCATTCTTGGAACCAAATGCAGATTTAGAGCATCAAATCCCTCTAGGAGGTCCCAAACTCTATGTTTATAATATTTGAGAAGCTTATTCTTTGTTGCGCACTTGTTTGTAACCTGGTGGATGACCAATTCAGTGCCCCCAAAGATATGCAATGCGTTAACTGTTTTCTTTTTAGCAACAAGAATATCATGCAACAACGATTCATATTATGCTACATTGTTATAACATGCAAACTACATCCTGTGTGTGAAAAAAAAACTTCTCATCCTTAGGAGAAATTAGAACAACACCTGAACCTGTGCCATTTATGCATCTAGAGCTATCAAAGTATAACTTCCATAGTCCAGAATTCTCTTCATCTTGTTTGAGTACGTAAGGCAGTACAAATTTTTGTTCAAGGATGAAATAAGTGCCAAGTCCAATTTCAAAGGCTTCAAGGGCCTCAGCATATGGATCAAATTCACAATGCTTTTTGACCTATTCATCTAATGATAGATCAGGTAAGGGAGGAGGAATGGGTTTCTCTTATAAAAATGAGATTTATTCTTAGCTTTCTTGGATTAGGCAATTAGCTTGGAGATGAGATGGGTCATATGACTCAACATGATAAGAGAAAATTGGTTCAACTTTTATGGTAAACTTTTTACCATACCTTGTTCTTAGTAACATATGAGACCAATCACAAGACAAGTAACCACCAACTTTAGTAGTGAAATCCCTTTATATGAAAAGGGAAAACAAAAAACTTAGGTCAATGATTGACACATCTTGAGTTATTGTGAGACTTGGACATGCATGGAGGGTTAACTCAAGATAATTGATAACTCCTAGAGTGGTGAAAGTTTAGCCATCAAGTTACAATACTCCTTTGGACATGGGGGTGTACTCAAGACCTAGGACATCAACAATTTTCTTTGGCATAAAAAAATTACAAGCCCTTGAATCAATCATACAATTGTGTACAAGATGTTTTCCCACTATCAAAGACATATAGAAATGTGGGGTTTTGAAAAAATTTCTTACCTTCTTCTCATCTACTTGAAAGATATAAACAACAACATGAGGTATTTGGACAATTAGATCAACACACAAAAGTTGTGCTAGAGCTTCATATAATAGGTTGCACTAAGATGGAAAGGCTAGAGCATCCCAAATTGTGATATTTACATTTTTCTTCTTCAACTGGTCCATAATGTTGAATGGACGGCCCACAAATTTATGCATTTGGGACACACCAACATATTTTTTTATTGTTTAGGTATAAAGGCAAGGGCCTTAGCTTGCACAAAGGCTTGAACTACTAAAGGAAGGGCACACTCCACTTCTGTTGGAGTGTTGTACGGAACCTCTCACGTAGGAACATATGTGTCATGAATGTTGAGTGTTCGTGTTGTATCTATGTGCTTTTGAGGATTGGCTTGTGTGACATAAGCTGAAGGTTGTGTGCCAAAATCAAGCATTCTCTTTTTGTATCTTGTGTTGTTAGCAACCTAGGCAAACGGTCTATTTGGGCTTTCTACAGCTTGATTGATTTCACAAAAGTCTTCCACATAGAAGAACATAAGGTTATCCTCTTGAACAACTTTTGACATTTATTGTTTTTCTAATTCATGCATGCTAGTGGAGGGCTAATATTTTAAAGAATCTTGGATCATGTAGGCATGAACGTGTAAGGCATTGGTGTGTCTATATTGGTTATGAGGAATGTTGTAAGGAAAGCACCATTCTGACTCTTGGGCCATGTTGTTCTGAATTGGAACAAGTACTTGACTTGAAATGGGCACTGGAAGTGGCTACATAGGAGAAATTATTTGTAGAGGAAGGTGTGCAATAGCATGCGATTTGTCACTCTATTGGTTATTCCCATATTTATGATTTGGATATTGATTTCTAAAGGGATGATGGCCTTGGTTATACCCTTGATTAGAATTATTTTTGAAGGCTTGCGCTTGTTGACTTTCTAAAGATATGCCTTTATATGACAAGTTTCTAATCAAGGATTTCATTTATTCATCTTCTTATTACTACATAGGAGAATAAGATTTGGATGCAGTGGGTTGAGCAGTCTACTTGGGAATAGGAGTGATTGAAGGTTGGGTGCCTGAGGATTTTCTAGGAATAAGGGCATATGTGATCTAGGAGATAAATATCCTTCTTGAATAAGACTATTTTCTTCTTTGATTGCAATGGTATAATCAGCTGGTAAGGTTTTACCCCCATAGATTGAATCATGACTAAAAATTCACGATTTAAAGCCCTTAGACAATATAGGAAAGCATGTTGGGTTGTAGGCCTTACCACTTGAGGAATTCTATCCTAAATCACTCATCTACTCATTGGGTGATTTCTTTGTTGTTGTTAGCTACTCCAATAAGGACAAGTGACCTAACCTATCCTCAAAATAGTCACAAAGAGTTGTGCTAAGATCATCCCAACTGGTAATAGATGTAGGCATCATAATTTTATACCATTAAGGAGCTTTTCATTTGAGTGAAGATGCTAGCATCCTAACTACTACATCATCACGTGTAACCAAATAAATAGAAAACACATTTGCCACATCCTAGATGTGCTCAACAGGGGTGACTTGATTCTCACCGGTGAAGTATGGAATACTTTTGAGGGTGGCTGTTGGCATATCATGGTTCGCATTTAGAAGAAGATAACTTCCTCCAATGAAGTTGACAAATGAAAATTTTCTCTGTGTTGGCCGAGTTTCCATGATGGGGCAAGCAAGTCAACCGAGAGGAAAAGTGGAAAGTGCACGGCAAACTAGAAATGGAGATGCGGGTTTGGTAGTTCTATTGATTTTTCTTCTTGGAGATAGCTAAAGGTACTCGAAGGAGTCTTCAACTATTGTGTTTTGTCTAGTATGTATCATTCTCATGAAAAAGGTGCGCGGACTGCTAAAAATAAAAGATATAGAATTTGGGAGTCACCAAATGTGTTGAAACAAGCCTCTAAAGGTTGGAAATCACTAAGCTAAACACCATAATTTAGTAATAACGAAATTTAAGATTTCAATACTTCTCCCACCAAACATAATTTTTGGAGCTCAAACTTGCACCCATCCTAGATCAGGATGAACTAGGGTGTTGAGGCAACATGGGACTGTCTCCAAGTTGTGGGAACTTGCGTGCTTGACACAGACCTTCGAAGAAGGTTGGTTCCTCTACATATTTATACTACTAAAACTACTCCTAGGAAGGGAAATTCAACTACCTATCACTACTCTATGATTCCAAGGGAATAGGGTGAGAAGAATACACATGAAAATGAAAATCTAAACTAAAGGGAGGTGATAACACCAAAAAGAGGGGGATGAGAACAGTTAAATTTAAGCAAAAATGAAGGAGGATGCGCACAAAGAGGATAGAAACGCGTATCATAGTTTGAAACACACCTACACATTCATTTTCATGGGGAATAATCAGAAAAGGAACCTGAAAGGGACGTGATAAAGCACATAAAATAGACAATGAAAAAGAGAGGCAAGGAAAAGCAATAAAAACAAGCAAAGGTAGAGAATAGCTAAAAAATAGATATTTTATTGCTCCAAAGAAATGAAAAGTTGATTACAATGGCGGATGAGGCCAATATCCACATGCAGAGAGCCATATCTGAAGGCCTACAACTTAAAATGTAAATAACCTAAGTCGTAGGCAAACTAAAGGGGTCCAACCTTTTACAATGATCCTTAATATGCAATTTAAAGAAGGAAAGGAAAGGAGAAAAAAAAGAAGGAAACTCGGATTTGAAATACAACCAATAACAACTAGCATTAAATTCTTGTAAATCCACCTGTAATGCTAACAAATGTTCCTCCCCATGTCTATTTTTCTTATAGGAGAAGGAAAGAGGTGAGATTTGAATAAAATCTAGTGGTTGAGTCGATTAGATGTATACATTAATGGCTGAGACACATTTTCCTAATTTTCACCTACTAAATCCTAACAAAATATGATTTTGAATGATCTGGAGTGTATCCCACATCAGTAGCTTTCCAACAAGACCAAAAGTGCATGAATCTGAGCTCTGTGGTAAAAATTATGATGATCTGAAGGTTACAATGCAGACTGGACACACAATGACAAGTGGAACGCTTCTGATTGAATAAAAGACCAGCTAACTGTTCATCTCTTTTATCGTTTCTACCACATGTCACACACTGGTTTGTTGCAAGGATTCAACTCTTAGTTGGCACACTTCAATAGGTTGCGTGTTTCACACTCAAGTCTGACAGGTGGTGATGTGGCATAGGCAATTGACATGGAAGAATGCACAAGGCGCACGTGAAAACAAGAGGCACGAAAGAGGAAAGAAAAGGAAAGGTGTGCGTAGGTAATGTACGTGGAATAAATAAATGCATAATTCTAGGAGAAAAGTATACAAGTATGGTGCGGCATCAAAATGAGTGATGCACGACAACAAGAAAAAATGGGTGCATGCAAAGGGAGGATGGAAGGAGAGAGGAAAGGCGCACAACACACATGGAAGAACTATAACCAACTAATGTGCCAAGGAAACAACCAAAGTGTGTGCAACCTGTAACTTTGATCTTCAAAGTCAGGATAAGAATGCAAGTTGTCAAAATAACTAGGGAGTTATCTTGGAAAATAGTGATCAAGAAGGAACTTGGTGGGCTTGATATATGAACCTAAAGAACTGTGTGTCTCTGGTTTGTTAGTCTCATTAGATGCTTCATTGTTTCTTTCATCTAATTGAATGTTGAACTACTCTAGTTATTGGGTGTTAACTCTACAAATTACCTACTCATAAAAATAACCTTCCCTTTCCGAATTTCTCCCCTTTAGTCCTCATCGCTGCAAATTTATCTCTTGTACCCCATACAAGAACTTTGCCACAGGTTCAGTGATGTGTTCCTGTGTGATCCTTGGCCTACTGGCCATTGCCACAACATTAAGATAGGAGTATTTTAGTTTACATTCAATAATGGAAGCCTCCCCATACATAAGAAGGAGGGGCGTAGCCCCGTGAGCATTGGTGGAAACACCTAATTTTCCATACGACAAATTATTTCACCAACACATTGATATATAATTATTCACCATCTTGATTATATTAACCTTGATTTTGATACAAAAGCATGATAAAGCGCAATCTCTTTAAGATATGGTAAAATATCTTGCTAAAAAATAAAATTCTTCTTTAGATCCGTGGGTTGATAAATCAATGTATGCATTATATTTTTAAACCTAAGAATGCAATAAAATACAAGCTCATCTACACCTTGTTGGAGTGTTTATAGATGCTCAAATGAACTTTATGATCCTTGTTAGTGCTGAAATGGACAAAATTGTCTCTTATAATTTTAGGTAGGTGTATTTAGATCCATTAGGTATTGAATAGAACCAATTAAATACATGACATGATAATATTCTAGAAAAGGTTATGAGTAAGATTTTATATTATGTCAATGCATTTCAAGATAAGAATTAAGTAAGTTAGGAATAATTGGTTGGTCATGTATATTATTATGGTTAGCCTAAGAATGAGTTGAAATAGACTCTAGAGTTAAAGCATATATATATATATATATATATATATATATATATATATATATATATATATATATATATCATTCAAACTACTTAGATAGTTGCAAAAATAGTAGTTTGAATAGGGTAATTCAAAGGTCTTATTTCACCATTATTTAAAACATAGGTACATAAGAAACAATACAAACTGAAGAATGACTATCAATAAATAGTATACGATAATCATTTCTATGCGTGACATAATCATTATAGGGCTTGGGAGCATAATTACATGGTATAAAAGTATCAACAAAAGGTATGAAAATATCGATTAAAACATCATTTGTAATATGAGTGGAAGCATATGCACTATCTATCCAAAATTAATCTTTATCCAATCAATATTTATCATTTTATTTAAAACTAATATAATTAGTAATTGTATTTATTAAATTGTATCTCACTATGTACATGTTCTGCATCACGAGTCTTATGATCATTAAAAGAATAGGGGGAATGCGAACTAGTTTATTGCATATTATTACAATATTGATTTGACCTAATTTATCTTCACTATTATCATACAAAAATACATCATTGGAATATTAATCAAAATCTTGTTCAACATTATTACAATAATTATAAGTCACAACAAGTATAAAAATAATTTAGCACATTAGAAAACAAAGGATAAACGGGATGAGTCATTCTAAGTAAATTAAGGTTTGAAGGGTTTATGTAATAGAAAATGATTTGAAACCCTGAAATGATAAATAATGAAGAAATAAAATATAACCCTAAGACAAGGGAAACTGTGAAAACCCTAGGATGAAACCCAATGAAACATAATAATTAAGCCCTAAGAGGGAAAATACATGGAGAAAACAAAAAACTAGGTTGATGTTTAATAATCATTCAAAAATTTAGGCCCAAGAGTGGGCATTCTGAAAACCTAGTCGAGAAGGAAAACACAAGGTTTTGTGCTTAGTCAATTGTGGGGTTCACCAAAATATTGTGGTGATTACACATTCATATATATGTAGAAGATAAAAAACTAGACCCTAGTTTAGATTATATGAATAAATATAGTAGTTTAAACCCACATTAGGAAAATGTGATTATTAAAGAAAGAAAGTAGAGAGATAAAGATAGACAATACATATTTGAAATACCCAACATGATTATTACTAAATTATATGAATAAATATAGTAGTCTAAATCTACATTATGGAAAATGTGATTATTATAGAAAGAAAATTGAGAGATAAAGACAATACATAATTGAAATACTCAGTATGATTCTTACTAAAGGTTGACTATATGTAGTAAACAAAAAGACATAGATTTATCTCAAGAGAGTGTTTTCAAGATTTTTGGTGAATCAAAATATATGAAATAACACCTACACACTACAATTACGGGAAAATGGTACCATCTGATGACCCTAAATGAGGTAGATGAAAATGTTTATGAGTGTCTTGCAAGTTTGTAACTCTTTGAAAATATTCAAATTTATTTTATAATTTAGATTTAGGGTACCCAAGAACTGTGATATGATGTGAAGAATCCTATCAATCTCTCATTTGTTCAAACCCTAATAATGCACATGAATAACAATGCATAGTAAAGTATATTCATAAATATTAGTTTGGTTGGGCTCAACATGCCCTAATGCATGTGAGATCTAGACTATATACCAATACTTTGAGGAGGGATCAAACCCCATATAATTCTCCTGATTCCTAAGTGAGTATTCAATAATAAAAATAATGTGTAATTTAATCCTTGACATTTGGTGTTATGCAACGTTGAATCTTTTTATTTTATATTTAATTTCAGCGGCCTTGTCTAAGGCCACTCTTGGAACATTTGAGACATGTATAACCTTTTTGTAAAGTGATATATCCAAGGCGTCTCTCAATTGTGCGGATGGGATACGATCTAAGGTGCCATTTGCATATATTTATGTGTCTATTTGTTAATGAAAGTGCCCACATCTAATAGCTAGCCATTTTACATGCAAGGAAACTATCAGTAAAGGGGGAAAATATTGTTGGAAAACACTGTTTAAGGTGAACAATATTGTTTGAAGGCAAAAAATAAAATTCTAAGAAATGGTTTTGTGTGAGTAGGTTTTTAAGGTGTTCCTATGTAAACTAAGATAGTTTTGAGTGAGTATAGTTGGCACATAGAGGTGGTCATGATGATGTATGGCTAATCAGAAAGGAGGAAAGTGTGATTATGACTTAGATATACACCAATAGTTCAAGTGTGCCAAAAATGATGTAACCAAATGTCAAAGACCATAATTAGGTGCCATAACCTTAATTTTTCTTCTTACTTTTACAAACTGGGACTTGCCCAATTATCTTAGAAAGAAGAAGTTTGATTTCCCAATGATCAAAATGAAAACACATAATTATGAGTTAGGTTTTTAGAAGACAGAAGCAAGAGAATAAATAGTCGTCTAAGAAATTTAAAAAAAAAAAAAACTAAATCCAATTTTTTTCATTATTATTTTGCTATTAAATAATTGGTTATATCTGATTCATTGCTATATAGTTTGTTTGCATATTTAGTTTAAATGCATTTAATCATAATACACCTACTTCTTTTAAAGCTTAACGTCAACATTTTCTACATAGAATTGGTGAGATATTGTCACCAATAAACGTCACCATGGACAACGTCACTAAAGGATATATACTCTAGAAAGTTTAACATGTGAAACGCATTCATTGTCTAGTGGCTGCCATGATTAGGAAGATAGGGAAACTTGTAAATTTTTAGAACTGATACTTTTTCTTTATAACTCAAGACGTTGAACAGTCAAATTATCATCATAGTTTCTTCTGTGTCTCGCCTGAACTTTTATTCAGGAAACAATAATGTGTTCAACCCTTTGGAAAATGCACCTTCTGCATTGCATAAATGTGTTATAAAAGAATGAAAATTCCAGTAAAAAAGACGGTCAAGCATCGGGAAGTGATAGACTGGAAAAGAAGTAGCAAAAAGGCAGTCTGAAATTGAATGTTCTCTCCTCGTTATCAATAGATACCAAATTTTCGTGGACAACTTTATTCTCTGCCAATGCATGAACATTCAGGTTTCCATATTACTTTTATATTACTTTTAATAAGTTCAGGTTTCCATTTGAGTTTTCTCACGTTAGTTCTTCTTGATAAGTTGACAATGTGATTGATCAGAATTTTTGTCAGTTTATGGGAACTCTGAATCGAGAATACTAACATCCTATTTCATGTATAAACATCTTTTTGCATGAATTTATTTAGAGTTTATGTCAGGATTTATTGATATATTAAGTAAGAGTTTTTGTCATTTTATAAGAATATTATATACTACACTCTCATGTTCCAATGAACTCTGAATTGGAGGGATAATGAGTTCGAGACTTGGGATTCATTGATATTTTATGATACATGAACACCTTGTTACATGAACTTATCTACAAGCACATTTTTATTACATTTATAGTTAGGAAGGTAAGGGAGAGAAATATCTCATTTTGCATAAACTAGTAGTTATATATATATATATATATATATATATATATATATATATATATATATATATATATATATATATATATATATATATATATATATATATATATATATATATATATATAGAGAGTAAAATTAGTTTTTTAAATTAAAATGAGTACATGTCACTTTTATATTAAAGTATAAATAAAAAGTAATTATTATAACAAATCACATCAAATAACTAGTCAATTAAGTGAACACCAAATACATGATACATAATTACTAGAAAAATCATCATCATAAGAAATGCAGAGATGCAAATGAATTCTCATCTTATGTAGTTGGAACTCCACCCCCCCAGTATAATTAGTGTAGAGCCTCACTTATTTTGAAACAAACAAAAAAGTGTGTGTAGGGATGTCCAAGGTTGTGTAAGGGTATGCAAACTTATGATTTATTCTAACTATTTTTTGTGACACAAGATAGCTAGTGGACTTGAATGTTTTTGTAATCCTAAAAATCTAAATAAGAATGTAAATGATACCCTACTCATGCGTGCTTCATGAGGTCTAAAATAAATTTGCCGAGTTTAGCGATTTTGATGTGCTAAGCTATGTTGGATCCTCAACCTCTCTGCCTCTCCATTGAATGCCATATATTATTTCTATGCATTGTCTTCTCAGCTATGGAACCAAGTATTTCTTCAATTCTTTCATGCACTTTCTTAGGTAGTTGGTATTGTAATATAAACACTATCTTTAATCCAATTAAGATATTGCAGTATGTGTGTATTATAATTTGATAAAAATAAATACATATAAAAAGTCGTAAAATTATACCAGAGGATAATATTTGCTCAAACACAACTTCTAAAATTATAATATATAAATTAGAGATAGGGCTAGAAATAAGTCACTACTCTATTAGGTGTAGAGTATATTCACGTTATTTTTCACTCTTAAACTAATGTTTTCTCTTCACAAGAGGAGTTGGTATATTGACCTCCTTGAGTGGTATCTTACCACCAAGAGTGGGTGGGATGATTGGTGGGTATTCCTATAAGAGATATTTCATGTGAACTCTATGACAACTTAGATACCCTATCCTTTACATATCCTAGTCATGTTTTTATATTATCTTATGACATCACCTTAATACCCTCTTATGATCACCTCTATATCATCTTACAACAAACATATACCTATATCAAATCACTTCTTGTTTGTTCTATAGACTTCCTCAATCCTTTAGGCATTCTTTCTAGGACCTCAATATATGTTATTACCCATAGTTGATAGCATCGACCATGGTTGATACAATCTAAATTTTGTTCCTAATGTATTATGGTATCAACCATGGTTAATAGTGTCAACTATAGGGAAATATATTAGGCAATCATGTTCCCTATTTATAGGTGACATGAATTAATTTATTATCACATCATCATAGGTCATTCAGTATTTTGCTTAAAACATTTCTTGTAAAGGCCTTAAGGCTTAGAATTTAGTCTTTATTATATTTAGAGGTCCATTCATTGAAAATTGGATCCAGGAAACTCAATAATATGAGCTAAAACTAATATGTTCTACTAAGAAATTAGAGTCATCAATAATTAGTTTACCTATGTCTTCTCCCATATGTGTTGTGGTTCCCTACATCATCTCTCTCATTATGAATTGGTAGTTTCCTAGGGGAAATGAATGTGCCATTGGTGTCTACATGAAGGTAAGTATCTATAACCCATAATTTCCCTAATGTTATTTTAGATTTGATTTATTTTTTGATTGGTATTGTGTATAGGTTAGAACATGTAGACACTAGAAAACAAACCTTGCATATAAGGTCCCTTATTTGAAAACAAAAAAGCATCATAAAACACAAAAATAATAAAAAAATCATAAAATCCCCATAAAATGGAGCTAAAAGACAACTCGCTACCCATTTACTAACCATCACCCAATCATATTTAATTTTTTCCCATCACACCTACCCATGCATCCATGTGTATCCCACTCCCGTATGTACTCCAAGTCTATAAAAGCACTCTAATCTCCTCATTCCAACCCCTGGCTCTTAGTGCACAAAGACTGTACTTGAGTTTTCTTTCTCTCTTGTTTGCATATCTCAGTTTTATAGATATTGAAGAAGAAAAATAGAAGTTCCAAGGATAGATTTAACTTGCTACAACAACGTTCTAACAAAATTCCAATATAGGAAGGAATCATAACAACGATTGGCTTGTGATCTCCATGTAATTATCATAGAAACACAATTATGATTGTCCTACGATCTGAGTAAGGTATACTTCTCATTTCATTTTCTATCTTGTCATTTTACATCAATAAAATATATTTTATCTCCTTAAAAGGGTTAGGGATCTGACCTAGCTAGGTACCCTAACCACCAAAAACAACTAATATTTTTCAAGTGTGTCTGTGTGCAGGTTTAGATTCATATCTTGAAGAGTATTACCCACTTTATTCAATGAAAGAAACCACAATTGTCCCTATCTTAACAAAGGCATCATAAGGCCATTCTATTTTAGTAGCATTGATTTGGTTTTTTATTATTTGACTAATCCATCTTTCATGTCATCCAAATCTAGGCATACATTTTGGTGACCATGGCAAGACCATTTTTGGTTGTGGATATTTATTTTTGTTTTCTAAATCTAACATTGTTGTGTTTAGGAGTTTACTTTTTATTTTCAGTTTGTTTTATTTTTCCCTAATGTGTTTGTTGTAAATCTAACACTTGGTTTTGTATATCTGCGCAAATAATAATAATAATAATAATAATAATAATAATAATAATAATAAATCAGGTTGTAGGTTGGTTGCAACTATGATTGGGTTGTAATTTTTGACAAAAAAGTCATTAAATTTGGTTGCAAGGCACTCATAACTATGACTGTGTTGTAACTTTGTTTCTGTAAAAAATTAAAAAAAACAGTTGTTTATCTTTAAGGAATGAATCATGAATGAACCATACATTTTATCATAGATCTAGATAAGGGTAAATACCCATCCACATAATTGTGGGAAGCACATCAACATAATGTCAGAAAGTCACTGTGAGGAGAACCACAAGAACTCCAAAGTAGTTGGAACCTTGAGGGAATTAGCCAACGAAACAGGTACACCCCCCTACATGACTAGTACACCTGTGAGATTTAGCACTGAGGTTATCCTTAGTGACGACCCCAGTATGATTGATCGAGTGGACTAAAATCCATCTTGGTTAATAAAGGGGGGTAAAGTAAAGTTAAATACTAGAAAATTTCTAGTGTACATCACTCATTTGGGTAACTCTTGGCATTTAAGGAGAGAACATTTCACAGGAAGCCAATCATGTCGAGTCCCTATTCCACCTTAAAACAAACATCACAACGTTATTGTTTTTGATGTTAGGAAAAAAGGGATTAAATATGCGGAACAATCCCTCACATAATCGTAACACTAGAAACTAACATGTAGAAAATATTACAGATCTCAAATAAAAGTGCAGAATAGAAATAACACAACACAAAGAGACATTATTTGACATGGTTCACCAAATTTTAGCTACATCCACCAAGAATCACTTGGTCAAATTTTATTACAAGCCACCGCTCTCTCAATACAATACCTAGATCTATTTGGAGCTATGCTCAACAAAATCTATAAAATTCACACCCAAATTCAGACACATCTACAATGTTACATCAACACTACTATATGCACAAAACCACATAAATAGGAAATTGCTTAAGCAGTTTTACAATACTGTGGGTACCAAAACCATGGGCCAAAACTGCCTCATAAACCTATGGGTCAAAAATCCCACCCAAATAAGAAGAGAACATTTCCCTACCCATTTGGCACATTTCTCGAGGCCAATTTTTTTTCTCTGGGGCTGCCAGCCCTGAGCCCCAGCGAGAATACATGAAGAGTGTACAATAATTTGAGTGTACAGTCTTCAACACTTCCACACATGAAAATAGGCTCCATAACATAACAATCTCTAACTTGGAGACTATTTTTCCTCTGATGAAGCTTTTATTAGTGCAAATCAACAACACCCTTTGGATGTTCTATCAGATTTCTAGTTTGACATTTTTAGCATCCAGTGTGATTGCACAACATTGAATCTTTTCCCCAAGTGTGGGACTTGTAAAAGTGGGAAAATAATCTCCAGATTAGAGGCTGGTTCCTCAACTCCTCTGTTCAAGTGTGCATGACATTTTGCAGAGGGTTTACCTATAACTTAATCAAACTTTGCCAAGGAGACAGGGTTGAGAAAATGCAAAAAATAAACCTGATCTAAATAAGGTGATGCACCAAAGGAGTATTAGACACCTGCTACTACAAAACATACACAATCCACAAGAAAATACATCATAAAACATGCACAAATTGCCAAAATGTAATGAAAGATCAGAAAATAATGATAAACATATGAAAGGATTGAGAAAATTTAATCAGAGAGCATATATCATCATTCCAGGTCCAATACAGTGCATTACAATGGCCAAGAGGCAAAAATAAGTGCAGTATTTGCATGGAAAGGTTAAAAACTCCAAAAATCTGCCTGATTAGGAAGAAAAGGGAAGTTACAGAGCTAAAATAATGTCTAACCATTTTTAAAATGAGTCCATTCTGGCTTTTTACAATGCCCATTCGAGCTCAAGAGAGAGAAACGTGGGAAAACATGAGAGGAGACTTCAACCACCGACCAAATTCATAAAAACAACATGGGTTCCTTTAAAAATCCAATTCCTAATGTTTTTAGACCATGTTGGGAGAGAATGTGAACCATTCCTCATTAAAAATGGTAGTTGAAATGTCATTTCTATCCATTTCCACGTGCCATAGGTATTTTTTAATTTTCTCTCTCCAAAATCCACTAAAACACAAAATTTATCCTGGAAGCATGTAGAGAATTTCACCAACTTTCCATTGATATAAAGAACGTAAAAAATTGAGCTCTGGATTGAAAGTTATGCCCCTCTGAAAATTTAGGGCAAAACAGGGCCAAAATGGGTTGGCGGGCTGAAAATTTGAAAATTTCCCACTTTTTGCGTTTTGGAAAATTCCCACAAAAATATCTATACCCCACCAGTTTTTTGCCACGTGGCATGTTTTGATGGGATGCAGGCTTTCCCCACCTCTTTTTTCATTGTTTTGGCCTTTGGAAAAATTTCCCAAAATTCTCTGCGGCCTGATGACCTGAAGACACGTGGCACGATGTGATTCATCGCGGGCTTCTCCTTCAAATTTTCCATCACTTTTGATCACCCTCCCTTAACTAGACACGTGGTGTGATGCTATTGGATATGGGTTTCTCCTTTCATTTTTTACTGCGGGCCTGCCTTATGTTTCTTACCGCCACGTGGGACACATGGCATGATCCTATTGGCTCGGGCCTTGGGGCGGGACTTCCTTCTAAAAAATTTCCTTTGATTTTTCAAACGGAAAAATTCTCTCCATGTCTCCAATCTCTGATGGGCCGAGGACACATGGTGAGCTTTTGATTAGTTAGTGGGCCTTGGGGGTGAAATTTTACCTTGCGCTAACCTTTGGCAAATTTTCCCACTTTTCCCCGCCGCTTTGATGCCCGACGCCCCTGAGGACACGTGGACACTTTTTATTGGCTCGGGCCCCTCGGGGCAAAATTCCCACAAAAATATCTATACCCCACCAGTTTTTTGCCACGTGGCATGTTTTGATGGGATGCAGGCTTTCCCCACCTCTTTTTTCATTGTTTTGGCCTTTGGAAAAATTTCCCAAAATTCTCTGCCGGCCTGATGACCTGAAGACACGTGGCACGATGTGATTCATCGCGGGCTTCTCCTTCAAATTTTCCATCACTTTTGATCACCTCCCTTAACTAGACACGTGGTGTGATGCTATTGGACATGGGATTTTCCTTTCATTTTTTACTGCGGGCCTGCCTTATGTTTCTTACCGCCACGTGGACACATGGCATGATCCTATTGGCTCGGGCCTTGGGGCGGGACTTCCTTCTAAAAATTTCCTTTGATTTTTCAAACGGAAAAATTCTCTCCATGTCTCCAATCTCTGATGGGCCGAGGACACATGGTGAGCTTTGATTAGTTAGTGGGCCTTGGGGGTGAAATTTTACCTTGCGCTAACCTTTGGCAAATTTTCCCACTTTTCCCCGCCGCTTTGATGCCCGACGCCCCCGAGGACACGTGGACACTTTTTATTGGCTCGGGCCCTCGGGGCCTAAAATTCCTTTGCGCCCCTACCAAATAATTCGGTAAATTTTTAATCTTCCCTCCACCCTCACCATTTCCTTGATGTTGTGGCGTTCTCTGATTGGCCGGCGAGCTTGTCTAGGGAAAATTTCCCACAAAAACTCTGTCGAGCCATAACTTCAAAAATACATGGACTTAGGAAGAAAAATTTACCTTTCTGGAAAGTTGAGAAAGAGCTCTATCCAATGGTGCCACTTCTAGAAGGTTTTGAGTGCCTGAAAATTAAAAATTCTGACTGAGGCACAAGGGAGGAATGAAATGAAGGGAGTTAGCCCAAAATGAGCAAGGGGCTCATTTTGGATAACAACTTCTCAACCCTTCACTAGTTTCCATGAAGACCAACCAAAGATGAACAAAAATTTATTTTTTCCCTTGTGACCACCTTTCTCATCATGTTTGTAGGATTATGATTGGTATGAATCTTCTCTAGCTTCATCTTCTCTTCATTTAAAGCTTTCCTAATGAAATGGTACCTTAACTATGTATGTCCCATCCTAGAGTGGAAACTAGTGTTCTTAGCTAGGTGTATAACACTTTTACTATCACTATGCAACTTTCCTTCCTCTTGCTTATGCCCCAACTCCTTTTTCACCTTAAAAAAACATCACAACATTATTTTTTCTGAGTCACACCAGTGTTTTTTTCTATTCTTCGCATACCCTTATCACATATTGTATATATTTTTATCATCCTTTCAGAGTTCTGATTTTCCTAGACTCGGATGAAACTATGACTATGCTAGGTTTTTTCCACCCCACGTTTTTCCCATAGTCAGTTGCAACTGAAATTGACCCATATCCTTCCAAATCATCCATTATGTATTCTGCTTAGATTCCCAATTTATCCATGACTCAGTCACAACTGCGACTGAAGTCTGACCTACAAATGTTTTTTCATAGCATCCTACTGACTTCTTCCACTCATGTTTCTAAGTCCTTATCACTATTACTCCCCATAACTTCTAGTCATTTCCATGTTCATTCACATCCTAATTTTCTTCATCAATACCTTCTTAAACACATTGTTAAGCTCGAGTCCCAATATTTGTAGGCTTCCTCCTGCACCAACTTATCACACCATTTGCAATGATCCTATCCACCCTATAACACCACATCATCCCCATCTACCACTTTTTAAACTGCCTAATTTTGAAAAATTTGATGGCACCAAGGATCTCCAACATCACTTGCATCTCTTCCAATAAGTAGGCCACTTTATCCAACATGATGACACTCTCCTCCTACGCACTTTCCCACTTTCACTGGATGGCTGCATAATTTATTGGTAATCACGCCTTCCACAACATAGCCTTTACAAATTCACATAACTTTTGTACACCTCTTTATCTCACCTCTCCATCCATATTACACCTAAAAAATGCTTGTTTACCTTCACGTGATTTGATAATCCCATAACAAGTCCATCATTGAATTTGTGACATATTGGTGTGCTCTTGTTCACCACATTTCATTTACCCTCCCACAATCAAAACTCATTGATCGCTTTTCAAAAATTAGTATCCCTCACATCTCTTATAACTTACAAATTCATCCACTACACACATTTGATGATGTTGTGCACATAACAAAATGCCTCGACGATGTCCATCTTGGTCTTCCTCCTTCCTTGTCGCTTGTTTCCATTCCTCCACCACCTATGACACCATTAAAATCCAATGTTCACAATGTATTCCAGTTGGATCCTCCTCACAATTCATCACCTTCTACATTCACATATTGACATTAATTTTGTTATCCTAAATGTTTTAGCTTCATCCAACCCCCTCGAAAATTCATGCCATTATCCGATACGCTTTCTTCTATTCTGCACAAGTTGCTCTACGTTGATATCATCAATCTCCCTCCCAAACTACCCCTTCCATTATGGTGTTCCACCTAGATGACATATGTTCTTACCATCATACTGACATGCATCCACTGACTCATGTCCCCAACTACGCAATATCATTCAAGACTTTCTTGATAAGGGGTATATTACAATTGAACATCCATCTCCTCCACCATCAACTATTAACAACCATCTAATCACTTCACACAATTTCATTCCCACTTCGTCTCCATTTTTCGTATCTCACTCATCTAATCTATCACTTCCCACTACATCACAATAATCATGCACTTTTAGTGTCTTATCATCTAAATAAAAAACATCACAATCCCCTTCATTACATACTTACACCTTGGACTCAACACCATCGTGATCACCTAATCACTCATTTTCTTCATCATAACCATATAAATATCCTCTATCATGTCTTTTCACTATAGAAGTGGTCTCCTTTATGTCCTTTCTAAATTCCTTCACTTTGTCACCACATTTATTTAGATATCCATCACCACGTGATTATATCACCTATGTTACTTCCCCTTCTTCTTCACTTACTTTGATCACATACACTCCACTTATCACACCACCACTTACTCCACCTACATTGTGATCTTCACCACTTATGGTTACACACATCACTTCACCTACCTTACGGAATTCTTCCACATACACATCATTCCCTTCACCATCTCTCATACAAACCCCATTCTTTCTTGTGGTGCCTCTGTTATGCCCTACATCATCTATATAGGTTTTTTACACTTCTCTTACATCTATACCTTGTCACTTATATACACTTATTATTCCCTCTCTTCCTCACAAGTCACATTCATGTGCTCCCATTAATAAACCTCTTTTGTAACATGCTTCTACATCTATCTTATTGCATCCATCCCCACTCATTCAAGTACCATTTTTTTACTATCATCTCCTCCTTTTTCATTCACATCATCCTTTTCACGGTGATTTTCTATCTGCCTATTATAATGAGAAACTCCAAAAAAATCAGAAGACAATAGGGTTTAACGATACCTATGTCGATAGTGCAATTTCTAGATGAATAGATGTATGATGAATGCGAGACTCTTCCTTCCTGTGGATAAGAGAACTTGTACACAAAGAAATCTAAATAAGATAGATATTATATAGAGGTTTGATGAGTTGCTTGGTAGGGGATGATCCTAGGAACCAATTGGCTTCCTTGAAGGGTGTCAACCCATTTTACAATTAAGTGATTTTTTAATTTATTGTTAGAGTGGGTTGAAGGGTCCCATACCCTAAATATAGAAGTGAGGCCTTATACTAAAATGGGAAAAAAAGTGTAATATTATCAAAGCATACTACTAATGTTATTTATCGATTGAAGGGTAATATTTGTGCATATTGGAGAATTGACCTTTTTTGAATTTTTTCTTTCTAACCTCTTACCACTGCCCCAAATCCAAGGATACCACTATTTACATACTGTGTACTTCAAATTTTTCAAGAATAGGTTCCGTATCTGAATTGGATTTCTCTGAACCATCAGATACATGACCTCTTTTAACACCGGAAGCCATCTTATTTTCATCTTTATGTTCTTTTCTCTCCTTCTAGTCAAAATGTCGAGACCCGCTATGAATGGAATTATCTTTAGATGCATGAACCTGGACCAGGGGAAGATTGTTCCAACCAACATTGGAGGGAGAATTTTTCTTCTTTTGAGCAATCTTATTTTTTCCTAACCTACAAGAAGACTGAATATGCCCTGGAGTCTTGCAATGGTGGAAGTGAAATGATGTATTCTCATAATCCAACGATTAATTGTATTGTTTATTCCCTAATTTTAGTATAATATTATCCAGAAAACCCTTGCTCAGATCTATTTCAGCACATATTCTGGCATACATGTGAATCCCTGACTCAGCCCTGGAGTGATTGATTTTTAAAAAACTCCACAACACATTACCAATATCTTTCAGGGCATACCAAAAATGGAGAGGGAGGTTCCGAAGCCAAACCCACATTGGAATCTTCGAAAATGAAAGATTATTTGGATCTAATTAAGGGAACGAAGAAGTGAGGAACAATCCAAAGTTGCCCCAAAACCACGGTCCATTCGATATAGATTTATTATAATCCTTCACATTTTGAAACTAAATGAAGAAAAAAAATCTGCAGCAGAAGGAAATTTTACATTTTTGGTCTAGTTTTTATATACCCAATGGGATAAGTAAGAGGCTTCCCACCACATTCCATTGAATCTACCAAAAACTGCCCACTACAAAAATAATTTCAGATGGGTGATAACTTATGGGCTATCCAAACTTAGAAATGGTGGCTCATCCACAAGATCAATAATGTATTCCTGGGGGCCATACGAAGTGAGGGCAGATGGCCGAACCACATCTTTGAAAGAGCTAGTCTTAGGGGTAGAAAAGGAGGAGAGAGAAACTCCTTTTCCCAGGGGATGATTTTCAACCCCACCTCCACTAGAGACAACACAGTATGGTCCATAGTTTGGGTCGATGGGAGGCTTTGAATAGACATTCATGGAGGAATGCTCAGGGATATTGGAATCAATTTCAATCCTAAATTTTAATTCCTTCAAGAAGGCCGCCCTATCCTTATTACTCATCAAGTCTCTATCCCTGATATTGATTGCATGTTTCTGACTAAAAATAAGACCATTCCCAGTCACTAGTATATCTGATTTGATTCCTTCATTCACTGCTTCATCCGGATCGGAAGGAGGATTTTGTGGGAGGATCTCAACTATTTACACTACATAATTCCATGTTTTATAAACCCTATTTTTTCTTTTTCGCTGTGCCATTTGTAAAAAATCCATCGCACTCTGACCGATCTCTCGATTCAACTATAAAAACATTACAATTAAGTGATCTTTATAATAAGATAATTGACAATACAAGGGATGATTAGAATTTAAGGGAAGTAGAGAGATCATTTTCTGCATGATAGGTGACCTAAGTAAGGGAAAAAATAATCTCAAACTCCTAGAAATAGTCAAACCAAAACTATTCAGAGACGTCCCATTATTCTTGTATGATTTTGAGATGGTCTTTTATGTCCTCAATTTCAGGCGTCAAGGAAATTTTGTAAAGGATAAGTTATTGCACGATATCAGACTTATTCCAGAAAAAGGGTTGCTAAATCATTAAGAGATCGTAAATGATATTAATAGAATTTGATTCACCTGACATTGTCATCTATAGGGAGACACATCATAAAAAAAGGTTGATTAGATAAAAACATAATGATAAAATGGTTGAAATTATGTAAATGTGATAAAGATGGTAAAATGATAGGAATCATTGGAAATTTGGGTGGAATCATTGATGATTCAGATAGGATTACTAGCAATTTCTAAGACAAAGGTTAATTCCTTAATATAATGTTGGTTTGATGTAGAATAGTTGACTCAATGACTAATTCAGACTAATACATGATGATGAAATAATTGTGAATGTAATTTAAATGGAGATACTTAATTTGAATGCATAAATAGGTGGAAAATTTTGAGGAAGCCTTACTAAGTTTTTTTGGATGTTCCAAGGGTTTAATAGAGGTATTGAAGGTGTCTTGATGTTCGTAGTGGTGTTGTCTTGGTATTGAACAAAACAGAGCTTCATTAAGGATGGTTGAGGATCCATTTCAAAGAGGTTTTCTTATCTATTTATAATCGCTGGTGATTCTATTAGAATCATTGATGATTCGAGAAAAGTGGGGAAACCCACTTGGAATTAGTTTCAACCACTTCCAAATAGGGGTTTTCAGGTTTTTATTCAACTATAAATGGTTGGGGAGGTTTTTGGGAGGTTAAGTGGTTGGGTTGTATGGGTAAAAATGGGTTTATATAGGTTAAAGGTGGTTAGGGAAGTTTAATATAGGTAAATAGATTTTACGGTGGGGTGAAATATGATTTTATAGGGGGTGGAGTGATGGTTTAGGGTAATGAGATAGGTTTATGGATTTTCAAATGAGGGTGTGAGGGGTGTAGCTAGGAAAAAGGTGTCTACACATCCATCACACTCATGTAGCCATTTGTTCTTACAATTGAATCTCACAAGCCTTCTCCACCTTTAATTACACTTCCCAAGCATTCCAATTTTCTCCCTCATTATATTTTGTTTGATGTCCCTTCTTTCATGCCTCTTTCCATTACATGAAATCATCTTATCATCACACCCACTCATCACAAGATCACACCATTTACTATCACACTTTCTTTAGACATCACTATATTTACCACACCTCACCCAATTGATATCATCACTAGCACCCCACTTCATAACACTCCACCATCTACCACTAGTTTATTCTCATGTCATCCACCACTAGAAATTCTTGCACATCCACCACATTCATCACCTTTCTTGTGTGATTCATCCCCACAACCAATTCCTTCACCTACCAAAATTCTATGGCTTCTATTTGACATTATTTCTGTACTTATCAAAATTATCCCCACCACTCTAACCATTTATCTCATCTATCACTTACATTTGTACATCATGTCCCTTTTTCATCTAGTACCTCTATGGACATAGAGGACTTTTATTTATCTTCACTACTACATTATGCATACTCCATACATTATTCTTCATTCCATTTGGCATGGATTTGAAACACAACCTGATTCTCCACACATATTTCTCTACTATCATTGCCACCCACTTTCACACTACTAAACATATTTTTAAAATATAGAAAAATCAATATATTTCAAAAATTGCAATAAACATCGATTTCCCATGGATTTTCTTCCACATTCGCTTCAATCTTATTTCATTCCAATTATTTGTTCATTTCTACACATTTCATTCACATTTCATGTCTTGGTGTGTTTCACAACTTTTAGCAAACACTTTTATAATATTGTTGTCACATTTTGTGATGCACTAGTCTCTACTACATTTGATTGAACTTGGTCTGTCTTTGCTTCGTTAATTAAGAACGACTATTGAACACTTAGAAAATTGTCTTGATGACCTTAGGGCATTATTTGTTTAGTATTTCCAATGTCATCTATGCAATCACTTCCACTCCCTCTATCAAGCCAATTGTGGTTCTAAACCCCTTTGAAAACTGAGAGAGCTAAATATTGTGTGAAAAAAAAAACAACCAAAATCAATAAAAAATCAAAATTGAAAAAAAAAGTAAAGAAAACAAGTGAAATATAAAACACTCTCTCTTAGGGGTCTTTCTAGTATCTTTATCAGGGCTATGGATGTCTTGCTAGTAGTAGAGTGATGTTGTGACAAGAATCAAATGTATCTCCATCAGGGCTATGGATTCTTGGATGGAAGCATAGAAATACGTGGCTTACAATTGCCTTCCATTCCACTACTAACCAGTCACATGTTTCACTCACTCCTTCACAGTGGCTTGTGTTTTCACTCACTATCTCATGGGTCTTCACTTCAAGCATTCAATTCAATCTCATGCACACATAGATGATATTGACGAGTAACAGGGCTAGTATCTCACCTTGTGTGGTTTAGACCTTGTTCAAGCTTCCATTTTAGTTTGATCATCATCTCATGTATTATACAATCCATATCATCATGTGTTCACCACAACTCATGTTTCAAAATATATTAATATCACCTGCACAACACTTACACTCCACTTCACTCAAACTAAGCATTACTAAGCATCCACTACCTTCTACAGATTTTTTTTCCTTACCTCATAATTACATTTCCTCACTTTGAATTTTTATGAAATGCGTATTGCACTCATTTTCATACTTTCACCATTTTCTTACTTCATCATTACTTTAAAAAAAATTCAAAAGAATTTAAAAAATTCAAAAGAATTTAAAAAATTCCCAAAAAATCAAATAAAGCATTTAAAATCTTATCATAATTTATCCTCACCTATTTGTATTTTCCACTGACACCGGCAAGCTTCCACCTCCACTCAACTCACCCCTCGACCAAACCACTCTATACCCATATGCAATTCACTATTAGGACTTTCATACCTTCCTTTAACACAACCCTCACTCACTATCACAGTCATGATTACAACATGCAACCTTACCACACATGGTCATTATAGTGACTCCCTTAGCTCCAATTGATTCAATCATTCACAAAGAAAGCTTCCCTTGCAACCTACCTCACTCACCTCACACATACCCTTTTACCACCTTGCACCCAATGTAATCACCAACTCGTGACCCATTTACTCAATCCCTCTTAGCTCGATGAATTAACCACATGACTCACCTGCTCACCTCTCTTACCATTATCATAACTCTCCTTTCCTCCTGAGCTCCACTAACCTCTCTTTGGCTCAACAAACCCACACATGTCATCCCCTGATCTAGCTCCCCCCCAGTCCCTAGCTCATATGAGCTAGTTACTTATCCCTCCTCCTCCCAATGCACTCTTTTCTTTTCTTTATCCCTGTCAGTCACACTCGTGACTGGCTTGCTCCCTCCACCTGCTAAACTTGGTGTCCTCCCCAAGACACATATATACCCATGTCCCTAATCCTTATGCCTCACTCTCCATATTTACCCTGAGCTCCCTCCCTGTTCACTAATTTGAAAGCGTGACTCAACCTTATCCATACAAACTATGTCCAACTACCCCTACCTTAGCCTCCTAACTAATCTCCAACTCATTTTCCTTTGAGATCACCTATTTCTCATTTACTTCGCTACTAATTCGCTAGAGCCACTCCCAACTTCATCATTTCCACAACTCTCTTGTTGTTTCCACAAAACTCACCATCACCCCTCTTCAGAGTGAGATCATCACTCCCACAGTGCACTTTCCCTCCCTCGCTGCACTCCTCACACCTCACCTAGCTTGGTGAGTCACTCATGCGACTCGATAGCTTGCCCTCATGTCACATCCATCCCCGTGTTAACCCTCCTAGTCGCATATGTGACCTGATTCCCTACTTCCTTCCTTGAGATTGAAACTAACTCTATGTGCTCCTCATCTACTCAATGCCACCTCTACCATGCCCAAATTACTGAGTTGGTATTGTAATATCCAATCATCTGACTTGTTACCCAAACTGACCATTCCACTCGTTCACATCTCCTTACACCCCACACACTATCATGAACTCCCCTTTTTGAGATTTCAATTGAAATTTACCGCTCATTAATCTCCACTCCCAACTTGGTCACTGTAGCAACTGGGATACTCTCCCTTCCCCCAACCTTGCTTCTATGTGCCTTAGACCTCAAATCGGTCATGCCAAATATCGAGTGTGAATTCAATCCCATTTATTTGTCACTTTGGCCGATCTATCCTCTAACACACTTCTCTTTTTCATTCCTTCCAAGCTCACATCCTTTTCATTGCTACTGTGTTATCCAAATTGTGATCTCTACCCAGACCTCCTCACTCGAGTCATAGGTACAACTCCCCACCAGATTCTCCCCTAGAACAAGTTTCCATAACGACTTACCCCACACACTACCCTAAACTCTCCTTCCCAAGCTTTCCATTGAGATTTACCACTCCTTAATCTCCACTCCCAACTCGGTCACTGTAGCGACTAAGATTTCCACCCTTCCCCCAACCTCACTTCCCTATGACTTAGACCTCAACTTGGTCATGCCAAATATTGAGTATGAATTTAATCACATTCATTAACCACCTTGACCGAGCTCTCCTCTAACACACTTCCCTTTTCCATTCCCACTGAGCTCACATCCCTTTCAATGCTACTGTGTTATCCAGCTTGCCATCTCCACCTAGACCTCCTCACTCGAGTCACAGGTACGACTGCCCACTAGTTTCTCCCCTAGAAAAAGTTTCCATAACAACTTATAGCCACGTAACTTGCTAAGATCATCTAATCAACTTTCCCCCCAGCCATCTCACACCCTAATTATCTCATCTACTAGCTTTCCTAACTCACCTGCCAACTCTCTCTTGACCCAACTCACCTGTTATCTCACCCAAATCACCTACTTTCTCACCCTGCTCACTGGCTAACTCATCCAACTCAATTTTAACACCTTCCAACTCACCCAAATCACACCCAACTCACTCCTATCTCTCCACGTAGCTCACCACATATCTCAGCACCTTTACTACACCATGCAACTTATCACCTTTCCTACACCATGTTGCTTTCCCCCTTTCCCACCTAGCCCATTTTCCATCAAAAATCAATCAACTCAATCTTAACCCCTTAAATCAAATTTTTTTCATACTTCCATGCACTCTTATACATACACATCATTAATTTTTCCCATACACATGACTAGGGAAACCATGTAATCATTTCTTCCCATTGTGCCTTTTTCCAAGTATCAATTTCTCTTATCTTCAAGCACCACTTTTCATCCCACGTTACGTTGGGGAAACATGTGGTTCTAAAAAATGTCACTTGAGGGGGTAATTACACATCAACCCTTTTCCTCTGATTCTATAAGACCTAATCAAAATTATTCAATCAATTGACTATATAGTCTCTTCCTTGCGAAATCAATATATCAATCCCTTCATAGAATCTAACTAAAGTGTCCCACTGATCACATTTCTAGGTTCCTATCTATACAATCAACCAATTAATCATGCAATTGTGTAAACCACTGCAATACGGTCAACTAACCATCATCTCATTTTCAGTTTTTATAATACATGTTTCCTATCACAACATGTAACCCAAAAAGAGGAAAAATATAGACACTAAAAAATTCACCTTGTTCATAAGGTTCCTTATTAATAAAACACAAAAACATCATAAAACACAAAAATACCAAAAAAATCATCAAAACCCCATCAAATGGAACTAAAATAAAACTCACCACCCATTTACTAACCCTCACCTACTCACATTTAATTATATCCAATCACATCTACCCATGCACCCATGTGTATCCCACTACTTTATGCATTCTAAATCTATAAAAACAGCCTGAACCCCCATTCCAACCCTTGGCTCTTACTACACAAAGACTATACTTGATTTTTCTTTCACTCTTGCTCATATATTTTGATTTTTTAGGTCTTGAAGAAGGAAAAACAAAGTTCCAAGGATAGATCTAACTTGCTGCAACACTGTTCTAGCAAAATTCCAATACATGTGGGAAAAAATTTTGATTGGCTTTCAATCTCCGCATGATTCTCGACGTAACACAACTATGATTTTCCTACAATCTGATTTAGGTATACTTGTCATTTCATTTATTGTTTTGTCATTTTACATCTAAAATCTCTTTTATCTCCTTAAAAGGGTTAGGGATAAGACCAAGGTAGGTTCACTAACCACCAAAAACAACTAACATTTTTCAAGTGTGTTTTTGTGTAGGTTTAGATTTATATATTGAAGAGTATTACCAATTTTATTCAATGAAATAAACCACAATTTTCCCTCTCTTAACAATCACATTATAATCCCATTCTATTTTAGTAGCATTGATCTGGTTATTATTATTCGACTAATCCATCTTGTAGGTGATTAAAATCTAGGCATACAAAATATAGGAGTATATTCCTGATAATCATCATATTATCTATTGGTCATTACCTTACAATACAATATTTGGGCTTTATAACCTATTAATCTTTACAACCATGTTTATAAAATTAGTATAAATATCTTCACCTTGTTTATAATCTTTACAATCCATTCAAAGTAAATATATTAGTAAGAAAATATCCCTATCATTGATTTAGGATTTGGAACCATATATATTTGATAGAGAATAGGCTACCATCTTCTAGATCCATGCATTTAGTAAATTACAACCCTCTTATGCATGAACCTAAACTAGAACCCTTCTTATCCTAATCTATATTATTGATCAACTTGCATACACTTTGGAGAACCTAGAGAAATCTCACTTCACCCTTTAAGTGATTCATCATCACGTTACATAATATTTTTCCTTTGAAAATAAACTCAGAATATTCATATAAATATTTCTCTATTGTTTCCTAAAATGTCCTAAAATGGATCATATTTTAACTACCAAAATAACCAACAAAACCTAAGTTCCCAAAATATCTATTAGGATTCCCCACTTACACCAAATCTCTTTTATATGGACTACAACGTGGTTGGAACATATACTAAGAATATTTTAAAAATTTAACCAATAAGAGAAATACTAGATCCCACCTTAAAAACATCCCTAAAAAGAAAGAATTCAAGAAATAATATACAAAAAAAAAATCTATATTAATTATACTCTTGCTATGTAAAAAATCATCCAAAATTCCCCACAATTCAATGGACAACCTCTTGAATTTATCTATGAATGAATTAAGGATTACATGTCTCTTTGGGGTAACTCTTCGACCGATGGGGAAAGCCAATGTTTTTATTTCCTCGCCTTTACCAATGATAATTCTTCTTCAACCTTGGAAAGTGCTACCATTGATTCCTTTCTCATTCTACTCCACAAAATCCTCCAAAAGGCAATCCAACTCAACTTATATTTTATCCCATTAAATAAATAAGTAAAAAAACCACCATTGACAAGTAATTCCTTTAAATGAGAGTAAAAATATCAGAAATGAATAAATGACCTCCAAATATTCAGTTAGGAGTGCTAAATCTATGTCCACAACCATATCCCCTTATTAGTCCTAATGGGATTCCAATGCCACAACCTCTCATATCAGATAAGGTTCTCCAATTTATTCTAAAGGAACATTTGTATGCCTATATGGGTGCTACAGATATAATAGTTATCACCCGTATGTTTACACCTTAATTAATTTTTAGTGTTATGAGAGTTCACACCAATAAAAAGGATGCAAGGTTTTATAACAGGTAGACTATTATGATTTATTAACTTCCAACATTAATAACCATTCAAAATCATAATAATAATTTCTAACTTGTAACGATTAATAAACGATAAACAATTTATCTAATACACAAGAGGAGTGAGAAACTTAATTATAAAAGGTATAATAAGAAGGATCTAGATGTGCATGATGATGGAATAAATAGATAAGAATATGTCAATGTTTTGATGAAAGTATTGGAACTAAAAATCGAATAGGGGAAGGACCATACAACTAATGTATGATCTAGGACTAGATATGTATAGTCTTGGACCCTTTGACAACATGGATATGAAACTTCTTGTGTACTTCAATTTTATAGAAATGAAATTTACTATATGTCACTCTTTCTCACACAACTTTATGATGACCTGTAATCACCTGCAATAATGTGGAGACACTAGAAACCTAGAAAGCCCTTCATCAGAGAATTAGAAAACCAAAAGGATAAAAGATGTGTATGTGGTGAGCCTTAGCTATCTGACCTAGCCATATGTTCTTTATGATTAAATATTCTTAGAGTGAATTTTATCTTTATAAGACATAGACATATCATCTTTGCGTGCTAAAAAATGGAGGAAGCTAGAATATTTGACCTAGTTGCGTGCTTCAAAAATGTAGTAGAGACTTTTCTAATTGATGGGTAGCTAACTTGGGAATATTTAGGGACCCTTTGAGTTCTTTTGGAATGATATTTTTAATAAGAACCTGTAAAATTTCCAGGTTAGTTATAAAGTGATATTGAATTGATTATATAACCTTGCATAGGAGAAATATTTTGATATTGTCAACCTTGAGAATATGAAAAACCTATATAAGATGTTCAATTTGAAAAAAAAATCTATGAACTTGAGGAGTCACGACTGTACCAGTCAGACAAGACTGAGCCCCACATCCTAACCAAGTTATATGGTCTTAGAAAAAGGAGACAACTAAAATGGAAAGTTTGTGCATGAAACATAGATGTTATTTATTTATTTAATTAGATAATATTCCTAGAATTTATGAAAAGGCATATTATAGAGATAATAAATTCATAGAAGAGATAAAAATATGAGGTGATTAGATTTTGAATATGAGAGTTAAAATTAGCAAGAGATCATGATACAAATTGGCATTTCAACAATGGAAAGTTACCAAATTTTAGTGTCTATACCCTTCTCTCATTTATAATGGGTCAAATGATCCTAATATTCACATTAAATCATTTGGAAACACCTACAATTTTTGGATCAAAGATAAATCCTATGTCGATATCAAAATCTTAGCTAAGAACCTTATGGGATATGCTCTATATTGGTATTGTTCCCTTCCCACTAACTCCATTTCCTATCTTGAGGGATTATTCAATACAAAACTCAAGGAATTTCACTATCAATATCTTCCTAAAATAATCCCAAGATATTTATAAATTATAAGAAATGTGAGAATGAAACTACCTAGTCCTTCACCCAATGATTGAAAACCATTTATAAAAAAATCACCATACCTTCAGTTATAATTATCTCTACCAAATCTTCCTTACTACTTTAGAACCTTACATTCAATACACTGTTAGGTGATTTTCTCCAACCACTTTGGAGAAATCCATCAAGTAAGATAAAAAAAATGAATATCTCATATGAATAAATTAAAAACCTCGAGCTAAACATCAATATCAAAATAATATACAAGTACTAATGAAACATTATAATTGTAATGCTATGGAAAATGGAGTTACAAAAAATCATAACCCCTGACAATGTTTTCGATAAAACCATTTATAACATTTATTCAACCCCTTCTCAGTGTAAAGGACTATTTTTCCCTCTCTCATCCTACCATATGGATTTTTCAGTAGCCTCTCACCATGGAAGAGTACAAAAGTACTCTACCTATGCCATATCAACAACCTATGGACAACATGTCAATTGGGGCCATTCCAATGAGAAATAAAAATAACTTAGACACTTATCATATTCCTTCTTACTTGGACATAATTTTGATCATGATGGTATGTCATGTAAAAGATATGATCAATCCATAATAGTGTGTGACCATGATCAACATCGTGACCTTAAGAATACCATTAATTAAAGATATGAACACCTAAAAATATATCAAGATACTTTTCCTAATCCTTCTAAGGATGAGGTATCTCCTTAACCAAAAAATGAGAATTAAAAATAATATCTTTTGGTAACACTATTCAAACAACCTATAATCCCGATTTAGAATCCGTAGAGAATGTGGTTAGTAAGAAAGGCATAAAATGTGAAATTTCCACCATTGATGCCACATCCCTATTACCATCCCCAAACCTACAAAACTATTTAGGAATACCTTATAAGTTAAAATTTCCTCAAACCATCTTCAAAAAATATAAAATATGAAGAACCCATCCAAATCAACGCCATTGGATATCTTGAACTATAAGGGCCAGCAATGTTTATTTAAAATTCTACCATCATCAACTTCATAAACCATCCCACATCTATGGGGATAATACCATCATCTAGGATGCATCGACCATCCCGTAAAACAAATTTATATAATCTAATAAATATTAATAAACCTAGTCCAACTTAAGCTCTTATCCCCTTCACACCAAATTCTAAATGTAAATCCTTAGGTTTAGACAAACAATTTATCATCTATATTGGAATAATGACATCAAATCATAGAAATATCAAACCTACTACAAAATTTCCCTTCTTTAAACTTATACAAAATGAAACTTAACATAGTAATCACACTATGACAACCCTGTTTAACATAAATATTCATCCACCACTAGTTTTAGGGAAAAAATACCTCTTACATGGTTCAGATGAGAGTATACTTCAATAATACAAAGAGATTTCACTCCAAAAAATTTAACCACTTATCAAGCTTTATATCTTTACCATATAATGAATTATATGATCCTAGAAAAACCACTATTTCAAGAAGATGATCCCCTCTTTTCATATCCATCAAGATTGGAAATGTGTAAGTCAATCACTCTCTAATAGATTATGGTTTAGGAATATGCGTCACATATCTAGAATTCTTGAAATCCTTAGATTATTTTATTGATAACCTAAAATCCACTCGTAGCATGTGTTAAAGGTAGAAATGAAGGAAAAATCTTCCCATGGGATGTGATTGGATAACTATTACCATGCCTCCTCACATCGTTAGAGAACAATTGATATATTCAATTTTCCTCTTTCATATAACATCCTCGTTGGCCAACCATGGACACAAAAAATTTATGTAATTACCTCAACCACATGTCAATATGTCAAGTTACCTTACCTAGGATCCATGTACAGGATTCAAGGTGACACAAAACCATAAAACTTTGATTAATTCCAACAATGCGAGGTCTTTATAAATTATATCTTGTAAGGAATTACCTGGCGTACCATTCCAAGAGTATTTTAGAATCCTAAATTTAACATCTTGTTACTATTTTATGCTATATTTGGCATGTATTTGTTACATATGAATTGCATACACAAATAAAGATAAAAAACTATCTAATTCTATCTTTAGACTTCCAATCTCTCATCCCACTACTCAAACACCTAAAGGAACACTTATTTCAATAAAAAACCATTGTATCTCATATGTAGTCAATTCTAGGCTTTTACAACACTTTTCTACCTCATTGGAGAAAACCATCTAATAAAGAAAATTTCTATAGGACATTTCTATCCTTTTGGATTTTTTTATCTAGGTCCCTTCTAATGATATGATTTTATAAGTGTATAGTTATTCCTCATCCTAGGTCAGTTTTAATGCAAAAATCAACTTGGGATTCATATAAATACAAGTTAAACCCACACATATATTTACTTGCAATTTTCAAGAGATCCTATAAGAACTTTTATTGAATCTAAAATAAAGATAATCTAATATTACCCAATTCAATAACTAACATTATCCTATATAAAAATTTAAAGTACTCTAAACTAGGTTAAGAGAAGGTCAAATTTAGCCATTAACATCTCAAGACAAGACAAAGAAAACATTATCAAGTATCAAGGGATAAATTCTATTTACAATAATGTACTTGCATCCTCAAAATTACACTTTGAATAGGTAGAGAAGTATGTGGAATTCATTCCTCTTCAGATTATTACTGTATAGGTGGCATAGGGGTTCCAAATACAAAACAAAAAACCCCTTTAATAGGTCTTTCTAAGAGAGATAAGATTTCAAGAGAAGATCACCAATTACAAGAACTTTTGTGTGCATCTAATATAATCACGAGGAAAAAGTGTAGAGGAGATATAGAAGAAAATCCACAAAATAAAACTAGAAGTGTAGAAACTAATTAGAAAAAACCTTATAACACAAGAAATAATTTTTTATGTTATTATTTTCCTCTTAAGTGTTATTAAATAGAATCAAACTTTAGTGATAGTTTTGGAGATGAAACATGTACAAATAATTTCCAAGGTCCCATTATCCTTTGTTCACACATGAATCAGTCAATGAACTTGTAGAAAGATAACTGAAATCATTTTATTTCCAGTATCTATATTTAGCATGTGTCCTGATTAAATCTACTTTTCTTAGTCTTTTTTTTGCACTTTCATAACTGAATGTTAAATGCGGATTTAATCATCTAATTATGCATAGTTTCTAATATAAATACTAAATTATGGTTTCAGGTATCATACTAGAATTGAACAATAATTTAAATTTTAAATTGAAATAATTTTGTGAACCTTGTTATTTATCTTCCCTAACCTTCAAAACCTAGGTTTTTGTGTTTCATGTTTATCATCCTAGACCACATCATTGTTGTTCCAATTTTCAAAATTATTGGGAATCAGATCTATAACATGGATTGAAACTCCCAAATGCATAAAAATGTGTAATTTTTGGTAGATATTTCCAAAATAAAATAACACAATAATAATAAATTCTCAAAAATTGTTAAATTCATGCTAGAATATATATACATACATACATATGTTCAGCTCTTTTGTAATTCTATCTTCTTCTTTCCTCTTGTATTATTCTTCTTTCTTTCTTTTCTCTTCCTCTCTCTATGTTTTTATTTCTCCTTTGCTCCCTTCTTGGCCTTTTCTTTAGCTTCTCCTTTTTGTTTTTCTTCTCATTTCATCTTATACACTTCTTTCTTTGATGGCATCCTATGCCTTGGCTTGATCCATTGCTATCATTTCTTGTTCCTCATCCTGATCCTTAAAACTCATCTCTTCTTTATTCTCTTTTAATTTTGTATCTTATACTTTGTACAATTTCACCTTTGTTTCTTACTGTGAAATTATTTCTTCTTCAGATGCAATTACATCATGTTCCTTATTTTACATGCTTCCTCATACTATAATAGTTATTCTGCACCTTCTAGTTGCATGGTTGATCCAAATTCTTCTGTAATAAGTTGTACAATGATGATTATGTGATTTATATATACTTGTATTGGTTTCACTATCATTTCTTCCTTTGTGCCTATTTATAAAGAATTAATTTCACGTATTACGAGATAGAGGAGGGTAAAGTGTACTCAATGTGAGTTTGAGGTTCTTTGTGCCTTTGTATTTTGTCTCTTTTGTGTTCTTTGCTATTTCTCATCTAAAAATTTATCCACTTATTTGTGTGTTGAAACCTATGGTTATTTCATTTCCTCTTGCATTATTAAATCCCTTATACGTGTATTAATTCCCAAAACTGGGAGTTTTCTTCCCTCTCTTATTGTCAACAATACTACTTTGAATCGAATTACCTCATTCCTTCTTTTCTTATGCAGGAAGACTTGAATTTTTTCTTCTAATGTTGACACATATAGTACTTGTTCTTGAAGCTCTTGGTTTATGTTTTGGATGAGTCACTCTTATGTAACATTACCATGGTCTAAACTGAAAATGAGAGATTTAGGCATGGGTGGGAGTTGGACTCTACCATCTACAGTAATATTTTGGTTTGCAGATTTATCCATCGCTATTGTCTTCCAAGTGTACCATTCCCATTCATCTTGAAGATACATCTTGGTGCATGTATTTATGATTTCCATTGTGTAAATTTTTCCCTATCAGCCTTCATTTTTTAAAAATTTAGTTTGGCAAAACAGCTAGGTAATTTAGGATATATCTCAACCCTTGGCGAGGATATTTATGATTGCAAAGTGGCGTGTTGTTTTACGTTTTATTTTATTTATTGGTTGTGTTGCTTCTTAAATTGAGGGTTGTGTTGTAGCCTAAAATTATGCATCTTCTTTAGGATGTTAACCTATGGAAATTAGTTTGTCTACCCTTTGTGTGTGTAATAGTTGAATGTGTGTTGTAATCATACCATGTTGTCTACTCAAGTTTACCTTTTCTATATCCATTGTGATGAAAAATGGTAGTGGCTTTGGGTGATTTTTGTTTACAACTTCTAATTGTAATATAACCCCATCATGAAAGAAGGTGATTTTGACATATGGAGCCATGTACATCCGTACTTCCCTTGGTATCTATTGAATTTACACTGAGTTTCTACCTTATTTGGAGTAACTATTTTTTTCCCAATGCTTGATTTATATTCATATGTAAGTGTATGGAATCACTTGAATGTATTAAAAAAATTACTCATGTGGATAGTATGACCTCTATAAATTTTATGGTGCCCTAAGGGGCATGCCAATGTGTGAAAGTATAGAAATATTATAAGTCATTGGTATATAAATACCTTTCCTCATACTCTTTGTTACCTTTTTGTGATTTTTTATTGGATCTTAATTTGTGATAAATTATGGCCTAGTTAAACTCAGCACCATCCTCCTATATTTGTATGATTATATCCACTACACCTAAAGATGTCTTCTTACTACCTTGAGTGGCTTTCCAGTACACTTCTCAACTAAAATTTATTTTAGTGATCCACAATTATTTGATTTGTGATGTCCCCTAATGTAATTCATCTTCCTTTACACATGGGACCATTAAATAACTGCATAGTTGCTATAGTTTGACAAGAGGTCATCACATGCTTTTGTATGAGAGTATGTATACAACCTTTATTAATTAGTCCAGTAAAATCGAGCTAGAATGATTGTGGTAGCATTGATGGTAACTGCATACCTTGAGATGAAAAATAGATTGTGTCCATTATAGTACTAACTCATGATAGTATGCATGAGTTAGAGGATGGTCTCTCATGTAGGAAAATCTTCACAAGCCGATGTGATCACTATTCTTCGCACTGGGCTATTTTACGATTATCTTGACCTTGCACATGTGTCCTTATGTTAAGTTAGTGGCCTTTGTCCATACCATAGATTTATTCAATTTTTTCTAGAAGATCATAGTGTGGTGGATCACTCCAATTTTTTTGTTCTAAGCATTTGCATAGAATACCCATGTCCTACTTCTCTAAGTCACTAAGTGAGAGAAATGTGATTCGTTGTTCCTCCATCATACCTTAGAACCCTAGGTACTGATGGGTCGGTTGAATGGATCTGCCATTATTATCTTGTTCGTATTCATTGTACATATTTCACTCTAAGATTTGAAATTTGTCACACTTTTGATTTCTTTATTTCTCTACTTCTGTATATTCCTACTTTTTTATTCTTATTTCCTTTGTTATACTTTTTGTAGACTTGATTTGCTATGTATACTTGTTTTCGAAGTGCAAAGTGTCAATTTTTGAGTTTTGTACCTCTTAATCTACTCCCTCAATTAATTTTTTTCCATTGAATATTTGGTTCGATGTGGCATTGAATTACCTTTTAATTTCTTGTTCCATGTGATCAAGGATTTTAATACATCATTTCAAATTTCATTTCATTATTACTGATATCTGAGGTGGTAAATATTTCATTATTTCAAAAATTTCACTTTTGGTTTTTGTTTTATTTCCTTCTTGGTTTCTTGTGTAGGTTTCTCGTAGACTAATTTTATTTATGCCTTATGTATTTTATAGTTAGTTCCCATATTTTCCTTTTATCAAATAATTATATTTGATCTTTTAAACTTTCTCTATTCTACACACACTTCAACAAAAACTGGAGTAATTACACAAAATTTATAACTACTACATTACATTTTTTTGAAAACTTCCTACTCTAACGGATTTGCACCAAAGGAACTTAATTGTCACTTTCATAGCATGTTATAAAATCATTCATTGTATAGGCTTTCAGCCTACATCCATTGATCCTTCTTGGTAATACATTTCCTTATAAGTTCGAAAATATAATAATTCCCTATTTGGTAATGTGATAAGCAATGTTTGGGCCTTTCCACCTTACGCACAATTCACCTGGGTGTGCTTTAAACATGTTTTCATAAACCAAAACTATTATTCTCTATTTAAAATTCATTTATGCATAGAATTAATATTGTTCCATGACTTTCCTGAATCTACGTATGGTCCTCCTAGTTTCCATTGTGTAGTTTCCCTATATTTCTTCATCTTTGTCCAATCCAACCATAAATTGTTGTCTATGGATTCCTTATCTCATAACCATGTAACTATTGAAATATGAAGACTTGATACTATATATTTAATCAACATAATTAATTCAATTCCATATATTAGTTAGAATGGTGTTTGTACCATGTACTCTTATAGTTTGTTCTGTATGCCGAGAGTATTGTGAGTATTCTATCTTCCCAGTCATATCTTTGTGTAGACACACACACACACACACACACACACACACACACACACACACACACACAACACACACACACTCACACACACACACACACACACACACACACACACACACACACACACACACACACATGTATGTATGTATGTATGTATGTGTGTATGTGTGTATGTATGTGTGTATGTATGTATGTATGTATTTCTATCCCACTTCTATCCAATTAGAATTAACTAAATTAATTATATCCCTCCATAATACACCCCTCTGTAATTAATTAAATTAAATCCACTATTTAAATACACCCTTCTAGAATTAATTAATTTAATTCTATTATCTAAGTTATATTCCTACCCTTTAGAATTGAATTAACTTAATTCTACCATTCTCTTGGAATTAATTAAATTAATTCCTAATACCTTCTAGCTAATATAATTAAACATTTATTTATTTAAATGGTTAATTATCTCCTCGCGATTAAATACTAATTAAATTTAGTTATTTAATTCCACCTATTCCAATCAACTACACTTCCCTATGCCACTTGGACTCCACTTATAGATTCCTATAAGTGTGGTACTGGGGGCAATTGGATTGTATGCACAATTCAATTTTTGGATGTAAATTTTGCTATTCCAAATGTCCATTGCCCCTGTAAATATGTAACAACCAATTTCTAAGTCTACTTGCTAACCCTGGTGATTCAACCATTAACCTAGAGCTTATTCAATGTCAAATCCACCTTTCATGGCTCTACCCTCACCTATAAAAGAAAGCCATTTCCTTTGTAAATCCATTGCTGGAGCTTTGAGAAAATTACATCCAAATTCTGCCAATTTGACATCCGCATCCTTGTGAAATATGTTCGTAGAATATACAAATCCCTTTGGAGAAGTAATATCAAAGAGCATCCATAATAAAATATTCAACAAGATCAAACAATTTTAAAATCTTATACGATCTTACTTGAGGTTTGCAAGAGATCTATAGTGAAGTTATAATCTGTATTTTATTTATTTATCTTCTGTTGTTTGTAATTTTCCTTGTTTACATTCTCACAAGCTCGATGTGACCTCCCATGTTATATTTTATCATTTTAATTTATCATTGCATTATTTAAGTTTGTCTCTTTGTTTCTTGTCTTCATTTAACCTTGTTGTCAAAACAATAGGTTCTTAGGTGGAGCGTAGAAGTTAAATAACCAAAACAACTAGCTATCGGGCCATTTTCTCACATTTAAATGTTTCCCTGAGAGCGCTAGCGTAACCCATCTTCCAGAAGCCATAACATTTTCTCTCAAAATCAAAATGACTCCTTTTTTATGGAAAGGTATCAAGAAGGTCTATGTAATGGAAAAATAATTTTCCGATTTAAACTTATAGAGAATTTATGGTTTCATTTCTCCTAACTCTTTTCATTATTAAAATAAAATTTGTACTATTTTATAAATTTTAATTTGGTTTTTAACATAACAACCTCATGCGTACGCTCTTCCGTTGCATTTTCAAAGTGATCTTGGAAATCAAAAACATGATTGTTTCTATTTTTTTTGGAAATTAACCTTTCTTTTCTTTTTTTAATCAAAGCTTGTTTTACGTGTATGTTATTTCCTCACACTTTTTAAGTGATCTTGGAAATCAAAATAATGAACTTATTTCTATCGTATTAAAATTTACTTACCTCAAGAGAACAATCTAATATTTTCTTGCAACACCCGCTCTAAAAAAGGTTCATAAAACACTAAAAAATACTAACTATATGTTTCCTTTAATCGTGAGCTAATAAAACTACTAATACTTTGTGTGCAAGGAACATCTTAATCAAGATAAAATGAACCATTCACACTGTATTTACAGGTGTGGTTGAAAATTCTATTTCCTAACTGTTATAACTGTGGGAAGTGCTTTAGCTTAATCCATAAAAATAATTTGAGGAGAATCACATGAACCCTAAAGTAGTCAGAAACTTGAGGGAACTGGCTGATGAAATGAGTACCTTTATCCTACATGAAGTACAACCTGTGAGATTCGAGTCACTGATATCCTTATTGGCGACTCTAGTGTTATTCATTCTGAGAAAGATATTTTCTCAAGGTTTCATAGGGGGTAAAGTAAAGCTGACAACTAGCAATAGCTCCATGCTCCCTCATGTATACTACACACACCTAGTTGAGAGAGCTACTCAAGAATCAACACACCGTCCAATACAATCTAAGGTAGAGGCCAAAACATCTATAACTATTTTTTTTTCATGTTATACTCTCTCTCTCTCTCTTTTCATTTTCATGAGTTGTTCCACACTTGTCTCTCACATTCTCACTTTATTATCATTTGCTATTTCTCCCAAATACTCATTATTTGAGTGCATTCATATTTCTTTCACATTTCCAAATACTCCTTATTTGGCTCCACTTTTGTCTCATTTTCACCTCTTTGTAAAAAAGTCTAAGTCTTGAGTTATGGACATCCATATCCACACTTGAGCACTATCATCTTTCATCTAAGTCTTGATTTCATGATACTCGCTTTATCACAGTCACACACCATCATGATCACCTTGATCCTTAATCTTCATAGGTCTTAAGTTTGACATCACATTATTGAGCTTTAAGCATTCAACCCTCTCATGTCATCAAGTTGCACATTCACTTTGTTCACTTGTCTACATATTCAAAATTTTCTTCACTCATCTCTTTTAAAGCATACACTTTTCTCTAATACGATACACTTCACCAATCACATTCCCTTTGTCTTTGATCTCCACTTTTGTGGGATTCAAAAAAATTCGTTATCATATTTTCACCTCTCTATTTTGACATTCACTTTTTCGTTATTTTAGTATCATCCTTTCATTATGTAGTCTCCTCTCTTAGCACTCACCATGCTAAGAGTCAAACAATTTAATCATATTTTCAGGTCTCCTCTCTTTGCACGCTTCTTGATAAGAGTTGACAACTCTCGCCATATTTTTAGTCTCTTATCTTTACACCCATTGTATTAAGAGTTGAGTACACTAACCATATAAAAGTCTTATCGTATTTTCACATTCACTTTGTCAAAGGTTTGAGAAAATCACTTAACTCATACAATCATCCTCCCATCTTAGAATTTATTTTGCTAAGAGTTTCATATTCAGATTTTCACTTTGCAAGATTATTCTCTTCATCCACCATGAAATTCACATTATTAAGGGTCGAATCTAACAAAACCTTTCCTATTTTCTCTACATATCATTCACCTCATTAAGGTTCAAACCAACCAAATATTTTCAATCTCGATTCCTTCTTGGAATTCACATTGCTAAGGGTTGCATCATTCAATAATTTCTTCTCCTCTTTAATTATAGCATTCAATTTTCCAGAGGTTGAGTTCGGCAATCTATCCTTTTCCATCTTACATCTTAGCATTCCCTTTTCTAAAGGTTGAGCTTTTAAAAAAAATCACCTCTCCCATCTTAGCATTCACTTTGCTAAGGGTTGAGATTTCCAGTAATTTCACCTATTTTATCTTAGCATTCACTTTGCTAAGGTTTGATTTATTCTATCACACCATTCTTCACTCTCCCCCATTTTTTTTATTACAATGGTGGATTCACACAACCCATCATTTGGTCAAGAATGGAAAATGATGAAGGACACTAGTTTGGGTATGCAAAAACCACATAAATAATTCAACTTTGATGAATTGTGTCCTTACCCTTTTGGCATGGACATCTAACACACGCTTTCTAATATCTTTCAAGATGCCCTATTTTTCTAAATACAAGGACAAAACTGAACCAAGAAAGCATATCAAATAATTTTCCATCACGTTCCAAAAAGTGGCGTATAATGATATCTTTCTCTTATGACTTTTCCCTCAAATTCTAGGAGGAAAATATTTGGGCTGAATCTTACACCTTCCAAAGGGATCTATCACCACCTATGCAAACCTATTGAATAATTTTGTCAAACATTTTGTTGTCAACCTTGACTTTGGCCACCTTGACTCAAATAGAAAAATACTTCATTTTTAAAGGCTTGATCAAGCCTCATTCTCATGACCATGGGTACAATGATAATCCTAACAATAAAAACTACACTAGTACTCATCATGATAAATCTTCGTATTTCAAATGCAACCGCAATGTCGTCAATGATGGTGTCATGGTTAATAGAAAAGTACATAACATACATGAAAAATTAATTAAAAAATTGAATCATGTGGTTACAGGAGTTTAGGTATAAATCGGGAAGTTAAGGAGATAGCTGCAAAAAGAGAAAGACAACCATGATAAACTAAGGAATCAATGAAATGAAGTAAAGCCGCGATATATAGACGAAGCTATCAAATACTAAGAACAACCGCATGTAACTGGAAAAGGCCACAAAAAACTGGAAGGAGTTGTGGAGGCCGACACCTAGCCACATATTGAAGACAAATCAAGCTAGATCGTGACTGAAGCTGATAGAGACATGAGTCAAAAGAAGTGACCTTTAAAATAGATTGTATTTTGTATATTTATTGTAATCAATGTATTATGTAAGGTGTACCTCATGAAAGACTTGTGAGAGTTCCATTTTGAGACTTTGTAAGAGAGATAACAAATAAAATGAGAGGAATGTATGTGTAATGGACTGATGTAATGAATTTTGATATATGAATAAAGATTGGAGTTTTGGGACTAAATCATCTTACATACTATTATTTATATTTCTGTTCTTAGTGTAGTGGTGGTGTATTTCCCACATACATCCTTAACCTTGATCTATTTATTCCTAAGTCCTACAATCTTGTTGGGGTTTAAGGTCAAGATTTGGTGATTGAGCCCAGGTTTCTAGTGTTAAGCAGATGTTAGGAAAGATATCACCACATGGTTATTAGAAACCTACCTTATTAGAGATTTTAAATTGGTGGGAAAAGAATATCGATATATTTGTGAAAGGGGAATAAAAAAGACAGAAAATAACATATAAAGTGGTAAACGAAGAAACTTTTGGAGACTTCAGAGAAGAATTTTGGTCTTATTTTGCTCATTAGTTATGGACTTGTTTGTTAGCACACACAAAAAGGACTAAATGGAAGCGCATGTATTTGAGACAACCTTTTGAGTGTACTGTAGAAAAATTAACAATAGTAAAATAACTTGACAAACTATGGACCAGAGAAATTGACTACTAGTACGAGACCACATTAGATTATTTTATAATCACGTGGACAATATAGGTTTGGATGAGCTTTGACAATAAGAAACAAGAAGTATTAAGTGGAGCCTGTGAAAGATTTCTTCAATCATTTCCTTTATTAATTAAAGTGTTAATGATCAAGAAGGGGTTGATTAGAGAAGCAAAAAATTTCCTTCAGGGGGAAAGGGACCGTTGGATGGCAGGCATGAAGGGGGGTGATTCAAGATTTATGAATTATCAGAATTAATGGGGCATTGGTTGGGGTGGAAAAAATAGGATGACATGAGAAAAAGAAAAAGGTAGAAAAATTAGAGAGTTAGATAGAGAGATTAAGAGAATTAAGGAAAATTAGTGATTTTTAGAGAGATAATTACAATGAAGAGGATGGAGGAAAGAGAAAGATTAGCCGGGAAAAGAAATAATTAGAGAAGATAGAAAACAAGAAATTGGAGAGAGAAGAGAGAAAAGATTGAAAGAGATAAATGATCAATTGAATAATGTCAAGTAGAAAAGAGAGTAGAAATAAAAGAAGAAAAAGTAGAAGATTCACCCACATCAAGTGGAGGCTAGAAATTGGCTCATGTAGAAATGAAGGAAGACACTTCAGGTCTCACTATAATACCTACGTCTTGGGGAGACCAGCTAGGTTTTGTTACACCGTAGAATCCCATGGTACCATACACTATAGAAAGTCCAATTCAAAAATCAATGATTAGAGAATCAATATTAACAAGAGACTTACAACAATTGGTATGAAGTTTAGACCCAACGTTTAAAATAGTTATAAAATCAGAAAAGTGGAAAGAAGAAGAGAAGAGGACCCCATTAACGATTAAAGAGAGAGGAGAAGAAGAAGAAGAGGACATTGGTATAATGAGGAATTTATTAGAGTAATTTGGAGAGAAAGTAAAGATAGCAGATGAACATGATAGAGGAAGAGAAAGTATAGATAAAAAAGAGAGGAGAATATAGAATTAATAGAAAAGAGTGAAGACAAAGATAGAGAAGAGGATCATGAAGGGAAATAAGAAAAGAATAAGAAGAGAAGAAGTGATGAAGAGTTAGAGATTAATCATATATTAAGAAATATTAAAGATATAATGGTAGTTATTAACAATATTAGTTACGAAAAGATGCCAAATAAAGAGATGCCCCAAACCAACGCTAAGGCCTAAAGGATATGCTATCTTGGAGCAGATGCCATTCCATGTGTTGCTTAACACACTGATTGGAAATATAGATAAATGAAGAACCTTAGAGGAAAAATATAACCAATTGAGAGAATAGGGTTAGCAAAGGTAAAAAATAGTAAGAGAGTTTCAAGAGTTATTAGGATAACTCTATTTTGATATTGAATTAATTAGGGATAAGGGAAGGAGAAATAGTTCAAAACAAAACCACAATCAAACAAAGAAGGTAAAACCAATTCAATAATAGTATGTTGTGCAGACAAGGCCTAGTACTCAGCCCAAAATGGCTCAGAAGATTAAAATGCCAATGTTTGACAAGGATTTAATCGATGCATTTGAACATTTGTTCCTATTGGAACATTATTGGAAAAGTAAAAATACCACGGATGAAGTGATGAAGCAAAAATATTTCATGTGTTCTTTAAGGGATGATGCATTAATGTGGTATATGAGGCTATCAACACAAGGTCATAAACCATGGGTTGATATCGAGAAAGAATTCAAGACATATTTCCATTTCCCAGAGGCACCAGCAGAAGGAGTAAGAAAAATGAGGGATCTAGTCCAAAGAGAAGGAGAATCAGTAAAAGAGTTTAGTCAAATATTTAACATTGTTACTAGAAAATTAAAATAACCCTTGGCAGATAAGCAAAGGGTTGAATGGTTCACCTCTGGCTTACTTCCTTATCTCAGAGCCATGCTAAATACACATCAATTTCAAACACTTTAAGAAGAAATTGAGATTGAGATCAAATTAAAGGCTCAGCTATGGAGGAGAGAAGGGGAAAATTCAATGAAGACTAACTTAGAGAGATTACAACTAGAACTGGAAAAATTGAATTTGCAATAGGAGATTCAAAGAACTAAAGGATTAAGAAATAGTTCCCCTCTAAAGAAAATTATAAGACTAAATATATGGTGTAAAATATGTTGCATTGAAGGCCATAATAGAGTTGAATTCCCATATGCTGAGAATGCAAAGAGAGTAGCCACCACAAGAGTACATTCATCACAGAGAGCATCCTCTAGTAACACACTGCCATCTGAAAGGACATGGTGTGGAATATGTAGGCTTTGGGACCAACACACTCATGAAACTTGTCCTCTATTAGAAGTAACACCACCAAAAAATTAATTGATGTACTATACCACATGTGGTTTGTACAATAATTATCACAATATTTTACCTTTGGTTGATGCATTTGATGATTTGAAGGAGTACGATGCTAGGAGAGATATGGTTGCAAGGTAAAATACACCTAGCCATAATCCTATACAATCACAGATGGTTACAACACCTACACAACCATCTCAACAATTGATAACTGCACCACAATACCCAAATCAACAAAGTGATCAGCCATAGTTTGGAGGTGGGTACTAGGGAAATGATTACAACCCAAATTATCAAGGTTACAATGATGGGGGTTTCCATAGAGGGTACCATAACAGATTTAGAGGGGGATTTAGAGGAGGATATAGAGGTAGATACGACAACTATCCACGAGGTAGAGGTTACCAAAGATATTAAGGATACAATGATGATGGCTATGGCAGAGGATGTAATTAAGGAGGCAGATACTAAGACATAATACCAATTAATTGCTGCAAATGTGGGTAAGATGGAAACCTTGTTAGAAACTGTACAAAACATGATCCATGCAAATTTTTCCATAAGAAAGGACACGATGCGCTCCACTATCTAGAAGCCACACAATTTTATAGAAGTGGATCAACAAGATTAGAGGAATTTGCAATAGAATCTCAGAGGAGGGTAAAACACAACTATAATCCCTTGGGATGAAGCTAAGATAACAAAAGATAAGTCCGTATGGGCTGCTACTGAAGGAACTGTTGTTTCAGGGACTAATAATTTAGGAGGGAGGACCATAGAATAGGATAGAAGAGAAGAAACTAGAGAAAACTACTTAAGGATAAGGGAAACAAAGGCATGGAAAAGCATCAAATAATCACGGTACAAGGTAGCAGTCAAAACTAGAAGTGATGCTAAAACTGAGGATGTCCCAAAGAAAAAGAAAATAATAAGGTTGTCCTAAAAACAACATACTTTAGATGAAAAGGAGTGGAATCCCAAAGAAATTAGGCCATCACTACACTTAAAAGAAGTCAAAAAGAGTAGAGCACTGATAAAAGAAGCACAAATAAATGAAGAAAGAGATAAGAACTACTTTAGTGAAGACTAAGTGATTGCACTAAAGGAATTGGCAAATATGACCATCAATCAGGGTTTAGTAGAAAAACTAAAAAAAATTCAACAAATATTGGAATGAGGAGAGGATTCATCATGCCCATTGAATTGAATGAGGACCCAATAAGAAAATAAATGCATTTTGCACTCAACAAACATGGCGCAAGTCCGCCATCTATCTAGATGTGGATATTTTTGACACTACCATCATCAAGTTTCTATTAGATCTTAGTGTAGATGTTAACATGATGTCCAAAACCACATGGGAAATGCTTGGAAAACCTACTCTAGATCCCATAAGGTACTTTATTGGATTGGCGGATGGATCCTCTAGATAACCAATAGGTGTGTTGAAGAATGTCAAGGTGACTTTTATGGGAATCGAAAAATTGGTGAACTTAGAGGTAGTGAATAATGTTGTTGAGAACCCTTATTATAATGTCATTCTAGAGTTAGAATGGTTTGTAGATTATAATGGAAATTTGAGCTCTGAAGAAGAAGAAGTAACTTTAAACTCAGGTGGGATATGTGTTCACATGCCCTTACATGCTAGGATGAGTGCCATGTGGAAAGAGGAGGTATGGCCAAACCTTGAGGAGGATGAATTTGATGAGATACAAGGAGTATATGCACTAAACATATTTTCTAGTATTGAAAAAGAATTTGAGCCAAACCCAGATGGAAAGATTTCAGTGAAATCAGAGGGTACCATAGAATATTTAGATAATGCAGTGGAATCCTAGATTCATGGGTTCCTAGAAACAAGAAAACATAAATTATACTCAGAAAGGAGAATACTGCCACAAGTCATCATATTGGAAGATATAACGATACTACATGTGACATTTTTTCACTTGCTAGAGACAACTTTGATGAAGAAGAGGAATATTATTCAACTCTAGAAGAATAAGATGTCATTTTTATGCTAGAACAAGAGAGTTTTTTCATGGAAGAAGAAAAGATAAAGGACCTTCAAATGAAAAGGGTATAGAGATTAAGAAGAGGATCATCTCATTAGATGCCACTAAAGTATTCAGGCTTTAGAGATATAGTAGGATACATAAAGATTATGGAGAGAATATTTCCAAATGAACAAGGATAAAAGCACTGGATGATACCTTGACCATAACTGCCATGAGGTTGTGGGAAACACATAAAACATGTATATCTCGACAGAAATCAGTAACTATCCTACTCAAATAAATATTCATAGAGAGTGAAGGATATTATGCCATGATCCCTAAATATACTGGAGAGAAAGATCCACAGAAACAAGTGTGTGAGAAAAATTGGAAGATATACAAAGAGACTTCTCCTCTGTACTATGGACGTAATTATTTGTATGGAACCTCAAGCCTATACCACAATCATGTTATACCCACCAAGAGGTTAGGTGGGAAACTAAATATTGGGATAAAATTTTGAAAGACTTCTGCCATACCTTTTCCTTTTGAGACATGGCTTTTAATGTTTGGAGGGCATTACAGAAGATTAGAAAATTCTTGTTTCTATCTCCAAAAGAAGCCATAAAACAATATTATGAAGACATATAGAAGCCCAAATGGGAGATTATAAAACCAAAAGAAATCCCAATAAAGATACACAAGCTGACAAGATGCTACGATATAGAGAAACAAGACAAAGAAGAAAAACCAGAAAACTAAATATACAAAGTCATACAAGATGAGAGAATAGTATTAGAAAACAAAGATGAAGGAGAAAAATACTACTATCAACCATTGAAAATCAAGAATGAAAACATTGGGACAAAAGGAACTGAAAAACTAGCCAAAATTGGAGATTATTGGATGGAAGAAGAAATACCTAAAGTAGGGGAGTTGCTACAAGAATTCTAGGACATCTTACCAAATAATTTCAAAGAATTGAAAGGGATAAAATAAGAACTTGGAAAAATGAAGATTCAGATCAAGGAAGGGTTCAAACCAATGAGAAAAAGGCCATATAGACTAAACCCAAATTTGAAGGTGAAGGTGAAATCTAAAATAGAAAAAATACTGAGTGCTGGGATCACTAAAACAGTCAATGATGTAAAATGGATCAGTCCCATGGTGATCAAAATAATAATAATGGAGGGATCCACATTCGCGTAGAATATAGGGAATTAAATAAATCTTGTGTACATGATCCTTTTCCAACCCCCTTTCAGAGGAAGTACTATAAATTGTAGCTAACAGAGAAGTATGTTCTTTAACAAATGGTTTCTCCGAGTACCAAAAAGTCAAAATTGCTCCAGAGGACCAACCAAAGACCACTTTTTCCACCAAATGGGGATCAATCATGTATACAGTCATCCCATTTGGAATGAAAAATGCACCAGAAATATTTAGTAGGATCATGGTAAACGCTTTCAAATATTTCATTCATGATTTTCTAGAAGTTTATCTCGATGTTTGGACAGTTTATGGATTGTTGAAGAATCACATACAAGTCTTAAGATTGATGTTTCAAAGATGTAGAGTGTTACAAATTTCTTTGAGCTTAAAAAAATGTATCTTCTTGACTCTTTTTGGTACTCTATTAGGCCAAATCATATGCAAGGAAGGTTTTTTTTTTATCCTATGAAGACTTTAGTGATTGTAAATTTACCAATGTCAAAACCTCAAAAGGACATAAGGATAATCTTGGGATATACTGGATATCATAGGAAATTTATCAAAAACTATGTAGAAATAAGTGCTCCTTTAGAAGAGTTGGTGAAGAAAAGAACCAATAAACAAATTCCTTGGTCTAAAGAGTGTGGAGATGAATTTGAAGTTTTAAAAGATAAATTTCTACATGCACCAATATTGATCTTCGTTCATTGGAAGGTACCATTTCATGTTCATGTGGATGCGTCTGGAATATCAATTGGAGCTGTGTTGACATAGCCAAGGGAGAAAATGGACCATCCAATAGCATTTTCTATCAGGAAGTTGGCGAAGGTAGAAAGAAACTATACCATAAAAGAAAGAGAGGCCCTCAGTATGGTATACACTTTAATGAAATATAGATAGTACTTACTTGCCACTTCCTTCACATTTTACACTGATCATGAACCACTGAAATATCTACTGAATAGACTAGTATTACTAGGAATAATTTTTTGATGGCTGATGCTCTTCTAAGAATTTGACTTCACCATAGTAGTGAAACTTGGAAAGCTAAATTATGGCCCTGATTATTTATCAAGGATCGAGAATGGAGAAGATGAAGGACCGATAGAGGATGATTTTCCTGGAGCATACTTATTCCAAATTGAGGCCATACCAAAGGAATTTGATGAAATTTCTTAGCTTCTACATACAGGATAATTTCCAAGTGATTACACCCAATAAAAAAAGAAGAGTTTTTTTATGAAGAGAATTCCCATTTACTTTAATAAAAGGACAATTGTACAAGAAGGGACAAGATGATGTCCTAAGAAGGGTATCAGTAGAGCATGAAAGGAAAAATATATTGGTGGAAGCACATGAAGGGATAGCTAGTGGACATAATGGAGGAGACAAAATAGAGAGAAAGGTGATGATGGTCGAGTTATGGTGGCCCACATTGTTTAAAGATGCTCATAAACATGCTAGAACCTATGATATTTGTCAGAGAGTGGGAAAAATGAATGAAAGAGATGAAATGCCACTAAGACTATTTTGGCATTGGCCCCATTTGAGAAATGGGCTATTGATTTCATAGGACCCATCAAACCAGCAACCAAACACTCTCAAGCAATATTTATCATCACTAGAATGGATATATCTAACAAGATGGGTAGAGGCGGTTCCCACAAAATATTGAACTGCAAAAACAACGGCTAAATTTTTGTATGAGAACATAATTACAAGATTTGGATGCCCTTTAAGTATAACCAACAATCAAGGAAAACACTTTCTAAATACAACTATCCAAGAATTACTAAGCAGGTTCATGACTAATCATAATAGAAGTACTCCATACCACCCACAGGAAAATGGAACAATAGAAGTGTTTAACAATGTATTGGAGAAGGTATTAACGAATATTTGTTCGCTACAAACTATTGATTGGGATCTGAAGATACCCACCACTCTATGGGCATACCACACAACATACAAGAGGATCACAAAGTATTCTCCATTAAGAAAATAATATACGGGTTGGAAGCCTCGGGCCCCATAGAGTTTGTTTTTAACTAGTTTCAGAGTTACTGTAGCATTTTAGATGACAGAAGATGATTCCTTACATGAAATATTGATAGAACTGGAAAAGTTAGATGAGAAGAGATTTATAGCCATATACAATCAAACATAGGAGAAGAGAAGATGAAAGCCATGACACGACTGCCACATCAAGAAGAAGTAATTTGACATATAGGAGATTGGGTACTCCTTTATGACAATAAATACAAATATTAAGGGAAATTGAAGGTTAGATGGTTGGGGCCATATCTTATCAAAGAAATAATACCTTCAGGAGCGGTAAAACTATAGACCTTGAAGTTAAAAGAGCTACTAGGACATGTGAATGGAGCAAGGATAAAGATTTATGTGACTTAACATTACGATAAAAAAATTTAAAAAAGAAAGAAAAAAGAGAAAAAATACTAACCTATTTGAAAATTGGTAATTCAGCGGGAAGGTCGATGGGTAGGATGAAAACACACAAGGGCATCTCTAACCTCAGAAAAATAAAAAAAGGAGAATAAAAGAAGAACATTGGCCTATTTGAAAACAAAAAATTTGGTAGGTAGGTCAAGGGGTAGGATGAAAATCCGCAAGGGTATCTTTACTCTTAAGAAGGAAATAGAGAATTAAAATAATAATCTGCAGAGGTAGAATACCCTTGCAATAAAGGAAGAGAAAAACTTCAGAGGAAGCATACCCGCAAAATAAAGGAAGATAGATAAAGGCATCAAAGTCGTGAAACAAAGAAACAATAACATTCTGTGAAACAAAGAAATGAATAAAGCCATAGATAAAGGAGAATAAGGAAACCACAGTATGAAGAAGGAAAAGAAACCACAATACAAAGAAATAAAAGAAACTTCCAAACAAAGGAGAAAGAAAAACTACAAAATGAAGAAAATACGATAAATCCACAAAAATAAGGACAGAAAATCAGTAGTCCAAAGCAACAAAGGAACACACTACGGAAGAACAAAAATCCACCTAATGAAGGAAATTAGAAAACATAGAAAATACATGGAGTAACACCACGACCGATAGAGAAGAAATTTCCTGTGTAAGAAGTAATAAATGCAGTAGGTAGAACAATGAAAATATAAAAGGCATTGAAGGAATATAAACTAAGGCACAAAGAGCTAAAAGCAAGATTGAAAAAAAGTGTGAAGAAGAAAACGAGGGCACAACTAGGGTAAATTGTGAAAGGAAAATGGATATCCTGGTCGAGATCACACGAGCAAAGCTTCCAAAGCCAAAATTTCTAAAACACGATGCTATATCATACAAAACTGATCTGGAAGGTACCTTTTTACACATCCCATTCAAAGTCGCTTACCCTAAGGATCTACAAAAGTATATACACTCTCAAATTCTTGAATACGATCACACAACACTCAAGTGGAGAGAGCATTGTTTTAGAAGAAGATCAAATACAAAGGAATTGGTGTATAAGAATGAATTTGAAAAGTTATCAAGGAATTAAAAATTGATGCTTGGAGTCAAATACCCTACTTTCCTAGGGAAGATTGTATGATTCATGTTCTGTTAATTCAAACTCCACAATCAAATGCTATAGTTGGACCAACCATATAAGATCAACATAGAGGTAATGGCTAGGGTTACTAGCTTATGGGATGAAAGGGATCTCAAAAATTTCCAAGAAGAAGATGACACTGAAAGAGATGACCTCAAGTAATGGGTGTAACAAAGATCAAATGCAGGGAGTATGGATATAAGATATTTACAACACAGATTAAGGTATGCAGCTAAAGCTATATGTCTAAAAATCTATCATATAAATAGGGAAGATGGTGCCTAAGGGATTAGCATGAAAATTTCCCTAGAGATGGATCAATTTCATTCCGAGTATAACCTTGCAGAACTAACAGTGGAAAAATTTCATGAAAATACAAGGAGGATAAAAGAGGCGAAGAATTTTTTTTGCTATGGCTCATTGTTGATATGCTTGGCTATGTACTTCACCAAACCCTACCTCATAAAACAAACATAATAGATTGGCAGGAAGATAAACCTATCGTACAACAAATTTGGGAAAATATGACTAGTCTTGATGTAATAACTCAGATCAACTCATTGTTAGGTTAGATTAAAAGGAATAAGCAAATCATTGGCAATAAATATAGGGTAGCTGAGAAAGTTGTTACAAAATATGAAAAGGAGGTTTATATTATTGCAAACATATATCATACATTTATTTGTTCTATAGTCCACGTACACAACACATACCTCCATTACCTTATGAGGTGTTAGATGAAATAGTTGCTACATCTGTAGAAGCAATTCAAATTCTACCTGTCGATTCTACTAAAGCCAAATTTCCAAACTTTGATGAGGTAATTGAAGAAACATTTGAATAATATTGACATAAATTCTCCACGTAATCAAACAAGGTAGAATCCAGAAAAGCCCTTCCTAAAACATACAAATGGAAGAAATCCCCTAACATTACAAAACCAATTACAAAAAGACAAAAAGCTCTAGCAGAGAAGGAAAAAATGAGAAGAAGCTACGACCAACAAGGGAAAAGATGAAACATAGTTCTGAAGAAATAGAAGACATTTTTGAATCAAAGGAAGAAAATCATACACTCCATCACCACCACATCCACAGGACCCATCTACACCATCAATTTCAAAAGAAATAGAACCAGTAGAAGAAACATGACTTAGTCAACAAGCCTATAACTATTATTAGAAATGCTAAGCTATGGTTGAATCTCACAACTTTGATAAGAATACATCGCAAGTACAAGAGGAGAACAAATGGCTATAATAGAAGTCACAATGTAATATCTAAAGAAGTATGCATTTATACTCAAAGATATAAGTCACTTACTTACACCGCAACTAGCATGATAAATACAGGACCAGATAGAGACAAAGAAAACACACTGCTTGGCCACGCTTCAACAAAAAAAATACCTTAAAGAAGAAGAAAATCCACACCAAGAAATAATTACATCGTATAAAGGAAGTGGACGAGATAATTGGCCTATTTATGAAACAAAAGAAGGTGAGAGAAGACCATAAAAGGGAAAACGAATTAGAAGATTGGAAACAAAAGGGGAAAACACAAGAGCAAGAAAAATAAGAATTAGATAGGAAACAAAAGGAAGAAGATGATAAAAAGAAGAAAAGTAGAGAAGGAGAGAAAAATAGAAGAAGAGAGAAAACTGAAAACTGAATTAGAAGCTAAGAAAAAACAAACAGAAGAAGCAGAAAAATAAAAAGAAAGAAGAAGAAGAAAAGATAAAGAAAGAAAGAAAGAAGAAGCTGAAAATAAGAAGAAAGAAGAAGTAGAAAAGAAAAAGAAAGAAGCAGAAAAGAAGAAGAAAGAAGAAGAAGAAAAATAGAAGCAAGCAGAAGAAGAGAAGAAGAAGGAAATAAAAGGAAAGTAGCATAAATAAGAGGAAGAAAAGACAACAAAAGCAGAGCAAGGAAAAAAAAAAAGAAAAAGAGAAGGAAGAAAAAGAGAAGGAAGAACATGCTAAATAAGCATTACAAATATAATCTTCCATCCTGATAACCACACCAACACCTTGAGACTCACTAGCCAGAATCAAGTAGGCTCTACAGAAGAGGAAACAAGAACAATCTTTTCAACTACAAATAAGGAGTTGTTGAGAAAACCATGGAAGGGATTTAAAGTCCATTTAGATAAACTAACTCCTCTACAAAAATCTAGTTGCATTCAAGTGTTAGAGAAGAGTTCCACTCAATACTGCATGTAAATGTTTGTAGAATTAGAGGAGGAAATGCAAAATATGCTCACCAAAATTCAAACAAATAAGCCACAAATCAAGATTGATACTACATTTTCCATTGAAGCATCTACTGAATACATGGTAGGGGAAATCTTGAAAGAACACCGCATAAAATTGGAGTCAGAAAAGAAACAATCTGCAAAATTGCAATAAGAGAATACCAAGAAGATGCCAAAAATTCTCATGTATTGCAGAGAATCAGAAAAAGAAGTGAATTTCAAAATGCAGTGAAGAAACTGGAGATAGAACTGAACAACTCCAGGGTATACTACACCTATATGATTAGATGGCCAACCATGACCGCAAAAGACAAGGGAAATATGGAATAAATTGAAAAAGGCATACATAAGATGTCTAGAGAATATGACATTCTACAAGAAAAGGATGGTGCACAAAGGAGGAAATTAGTAGAGCTTACAGAGAAATATCAAAACCAATAGAGGGAGTAGCAAGACAAGATATACAATATGAAATAATGAAGCACTACATAGGATAAATATTTGACATGGATGATATAAGAAACAACACTTGCACAAGATCGATATGGAAGGAAATACAAGCACATCCCACTCCATCAGAATTGGTGTCAATGATTCAAGAGAATACACAACTGCAGGAATGGATTAATCAGGTGCATACTCATTTGAATTCATGGTTTAACTATGAAAATAATATCATTCCCCAAATTACAAAATACATGCCACATAGTACACAGTAGAAGATTAAAGGTCAAGGCATCCCATAAACCTAGTCAGGTGATTCAAGCTAAAGGAACTCCTCCTTATGTCAGACGTCTAAGTTCCTGGGGAGGTTGATGCTTCTATACCTTGGCATCCCATAAATCCATTCAGAGAGTTGAGTGAGGGAACCCTTCCCTATGTCAGATGTCTAAGTTTTGGCGGTTCATGCCCATTGATCCCAATTTTGGAAAAAAAATTGAAGGAAGGAGTAAAATTCGTCATCAGTTGTTGTCTCGAAGAGGAGACAAAGTTTAAGAGGGGGGATAATGTTGGCAGGAGTTTAGATATAAACCAAAAAGTTAAGGAGATATCCATAAAAAGAGAAAGATAACCATGATAAACTAAGGAAGCCACATAATGAAGTAAAACCGTTAATAAAGGAAAGAAGGCTCTGAAGACTACAAAACCGCAATATATAGGGGAAGCCGCAAAAGACTAGAAGAAGCCACAGAAGCTGACTTAAATCCACGTAATGAAGTTAAATCACGCTAGATCATGTCAGAAGTTGACAGAGTCACGAGTCAAAGGAAGTGACCTTTGAAATAGATTGTATTTTGTATATTTATTGTAATCAATGTATTATATAAAGGGTGCATCACAAAAGACATATGTGAATGCCATTTTGATATTTTGTATGCGAGTAAGAAAGGGAAGAATATGCATGTACTTGAAACTAATGTAATCATTATTGATAAATAAATAAGATTAGAGTTTGGGGTAAAATCTATTTTATGTTTTCATTTACATTTCTTTTCATAGATTAGATGTGGTGTATTTACCATGTGCATCCTTAGCCGTGATTGATTATTTCCTAAGCCCTACAATCTTGTTGGGGTTTTAGGTCAACATCATGCAACCTAGCAAAGACACTACTACGCGCAAAGTTAAACGTCAATTTACACCTCTCAGAGAGAGTATCTCTAGTGTCTTTCATCAACTAAAATAGGCTAGGATGATAAGATATCCAATCAAAATTCCCTTTCCTTAAGGAGAACTTAAGACATATTGGTATAAACCTCATACATATTGTGATTTTCATCGCATTGATGACCACTCAATGGATAAATGTGTATGTTTTAAGAATTATGTCCAAGACTTAGTTGACAATGAAAATATCTTTGTCGAGCTTGATGACAAAGATATAGCAACCGAAGACACGTCGAATTCCACATCTTCTAATGAAGATTTTATTTTTGTCCCCACTTCTTTACATACTAAAATTCAACAAGATCATGAAGAACGTCAAATATATCTCCCTCCAAATCAATCAATCTCTTATCTATATTTTCTTCCTATAGTTCAAACATCTACTAAACCTTCTTTGGAAAACAACCTTCTACCATCACATGAGAGCTTGACCTTGTCTCAAGATTTTCTTCCTACAGTCCAAACAAACATTGAACTTGTTTTGGACAACAACATCCCAACCTCACATGAGAGATTGAACTTTCTTCAAGACTCCCTTTTAATCCTTGATATCACTGTAGACACTACAGAAGAGGGTCCATCATCAAACACCATTGAGCTTTATTTTATTCTTTCACTATCGGATCCTATGCCTAACATTTATAGTCTTGTTGTATAAACACAACCATAACAAGTTTTGACACTTACAACAATGCAACCTTTCATGTCCATTATGCCTCAAACAATCAATCTTGTAGGTATCTCATCAACGATGATTTATACATGTCAATAAATTTACGTGAGTGCACTCCATGAGTTGTTCATGACCAAGAATGTCCTTACACAACCTTTTCAAATTTTAATTACAAATATTTCATAGAATAAACTAATCCATAACCTTGATAGAGAAACATTTAATATTTTCTCTTTACGGTCTATAATGAGCTTCAGGTGTACATCTAGAGACCAATCCTCCTTTTATCACACTCTTCCAATCACGGATGAATATGAATCTCAACATATTCCCCAAATCAACAATCCTCCTCTAACATCAGTTAGGTCTTTTGATCTTATCGAAGACTTATCTAATCACACATCCTTTGACTTGGATCTCATCCGATCAAGTCTCGTAACTCAGGACTCCTTGAATATTTTGATTCAATCCTTTGACTTGGCCCTTGTCTTCGTAAGTCTCGTAAAGCATTAATTTTTTAATCTTAGGATTCTCTCCTTTGACTTGGAATTCATCTACCCAAGTCTTGAAAATTCAAACTAGTTTCATTTACCATTCATTCCAAATGTTTTGTCCTCTCCTTTGACTTGGATTTCGTCCACCCAAGTCTCGTAATTAAGGACCATTAAAATTTAATAAACATGGATCTCTCTCATCATGATTCTATTACAATATCTCCTCCATCTAAATTCAGAAAAATTTAAAAGCATGAAAAGAAAATAAAACTTTGTATTAAACCTTTTCTTAACAAATTGTTTGAAAATAAAAAGTTAAAAAAAAAGTGTAAATAACGTTAAGTATTCCATCTATTGGTAGATATCTTAATCATACCATTATCATTTATTCACATTCTTCACCTATCATGACACAGGTTAATCATGTTCTTCTTAGGATTTATGTGTCTCTTCCCTATTATGGTTTCTAACATTTTAGATCTTTTTACCTATGGTTTTGTTTTGAAGTTTATTGATGACAACTCCTCCTTTCGCAAAAGAAATCTCTTTAATAGAAATAACTAAAATTATTTACCCAGACCTTTTTGATCATCCATCTTAGTCTATAGTGTTGAAACCCTATGTCCTACTAGTTACATGCGGCTGAGACTTGGGGACATAATGTTCCTTCTCAACAAGCACATTATCGAAAAAAAATGCCAAATCAATCTAAAAATGCAAAAAATAAATATCAATCATTACACCTTTCTTCCTTCACAGTCCTTAGTGATAAGTCCATACTTCTCACAAGTAGTATGAGACTAGGAACAGAGGAAGATGCCCTTAGTCACCTACATTTTTTGTTTTGATGTTGAGTCTTTGTCTCTTAGTAGTGACATGGGGCAACATATAGGGGGTCCTTCACAAATTCAATCAACAAATAAATCCTTTATCAAATCTGAATAAAAAGTGCTTAATCATAAACATCCCAAGAAGTAATTTAGCTACTCATGTTAAGAGAATAATAATTCCTTCAACATAAGTTTTCCAATCAATAGGCCGCATATGGATATAAGTCGAGTTAAAACTGTATAAAGTGGAGTAATCTTGAAATTATTTAGATAATATTGACTAAAGATGAGTTACATTATTTTCACATGGATCATTTTTACACCTTGTGTCTTAACATCCAATATCTTCACCTTCATATCACTATTCACCTTGTTTTCACATCCTTCTTAGCTCTCCGTGATGAGCCCTCAAATCTTCCTAGTTGTGTGGAGTCACAAGTGGAGTGAGACATCTTATCATTACATCATATAAATTTCTACCAATGGATTGGAATGGAATGCTATTAATTGTTTGCATTTTCATTCAAGTTTTGTAAACCTTTTTACTTAGTCAAAAATACAAAAAACATTTTAAAAATGTTCAAAAACTCAAAAAAAATCAAATATGTTTCCAAAATCCACAAACAATCAAATATGTTTTCAAAAATCTAAAAACATTCAAATACATTTTCAAAAATACATAAACATTCAAATATGTTTCAAAACTACAAAAACATTCAAAAATATTTCAAAAAATTAAAAAAACAATATCAAATTGTTCCGAACCCCCAAAACAATATAAAATTGTTCCAAAAATAAAAAACACTATAAAACCGTCAAAATCAAAACATTGAGAAAATGTTTGACCAAATTTCAATAACTAGTAGCACAATTCATCAATTTCAACATTTGACGATGCTCCTCATGATCATTCCAAATCATCTTTCACTAATCTCTTTTCTTTCCCGTGGTGTATTATTATACTCATGGAAATCATTTACCTTTTTGCAATATAAATTTACTTGGGAAAAACTTGGATTGAATCCAGTCTATATCAAACTTCAATAGGATCTGATAATAGTTGTTTGGAGTATCTAAGCATCACTTTTCTCTTTGGCTTCTCTTGCATTCTAAGATATCACTCGAGGGCATTCATATATGTCTAGTTATTCAATGTGGAACACATTTGGAGTGTCATTAGATGTCCCTATTGCAAATTGGGTTGTACTATTGTGGTTTTTCAACTTTGTGACAATGTTTTTACTTCTTTGAGTTTGTTATTTTATTACCCTTTGTTTATAGACCAATTGCACGAAAAATATTTTCATCTTCGTTCACATATGACTTTGTTTTCATTCATTCCTATTCACATTAGGTTTTTTTGCAATGTTTGTTTTGTGTCTTATTTACCACTTTCACTGTTTTCTTTTCCTCCTGGATTATTAAATAAGCCACGATGTGTTTTCCTTTTTGTTATGTATTCAATTTTTTTTACATTTCTTTACATTTGTATTTCACGTTTTTCTAACAAACATTCACTTATCACAAAAATCCTACAATTTGGAACCACTTTGAAGTGAATCTTTCAACATTTCAACATAATCTTGATAGAGTCCTACTCTTATGTACTACCCTAGTGATCATTTCAATCTTACAACTATCACTTTCTTCCCTTTGCATGATTACTTACTCTTCTTTGGGTAAGTCACAACATTATTTTTCCTTTGCGATATAACTTTTCCTAGGGCAAATCAACTCTAATTATTTACACAACGGATCCAATGAGAGTGTCATGAGGAGTCATTTTACTCCACTCTTTGATCTGATCCTATTCCTACCTTCGGAGCATTTGCATCTACTTAATCATCATTATGGCATGCATTAGGGGCATAGTTGATTTTCTTCTTTTTCAAAGTTGTGTTGCATTGTTGATCTTTAATTCTTGGACCAATTACAACTAGTGTGATAATATCTTGGTTCCCTTATAACCCTGATGCATATACCTACTGCTCATATTGGGTGTGTTTTCCTTTTTCTCTTTTATTTTTGCATGTGTGTGTTTGTTTATGCACATATGGGTTAACCATCTTGATGTCTTAATAATCATGGTGACAACTCTATTTTGTAACACTAAAAAAAGGTTTCTCTTATATTCACACTCTCCAAACAACACTCATGCTATGAGCATAATTCCTCCCATCCTCATTCTTTAACTTCCTTGTCTCTTTCCTCTCAAATGGTTGTCCACATACTTTTTGTGTCATCCACCCACTTGAAAGGGCATTCCCTCTACCATTCTACTCCCCGGGGCATCCAAATGTTTCACTGCTTTCCCCTTGCTAATTTGCATGTGTCTACTATGTTTAACGCACTATTACTTTGCAATAGCACTTTCAAGAGGGGAAATTGTAGACACCCTAAAAATACATACATATTTCAATCCTACTTCTATCCAATTAGAATTAATTAAATTAATTTTATTATCTAAGTCGTATTCCTACCCTTTAGAATTACTTTAATTTAATTCTATCATGCTCTTGGAATTAATTAAATTAATTCTTAATACGTTCTAGCTAATATAATTAAACATTTATTTATTTAAATGGTTAATTATCTCTTCACAAGTAAATACTAATTAAATGTAGTCATTTAATTCCACCTATTCCAGTCAACTACACTTCCATATCCAACTTGGACTCCCCTTCTAAATTCCTATAATTGTTGGGACAATTGGATTGTATGCACAATTCAATTTAAGATGTAACTTATGCTATTCTAAATTTCCATCACCCCTATAAATCTGCAACTACCAATTGCCAAGTCTACTTGTTAACCTAGGTGATTCAACCATTAACTTGGAGCTTAGTCAATGTTAAATCCACATTTCATGGCTCTACCCTCACCTATAAAATCAAGCCATTTACTTTGTAAATCCATCCTTGGAGCTTTGAGAAAATTACATCAAAATTCTACCAATTTGACATATGTATCCTTGTGAAATCTGCTCCTAGCATCTGCAAATCCTTTTAGAGAAGTAATATCAAAGAGCATCCACAATCCAATATTCAACAAGATCAAACAATTTTAAAAGCTTCTATGATATTACTTGATGTTTTTAAGAGGTCTACAATGAAGGTATAATCTATATTTTATTTATTTTTCTTCTACTGTATGTGATTTTGTAGTTTTGAACACCCAAAAAAAAATCAAGCTCAATGGTGTTGTATGATGTACTCTCTTCTATAGTGTCTACAGTGATATCAAAGGTTGAAAGGGAGTCTTGAAGCAATTTCAATCTCTCGCGTGAGGTTAGAAGGCTATTTTCCAAAATATGTTCAATGTTTGTTTGGACTATAGGAAGAAAATCTTGAGGAAATGTCAAGCTTGCGTGTGATGGTAGAAGGTTATTGTATAAAGTAGGTTCAATAGCTATTTGAACTGTAGGAAGAAAATCTAGAGAAGAAAATGATTGATTTGTAAGGAGAGATACTTGACATTCATCATGATCTTGTTGAATGTTAGTATGTATAGAAGTTGGGACAACAGTGAACTCTTCATTAGAAGTTGTGGAAGTTGACGTTTTCAGTTGCTATAGATTTTTCATGAATATCTATAAATATCTTTCCAAAATCCAAAAACATTCAAATATGTTTTTGAAAATCCAAAAACATTAAAATATGTTTTGAAAAATACAAAAACATTCAAATATTTTTCAAAACTAAAAAAACATTCAAGTTCAATGGTGTTGGATGATACTCAATGGTGTTGGATTATGGAACCTCTTCTATAGTGTTGCACAATTGAGTTTTCACCATGATTATTAAGGAATCAAGATGGTTAAACCATATGCATGTAAAAAAACACACCCACAAAAAAGAAAAGAGAAAAATTAAAATAAGCCCAATATGAACAGTAGGAGCAAGCATAAGGGTTATAGAGGAACCAATATGTTATCAAACAACTTGCAATTACTCCAAAAAGTAAACATCAACAATGTAAGACAACTTTGAAAAACAAGACAATCAGATATAAATACAAAAAAATTCAAATATGTTTCAAAACTAAAAAAACATTCAAGCTCAATGGTGTTCGATAACACACAATGGTGCTAGATGATGGACCCTCTTCTTTAGTGTCTAAACTAAAAAATTACAGAAAATAGAAGATCAACAAATCCCTTTACAGAAGTACTATCAAAGATCATCCACAATCTAATTTTCAACAAGATAAAAAAATTTAAAAGCTTCTACTATCTTACTTGAGATTTTCAAGAGATCTATAGTGAAGGTATAATCTATGTTTTATTTATTTATCTTTTTTTGTTTGTAATTTTCCTTGTTTACACTTTACTCATAGAATTTTTTTTGATACTCTTTCCAACACCTTGTTTATGGCATCTTATTTTTCATTCCCTTGCATATGATATGTTGTACATTTTTGGTACACTATCATAAATTTGAGTGTGAATATTTTAATTATTTTATTCAAGAAATATGTTTTCGTATCACTGACTATATTTTGTGGGCATATGTATCTAGTTATGATATTTTCATATAGGAATTTGGTTATGTCCCTTATTGAATAACTTGGTATAGTTGCAGATTCCACTCGTGATCTGGAGAATTTTTTGGGTACAGAAAGTTTCCTAAACCTCCCTAAACCATGGCCATGTTGTATAACATTATGAGACCTTTCTAACGGTATGCAGAAATATAGAAACAGAGTCTGGGTGTAGAAGTTATCGTAGGTCAAATATTTGGTTTGAAAACGGTCTCAGTTGGTCAACTAGTGAATGACGCATTGACACATGGCAGTTTAGTAAAAGGTGAAAAGGTTAAAAAAAAATTTTTTAGCCTCCGGTCTTCAACACATGAAAAATTATGTGAGGCCCGCTATTTATTGGATGGCGGCCCTTAGCCAGGTTCAACACACTCTTTTTTAGAAGGGGTGCCTTTACCGCCTTTATTTCATATTGCTATTATCAAAAATTTTATTTTATATGCCATATATCTCTCTAACATTTCCCATGTTGGATTATTGTTTTTGGAGAGTTAATTTGTTTACTACATGGTGATTTGTGCTTGGGAGAACTATATTACTAGCTTGGTGGGGTTCAACTCCCCATATAGTAGATCACACCGAGTTACCTCTATATTTTGATCAATTTGCATATATTTGGATCGATTTACTATATATATGTATGTGTTGGTTGAAGCCTATCTATTACCACATTATTTGGGTTTATCACCAAATTGATTGAATGCATTACATTCCAAAATGTTAACTATCCCCAATGGTTCGAGATTACTATGTTATATTACTCGGCCTACCTTTCAATGCGAAGATGGTTCCACATTACAAGATCGATGCTTATACATATACAATGCATCCAATGGAACAGAGAGGTCAACATTGCATTGGTCATTCCAATGATCCCATAACTCATGGATTAGGAAAATGAAATGTGATGCCATCAAATTTTTTTCCATTTTTCTAAGTAAGCATACTAAAAATTTCATATTTTTAAACAAGAAGGATATCCAACAAGGAATAAAACCAGTTTTCTTTCAATGTTGGCAACTACACTTTATTTCCTTTTGTAATACAATGTTTCCAATAAAAAACTTTCATTCCAAAATAGAGTTGCAAAAATTCTTATGAAGAGATTTCCATATCGATTTTACAAACTTCCTTTTCCAAGGCATAGGTTCACATTTGTAAAAATATGCTAAATTACATAGCTATTCAAGACAACATTTTTACAAGATCTTGTAATATTAAAGGAAATTTTCTCAAATAATATGACTTAAGTTTACAAGTAACATCACATACAAAATAGGCGTTTTACAAGAACAAGAATACTTCACATAGTCACTTACATAAAGATACAATGAGAATAATGTCCTCAAAAGAATGAAGATGCCAAGGAGAGGCCAAGTTGAAAGAGACTCCAAATTTCCACCACATGATCTCCAACTTCAAAAGATTCCAAGAATCCAACACAAGGAGAAAAAGCTTGTTTACCATGCAACCAATAGGCATCATCACATGCCTTTCCATGGTTGAAATTCATGCTAGCCTCCCCCAAGCCCATGAGAGAGAGGAAATAGCTCCATAATGTGCACAAGTATAAGGGGATAAACACAACAAGAATACATAGAAACATTTAAACACTTAGACATAATAAACATTATGAGACAACACTATGAGGAGAAACACGATCACCCTCACAAAAAGGGGGAAGGGAAGAAATAGGATGCCCAAAAACAAGATTGTCCAACCATAGGATACACTAAATACATATTTTATAACCTCCTTATTTCTCCCAACATTCATCCTCCTTATTTCTTCTTTATGTCAATGAAATTCTTCTTGGGAGGATTTTCAAACCCAATGGGTTTCCTCCCAAGAATGGGGAAAGGTTCAAGCCATATGAACCTTTCTCCCACCTCAACCCATATGAGGGGATGAGAAGGAACCTTCATGGCTTGACCAATAAACCATGAGGTTTGAGAGAGAAATCCCTCTCTCTTCCCCTACATTCTCCAAAAACCATCAAGCCATATGATGGTGGAGAGTAAAACAAAACAACAAAAAAGAACAACCAAGACTACATTCTTCATACAAGCTTAACAACATAAAATTTCACACACTTTATTTTTGACAAATGCATAGTTATTAATACAAGCAACAACAAGGAAAAAGGGATTAATAATCCTACCTCTACAAGCTTCCAAGACTCTAATATTTTCCCACTTTGTCCAAGCAATCCTCAAGCTCTCCTAAAAATTATCCAAGTCCAAAAAAAAAATGAGGAAAAAGTCCCCTTCCTTCACCATGAGGAAGAATATCAAGAGGAACCCAAAAGTTTCCTCACCAATAAGAAAATGACATGTGTCACTCCCCCTCCTTCCACAAGTCAAAGATTCCCAAAAATCAAATAAGTAAAAGTAAACTCACCTTTAAGCCCTTATCACCCAAAATGCTAAAAAAGCAAATAAAACAAAGTGGAGCAACTTTTAAGAAATACACACAAACCAACCACCTTACATGGATGGTGGCTAAGGGGGGGGGAAATGGGAGGGAAACTCCCTCCAAACCTTGGAAATAATCCCCCTACCTATTAGGTAGGGTCCAAGGGCCCATTTTCATGCTAAGTGAACTCCCAAACTAAAAAGGGGTCACTAAAAATGCCCAAAATAGCCCATTTCGGGTTTGGCATACTTGGGCACAAGGGTAGAGGGAGTGGGGTCCACCCAAGGTTCACATGTGGCCCCAATCCCTTCTACCAACACACACACACACTTACCCAAAACCATCACTTAAATTAAAATGAGATCATTAAACCCCTAAACTAGTTTACTTAAATAAAACACACCTTAAACATAATTAATTTTACAAGACATAAGTACATTACAATTGAGGATTCACTCATGGTGCCCAATTAATACACCTACTCTAAGGCCTCAAACATTTAGCATGGTTAGGGCTCAGCCCATGGGCTGCTTGTGCACAATTTCGTAGCCTCCCTGAAACCCACGTTCTCCTATAACCTGTCACCTACACACTCATTGCACACATTAACCGCATATGTCCAATACAATAACCATCATCTACTCATCACAAAATTAATCAAACCTTTAAAATCTGACATCATTATACAATTGATAGTGCAACGCATACAATTATACACATAGTTCACCATGAATCATCCATAGATATAATTACAACGACATACACCTATGCTAGCATGAGTTAACATTATTAAATCTAGAAGACTATATCATTGATTAAATTGACTACAAGAAATCAACATCTAACCAATAAATCTCACTATCATGTAACTCTATTAGTGTCATCAACATCACAAGGAATATATCAATATACTAATCTAGTCCAATTGGCACTACGCGCCCAAAATACCATAATGTCCAAGAGGATAAATAACATAGCATAATGTCCAAAATATATCAGAGTCTCAGTCAAAACATGTCTATGCATAAAGGAACCAACAGATAACTGGAGCTATAAAAATGTGGGCACTACAATTACCTCTATATTTCGATCAATTTACATATATTTGGATCGATTTACTATATATGTATATGTTGGTTGAAGCCTATCTATTACCACATTGTTTGGGTTTATCACCAAATTGACTGAATGGATTACATTACACAATGTTAACTATCCCCAATGGTTCGAGATTACTATGTTATATTACTCGGCCTACCTTTCAATGTGAAGATGGTTCCACATTACAATATTGGTGCTTATACATATACAATGCATCCAATGGAATGGAGGGGTCAACATTGCATTGGCCATTCCAACGATCCCACAGCTCATGGATTGCGTAAATGAAACAAACATGCTAGTGCCATATTACATGGTCGTTCAACAATGCACGAGCCACATTATATGTGACGAGATCATAATGATATGTTTCAAATAAATGGAGGAAAAAATGCCATATGTGGCCATAGCCATGGTAACATAGGCCAAGTGGCCTATTTTTAAAATGCAACCCCCTCATCCACATGGCTGATGTGGGATTTTCCCGCTTCTAGCACAAAATGGTTGGCAACGAAAAAGGAGGCAAATGAGCTCGAAAATGTGACCTCTACCTTGTAAACAAAGTTCCAAAACAAACTCACCTAGGTGGCTCGCCGAGTAGAAGAATGAACTCAGTGGTATTTAAAGAGCTCTGTGCAGGGATTGTGTAGAAGGCAGCTAGGGGCAGAATTTGAGATCCTCATTTTTGAGGCACCTAAGGGCCAAACCAAGCTTTGGTGTAAAAAGATAAATTGTCCAGAATTTCACGAGGATTCCAGATATGCAATTTTTTTTCATGTAGTGTTTAAAAATCTCCATTTGTAGGTTTTTTCGGGCACAGTTACAAGGGGATCACATTGTGGAGGCATATATCGACTTTGGAATAGTTTATGGTAATGTGCATATTTCCATGAGTCTTAGATCAACTAATTTGTAGGTTTTTTGATATATTTTTCATTATTGAAGGGTTATTGTACTTCATTGGAATTTTAAATAGATTGATTATCTTTTCAAGAATCTAGAGACGTAGCCTTTGGGTGAACTCCATTATTAAATTATGTTGTTGATGTTATTTGCAGTTTTAGGATGAAGCTTTAGATCAGGTAAAATAATTATTAGAATTTTAATTATTTTTATTAAGTATTCATCATTTAAAATGGGGAAAAATGAATTTAAGTTTTAAAATTCAGTATCCATAATCCACATATTTCAAATGAAAGCTTATTTCATTGTTGTGATTGAAAATCAGACTGAGGTCCATGTATTAAAAGGAATTAATCAATTTTGGAGTGAATGAACCATAAAATTGATGTTGAGTTCCTAGTATCCAAAAAAACTTAAAAGTACGAAAAAATAACAGTACCATTTTCGGATCAACCCATTTTGGGAAATAGTCTATTACTATAATGATATATCTGGTTGTAGACCTTTTTGATGGTGGATGAGTCGGAGGAATGAAATCTATCCGCCATTATTCAAATGATTGTGTGGATAGAAATGGGTGTAGAGGAATATCATCCCTTTGATTGATTTTCTTTACTCTTTGACAGATATCACAATGTTTCTCAATGTGATGTGCATCTTGAGACAAATTTGGCCACCAGATTCCACTTTATAAAATTTTCTTCATAATCAATTCTCCTAGAAAATTTCCTCCTACTATTCCTTTGTTTCTCATAGTATTGACTCTCTTTCATGTTCTAATGTGAATATTTGCAATAAATCATCTTTCCATAGTTTATATAGGAATATGATTATAATGGTGTAAGGCAAGGATTTATTAACCAAGTGTGTTTTCTCCTTTTCTATGTAATGATCGAATAGGATGCTATGTTGAAGAAAGTTAAAAATCTCTTCCAGTTTCTCTGGTATTGAGACACCATGAAATAAATGCATGTTTGGAGAATCCTTGTCCAATTCATCTAGTTCTTTCCCTATATTTATGTGGTTAAATATTTGGTCCCACATTTTCTTTTATGGGATTCAAATTTATTTTAAAATTTTACTCATGGGATAACATCATCCATATTGATATTCTTTCTCCTAATAAAAACTTATTCACAAGGCATCATAATCTCTGATGATCCATTGTCTAAAATTTTGAAGTGTAAAAAAAGCACCTAGAGCCTTTATTCTAGTGTTCATGTAGTTTTGCTCTACTGGTGGCAATTTTTTACTTAAAATAATAATGGGGTGATCAATTCCTCCTCTTTCTTATGCTAGGATTTCTCCGATTGTGTTTCCCGATGCATCAACATGCACATGAAAATATTTTTCCAATCTAGAAACACTAGTATTGGCGCATTGACCAAATTCTTTTTCAATTGCAAAAATGCATTTTTACATTCAATAATCCATTCAAAAAAAATTCCTTAAAACAATATATAATCCATAGGTTGCACAATACTAGCATATCCCTGGATTAATTTCCTATAATACCCAACATGCCCTAGCAATACATGAAATTCTAAGAAGGTTGTAGGATGTTTAAGGCCAATTACAATTGTAATTTTTTCTTGATATTCTAAAATTATTTCTTGATGTTCTAAAATTATTTCTTTATGTACAACATTACCAAGCAATACCCCAAAAGGTGTAACGAAAAATTATTTCCTCAAATTTAAGGAAATGCGTAATGCTTTACATTGTTCTCACATTAATCATACCTTGGATATATGCCCTTTGAGTAAAGAGAAGAATTCCTAATCATCCAAATATATTTCTTGGAAATCATGAATGAAGTATATAAATGCAGAGAAAAAATATTTGGATAAGACCGTAGGTGCATTTTTAAACCTAAACAACATTACCCTATAAGTGAAACTACCCCATTCGGTTACAAAAGTGGTTTTAGCTTGATCTTCTTGTGTAATAAAAATTTAATGGTAACCATTGAATCCATATGTAAAATAATATACCTCATGCCTTTCTACTGCTTCCAAGTTTTCATCTATGAATGGTGTAGGAAACAGATCATTAACACGTACATCATTCAGGGCTATGTAATCACCATATAATCTAATTTTTCCCATTTTATTTGGTTGGGTGATTACTAGACTCACCCAATATGATTTTTCTATCAGGTAAATTAGACCTATTTATATCATATGGTCCATTTCTACCTTAACTTTTACTTTCATGTTTGGATTTAATCTAGATGGTATTTTCTTGATAGGATTTGCTCCTTTTTTAATTCAATTTGAATTTATCAAAGTGATGGATCCACTCCCTTTATTTCATTGAATTGAGTGGGAAACATTTCATAATCCTATAATAGCTGGAATATTTCTAATATCTCTTTTTTCATCCAATAATGTCTAATAGTAGCTAGCCTTACTGTTCCTACTCATCCAATGTCTTCTAATCTCTTGCACATTGGTTCATCATATATATTGGCCTTTCCCTTATTGTGCATGTTTACTACCAGCCTAGTTCCTTATTTTTATTCTATATTTAAATCATGAAGATGTTCTTCTTTATTACAAAACTCTTTCTCTATGGATATATGTTCTAGACGTTTTGGTTTAAACGATCCAACTAGATCAATATCTTCCTGATATTCAAGTTCTTTGGTTTTCTCCTTACTATACCCTAATCTATGAATCATTTTTATCTTATACTTTTTCATGTTCATTATTTCATTCCCAGTGTTATCTTTTGCACAATGCTTCTACTTCCTTTCTCTAGGGCCTGTAAATTCATCTCCTCCCTCTGATTTAATGGTTCCATGATATAAAAAAAATGTTTTGATTTTTTGAAGAGTTGTATCTACCATGGGATTACTATATTAAAAAATAGATATTTGGGCAAAAACCTATTAGGCAGATAGAACCGTGTTGGACCTGCCTCAAATGAGATGTTTCTCTCCTCCCTTTTTAATGAAAATAATAATCTTTTGGTGATGGCATTATTATTTCTGGAAAGAGATGCACCCACCAATTTGTTTCTATATCATGTACTTTCCAAGCCTCAATACATTCTTAAATGTATAATTATAGACATTATTCTACGCAATTTTATAGCTAATCCTTTGTTAACTTAATATATAATGTGAGTCATGACTGAATCATACCTATTACTTCAATCCATTTAAGATTCTTTGACCTATGTAGAACCCACCATGAGGATACTATTCATTTTAGGATACACTTTAGTGCATTAATCTTCATTTCTTCTTGAGGTATATGTTCTCAAAATTCAACAAAAAATGCATTTAGATTGGAGGTCTCAAAAACTTTTAGAATTCATTTTTATTCTACCTACACCATCATCATTGGTATTAATTCAGTCCCTTTGTGCATCCAATGATTCAATCGTTCATTTGAATATGCATCAATCGAAGATGTAATTTCCCATGTATTACGAACTTCTCCATATGGGTCAGTATAATTTGGATCATGCCTAAAATTTTTATATAGTTGTGATATTTATGATTTAGTCAGAGAATGAATATTATATTGGGATTCTTCATCTATGAATGGATTCTTGGTGTGCATTTTGATATAGATTATGCTATTTGTGAACTTATATATTTTTACCTCTACCTTGTATTACGAAGCTATATCATTTTCTTAATGTCCTACCTTAAACCAACTTTCAACAACATCATGCACATAAGGTGAAATTGGTTCTTTAGGAATGGTATAAGTTTTTTGTTTAGACTTATTTATTGTAATTAAAATAATAGAGTCTTTGAGGCGTGCTTCCATATAGTTGGTTACTATGTTGATTGTCATGTTTCCATCATATACCCACTTCTTTCTGATCAATGGTGGGTAATGTGTTTCATTAGTTTTTATATCAATAAATTCAAAATATTCTTTCAAAATAAGTCTCCTACCTGTATCTGAACATCCTCTAATAAAAAAAATATATCTACTCTACCATAGTCCGCAAGGCTAAGAATAACAGGGTTATATGCCAGAGTGAGGGCTTCTATAGCTTCCCAAGTGGATCCTAGTATCATGTTTACTATGATTCTAAAGTCAACTACTACATATTTTATTTCATTACCTCCCAGAATTATATTCAATTAGGTGTCCACATCTCATGCTTTTTATTCTTTACATATCATATTTTTTTACTTTCTTGCATTGCTTCACCTAATGCACTTTCTAATATAGTTTAGAGCAAGTTATATGTGTTTTGTGAAATATCATCTTTGCGTAGGACATTTAATATATTTAGGACATCTTGTAAAGCTACAACCAATCCTTGTTGTTTTAATATTATCATTATCTATTTTTAAATATGAGCATAAACTTCTCTAATATTTTGTACATTAACATCTCTTTTCTGTATCAAATGGAGCAATCCTTTAGCTTATACAAGTAATGCCTTTTCTTTTTGTGGGTCCAGGTAGGTATATTTATAAGAACAAAAAATTTGATGCTCCAAAGGGATCTCCACGTGTTCCAAGACTTTTTCTTTCCTCTATTTTCTAGTAATGTCTTATTAACTACCAATTTCTTTGGGCACCATAGAGATCATATTTACATTGCACAATTGTTTTTACTTTCTTTGCTTTTATGGCGTGAGACAATATTCTATATTATGTTGTGCAAGTACCTTATAATATACACAAAATCCTTCCCATCTAGGATTCTATGGAAAATTCCATGCAATGTGGTTTGGTTCAATATGTAAATATCAAATTATTCCTTGTCTCTAGGTGTAGGTTATGTCCTCATTTTCTTATAACCACCCTGATATTCTCATTGTTTTGCACCATAGGGCCTCTACAGAGAATTTTAGCTTGGGTTTTTTCTGTGGTAACTTTCATATGGTGATTTAGTATCAACATGTTAAATATTAGATATTATTGTGGTGAAGGATATGCCCGTATTATGCTATTTTTATGAGATGGCAGAGACCAAAATGAATTGTCTTGTGGAGATTATGGTATCCATCACAGGGTTTTTTTATGGTTAAGGAGCCCACCAAAAAATTGTTCGAGGGGAGGCGATAATATTTACCTCATCTTGATAGGTAATTTTACTTTGATGGCCAATTGAGTTTACATTTAGAACACATTCCTAGTAACTTCCTCCTTCAAATACATCAAATCTTGTAGTCCTTTGTTTCATGGGTAGTATCCTGTTAGAAGGTACACACCACATTCTGAGGCTATTATGCATAGCATTGTAGCAGGTAGAAACTAGAAACAAAATTACCCCATAACCTACATATGTCACAATACTCTCCTCACCATCCTAATATTTCCTTATTGTAACCAATCTTCTGGTCTTCTTCATCTTTGCATTCAGCACACCATATGACAAACCTAGGTTTCTATGCCTTTTGTTGTTCTTCCAATATTTTCATTACTGCATCTAATTGATCTTTAGTTTTATAATTAGAGGTACTTATTTCACCATAATCCTCAATATTTTCCATCCAGATAATCGCTTCAATAGCCTCAACTTTAGTTTGAAATTTTTTTTGTGCAATTATAAACTGAATCTTACTACAAAATCCTTCAAAAAACCAAGAAACCTTTCTTGATTCATCAAAATTAAAATTATCCTTGTTCATTAAATTAGAGATCCTCATGTCATATTCCATGACAATTTCTAATGGATTCTTCTCTATATCCTTTAGGTCCTGAATAGTTTCCCCTACACATTTCTTCCTTTTTAATTCTTTGGTTAAAGCATAACACAAAATTTAAAAATATTACACACTCAATTATCTTGAACATATAAACTCTAAGGATATTTTATGCACCACTCTTATAATTTCATACTTCTTTGTTTTCTCATATGTAACTCTGTTTTCCCCCCAATGCATATCAAAATTTAGGAGGTAATGTTTAGGATCGATAGTCCCATCATAGGGCTACACACTTGAAAAATGATTAGGGAATCAAACCATCTTCCCCTATACCCAAATGCTTTCTTGGATGACCTTTCCTAGTAATAGTACTTATACTAGCCTCCCCAAGTTCTAACTTCTCTTCTTCTAATACTTCGAATTCTAGAAATATAACCTTGTATTTTGGATTTATAGAACTATATTTATTACCTTCCTCATTATTTTCACAATTTCCCCTTAATGTTATCCTACACAATAGAGGAATGTGTAATGAAAACTCTACTTCCTTGAAAATTTCTTCTATTCCTATCTCCTGAGAACTTGTTTTTAGGATTTCATGTGTTATAGTTGGTTGTCTTAATCTCCTTTGCAATTCTTGCAACATTTCAAATTAATCCAAATCGTTTAGATTATTCCACATAATCAATTCTATATATATCTCTAGGGATATATATCCTAGAAAAGGAGTACTATTATCTTCTATGGGCCTTTATGGGTCATATTCTATTTCTTTTTTATATAATACATTTTCTTGATTTTCACAATACCATAGCATCTAACATCGTATTTTAGGGTTTAGTACCAACTACTTCATAAATCTATGTATAAATACTTATATTCATCTCTCTTTGGATTTTGTCTCTAGTTCCTTGATTTTGTTCCCAACTTCACAATTAATTCCCATGCCTTGTTGTGAAACCTCGCTTTCAGTTTGGCTTCCTTCTTTGACAATAAATTTAGTTTATTTATGAGGTTCTTTTCCCCAATTTATGACAACATTCCATACCTTATCCCTACTCACAATTGGTTGTGTCTTACCTTCAAAATTATTATAACATCCCCATTTATTGTGTTATCTAGCTTCTCTTTGCAGATTTCTTATCTTCACTTTTCTCCTTTCAACACCTTTCAGGTTTCCTCTTTAATTATATCCCCTTCCTCTTCATCTTCCTCCTCTAGGATTACATCCCTTTAGTACCTACCCAGCTACTCCATACTATATGAAATTGACAACATGGAATTTTCCATAGCTAACATCTTGACTAATAATGTAAGTCGTTTAATTTTTTTCCCTCTTAATCCAACTAGAAAACGTGCTTCCGCATAATTGAAAGAATAAAAATTTTAGAAAATAATTTCAATTACATAGTTGTGAATAGTGGTTTTCATCCAATGGTCGAAAATATGGGTTCATGGAATATCCAATTTTCACATCTCTTTAACTCTTTCCTTCATCCATTCACATTCCTCTATACATTCATGTCTGAAGAAATTAAATTCCAACTGAGATAACCAAGTAGCTAATTGTTCAAGGAGCTCACACTAGAAAGTATCATGAGTGTCTCCATAAATATAATCTAAATATATATTTTTAGTAGGGATTCATGTTGAAACCTCTTCAGCTTCCAACAATTATTTTATCTTTTCTTCTAGCTAGCTTTCCACATCTCTTTTCCGTGGTAGTCATCTCAAAATATTTATGTCCTAACAAAGGGATCCATTATTAATAGAGGTGTTATCAACGAATCACAACACCCTTATGTTTACACAAGTGCATATACTTGAACTCACGGTGTGATTGGATAACATGGGTACTATCTCCAAGTTGTGAGACTTGCTACTTGAGATAGACCTCCAGAGAAATTTGGTTCTTACTCCTAAACTACCTACCACAATCTACTCTAATGTAGGGTAAACTAACTGTTCTAATATAAATTTCTAAGGGACCAAGGAGAGAGAATGCATAAAATGAAATCCTACACTAAAGCGGTGATACACCAAAAAATGAGGGTGTGAGAGTAGTCTTCCAATGTGTGAAAGCTAGGAGTAAAGTGCATACTAGAAGGGGTGATAACAGTTCTCCACAATCTGAAAATGCATTCACAACAATGTTTCATACATGCACAATAATAATGAATCCTTGCAAGAGCATAAGGACAGACACAATACACTTGTAATCAAGGTTGAAGGGGCAAGAATAATACAATAAAACATAGCAGGGGAAGATGCATCCACTAACTTATATTTTATTGCTTCATGATATGCACAATTCAATCTGTTACAAGATAAGGGCATGGATAACCATGCAAGGAGTTAAGTACAAGGGCCAGCAACACATTGGATTCACAAAGCAATTTTGGCAGAGCTTTGCTACCAGAAAAACTCCCTTTACAATGAGCCCAACACTCCAATTTATAGAAAAAGAGAAGAGAGAGAGAAGGGGAAAATGGAAATCCCAAAATCTGTCCTTCAACCACTTGTAAGATGCATTAAATGGAGTGAAATTATTGTATGTTACTTTCAAAATGCTCCCCATACTGTCCCAGGTGTTGCAGCAGAGAAAGAATGATGACCATGCCTCTTAATTGAACTCCCAACTACCAAATAAAACACTGTCATACTCGGCCAAGTTTTATGAAAAACATCCATCTATTTCTCATCAAATCCCAAATTTCTTGATATTTTTTCATCGGGCTTGGATCCGTGATTCCAACGGTACCAATTTTGTGCGATTTTGTTGAGAAATGCAAAAGTTATGACCTTTTGAGTGCGATCAGCTATTTTGGGTATAGTAGGCATTTTCTATCATTTGACAGGAATGAGCATTAACTGACTGGAGCAGAGGATGTCGTGCTCATTCCATAAAGTCCAATTTTATGAAAATAGGAGCTCGGAGTCAAAAGTTATGGCCGTTAGAAGTTTCTGGAGTCAAACATTGACTTTTCCTTTGAATTGTAGGTATTGCGGCAAAATTGGGTCCACGTGTCTTGGCTGTCCCAGACACATTCTTCCACATTGGCCAATTCAGGATTAGCTTGGCTCTTTGTGTGGTGATTTTTCCTTTGTGCGTCCCGCTTGTACTTTTTTCCTGACTGTCCCAGACCGCGTGGAACAAAAAATTCTGATTTTTCTGATTTTGTACTGCCTGCGGCCTTTTTGGGCTTTGCGCCTCCTGCGTGTCCCAACGTCCCAACTGTCCCGCGGACCACCTGGGAAAAAAAGTTTTGAATTTCCTGATTCCTTTGTATTTCAGCCGCAAACTTGGTACAACGAACCTTGGTATGATCCGCACTGGTACGACCCGCAGCCTTCAGACCCGCAATGTATTAAAACAAGCCTACGACTTCATTTTTTGCATTTTTTCAATTTTTCTAACTCTTTGGGATTTTTTCTTGGATGGGAGAGTTAGAGAGAAGCCAAAGGGGCCCCAAAAACATGATTTTGGGCATTGAATCAATCTATTCTCTCAAGACTGAAGAATCTGATGCATGTTATCAATATTTACCTTGAGGGGTGAATTTTGGATAACAATTTTGGCGACTCAGTGGGGTTATCTGCTTGTTAAATGAAGAATGGCCAGCTTCTTGTAGCAATCCATTGGGCATGGAGTCTATCTGATAATCTCTCTCCTGATCTAAAATTTGAAAACATGTATCCTTGAGCCATTGAAACATTTATTGATTTGATTCTCTTGTGGTTGCAAATTCTTTTCCTGGAGCTTGATGAATTGTAAACATGTACACACCAGAAGCGATAGGACATGTGTGCCAACACTTAGGGAAATGAAAACTATTCTAAAAGTAGTACAATGTGCATAAACACTTGGAGGAATGGAAATCCTAAATTAATATTTACAAGGGTGAGAAACTCTCCTTCTAGTAGCAACGTTTGAGATAGATTCCATTGACCGGAATCTATAACTCTTCACCATCCAACTTAGCCAGCTGGAAGGCATTACTATCTTTGCATTCAATGATCATATATGGGCCACTCCATATGGCATCGAACTTGGAATGCTTTCCCGGATTTTCATGATCAGCATCCCACTTCAGTACCAAATCTATAGCTTGCAATATCCTCGCCTTGGCTTTCTTGTCAAAACTCCTCTTGATAAATGATTGATCCTTTTCCATGGTCTGCATTGCATGTTCTCTTATTTCTTCTAATTCCATCAGCTCTACACACCTGATTTCCATAGGCTCAAACTTAGCTAGTTCCAACTGTTTCATGAGTTCCAATGCTGGCAACTCGAGTGATATAGGTAGAACTACTTCTTTCTCGTATGCAAGCTTGTATGGAGAGCTTCCTGTAGACCTTTTGGGTGTGATCCTATTAGCCCATATGGCTGAAATGAGCTTTGCGTGCCAATTCCTTTGATTCTCATCAAGGGTTCTCCTTATGATTCTTAGTAGGTTCTTGTTCATAAACTCGGCTTGACCATTACCCTAAGGGTAATAATTCGATGAAGTGTTGAGATACACACAATTTTTGACAGCCCATTTAGTGATTTTTGTGCCAAGAAATGCCAATGCATTATCTGATATATAGTGGCACGAACACCAAACCTCATGACTATCGCCTCATAGAAATCCAATATGTTAGATTCATTTGCCTCCTTGAGTGCCACTGCTTCAGTGGACACTTGGTGAAATAATTTGTTGTCGTAAGTATCCACTTGTGGCCTTGATTATGTCTCTTTTGGAGTCGCCAGATGTGTAATTTCAAAGCTCCTTCAAAGCTAGAAATTTACAACAAGTGCACATCAATCTTGTCGTAATTAAGTGAAGACCTCTAAGCTCCCACCAAGCATGCCAAAACTATGGTATAATTACTATCATTATTTTTTCATTAAAGAGAAAGAGTAGTTTCACAAGTATAATTATGTTCATCATTTATATCATCACTAGGTAATTCACTATGGTATTCTTTTTAATCACTATGATAAACACATGGAACACCATTATTCTATGTAAAAATATAGGGAATATCATCCTCATTTATGAGAGATACACTATCATCGTCACTAGAGTCTATAGGATCTATGGCCTCAAGCAGGGCATCAGTGGGTGGAGGGGAGGCTGGTTGGTCACCATAACTTTCCCAAACATATATATTATCTTAAAGATTAGGGATAACATTACAAGCCTACTCAAAGAGATCCACTAGAGTTTTGGGTGGTTCTGTAGGTGAAGTAGGAGGAAGGGTCTTAGGTGTATTAGTAAAGAAAGACATCTTATTTAGAAACACAATATGATTAGCCTCTTGATCATAGTTAAATATGAGATCATCCTCAGTGGGAGAAAGGTAAATAATATTACCAATGACACTATTAATAGAGGCACATTACTAGGGACAACCATAAAAAGTGGGAGGGCCTCATAACAATAATTTCGGCTTTCAAACCAAGTAGTAGAACCAAAGAGCTAAAGTACGACAAATATGAACTAGAACTGGAAAACATATTTAAGTGACTCACTTAACTAGATTATCATTTTCCTATATTTAAAAAATTGTTCTCAATTTCTTGTCAATTATTAAAAATGATTAAATTGGCTTGAAAACATAATTAAACTATTAAAACAATGAGTAAATAAGATAAAAATATAGTATATAGTGCAAAATAAGTGTTAACAAAGTTCACCTAAAACTAGCTATGTCTCCAGGTTCGGATAAGCTTCTAAACTAATCAATTACAATTCAAAAATGATTTAAACAAAGATTAATTACATCACAATGATCTTTAGCCCACATAAATAGTATCTTCTTAATACTATAAGGCTCTGATTAAATCTCCAGTAGCACTCCCGCAATGAAAACTCTCTAAAATCACTCTTATTTCTCCAAATAGGTCATGCAATAAGAAAAGTTAACTTTCAAATGCTAAAGTTACCCTTGTATGATGTTTACAAGCTCCCTGGCTCAATGTTTGGGCCTAATCCCTTTTACTTGAGTGGTCAGGGACTGAATCCTTCTCATGCACTTCATTTCATTTGTTTTGGCTCTTAGAATAGGCCTTATCACTAACTATCTCAATCACATAGTCTAACTTAAACACTTAGCCTAACGGCTAGGCCTCAATGTGGAATACGACATGTATTCGATTCGACTCCCATGGGATTCATTTTAACCTCTTCACTATTGGTGGTGGGTAATATCCCATATTGAGAAGGCATCAGTGGTTTAAAGGCTTGAAAAAACCTTAGATGTTCCATGTTATCTATGACTTAGGCCATGCTCTTACTTTGTTTTGTTGAACTCTCTTGTGAGATCACCTTCCATCTTGATCTTTGACCCGTCACATTGACTATGCATTAGACTTAGACTTAGTTGTATTGGTTTTTGAGATGTGTGATGAATTGGCTCGTCGAGGTGAGGTGGTCTAGATTTTGATATGTACAGTGCGTTGGATATTGAGGTGGCTTAGTCTCCAAATTGATGAGCTAGCATGAACTTGGTTTAATCTTTAGTAAGTTTGGGAACTTAGTCCCACACCTAGAAAAGCTTGGTCTTCGAATGTGTTTATAAGTAAAAGCACTCACTATGTAATGTGAAGAAAGGTGGACCCCACCAACTGTTGGGCCCCCAGCCAACACATCATGTGGGCCCCACATTGACCGTCGAAGATCAAAGGCTAAACCAAATTTTTTAATGAGTAAACTGCCACTTTTCATCAATACGATTATCCACTTTTCACACTCACATCATGCCACCTCATCTCTGTGCAACCTATTCTTTTATTTTTTCCAACTAGAGAGAAATTTCAGTAGGTTGTATCTTCCTCATATGACGTTTATTTTTCCTCATTCAAAAGGATCCATAAATATCTTGACGAGATCTACCATATGAAAGAAGTTTCATGACTTGTGCAAACCATTTGATTAATTCGAAGTGAGGATCCTCTTGGATCAGGATTTGGTTTAGAAATGTTAAAGAAATTTTGTAAAACTAAAAGTAGTATAACAAGCCACTACCACAAAAAGAAAGAGGAATGCTCCTAGAAACACTACACACATTCCCTAAGACAACCCTAGGGTTTTGAGATCAACAAGTCTAATGCACAAAGAACTAAGAAGATCCTAGATTAGGTGAAGAGTTTGATAAAAAGTGGGTTCACTAAAATGTTTACCCTAATTAATTTTTAGATTAATTTATTTAGGTTTTGTGTTTGAATCGATACTATAGACTAAGCTAATGGATATGTACAAATTTATGTTTCAAATCATATCAAAAGAATATATAACATAACAATCAACCATATCATTTTAGTAATTATAATTAAAAGCACAAGTAAGATGGAAAGAGGCACTAAGCTACTTTAAGATATGATAATGACATGTCAATGAGTTATCTAGGATATAAGAAGAGCTTGTGAATTGAAACAATCACTTTCTAGAGTTCTGGTGCTTTTGGTTAGGACCATACAAAATGGTCAAGACCATATGACATGGTTTTAACCGAACCATGCATTTTACACATGTAGATGGATGGGACTTATACCTTGTAGTGTTATTATTTTTCACTCTTTGATATATTCAACTTCACGTGAAGCCCTAAATGCCACACCTGAAACTTGTAAAATAAAATCTAGCTATCTGGCAACACACTCAAGTAATATTAAACAGAGCATGATAAATGAAAAAAATTTCGCCTCTGATCCGTGCCTGTCTGCCTCTGTCCGTGCCTCTGCGTGCTTCTGCCTGCGCCCCTGCGCACGCCTCTATCCGCACCCTCTACGCGCGCCCTCGCGCCCTCTACTCATGCCCACGCCCTCTGCTCACACTCTTTACTCGCACCCTACGCCATGGTGGCTACCCGAGCCCTTGCTTCCAAAGCGAACCCTAAATCTGACCCGATAAGAACTCAACAGACATGCGAGGGAGATGGAGACGAAACGACTGTGGGGCTCATCTTAGAGGTTCCACCCTGGTCATGGATCGACCTTGCCTTCACTACATGGAGCTCCATTCCTCCACCTCAGAATGGCTGTGCAAACCCTAGCTGAAATCTACCACAAGATCCATCCAGGGGTGCGGAAACGCCTGGTAAAAGACATTTAAAATCTGTGTTGGAAGGATCAGTTCGTGACAGATTGGAGCTCGATAGAGATCCTAGTCGCGGCCATATTGGGTCATCCTTCAAAAACATTTTAAATAGCAAGGAATCTTCCATGAAACTTGCAGACATTACCCCATCTATTAATTTTGGGGAAGAGGTCATTTCCTCTGAGATTTACTACAAAGAGCATGCTCTAATTTGTAGATTCAGGGGACTATGGCCCAACCTTCCTACTCTTCATGCGTGGATCTCTGAGCACTGGACTCCAATTTTAACTGGAAAAATAGACTTGTATCCGTGTGCTAAAGGTATTTTCATTGTAACCTTCTCTTTAATAGCTGATAGAAACATCATTGCTTCCAATCTTTGGACCTGCCAATCTAAATATTTGATCATTAAACCCTGGTTTCCATCCTTCAACCCACTCACAAAATCTTTCTCATGGAAACCTGTTTGGATCAGGCTGCCCCATTTACCTCTCCAGTTCTGAATTCATGACTGTTTGACATCCATTGGCAATGCCTTGGGAACTACACTCTATATTGATTCTGAAACCACTAATTAACCCATACTACTTATGCTCGAATCTTGGTGGAACTTGACACCAATAAAAATCTTCCTGCAACCATAGACCTTAGAGTGCAAATCAGAACTTGGTCACAACCTCTTGATTATGAAGGTCTTCCTTTTCATTGTAGAAGATGTTTTTGCTTAGGGCACACCTCTACTGAGTGTGGGATGGAAAAATGTCAACATGAGAAGCGTAGTTGGTGGAGAGATGCTCTTTCGAAACACCTGATTTTTGAGGCAAAAAAGGGACTAGATTCAAATGTAGATACAAATATTGAATCCATTTCAGCCCCAGAAACCGAATCTCAAATTGTGAGCAGCATGAAAAATGCACACGTTGTTGAGGGCAACATGGAAAATGATAAATATCTCTCTCGTGTTAACAAAGTGGCTGTCCCAAAAGGAACAAATGCGACTAAGGAAAATACTCCTCCTTTGTCTTCTTCTCTAACCGTGAAGGCTCCATCAGGATGGGTTACAGTCAGCAAAAAGAAAAAATCTACCCCTTTGAAGGGTAGCACTTTGCCTGGATGATTCTTTTCTCTGCTATTGGCTGGCTGGGCTACATGGGTCTCATTTTTCTTGGCCGGATAGCAGGTTGCTTCCAATGGTGTTGTTATGCCATTGTTGTTCGATTGCTGTATTTCTGTTGTTTTTTTGTTGTTTCTTTGTCGGTTGTTCGCTGACAATTTTCTGCAGTCAGGCTCTATTGTTCTATTTGGATTTTGATCCATCTCTTGTGCTTTAACTTTCAATTCTGGCTTCTGAGCCTTGGTGTACAAGGGTATAGTCCCTTTCAAAAAACTATTTGCCAATAATAAAAAAAAACACACTCAAGTAATTATTAGTTCTAAAAATAAATATGTAAATGCTTGAGCTGGGTTGACCTCAATGGTCACCCCGTATGTGATTCATCGAGAAATGCACTACATTTCAGACTCAATGTAGTTATCCTAGTGTTTTATGCAAAGGTGCATGCAACTATACTTTGACCTAGATTATCCCTTATACCTCAACACCGATAATGTGCTATGATACTTCATCCCAATTGAAACCCTTACGTGTAGATGAAAAATTTAAAGTTATGCCCTCCTATGTTGTGTATGCAATATGCAGATGTAGTCATTTCTCTTTTAAGTCTACATGTGGTAGATAGATAGGTGATTTCTAGGTAATAAACTGTTGGGTTAGAATTATATATATATATATATATATGAGTTATTACTTTGAAATTAAGACCTTAGTTGAGGGAAAGACTGACCCAAAAGATATAACCAGAAAGACAAAACAATGACAAATGGGCCCATAAAGAGAAATAAAGTGAAAATCAAAAGGGGCCAAGACCATACACAATGGTCAAAGACTGTATGTACGGTCCTGACCTTGTTGTACAATCTTGGACCAAGCTCAGGTAAAGGATAACATTGAAATGGGACTGCCAAAGATCTATGTAAGGTGACTCAAAATCAAATCAAAGAGATAAAATAGTAAGGGAGGGGGTTCAATCAAGTCACAAAGAGAAATACAAAATAAGTTTATTGCCACTAAGATCTTGTTCCATTGTTCAAAACTCGTGTATATAACAACCTAACAAAAGCATGATGTAGTAATAATTTTGTGTATATTTTGGTGTCTACATTGTGTTTTAAAGCAATGTACTTTTCTTGATTCCTTGATTTCGGTTTCAAGTTTCAAGTTTTGGCTATGTAGAATTTTCAATTTTTCTACTTTCAAGTTTCATTGTTTTCCTTCCATGTAATAAAATTACATTGAACAAGTATATACTTTTGAAGTTGTCAACTTCAACATATCCTTACACCTTAAATGCAATTACTAGTTGTTGAGACTTGAATTTTATTATTTTGTATATTAATAATGTTTTTAAAATAAGTATATAGATAAAAAGTAATATTGAGCTTGGGCTAGCATTTCCCATATTAAAACCACATTATAAGTTATAATAAAGGTGAATCATAATTTATATGTTTCAAATTATAAAATTTATGATATCAACTTAAAGAATTAAATGATATTTGTAATGAAAGACAAAGTAACCATGAATATTAAATGGTGTGACTTCATTATTTATTTGAAGTTGTTGAATGATGGAGTAAGAAGGAAAAGGTAACAACTAGTCACATGTAAGTTAAATTATATTTATAAATAACAAGAATATAATTGTTTTTATTAAAATTTTAATATACAAAATACAATTCAATTGAAATACTTATAATGATTTGTTGAAAAATAGAAATAAAATTTATATTAAATCGATGGGTTTCACTAATTTTTAAATTAAATTGTTTATTTTTGTCATATTTTCATTCTTAAATAGTTTTTATTGTTTAACATTTTTCTAAGAAATATTTGCAATGTTTTTCTTCCTATAATTACATAATTAAATTACCTGAACTAAAACCTTCAACTACTAAATATATAACAAATACAATAATTCTATAATAAAACATTGTTGTAAATGATACAAAACATTATTCTCTACCCATAAAAAGCAACCAAAAATAAATTAGAACCATCTACAATGCAATATAATAGGGTGGTCTATTATTGTTTAATTAAAGTGGGAGAAGCTGTATTTGTTAACGAGTCTTTTCTTAATTGATACGAGAATTTTAATATTAATTTTTAAAGTGTATTATTCTATTGTTTGTAATACATGAATGTAGAATAGTAGAAGCATTTTATTTCAAACAAAAAGTCATAAATTTATTGTTGGAGTTGTTTGGCTCATAAATAACTTATCAATTTTTTGACATAAAATTTGATATAATAAAAAATGAAATCAAATTTATATTAGGAAAAACGTCACAAGAGTCCAAAAAATGCAAAAAAACTACTTACAAGCATATCAAATTTATATTACCAAAAACGTCAAAAGAAGCCACACACTTATCGAAAAAAGAACATAAAATAAAGAAAAGGAAAGAAAACCACTTGTGAGCAAATCTTTAAGCTTTCCGTTGTGAATGATTAATAGAGGAAGAAAATTGGCTTTGAATGGGCCCTCTGGTCGAGTTATCTCCCTCTGCTTTGCCATTATTGTGATTGAGGGACCAATGAATACCAACCCCAATTGAAAATAGGACCATCAGACTATCATGTCCATATGATCTCTGAATTGGGGGCAGCAAAACTTTTCATCTTGAATTTGTACAAGTTCAAAGACGCGTTTTTGTCCACGTTGATAATTATGAAGAGGTCAATGAAAAGGAACTAAGGACTTTGGACATTTTTACTGGCCTAAAATGCACCGTATTTAGTCTATATAATGATAAGAATTAATCATAAAGTCAAGGACCCATTATCATGTAACTTGTCTTACTATTTTAGGCATTTAAATAAGGCGAGATAAAATCATCAACTTTTATTATGCTGTTATGATCATGCCATTTCGGAACATACATTATTGGCATGTCATTTTGGTAACATATATTATTAGTAATAATATTAAAAAGGTGTAATGGATACATCGATAGGTGGATAATGAAGATGGTTGAAGACGGATATTTGAGAAACGTGAATGTTTATTCCAGTTTTCATGAGGAAAAATATTTCATGTTTCATAATGGACGAACTCATTTTTTGCATATGATTTTTATTATGGCCCACAATGATGGAGCATCACTAGTTCCACAAGGACATGATGGACACTGACATGGTCATAACGAAGATGCAACAAAGATATTTGTAAAATCGAACGACAAGGGCGGTAGTAGATGCCACATCTATGGCCAATTAGCTTGTAAATGTAAGCCCACCAAGTCTACACTAGAACACCAAATCAGATGTTTGGCAAGACACATTATTTATCACTTATTATACCTTCTCTTCAATGGATGTTTAAGCTTACTTGGCATAAACATGTCATTTCTCAATTGGATTTGATCAGATTTTGTGGAGAACTAAACATTTCCTATCTATAAAACTTTATTAATGATTTTTTTGAGTGTATTGTTGTCCTGCACATGCCATTGCCAATTTAAACTAAAAATATGAAAAGTTAACTTTGATTGTGAAATGAGGCACTAAGTGAACTTGTTTATATATATATATATATATATATATATATATATATATATATATATATATATATATAAACAAGTTCACTTAGTGCCTCATATATATATATATATATATATATATATATATATATATATATATATATATATATATATATATATATATATATCTTATCTCATAACAATTGTAAACAAAAGAAGATAAGAATTAAAAACATACATTGTTCAAATTTGCAAGTGCATAAATAGACTTGATTTGATATAAAGTAACATTGCCAAGGATTTCATGAAAGAGAATATAGATTCAAAACATACGTTGTTCAAATATGCAAGTGCATATATTGAGAAAATCTAATATAAATAACATTGCCAAGAATTTTGGAGCTTCCCAGGTCTAACTGTTGCATGCATATTGTTGAAGAATAAAAATCTAAATGCATACAAAACCAAAACAACATAAACATGAATGCACGAATGAGGTCCCCCATTGCAACAATGTTTTACATGATGGGAAACCTACAAATTGAATGACATTTTAGAAAGCCAAAACATAAAATTATTTACTAAAGCTTGGCACAAAAATTTACCAACTCGTTATGAGCCTACAAGATATTTTGCACTCATGTAAATGCTTTTTCATACTTAATGAAAGCTATAGATTTGCAAAATCAAACCGTAAATCAGTTTTAAAAAATGAAAGAGAAGACATGAATTTATTATAATTCATTTGTAAGTAAAGATACATTGTAGTTTATTTTTACACGAGAAAATTTAAAGAGAATTTCTACTCAAGTATTTATTAAGCATTTGCTACTTATTAAAAATAAATTAAAAATATTAATTACATTATATTGAATTATTTGTTAAATTGTATTATGTGTTAATTTAAAAAATTATTTTTAAAGGGATTTGATTAAATCAGACCCCAACACCATATCTTATGTTTATTGTTGGTATAATAGAATTAGAGACTAAATAGAGAGACTGAAGGCATGACCATCAGAAAAACATAAACACTTACAACACTCCAAAAACTAAGAACCTAGCCCCATTTTGAATTCATGAATATAAAATTGAAACATGAAATTAAATTCAAATTTATTGATTATATCTATGTAAATCGTACTCAGAATGTACATGATTAATTAAGTCACTTTCTTGTCTACACTTTGGTGAACATGCTTTCATACATACTCTTAATACTAGATCCCTAGATAAACCTACTTCGGCTTGAAAATTTATTTATTATTATTGGGTGGTGACACGTTTCTTCTTATTATTTATTCCTAGCTTTGGTCCTCTCCCTTCCTTAAATGCCTTGAGTACCTCCCTACCCGGGAAAGATTCCATATTTGTCAAACTCATAAAGACACCAAAACCCCTCTGAACAAATATGCTCAATTAATGTTTTCTTAGATTTTCTTGCATTGAGTTGGAGATCCATGTGCCTCATCTTTCGTACATAGACTTTTCATGGGGTGAGTTTTTGTCCATTTCTAAGGTTCTAGTGTGAATTGGCTCACATTAGATGTGATTTGTCAAAATTACATTATAAAACCTACTCACATAGATGTGATTTTTCAAGTTTACAATATAAAACATAAATTTAGTAATAAAAATATAAGCCTCACATAAATTATATAGAGAAATATAGATTTAAATATATGTATCTTGACAAAGAATTAGGATGGTTTTTATTGATGATCAAAATCACTAGTAAACAAGTTAGATAGGTGCATTGTATATTAGGTGCATTGTATATAAGCATTGCACATCTATTTGCATCCATATCTTTATATGAACTTATAACAAACTTAATATGATACTAACTAATACAATATAACTACACAATATTAAATAAGTTTAGACTAATAATTAACCAAAATAATATTAAAAATCAAACTAACATAGATGTGAGTAAACTAACCCACATTACTACATGTAGAATTACTATTTACTTTATATTTTTACCCACATTCCCCCTTAACTCAACATGTTCTCCAATAAATAGGAGATAAATTCTCTGAATCCTTCAAATTTTTCGCTTATTAGTGACTTTGTTAAGACATCTGTACATTATTAATTTGATGGGTAGTTTTGGAGCTAAATGTTATGGTGTAGAACTTGTTTTCGTATGAAATGTACCTCTAACTCAATGTGTTTTTTCTTGTTTAGGAAACATTGGATTGCGAACATGTTTTATAACACCTTCATTGTCAACATACAAGGTGGTTTTTTGCTTATGTAGTACTCCTAACCCCTCAACTATACAACATAGCCATATCACTTTGCAGACAACTCTTGTAATGTGACATTCATTGCCATTTAGGTTCACTGGAAAATCGATGAATAAAGTTGTATTTCTTGTTCCCCCATGATATTGGACAAAATCCCAAAAAGAATACATATCAAGAAGTGGGTATTCTATCATCAACATTACTTGCATGATCTGAGTTTAATTATCCTATTAAGAAGAATTGACCACTCTTATTATATTCTAGGCCAAATTCCATTCTTCCTCTGATATACCTCTAAGATAAAGGAACATTGAGGATATAGATTTATTGTCATGTAAAACCAAACATCTTATGTGAATAAAACCTCATGATGAGTATTGGAATGCAAATGATAAAAATGTTTATTATGACATTGAATTAAACGATTATAGTGAGAGGATTTCATTTCTAATATTAAGAAGTATAATATGCAAAATATTGATTATATCTCTACAAGTATGAATGTAAAAAAGGATGTTACTTTCTAGTGTTTCCCCAACCTTTATTAGTGTCTCGAGTGATTCAGAAACCAAATAATTACCTATCACATGAGTTTATACATGAATATTAACTATTAGTCAAAATTAACCTAGTATACTACCCCATATCAAGGGGTATAAGGGCTTACAATATTAAGGTCTTTAAAAACATATTGGGGGTAGAGTATGTGGAGTGGTAGGGAGGAGGGAGAAGAAGTATTCATGGGGCATATGAAGAAGTATTACATTTAGATCATTCCATTACGTTATTTTCAAAGTAGCAATAGCTTTTTAGAGAAGCAACTTGTTTATTCATAATAACAACACTATATAACTCTCAATAGCTTGGACATCCTTCATATTATCATTGATAAGGGATATTTTTTTCATTTGATTCAAATTTTTTTTGGGAATTGATTTCATGAAGATTAATAAATAAGGGATATTTTATAATTGAATTGTTTTAATGTGTGGGGGTGTTATCAATTGATGATTGAGATGTAGATTTGGAAATATGTGCATTATTTAGTATCCTACAAATGCACGTTATAGGCCATAAGTTAACATAGTTAATTCTTTGTCATTCTTATCAACATATTATAATCTCATACAAAGTAAACTTATTCTATTCATTATCTCATTTTTACAGTGTGATTCCCCCAAATGTTTAAAAATACTATGTATCTTTGCAATGATTATCTATTCAACATGGTTCTTGAACCCCTCATGTTTAAGCTTCTAGGGTTTTTAGTTCCTTAGATAATATTACCCATCTTTGTAATCCAATTTCATCTAGTACTTAATCTTTTATACCCATGAAACGTATCAATATGAATATTACGATAAATGCATTAGGTGATTAACAAAGGAAATTTCAACTATTTTCCCAAGGATTTAAAAAACCAAATGATAACATTACTTCTCATGAGATATTACTTGTAAAACTATTTTTCCATGATGTATTACCTTACCATTTTCTAATTGTCTTAATCGTTCCTAAGTTTTCTTTATTTGATAGAAATGTAGACCCTTATCAACATAGGTTATTTCATTCTTCAAGTGGTTAGATATTACACATTATAATAAAATTTTAGTTAATTTATTCCAAAGAAGAGGGGTTATGTGTTTGAGTGATTTTATATATTTACATTTGGATCCATACATTCATTTTCATAGGTAGTTGGAAATATCTTCTTTCATATCCAGATTGATATTGATCGAAAGATTATATTTGTATAATTATCACAACTTAGGTAAGCATCCACCTTGAACTTTAGCGAGTATGAGATTAGGTTGAAGATCAATTCGCTAAGATGATTTATCAATTATTAGACAGTGAGAATCAAATCATTTTTACTAATACTCTACCATAAATTTTCAAATTCAAAGATTATTTTGATACATACTAATATTTTGATGAAAATTTTCATGTAGTTAAGGCCTTTGAAGTCAAGATTTCAGAGATGAATGCACTTAAGTATGCAGAGATGCACTAATTAGTGTTTAATTTTTAAAATTAACCAATTTTAAAGTTAAAATAAATGATCATATCATGTTTTAATATAATGGTTAACACCATAAAGAACCCATTAAGAAGCTTTTGATACCTTAAAATGAGAAAAGTTAATTCTCTATGATTACATGAAAGTGCACATAATATATTGAAGAAGTAACTTGTATGTCATATGATTAATTTACCACCAATAATGGAATTTTAAACTACAAGACCATTTCTAAAATACTTTCATGTTGGAGTAGCCTAAATTTGGTCTGAGGCACTTCAGAATAATATTTTTTGCACCTTTAAATAAATTTGGTCCATAAATACATAATTGACTTTATTTGCATATATTTTGACCTTTAAAACACTATGTAAATCACTACATTGGCATAATTTTCTAGTTTAACATATATAAAATCATTAGTCTATATATTTAAGCTAAATTACATTCTAGAAATACATAACACATCTTTCAATTTTGAGTTTCATGTCATCTGGATGGGTTCATGGGCCTTAGATAGAAATTGTTGGTACATAATTCAAGGCGTGTCAGTGTAACAAGGGATAAATTATTAAGTCTCCAAGACTTTTGAAACCTCTATCTATTCCTAGGGAGAAGTGAGGAGAGGTTTCCATGGATTTCCTCACAAGGTTGCCAAAATATGACGAGAAAAGTGTAATTATGGTAGTTGTGGATAGGATCACAAAATATGCTCATTTTTGTACCTTCTCGCATCCCTTTACAATGAGTATAGTCACCATATATTTTTTGGATACAACTTAGAAGATACATGGAATACCTAAGATTATAGTAAGTGATCGTGATCCTATCTTTACTTATAATTTTTGGACTGACTTATTCTTATGTTTGGGTACTCAACTATCTTGTAGTTCTTATAGCATTCCTCATTTGATGGATAGATTGTGTTAGTAAAAAAATGTTTGGAGGGTTGTATATAGTTTTTTCTTAAGATAAGCAAGAGATATGGGTTCAATGGCTACCACATACAGAATGGTTGTATAACACCATTTCATACCTCATCCAAAATACATCTAGGTTTTCATGTTTCTTGCTTGAAGAAGGTAACTGAGTAGAAAGTTTCTTCTCAGTTAGTCTTACCAAATCTTGATGAGGAGGGAAAAATTATTTTAGATTCTGAAGGAATTTTAAAGAATCACACTAAGACATTGAGGAATAGGGTCATCACTTAGTATCTAATCAAATGGAAGAATTTGGACATTAAAGATGCAACATGGGAAGATGAAGTATTCATGCAATAACATCTAGAGATTAACAAAATTAGATATACTATTGATTTGAAAGGGAGGGGCATGCTATTCCATTAAACCTAGGTCTATATCAAATATGAATGGCCAACTTGTGGCTAACATAATCTTTAATCATGTCATATCACATTCATTTATGCTTTCATATACTTAGTAGGCCATCCTTTGTTCATTGTATAACATAGTAGGGTATATATAGGAGTTAGTAGCATGTAGATGATCATCAAATTGATCACTTGAGTCTTATTGTAAGGTTTTGAGTTTTTCCCCTTGAAGTGGATGAGTCATTCTAATTTCATATTGTGGTCATTTATCTATATATCAGTCTTCTTTGTTGTTTATAATTGTTGTTGATATTAAGATATATCTAAATTATCTATGTATTTTGAGGGTTTCATGAGGTATCATTTCATCAAGACCCCTAATCATATCATTGACTTTATCACATACCTCCATTACCTAGCTCACAACTCAAGTATTGAAAATGAGATAATCTTGTATGCAAGCTAAAATGTATCTCAAAAACATGCATTCTTACTCATCCATTCAAAAATGGCATATGAGGCAACGAGTAGTAGGCAAAAAAGTATTGACATATAAGGGGGTATACTTAAAAGGGATACAATGAGCACCAGGGTCACATATCTAGAGGGAAGCAACCCTTACACTAGGTCAACCTAGGATTTCCAAGTCTCGCGATTGAGATATAGGGAGGAACCTTACTAGGATATCGGTGGTTGGGTGTGGAGAGGTATGGATCAAAAAATAAAAGAAAGAATCATACAATAACCAAAACAAAAGTAAGAAAAGAGATGATATTTGATAAGAGTGCTAAGTTAACTAGAATCAAGCATGCATACTATTAAGCTAACATAAAACAATGAAAAGGAGCTGAACTAATCTATATAAAGTGACAAAGAAGGCTTAGAGAACTCACCTTGTACCTATAGGTGGTTGTTGATGCATCTATCTCCTCTGAGAAGTAGCACAAAAATAGATATTCGATACTAGGTGGAGTAGGGGAAGACCATTCCTTTTCTATACTCACTATATGATGACTCAATAGTATAAACAATCATCCAAGAAGAGAGGTGTCCAATCTAATCCAAGAAAAATGTAATATGAACCAAAAGTAGAGTGATTAAATGTGAATATGACACAAAAGAGTAGAGAAAATGGTAGTTCTGATGTCTTAGCTTCATTTTTCTTATGAGTTTCAAGTGAAGTGCAAGTATATATAGGACAACATCTCCCATGGGCGATGACATCGACCATGATAAAATATGGCACCGACACAATCACCCACAGGTGATTGTGTCAGAAAAGGATGCAAAAATGAAGTAATGTTTCATGAAAGATAAAATCAATGTGTCATGTGTCATGAAAGAGGATGAAAAATTTGTAAAATGGTTGAATGCAAACATGAGACCTATGAAGACAAGGATACCTAATGCAAAATAAGGATAAGACCAAATAGTGAAACTCTCTCTGTGTACTGTCTCTAACCCATAATGGTTACATGAATAGCCATTCCTATTCTTGACACACCCCTTAAGACACCCACTCAAGAAATAGATGCATCAATAACCCTTATTTGCACAAGGTCAATTGTTAGTAATAGGTATGAAACATGAAAAGCGAAAAGTGAAAAATTAGGAGTATACAAATCTCATATCTTTACCCCTCTATAAAATTTACAAATTTCTTGGGATGGAGTGGTTTGATGGATCTAAACCTCAGTGGTACAAACTTTACTTGGACTAACTGGAGAGAAGGGGAAAATTGATACAAATGAGGCTGGACCATTTTCTTGTGAATATACATTGGATTCAGGAGCAACAATACACTCTCTCTTCCCTAGCTTGCATTGGATCATACCACAATCCTCTAATTCTTAAATTTAGTGTTATGGAGCAACCCATAAGAAGAACTTTCAGGCTTGAAAAAATGTGGACCGCTCATCTAGAGCTAGAAAGGAAGATAGAAGAATGGTGGAGCCTGAAATTCAAAGGAAATAATATGTTTAAGGTGACAACCAAACTTAAAAATATTAAGGTAAATCTCAAAATCTAGAACAAGGAAGTTTTTAGAAATATTTTTCTCCAAAAAAGTAGAATCTCTAAAGATCTCTAAGCTATGGAAGAATTTATGGAATCTAGAGGATGGAGCATAGAGGAAAAAATAAAGGAAAAAGATCTACTAGCTGAATACTGCAACATCCTGAGACAGAGATGAAATATATTGGAAGCATGAAATAAAGAATTAATTCACTTAAAGAGGGTGATTGTAACACAAATACAAATTTATTCAATATATCTGCCACCATTAAATCTATCAAAGGAATAGGATCCAAGAAATAAATAAAGATAATGGTGACATTGGCTATGGAGGATTAGGATATCTCAACTACCATTGTTTCCTTCTTTAGGAACTTGTTTACCAGAAGGACAAATTTCAGAGTGAGATTTTTAGAGTAGATAAGTTCTAAATATTTTTGAACCAGTCATTAGCCAAGATGAGAATAATGAACTCATAGTCCATTCCCTCTGACGAAGAGATAAAAGAAATTTTAGATGCTATAGAAGGTGACAAAACTTCCATGGTTGCCAGATGGTTTCCCCAATTTATTCTTTTAGATGTATTGGGATATTGTTAAGAAAGAAGTGTGTTTTATCTATCTAATATATATTTTCAATCTAGGTATCATGCTCAAACAAATCAACCACACCTTTATTTCTCTTATACCAAAAAATACAGGAGATAAAGATCGAGGGGACTTTATAACCATTAGCTTATGAAATACTATGTATAATCTAATTTATCCAAAATCCTAGATTTCAAATTAAGGGAGACTCTTAGTAACTTTAAAGCCAAAAATCAAGGTGGCTTTGTGCCGGGTCCAGAAAAATTCTGGACAACATAATCACCATTGATGAGATGATACACTCTGTGGAACTTTCAGGTAGGGAAGCTATTATTGTTAAGCTGGACATGCAAAAAGCCTATGATAAGATATATTGGGATTTCTTATACTCCCTTTAAATTTGACTAGGTTACCATCCCCACTTCATCAAAATGATCAAAGCTTGCACTAAAGACCCAATATTTTATGTTATAATTAATGGAAGGCCCAATGGTTTCTTCATATCAAAAAGGGGTTTGAGGAAAGGTGATCCCCTATCACCCTTCTTATATTTTATGGTTGTTGAAACCTTGAGTAGGTTATGTTCTAGAGGCCCACAGTGAAGGTAGTATTGGAGGGTATTAAAGTGGCTCATGGAGTGTTAAGAATCAATGTCTTGTAGCAGTTTGAGAATGACATGATTCTCCTTGGAAAAGTGACCATGTCAGGAGGCCCGGGTCATATAAAAAAATCACTAAATGATATGAAGAAGTTACCAGGGTAGAGTTGATCAAATTTAGAAAAAATCTCATGTTTTTTTATTAATGTGGGGGATGAGCAACATAACTAGGCTTGCCAACATTCTGGATTGCAGCATCAAGGCCCTCCTAGATTCTTACCTTGGAATGCCTCTTTGTTAGGAAAAAATTAGAGGAAGGAGGTTGGAATAAATTAATAGAAAGGTTTAATAATAAACTTGCCTTTTGGAAAGGTTCATTACTGTCACAAGCCGAAAAAACTCAACTCCTTCAAAGCTTGCCTACAGGGTATTGTTATGTTTTCATTATGTTCATCTTTACCTTACCACTAAAAGTTAGGAAATCTATTTAAGGCATATATAAAAAGGGTTTTATGGACTGGATATAGAGGAAAAGTATAGAATCCCTTTAATTGATTACGATAAGGTCACCCAACCTAAGGATAGAGGTGGTCTTGGATTAAAAAATATACAAATCATGAATCAAGTATCTAGTAGCTAAGGTTAGCTAGAGACTGCATAGCGGATTAGGGCACCTGGGTCAAAATTTTGAAAGTGAAATATTTGCGGTGCTTTGGAGGAACTTTTGCTCTTTTCTATGATTCGGAGCTTCCCAGAGTTTTTATCTTCTGGAATAATATCTGTCAAAATATAAAGCTATGTTCATAAAAGGGAGAAAATGGATTCTTGGTTATGATACAAAGATAACATTCTAGGAGGATCCATGGATTAAGGATAGATCCCTGAAGACTGAAGAGCCATGGAGTGATCTTTTTAAAATTATTCAACTAGGATCATGAGGGAGAGTTGGTCTATGCAACTATTGGAATTAAGAGAGGAAGTGGATCCCTCCTCCTTCCACCCCCCCACTACCTTGAGGAATTTACAGCCATTTAAAGAACTTAATAATCTCCTTAAATACTATCATATACCCCAAAATAGAGCTTCGTGATGAGCTTATTTGGAGAACCATGGAAACATGGGGAGTATAGAGTCAAGTCTTGCTACCTGTTAAATTTTGAACACATCGAACCCAATATTTTCTAGAGGAAGATTTGGAATAAGTAATATTATTCCCAAAATCAATATCTTTTTCTGGGAAGTTGTTAAAGGAAATATCCTAACTAGTGGATATGTTAAGAAAAATGGGGATGATCATCACTAATAGATGCAATCTATGTAAATATAAAGAAGAGTCAATTCAACATATATTCCTAGAATTCTCTTTTTCCTTTCGAGTCTTACTCTGCTTGTCCTTAGTCTTTTTAAGTTACACATGGTCCTTCCTGGGGATGTGGCCCTTCTTCATTGATCAATGTAGCTTTAATTTCTGAGCATGATTTGACCAGAGGAAGTATGGAAACTTTCCCTCCCTCACATATGTTATGGGGTCTATGGATTGAACCAAATAATCTTATTTTTGGGGACAAAGTTTCACAGTATGCAAGAAGGCTAATTGAAAAGGTGAGATAGTATCTTTAAGATAAAATTCTCAAATTTTAAAGTCTCAAACCAGTATAAAGCTGTGTCCCGGATTGGGAAAAAATATATTCTTAGTAATATGAACATCATCCCAATCAGACCTGTGAAGGAGAAGGATCAGCCATAGTGTTAAATGGTCAAGATCCTCCTGATGGTTGCTTCAAAATCAATTTTGATGGCTCTACCAAATAAAAGGATAATGTTTCCACTGGAGGGGGAGGTCTGATTTCATGATCAAATGGGTATATTTCATCAGAAGCCTATGTCCAGGTCCCATCGGAAATCATATTAATAATTATGCAGAATCCAAGACTATTCTTTAGGGAAATCATTAAGTGTAAATATATGAGTTTAAATTCCATTCATTATAGAAGGTGATTCCTTATGTGTCATTAATTATCTAAAGAATGAAAGTATGTGTGGGTGGAATCTCATCAAAATCATCAAGGAATTCTCATTGGATGTTAGAATAATTTGACAAGGTGGATATCCAATCATACCTATACACAGCAAGTAATAAACATGTGGATAAATTTGATAATCACATGAAATGACATACCAAATTTGATGATGTGGCCAGGGACACAGTATTCCTAAGAAAAATATTATTAAGATTTATTAATGATGATATGTCTTAGTAGGATGTGTAATGATGGTGACCAAGAATCACACATGCTTGGGATTTTAAAAATATCCTCGTTTTTTTGGGAAAATTTTACGATACATTTGATTTGGAATTTATGCAATTTTTTTGAAATTGGTGACTCCATTTTGCTGTTGGTTGAAAGAAAGAAAGAGATATGGTAGAACATTATGGGAAGAAAAAGGGTCAAAATTGAGCCTACTTCCTTCCTTTACTTGAAAAATGACTTTGTCTTTGTGGAAAATGATGTGCTAAGGGGGCTTCATTAGGTATATTTGGTGCCTTAAAGGTCATGATCCTTGCAGCTCTATGTTGAATTTCAGATATGCTTGGGTTGAAAGGGGATTCAATTTTAGAGGGGTTGAAATTAGGGATCTATGAGAATTCCATAGTTGAGATAATTGGTCTTATAATGGATGGGCTCAATATCTATAAAGATAAAACTCACAAAAAACATGAGATTGCTCCAATTTTTTTAGGCCAACAAGGCATATAGTTTCTTATGATGATGGTATAGTCCTGTAGTTTCCTCCCTGAACACTGGGAAAATGTATCTGCCTTGTTGTCATGAAATACCTAAATTTGGAAGGTAAAATTTTGGAATATTTTCTCTCATCACCTCTCCATCTTAAACTCTCTTCCATAGAAACCAAGCCATGAGTTTGGCTTTCATCCTCTATAGGTCCCTACTTTCCACCATTTTAGGACTTCTAAAAATGAGAAAATTGATGTCCCTCTGCATCAAGATTTGATTCTCTTATTAGTGAAAAATATAAAAACCATTATCCCTATCTCAGCCTGGTGAACAATAGTTATCCTAGAGTTCTGACCACGAAACCCTTGCGCATCTACCTTCAAATGTATGAATAAAATGAAAGGGAAAGACACTTTTGCGGGGATTGTTGACAAACACTGTGAAACTTGAAATGTGGGTTTTAGAATTTGGGTGAGAGTTCTAGTAGCAGGGAAAGAGACATTTTGTGGAATGGAAGGCTAGGATTGATATGTGCTGAGTTGACTGCGGATACTATTCTCACTATGGTCAATAAGAATCTGATACAGGAACTGAAGGAGTGCCACCATAAAATTGAGGTCTAGAACAAGGAGAATTGGGAGAATTCAAGATGAAGTTTGTTCATGCAGGAACAAAGGGTCTCTATCCTTCAGAACCAAATGGCCAAAGGGGGAAATAGAAAGCCCTAACATGAGGCTAGTTCTTATTAGTTCTGTACACATAGAAGATTCTGAGACTAATGAGGGATTCTGGACACAGAGGCCATGAACATCCATTTTGAGGACAAGGAGGAGAAAATCCTATGAAATAACCTGTGAATGTGCAAACACCCATCCTGTGGAAAGGGAGGAGAAAATACCTAAACATGGGTGATCATCAAAGTTGCAGGTAGGAAACATAGCGGGCTGAGCACCATAGATCTCGTAACAAGGCTATGGAGAACTAATGGTTGGCATTTTCCTACCCTTATAGTAGGTCTTTTTCTTTTGGTCTTATAAGTTGACTTTTTTGGGTTCTATCTTTTTGATATTTTGTCAAAATATGTAATGTTTAATATGTAGGATTTAAATAGTTCTAGATATCTTATGTGGTGGTTTGCTGTCAAGTCTTTTTTACTTTGTATCCCTGGCTTTTTGTTAGTTTTTTGCTAAAACTGACTTCTCTTTTTGTACGGTTTTTTTTGGTCCCTTTAAAACCAAACTCTTTTTATCTTATCCAAAAAAACATTTGTAACTAGTCCCACCAATATATCTACCTACTTGAGCTATGTTTACATCCTATATAAAACATTATGATAAATGTATTTTCCCTAAGGACTGTTTACTTAAGATTAACTCATAAAATTGTAATATTATTTACAACTCAACACCCTATCAACAAAAAATAGGCTGTGTAATAATGTAAATGAAATGAATTTTTATAGTATAATGATGGTTTATTTTTCTTTAAAATGTAAATATTTCATAAATTAGATATTTAACATGCTTATTGGATTTTCCTAGATCCTACTTATGTTACCCAACCTAGCACCAATGACCAATTAAGGTTATTTTTTTGCAATCAATCATATAACTAAATATATATATGGTTTTCTTATTACTTTCATATATATCATGCTATTAAGTATTTATCAACATTTTTGGTATAATGTTAATTCATGAAGTATTATCACTAGTTAGCACATTATTGTGACAAACTATCAGTTTCAAGGGATTATAAGCACATACTGATTTAATAAAAATTAGAGTTAAATCTAATTTTAGAGTAACTAACAATGTACAAGTATGATGAAATATAATAAAATACAAATGTTAAGTGCTCAAACAATGCAATACTATAAGCAAATGGGATAGATAATAAACTTAGCTGATTTTTGTATGATCTGTAGATAACTGGACTATGTATATATTGAATTTGGAAAAGAATGATATCACAGGTGGCTCATCAAGAGTTCTGGAGTTATACACTGATCTGGACCAGGACACTCATGGGAGGATAGAGGTGCTTGGACACTAGTGTCTAATTCTGGGTGCTTGTGACTATGTGAATGCTCAAGATTTACTTCTTTTTTGGCTTTGAAGATCGTCACTTTAATATCTGCATAGTCACATTACCTTCATCGTTAGGGTTTTGATACACATGTAACGTGAAAAATAAACCCTAACTACTTGTAAAAGCTCACAAATACATCAAATATAAATAAAATATGCAAAATGTGAAGTTAGACTAACCTCATCAGCCACTTGAAGAGTGAACCTATTACCGAGTGTTGTACTACATTCCATAAGCCATGTAGTTTTGTGTGCTTGTGTATGAAATAGTGTCCATATGTTTCCCTTACAGCAATGATGCCAAGATAGTAGGTTATAGATAAATAAGATGAAAATGTGTGGTATGGAATTCCTAACTTCCCCTTCCTATGCAGTGTATGCAACCCAAAAATTAATTCCCTTTGATGGTAGTGATAGTATGTAGATGTGATTGCCCCTTAGAATTGTCAGTCAGAATAATAGTATGTATGCTATATATATATATATATATATATATATGAATCTCTTATTTGAATTTTGAAACTAGTGACACGAAAGGATGATTTTGAGTGCAGGATAAAGATAAAATAAGAGAAAAGGTTGACTACAAATGTAAAAATGTGTAAAAAGAAAAAAGAGGATAGAATCCCTCAGAATGGACACAAGAGCTTTGGTGCTAGTGTCCAGAGTGGGCGCTGGTCTTCTAAGATAAATAATGACAGACAGATTGGGATCCCTATGACCTGGCCAAAACTAGATATAGAAATGATAGGTGCAGAAGAGAAACATAGTAAAAATAAATCAAATACATAGATGGACAAGAGATAGTGTCACCAATGAATACTTTTCTTACCTAATACCCATGAATATAAACAATATATTGACGACATAGTAAATTACTAATATGTGCATGATTTTTTGTCTACATTTGTCCCCCCTTTATGCTATTTGAATGAAATTCAAGTAGTGTAAAGGGAGTAAGGAACATACCTGTATAGATTACAAAGGAGCCATATTGCAAATTGCGTTTAGAATGTTGAAACTTTTAGTGTAATGAAACATGGATCAATGTTTTGACCCATGTGGAGTAAGTGGAGAAACAATAACACTGTAAGGATCGCATGGAGAAATAGTTTAAATGTTTTTGTAGATTTTGATTTTTTATCCATGGCAATAAAGGAGGCAGGAAGCGATTAATTCCCAACCTATTTTTTTTAAAATGAGAGGATTTAGGTGTCCTATCACCAAAGGAAGAGTGTTGGGGAGAGAGGTCTTGTTTTTTTCTCCATCCATGACTGCATCCCCAATAGGTCCAACCGATTTAGATGGGTAGAGATCAAATTTAGTTCTGATTGAAATATTGTTTGTCCCGATTGAAAAAACCATATAGGAGAAGTATAAGAAAGGTAATGATGACTCATTTACCCCACTCCTATAGTATCGGTTGTTCCGATTAAATAGTGCTAGATGGCTTCCAAGTTAGGTCATCTGAAAGCGATAATAATGTAATGTGACTCCCAAGTAAAGTTATCTGGGATCGATAGTAAATGTACTTATTGTATTGACTGATATATTTGATTTGAGTGATAGAATATTTTCTTGACTCATGGAGAGGTTTTTACTTTTCCCCCAGATTAGGTCATTTAGGGGAATAGATTTGAGATAGTAGAAAGTATAGACTATCATCTGGAATGATTGTACCTTTATTTGAATAAGATCCGAGAAAATTGTGATAGTAATGTGTTAGGATTGTTTATTGGTTGTATTGTATCCAAAGAGGGATGATAATATGATCCCGATTGTATGCCCCTCCCTTTTGGTGAAAGGGTGAAGGGTGGAGAAATAAACACTGAGCTGAAAGCAAGTTGTATGAAAATCTGTAATAGTAAAAGAGAGATAGTAGGGGAGGAGTAGTAGTATTGTCAAAGTATAAGTATATATTGATTAATACATTTACAATATTTGAATATGAGATGTTGAAATTTGTATGGTACACTGTTATAGGAGATTATGTTCCATATGACAAAAACAAGGAGGAAAATAGAGTAACGAGGCTTAAGATATGAGTGAAACCATGTGTTGTGTATTAGTTAGAAAAATAGAGGTAGATAATAGCTTTAATATATGGTGAATTGGAATTATTATATATAGTAATAGTGGAAAGATGAATAGTAATATCATTTATACTAAGAGTGTTTGATATTAGAGTAGTGAGTTTAATGATATTTGAGAGAGTAGCAGTGGTTGTGGCTTCACAGACGACCGAGGAGCTGGTATGTATGATTATTTTTGGATAATTTTGTCAAATATGTTCATTTGTATCAATTTTAGTAAAAATTGCATTTATGTAGTTTTGGGCATTTGTGACTAGCACCGGAGCCAACAGGGTGTTTCTGACTATGGGGACACTAGCGCCCAGTTCTAGGCACAAGTGATCCATGTCTAAACCCGAGTGACCTGCTCTTGGGCGCTAGCATCCCAAGGTAGGGTTTTGGATTTTTTTTGTGAAATGTGTGCATTATGGTTAATTTTATGCTATGATGATTGATTTTTCAATATGTATTATGTGAAAATAGAAGAATTTAATTATTTTTTATGTTGTGCAAAGGGATATACACTTTAGATAGTTTCACGCATGTCATCATTAGATCATGTTAACTATTTTGGGGTTGTTGAATGAGGAGTGGGTATATTAGACCGTGCTGACTTGCAGAAAATTGCTAGACTGGGGGAGACACCCCATAATATGCCTATGTTGACAACTTTGTGTGTGTGATGGTGGGAAGATACTTGTAAATTCTAGTTGTCTATGGGTGAGATGATGGTGACCTTAGAAGATGTATATAGGATACTGCAGTTACCTATAGTTGGAGAGAGAGTTTAGATCATGCTTATATTGGATGCTTGTGGTCAGATGAGGGTGTTAGAGAGGTATTTTAAAGGGAAATAGGTACAAAACAAGACACATATTATCTTGGATGCCATTTTGAGATCTGGTATTCCATGATTGTAGAAATTTATTATAGTGATTATAGCTTCATCAGTGACAATGGAGGGTGGTGGAGTGGGGATTTTATATCAGATGCATGATATTTGTCGCAACATAGAGGAACATGGTACTAGATATGTCCAGGCATGGTGTGTTTTGGCCTATTTGCACATATTTACTCAGGAGGATCATGGAGGTGGATTAGGAGCTACTAAAATTTTACATGTATAGACATATGAGCATTTATCTATATTGAAGCCACTTAGTAGGCCAAGGGATGATTGGGCTCAACCCAAGATATTCACAGCAAGGTGGGTAGGTACCCATAGTAGGAGGATTGGAATGACCAAATATAGGTTTATGATAGATCAAATGGGCCATGGGGCCATTATATGAAGACCATATAAAGACTATGGGGAATGGTTGGATGATGGTGTGGAGTTGCGGTGCATTTGATGCACCATGTGGTTAGAGGATTGTTTCCTAGGGGTAGTAGATTTATTCCAAGGAGAGCGAGTATCGAGACAGTTTGGCATCTCCCAAGATGTACCCATGGAGCCAAAAATATGGTGTTGATTTACTAGGGTGGTGAGATGACTAGGGGCAAATTTGGGCCTGACAGGAGTGCAACTAGTATATCTAGGTCCAGATGAGGCAGATGCGGTAATAGATCCTATATAAGTGGGTGAAGCGAGGTGCACATAGGTATACCGTCAGTGGTGGGAAACACATTGATGGGTGTTGTTATTTGTAGTGGTGGTGGATGTGGCTAGTGGGCCAACACTTGGAGGAGCGGGAGGTCAAGAACCAACCCTTGATATGGACGATGTAGCAATGATGAGAGATAAGCATAAGTATTATTTAGTTTTGTGTGTTATTTTTTTATTGTTACTTGATGGATATAATGTATGAATGCAAAGATGTGTAATAACTAATTTTGTTGTGGGATTGTAGGTGATGCTTATTGGTCATTGATTTTGGACACCTCTATACACACATTGACTCAAAACATGCCCCCAAATGTTATCGTGGGAGGAGGTATGTTAGAGAGGGTTGATTCTATTGTAGGAAAGCATGCCCATTTGTTTGAACCAATGGCTATAGAAATGGCTACATGCATAATTTTTTTGAGAGAGGGCGATGAGGCTCACATAGAGGTAGAGAGAGCAAGAGAGGCCATAGGAGGAGGACTCAGGATATTTTTAAGTGATATGGGGAGCTACAAGGTCGATATGTGGATTAGATAACAAAACTTAATGTGTTACAGAATCATCTTGAGAGATATAGTGGCGTACATCAGCGACACAGAGTGAGCAATGAAGCCTCTAGTTATATAGCTCCAACAATTTTAGATAGTGATATCAAGGATGATAGATGATGTATTGGATATGATCTACAGATGCATGGGGGATTTCCCCCCAGTGATCGTATTTTGAAACTTATGATTTTTGATGATATATATATATATATATATATATATATATATATATATATATATATATATATATATATATATATAGTTGTATGTTGATAGCATATACATATCAATTCAACCATTTCAACAATTCATATAGGATATCACAAACCATAATGCATTTCGCAACCATCACATCATATACCAATGCAAATCAACAACACATATGCTATCAACATACAACTCTATATCTATGATGATAGCATATGTGTTGTTGATTTGCATTGGTATATGATGTGATGGTTGCGAAATGCATTATGGTTTGTGATATCCTATATGAATTGTTGAAATGGTTGAATTGATATGTATAGTTGCTTACTTGAAATTTGTTACAATGTGGAAGGAATAACCAGGTAATAGACTAGATAAATAATGTATGTGAATGAGAAATGCATGGTATAACATGTGATAAGTAGGAATGTATGTAGGTGTTATAATGTGGTAGATAAATAACAATAGTAGTGTGATTTTAGGTAAGATAAGAGAGTAAAATAGTGATGTGATGATAATTGTATAATGAGGAGATGTAAAATAATGTTTGTAAGCGTGTGTGACTAGGATAAAGTGGGGGAAGATGAGTAATTTCCCCCCAATGTGAGAATGAGTTTCATTTTAGTAACAAACCCTCAACAGTCATGTATGAACCTTAAGAACATGAGTGTGTCATCTGGTAATGAGATGGAAAATGGATTTCATCTACCGTAGATGAAGAGGCCTAGGAGGCATGGTGGGATCATGTGAAGCAATAGTGATGTGAGGATAAGTGCCAAATTGAATGTTAGAGGAAATGGTGAAAATAATGGGAGGTGTGGCGATAGGAAGTGTGGAAGTAGGTTGCTTAGTGTTAGGGATATTACTAGTGTAAAAAATATTTAGTGGGTGAAATTATGTTTGTGTGTTGTATATTGTTTATATGTGATTTGTTATTATAACAACTCATGTTATTTGTATTGTATAAGTCATTTGGTTTCAGATTATTTATGAGTTATTAAAACAACTTGTATTGTTTAGGTGAGTGGTTATAGGAGTCTTAATAGGCTTCTTATGTTTTTGGAAAATTATTTCCTATATAAATGGTTGTATGTGATATGAAGAATTGAAATTATTTAATATCGTTCTCGATTAATTTGTAACAATTTGATTCATTCCCTTCATCTGGTATCATAGCAACATTCATTATGAGCCTATGATGGAGTAGTTAATTCATCAAATACAATTATAATAATTTTCCAAAGGGAAATCATATAAATTATTTCCATGTAGATGGATTTTTATCATGTCTGAGAATTTTTCTTTGGTTTCAGAACTAGTTTAATTATTATCAGGGATTTTGTGCTCATTTTTGGCTTACAACCAGGTGATCCTTATGTTAATTTTCTCACACTTTATACAGGGAAGAAATTTTTGAAGAAGAACAGACATCTAGCCATCTAGAATTTGATTTAGTTTGATCTCCTCTCAGTATAAAGTAATATATATGTTACTATATCCGAGTTCATAGTAGTTGTTTGAGTTCGAATCTACATCGAATCCGTTTATGTTGTATTGCATCTTTTGGATCCCAACATCTTTGGTGTTTACGACATATTTGGTGTTTACAACATATTTGGTGTTTATGGCAGAATAAATTCATTAGATGTTCGTACACGTGGTTTTGCACAGACTGGCTGTGTGAAGAATGATTATTGGTAGAAACCTCAAAGTTAAAGGGAGAGCAGAACGTGTGCATAATTATATATTGATTCGAATCAATAATAACACGATCAGATATGCCTTAATTAGATCTTAGTCTGCGTTGTTACTAAAGCTCTCTACGCAATTAGGGGAGACTTAGAATGAGTCATTCAACACCTGTTTACAAGTGGCACTCTTCTCTGAAAAGCATTAAGATTCTCCATTGTGGCATCGATGTTCCAGGTTTGCATTGGCCAAGGACTGAGAATTGACATCACTATTTTTATGACTCCGTAGTGAACAACTTCAACTTTTGACCCCACCAATTCTCCACAAATCCCATAGTTATTAAACATTAAGTCTATTGCATGTGTAGGTCAGTTATGAGTCTCATAAAACTAGAAGTCAATCAAAATAACTCTAGTCAATTGCATTTTTTAGAATAAAAAGGTTGTTTAATATATAGTTGGATTAAAGATATAAAATGGTCTTATTTATTTTGTTGAGTTTATGTCATTCCTAAAGTCTTTAGAAGAGTCATATTGAGTCTCACTTATATTATTAAGAGTTTCTAAATTTTTAATTGTTTTACAAATCAAGTATAAAAAGAATATTTTTTGTAGTGTGTTTAGTTTATGTCATTCCTAAAGTCTTTAGAAGAGTCATATTGAGTCGCACTTATATTATTAAGATTTCCTGCTATGGAATGGGGTAAGAACACTTAAGAACCCCAAATCTTTGTGCAAAACTAATCAATGGACCATCAGTTAATAAATAAACAAGGATTCCTACTTTACATGCATTAGTTTAAAGAAAGCAAACAAAATTTAGCAAATGTAATTAACCTCTACTCTTGAAAGCTTAATCAAATGAGCCTAATAAATATCTAAGTAATCAGTTTATGCTTTAAGATAATGGGATCTCACCATTAATGGATTCAAGGTGAATGGTTCTTCCCATTTACTCCATGTTTATGTGGTGGAATGCAAAATAAAAAGCAAGATAGCTCAATAGGAAGAAATAAAACTCCTAATCCTAGCAATAATACTATAGTTTATGTTAGAGGGAAGAAGTGTTATTAAAAATGAGAGGGGGGGAGTGGGATATTTATAGTTTTCCATTTGGGAAATGGAAGGATTTTTGGTGCATGTGGGACTAAAAGGGAGTCAACATGTTAATTAGCAAGTCAAAGCAATATTTGACTAAGTTTAGAAGAAGTTGATCATGTTTTAGGGTAATTAACCTAGGTTAGACTAATTAATCTTGTTTAGAGAGAAATTAGGGTTCTTGAAGAGTTTTGAAAGGCCTAATCAATCCAATGAAATGGATTAATAGTCCAGGAAGCTAATAGAGGTGGTAAAGAAGAGGATTCTAGCCAAGAAGAGGCTATAATAGCCTATTTAATTGACTTATAAGAGGAATAAGACCAAAAGAGTGTCGTAAAAGGGGAGTTAGATAGATCTAACTGACGATGTGTCATCAATTGGTGAGGAAGAGAATAGTTAGTGCAATATTAGAGATAATAGTGCTTTGATCAAACTACAGGTGTCTATATTTTCCCCTCTTTGGGGTGACGTAAGTTACGTCACTTCAAAGAAAGTAGATAGGTATAAACGAGTAGAAATTTTTTGAAGGGGTAGAAGAAAAATTAATAGGATGAAGGTATGATAAAGGATGCCCCCTCGAGTGTCGATGGGGTGATAGAAGAACTTGATCGATGATCGAAAAGAGAACAAAAGGAAGGTAAAGTGCAAAGAGGAGATGAGGAAAACAACAAGAAAAGGGGATATTGAGCTATCCATAAACCAGTGCCAACAACTTTAAATCATCATTTTGCTTAGAATCCTCATCATCGACCCTTATTAAGATGTAAGCATATGAAAGAAGCATAAAATGGTATGAAAAATCCATGATATAAACAAATGTCCCTTGCTGAAATAATAACTTCATGTAACATACAAACATGCAATGCAATACGAGAAGTAAACAAACTCTTCTAACAGGGAAATGAGTACAATCACACACACTCAAACCAACAACGTTCAAGATAGTTGCACAAATATTTTGTTATCGAGATGTAGTCCCAAATGTTCTGATAAACGACAAGGGTTAAAAATGATGCCCCAAGAAATCTGTATATGCAAGGGAAAAGATGGAGGACACTTGGGTCCAATGAAAAAGTGACATGCATGACGAAAATAGTACCAGGCAACTGATAGTGCCCCAGAGTATAGACAAAGTAAGCAAGCGTAGATTTTGTAGATGATTGAAAATTCAGATGATCCACGAGTCATTGTTTCAAAACATGTGAAAATGTCAGCAAGATATGAGATGAGTGCCATGCGAGAGACACAAATTTCAGCTGTAAATGAGCTGTTTACCAATTTTTAGTCCATTTTCAAAGTATTTCAATGTTTTTGGCTTTTTAAATGGTTTTATAATTTTTTTAAAAATTTGATCGGTCAGAAGAATTTGTATAAGAGATCAAATATCTCCTAAAAACATGCGCAACTACCTAAAGGCAAAGGCAAAGGCGTCAGTCAACATATAAAATGCCCTGGCGAGAAGAATTATAAGCCAAAAATAATTATTTAATAAAAATAATCATCACGATAGGTGAAAGAGAGGAAAAATAGAAGAAAAACTTGTTAGGAAATGGCACCTAGAATATATATAAATTATTCCAGTGCAATGAAGAAGTGACCGTTGGGTGGCATTGAGTGCCCCAACGTCCAAAAAGGAGTAAAAATAACTATTTTAATAGAAAAATAATTACCCTGGCGGATAGAAGAAGGGTTAGAATGATCACGATGGAGAAAACATGCCCCAGGGGCATCGCAACAACCTAATATACCCACCCGGGGGGGTAAATCAATCACGACCAGTTCATTTGTACCAGAGCTTTTGCAAATTTTTACTACGAGCGAGAGCGATAGCCCTGGAGTGAGATGGCGAGGCTACCAAGCAGGAGGAGGCAAGCAGATCACATCCGAGAGTTCATGCGGGACCCACCGGATGGACCCTATGTGAGTGGTCTATCCTTCCTTGTGAATTATGTATTTAATGTCATTTTTAGGGCACTTTTAGGCTAGATTAGGGAAATTTTGATGTATGCGCATGTGTGCACATGCATTCGGCTTGACGTATACGCATACGCGCATGCGTCGAACCTAGCAGGGTATGCACGTACGCGTATCCGTCGAAAAAAAAATAGAAACACATACGTGTGGCCTACCGGAAGGGAAACCACATGGATGTGCATGCGCATGCGTTGAAGAGGGCGCTTATGCATCTTGGGTATGGGAAACAGGGGTGTGTGCGTGCATATGTCTTACTGGGCATGCACCTTGGTAAAACGGGGCGCAGTAAGTGTCACACTGGGTGCGTATGCATCATGTGTGTCCTATGTAGATGAGGAAAAAATATAGAAGAATAGAGGGGGCGTGTATGTGCTGAGATAGGCACACATGCATGGGAAAAGGTGTGTATGCATCGATAAAGATGTGTATGCATCGGGGAAGGGGGAGTAGAACACCCTTTTGGCCAAATGGCCAAGGAGAAAAGAAAGTAGACTAGAAGAAAGTGAAATTTAGGAAATGAGATGGAAGAATGAAGGATTTTACCAACAAATTAGATAGAAGTAGATAGAAACGTGCCTAATACATGTGTGTTTCTTTGTTTGTAGCTATATTACCCGTCCTACATACCCATGGGTGATATGGTTGGCTAGCAACGATAGAGGCACAATTTTATGAGGATGATAGGGCGATATTAGATAGCCTCCTATACATCACGAGATTGGCCTACGTGGCTGATATGCCTTAGATCACACAGGATCACAGCCTTCTGACAACTGTAGCGTAGAGAGATGGCACAATGAGAGTCAGTGCTTCTAGCTTCTGACTGGGGAGATTATGATTACTCTTGAGTATGTGTGGCACATTATACGGGTCCTAATTCAGGGTTAGCTCATCTAGTATATGAGTCACTAGCCTGTTATTCAGCGTTACATTGTAGAGTTATTTGGTGTCCTAATGATACCATGACATGGGATGACTATTAAGTTGTCATATTGTATTGAGGATCCAGAGCTAGACTGAGTGGTGGTTTACATGATGGCCTTTATCAGTGGAGTTCTACTCCCTGACAAGACCAGTGCTTCATTTCCACTTGGGATCCTTAGAGTGATACGTGGGTTGATAGATGGAGAGACCTACTGCTAGGGTTAGTGCATTCTAGAAAATTTTTAGTAGGACCTACATTTGATTACCTACTATAGTCAGAATATGGTAGGGCCAGCTAGATTGCTTCATATTTGGGAGTGGGACCACATTACTATTGGTTGTCCCTTAGGAATTTTGAGAGTTTGAGCTCAAGAGGAGCCTTCTACTATGGGTTGGGTCCCGATTAGGGATGATGTGTAACCATACATGGGAGATGTGTATCATTACTGCCATGAGCTTGATGAGTTACAATAGGCTACCATGGTATGGAGGCCTTACAGACATTTCCAGTGGCCTAAGGATGGTTTAGAGTTCAACACTACCACAGTTGAGCACTTCATGTTGGGCAGCCACAACTATATGCGAGAGATGTATAGAGTATATCGGTGCCAGAGATAGTTTGGCATTATTAAGGATGTTCCTGGGAAAGATATATGGTTTTCTTGCAGGGCCCAAGAGTATATTGATATGGGTCCACTAATTTCCTGAGATAGTGCACTCGCCAGCTTCCAACAAGTGGTACCTACTATGTGGGTGTCACTGAGACAAGTCAAAGATCCTAGTACCACACCTGAGTATGCGCCATGGTACCATGGTGTGTTTCCACACCATTTGACTATTTTCAAGGTGGCTTATAATGTCGATGTGAGAGCTGATCCAATGAATCCTCCTAGCAGTGATGAGGGTGGAGCCGTTGGTGGTGATGATAGTGATGATGATGATGTTGATGGTGGTGGTGGTTTTCCTGACACACTGCATTATGCTAGGGGTAGGGATAGGGTCCTCCTTTACATCAGGCTCCTAGACATGGAACCTAACTCAGCCATAAAGACAGGTACCTAGGTCATGAGACATAGAGTTGCCTCCCATAAGCATTCCAGTGGGGTTATATTCCTCTCTTTAGTAGGTGTTTCCAGAGAAGGGCCCACCACCTCATCATTTAGGGGGTGGCAGTGATGGTGGGAAGTTGGCTACTCTTCAGCAGCATTTATAGGTGGAAATTACCGTTCAGTTATAGGTGGATAAAGAGAGAGATGTAGTGAGAGAATAGGTACAGGCCCTTACAATAGAGTGAGATCAGGCCACTACTCAGGTGCATATTTTGACAATGGAGAGGGATCAGACTAGAGTACAGGCCACTCATAGTGGGGATAGTATCTCATGGTAGAGTCAGATTAGTGAGATAGCCACATATGGGGCTCAAATACTGAGCCTTTTACATCAGTCCTAGACCCAAGTCTAGATGGTTTTATCTCATAGGGACCACACCCAGGAACATGCACAGGGCTATATCATCCAATGAGATCACACATGAGTCTAGGTACAGACCATTACTGTAAATAGAGATCAAGAGGTCACCACTAGTAGAAATGCTCAAGCTGATAGGGGCAAATTGATAGGTAAGAGAGATGTCACTATGTAGGCAGCCACTTATTTTGGAGATTCTAACTTGATACAAGATGCTATGAGGGCTGTCAACGAGGCCTTATATTATAGGACTGCTTATTTCAGAGTAGTCCTGACATGACAGCGAGTAGCACCTTTTGAGCAGTCAGGTGTGAGCATGACATGCTCTAGGTCACGGTGGTCAAGCCGTTCAGTTAGATCATCCTGACAACCTGTTGTAGAGTAGCCAGTTGGACAATAGCCAGCTAGACAGTAGCCATCTAGACGGCAAGGTGATACCCTTGGTGCCATTCCGTTAAAGCCACCACTTTTCCATCCTCTAGGTCATGGACCCAGGAGCCTTGGTGAGGGTGTGAGCTGTGGTTGAGCTCTTCACTTTCCTTTTGTACAAATGTATTATATTCATGCCTCTTATGAAGGCTAATTTTTTATGTATAGATTCATGTACCATTATTTTGATGAAGCCTCTTGATGAAGGCTTAGTTTTTGATGCATTCCCCTTTTAGATGGAATTTATATCGATAATGTATACTTTGAGTTTGGAGATGGACATTTATACATGTATCATATGGAAATTTGATGATGATTTTGTCATTTTATAATGTGATTATGCTTTGTACGATTTGTGGTTACTGTTTTGTAATTATCGTATTATGATGTATGATTTTCCTTTCCTCTATGTATGTGACATACTTTAGATTTAGAGATGTTTATGTTCCATTTTTCATATTTGATGATATATCTGTAGATAGTATCACATGCTTTGGATTTATGGAATGTTTCTGATTTCTATTATAGCACTTGGGATGATATTAAATGATATTGGTGTGGGGGGGTTGATTTGTGACTATGTGCAACCCCTCTTGCCCCCATTGATGATACGATATGTGATTATTAGCTTAGCATACATGCATGATGCTATACTTAGCATTTATATATATATATATATATATATATATATGATGTAGTAGATGATGTTTTATATGTGATGAATGATAGGTGATAGATGTGATAACAAACAATTGTGCAAGAAACAAACACACAAGAAAAAGTTAAAAAAGCTAAACAACTGTACTTATACAACATAACATAACCAAGATGTAAACTACATGAATTTACTAAACATACCAAAGAGATCAAATGGACATTTAATCTAAGTAAGTAAAATGAATCCTAATAGATGTATACAAGCTACGAATGAACCTAATGCCATATACAATTAATTCAAACAAGATCCAACCCATGGTAAGCAAATGAGTCATGACATCACATGAAAAAAAGTATTCTCAAAAAACTATACAAACCAACTAAAAGAAATTAATCATTACCTTGTTTTTGCGGGACAATATTGACATATTTTCTAATGTTTTTGGGTTTATCTAAAGAAAATATAATTTTTTCAAGGCTACTATTCACAGTCAAGGTTTTTCTAAGACAAAGTTATGTAGTTAGTGTATCTTCATCCCTAGAAAGGGGGATTTTCTAAATTTTTAGGTTTTTTGTGTATCCTTTCCGAATGTTTTTGTATTTTATAACGTCATGTTCTGAAAGCCATGTATAAGGAAAAAGAAGCGTGGATGCCCCCAACGTGATGTGGGAATATACAAAAGGCAAAATACCATGTGTGTATGTATGAGAAAGTGGAATGGGAAGGTGCCCCCAGCGTTAGATGGGAATATACAAAGGAAACATCCTTCATGCAGATATAAGAGCAAAGAAGCCCGATCATGGTTCAGAGAAGATGGAGTCGGTAGGGTTCCTAGACCTAGTAAAGGAAGCTATATTTAGAAAGCAGTGAGGGTTACCCTTTTTTCTGCAAGAGTGACTCGTGACCAAAAACTACTCTTTGAGCACCGGAGACTAGTTTTCACTCAAATACCTGCCCACTACAACCAAAATTACGTGGTTTTCACATGTGGAAGACCTGCTTTTTCTTTACTGTTTTCTCAATTTTCCATTTTTTTCTTGTATTTATTCTTTGTTTTTCTATTTTTTAGTTCTTATCTGATATTCTCTTCATGCTTAAGTGTAGAACCGCTTGAGGTGCATGGCATTCATAGGTTCTGGAAGCTCTTCACCATCTGAGTATGCAATTTTATAGGCTCCTGATCCATACTTAGCAACCACCACATAAGGGCCTAGCCAGTTAGCTTCAAACTTACCTTTCTTTTCTCTATCTTTGACGGTGTTCTTCTGATTTTATTTTAGGACTAGATCTCCTACATCAAATTCCTGATGAATGATGTGTTTTTTGTATCCCCTAGACACTCTGTTCTTGATAGACTTTCAGGTGATTGAGTGCTCTGATATGCTTTTCATCTAATAGTTCCAACTCTATCAGTCGAGAAACTCTGTAGTCCTCATCTTTATCAAGATAGTCCCTGAGAGATATTCTCAGGGAAGGAAGCTCCACTTCCAGAGGTATGATGGCTTCAGTGCCATAGACAAGTGAATATGGGGTCACACCAGTAGGAGTGTGGATGGAGGTTTGATAGGCCCAGAGGGTGAGATGAATCTATAACTACCAGTTACGGCTGGTCTTACTAACCATTTTCTCCATAATCTGTACAAGGGTTTTATTAGTAGCCTCTACTTGTCCATTACCTTGGGGGTAATAGGGGGTAGACCACTTGAGTTGAATATGGAAATGTTGACACAATGTCTTAACCATTTTATTTTTGAAGGACTTACCATTATCAGTGACAATGGTGGAGGGGATACCATAATGACATATGAGATGGTTCATAATGAATTTAGAAATTTGTGCACCAGCTGATGACATAAGTAAGAGGCACAACCTCTACCCATTTGGTAAAATACTCAGTGGCAGTGATGATGTGCATGTGTGGCCATCTGAAGAAGAAGGATGGAGCTTCCCTATGAGATCTAGACCCCATTTAGAAAATGGCCAAGGTGTTGCGATAGGCTGCAAAGCCTGGCCGGTGGCATGTATTAAGTTTCCATACTTCTGACATAGTTCACACTTCTTTACAAAATTGCAGCATTCTGATTCCATGGTAGGCCAATAATAGCCTACTCTTAATATTTTTTTAGCTAAGACCATGCCTCTAGTGTGTGCTCCACAAATACCACTGTGTACTTCCTTAATAGCGTGGATTGAGTCAACAACATCCAAATAGTGAAGTATATTCCTTTCGTAGCCAAGACGATAAAGGGTGCCTCCTAGGAAGGTATAACAAGCTATATGGTGAATAAGGGATTTCTTCTCAGAATGGGTGATGTCTGGTGGAAAAGTGCCATCTTGTAGGTATTGAAAGATAGGTTCATACTAGGGGGATAATGGACCAACAACTTCACATGCCAAACATGATTCCAACATATCATATGCGGGCACTTGTAAATGATCTACAAAGAAAGGAATCTTACTTTCCTGAGGTGGAATGCGTAACAAAGACCCAATTGTAGCCATAGCATCTACAGATCTATTATGTGACCTTGGTTTTTGTTCAAATATGATCTATGTAAAGTACTCCATCAGGGTTTCAACCATCTTCTTATATGGAATGAGCTTCTCATCTTTAACTTTATACTCATCATTAACTTGTTTAATGATAAGATGGGAGTCTCCAATGACTCATAGCTGTCTGATATTCCAAGTAATAGCTAGCTTGAGGCTAGCGATGAGTGCCTCATACTCTGCAATATTATTAGTGCATGGAAATCCTAACCGGAATGCTCTTGGTATGACTTCCCCTGTGGGAGTGATGACCACCACTCCTGATTCGGGTCCGTGGAAGGTGAAAGATCCATCAAAATGGACCTACCATTCTACAGACTCTTAAATGTACATCATAGATGCATCTGGTATATCCAGGAACAAAGGTTCCATTCATGGTAGAGGATATTATTCCAATTGATCAACCAATACCTATCCTTTCAAGGATTTTTGATTCATGAACTCAATATCAAATTCACTCAGGAGAATGATCCAATTAGCCATTCGACCTGTGAGGGTGGGTTTGGATAAAAGGTACTTGAGAGGGTCAAATTTGGATATGAGTTTGGTTTTATTGTTTAGGAGATAATGGCAAAGCTTTTGGAAGGTAAAGACAACTGCCAAGCAGGCCTTTTCAATCTGCAGGTAATTCAACTCGTAAGCGATCAAGGTGAGACTGAGATAGTAAACTACCCTCTCTTTATGGTCTAAGTCATATTGGGCAAGCAGTGCACCAATAGCAAACTGGGTAGTGGAAATGTACAAGAGGAGAGGTTCACCTGGGGTAGGTGGCATGAGTACATGTGGGTTGACCAAGTACTATTTTAGTAGTGTAAAGGCCTTTTGGCAATCTGGTCCCCAGTTGAATGCAACATCCTTCTTCAGTAAATGGGTAAAGGGGTGGCACTTATCCGTAAGTTGTGAAATAAAGTGATGGATTGCCTGAATTTTCCCTTGTAGACTTCTTAGTTGTTTGAGAGTGGTAGGTGGTGGCATTTCTGTGATAGTCATAACCTTTGCAGGGTCCACTTCAATCCCTCTTTGTGAAACAATGAACCCTAGGAGCTTTCCTGATAAAACACCAAAGACACATTTCTTAGGGTTCAAGTGAACCTTATAATCTCAGAGACGCTAAAAAATACGTCTCAGCACTTCAGGGTGCTCTCTTCTACTCTTGGATTTAGCTAGGATGTCATCAACATAATCTTCCATGATGTCATTCATCATATCATGGAAGATAATAGTCATGGCCCGCTAATAAGCAGCCCCAGAATTCTTGAGTCCAAAAGGCATGACCTTGTAGAAAAATGTTCCCCATAGCCTAATGAACGTTATTTTATTTTGATCTTCTTCTGCAATCCATATCTGATTATAACCTGAAAACCCATCCATTAAAGACAACATTTCATAACTAGCGGTGGAATCAACTATCATGTCAATGTTAGGAAAAGGGAAGTCATCCTTAGGGCATGCCTTATTGATGTCATGGAAATCAGTACAAATTCTTATGCCAACAGGATTCTTCTGTACAGGGACTATGTTAGAGATCCAATCTGAATAGTCAATGGGTTTAATAAAATCAGCAGCTAACATTTTTTCCAATTCTTCTTTAACAAGGAACGCCACCTTAGGGTGCATATTTCTCAACTTTTTCTTGATGGGTTTGGCTTCGGGGTGCACAACGAGGTTGTGCACAACTAACTATGGGTCCAAAAAAGGCATATATGCATATGTCCATGCAAATATATCCACATATTCTCTTAAGATATCTACAAAGACCTTTTTTTCTTGAGCTGAGAGTGAAGCTCCCAACTTTATTATTCTAGGTTGCTCTTTTGAGCCAATGTTGACATTAATTGTTTCCTCAACAAAATTCTTGGATGCATCTTCCATCTGTGTAGGATCAAGGGGAAGACTAAGATCAACTTCCTATGGTAGCTCATCACCATCTTTAAATGGATAAACCACTTCATCCACAAACTCTTCGTTTTATTTATCTATGAGTGTTTCAAAGAGTTTGTCACTGTGAGACTTCCGTTTATCTTTTCTGCAAGGTTTCTCTAAAGTGTTTTTACTCTTTTTTACCACCTTCTTATTCAAATGTCCACACATCTCTTCCTCTTCTCTGAAGTATGCACAGGTGTCTAGTTGAATTGAAAATCCTTTCTTGTGGTCTCTAGTTGGAATATAATTCATGAGTCCCATGAACTTTGTAAATGCCTCATCATTTTCAAAAAAGTCTAGTGGCACATGAAGTTGTTGATCCCAATCTATAAGTTTAGGATACACAAGGGTTATTTGATGATTGGCTAGGGGTTGGATTCAAATAAGGTAAGGAAAGATGAATCTATGAATAGGTTAGTGGAAGCAAGATCCTTGTAGAGGCTACATTGGGAATTTGCGTCACTATCAGAATGAGATGAAATGTCCTCATGTTCAAAAGAGGTGGTGTCAATCTCAGAGGGTAGAGCATTATGAGGCCTTATCCCTAGGCCATGCTTATCTGACTTGAAATGAGGGATAGGAATAGGCTCTAGCCGGCCTTGTGCATTGATTCCACATCCAAACCCACTGTAACCCATGACAAACATCATGCAGTGACCTTTGATGTACTGGGGTGCTTGATGGCATGAAGCCATGGTACCCTCTAGCACTCTACTAGTAGGATCTTCTAAAATCTTCTCCTCATATAGGAGACCACTATGGACAAACATCCAATGGTTTAGGACACTACTCCCGAGTGCTCTTAAACTGAAAATAAGGCTTACCCCATGTTCTGGGAGATACTGATAAATTTGATATTAACAAAGCCTGTTCAAGAGTGAATGGCTCACCTGGGCCATACTTTTCCGATGTTTCCTCCCATGAAGAGAACGGGTTGACTAACGAAGGAAAATCTTGATTATAAGGCATGAGTGACTCTCAATATACCTGTTTCTTAATAGCTTCGGTTTGTAGAGGGATAACGATATCCACCAAAGGACACTCATAAGACGTAAGAGAAAAAATGTGTAATTCCCTACAATGTGTGAATGGTTCGGGATCACCTAGAATGGTAATCACTTATCCCTCATGACATAACTTGATACACTGATGGAAAATCAATAGAACGACCTGCTTGGCATGAATCCATGGGCACCCCAAGAGCATGTTATATGGAAGGTCTAAGTCAAGGACATGAAATTTTGTGTCATGATAGGTAGGGCCTACTTCCATGAGAACTAATATAGTACCCAATGACTCTCGTTCTTCAATGTTGTATGTTGTGATTGTAATAGTCTTAGCTCCTAGATTTGTTTCTGAATGGCCTAGCTACTTAACCAACTTCAAATTGTAAATATTTAGACCAGATCCACCATCCACAAGTACCCTCTTGATTTTGCGATGGGTAACCACCACTTCTAGATATAAGGGTAAGTTGTGTTCTAGGTTGTTATGCGGGATTGTGGTGTGATCAAAAGTAATATGATCATTGGATTTGAGGTGTGCAATCATGGCTTGGAGGTGTGTGGGATCTACATCCGTAGAGACTCCCAAACTTTGTAATGTTTTATACAGTATGTTCTTGTGGGCAGTAGATATTTTGAGGAGATCGAGAATGGATATCCTAGCAGGTGTTTTCTCTAACTGATCTATCAAATTATACTGACCTTCCTAAGGGATAGGTAGAGGACTTGGTATGATTAAACCAGCATGTCTCGTCCCTACTATGAAAATATTTTCTAAGATCCTGATAGTGTTGACTTGTTCATTAGATGAGTAAATAAATCCTATGAGAGAATCAAAGGGACTATCATTAGTAGGGTAAACATAAGCGGTAGTTCTATAGTCATTGGAGGTTTTCCCGTGATCTAGATTCCTTTTCTTTTTATCTGCATGATTAGGAAAAGGCTCTTTGTAGATACCCATTTTCTCATTTGGACCTTGTCCTGAGTCAGGGGGAGAATCTATGGCTATCTTACCCTCTTCAATGAGGTCTTGTATGTAGTGACACAGTCTTAAACACCTATTTGTCTTGTGTCCTTTAACATGGTGGAAGTCGTAGTACTCATGGTCTTTGAACCAACCAGGCTTTAGAGCATCCTCTGGGTATGGTATTGTCACAATTGGATATTCCACCATTTTTACATTATCTAACTACTTTAGTATAGCCAATAGGGATTTTGTTAATGGTGTGAATGTGTTTAGTGGGTGCCTTGGGATGAGGTCCCTATGAAATCTTTAAAAGTGGTCCCGTCTACATGGCTTGGACTCTCTTGGAGTCTATAATGCCATCACCAACAACATGTTTGTTCTTATTGAAGAATTTTTGTTTTTCTATGGATTTGGCTTCGTGTTGGTCTATAATGACAAACTTAAGCATTCCCTTTGCGATGAGGTCTTTCTTGATTTGACTACCTTTCTCTATGACCTCTCTGAAGTTTGAGCCACAGTGCATCTATAAATGGAAGGCTATTTCTGGGTTTAAGTTAGGAACAAATATTCTCATTATCTATTTTCCTAGTAATGCACAAGGGAAACGACTTGCTAACTCTCACCATCATTGTAAAAAGTTGGCAAAGGTCTCATTGGGTTTTTGTTTCATATTGCATAGATCGTTCATTGTAATATCATTTTCCATGTTATAGGAATAACGTCATACAAATTTTTCTGCTAATGCAGGCCATGTTGTAATGGAGCCCTTGGGAATACTATAGAACCATTCCAATCGCAGTGCTCCTAGACCGCGAGGAAAAAGTCATGTCAAGAAGTTATCACTATATGTGACCTCTTGGCAAGCCATGTAAAAGTATTTTATATGATCATGAGGATCACTCTTGAACTTATACTTATCAAACTTGGGAATGGTAAATTGTTTTGGGAAGGGCTTTCGTAACATGTCCTTATCGAAGGGGTAAGGGAATAGTTCTTCATACAAATATTTCCTATTCTGGCCTACGTTTCCCTCCTGTAACGTAGTAAGTGTATCTTTCATTGATTGTAACTCTTTTTGAATGAGTTATTCTTTAGTAGGTGACATTGGTATTTGTACTTGAGTCACCTTAAAGGTAGTGTCAGTGTATGGATCAAAGTGAAACTTGCTAGGTTTAGTTTTTTCTTTGTCTTTGTATATGTTTTTTCATGAAGAGCCTAAGTTTGCTAGTTTCTGGCTCAATTTCAAGATCTTTTTTTGAAGGATCTCCTCTTCAACTAGAGGGTCCTCTTCTTCATCAAATTTGGGAGGAGGTGAAGCTTTACGCTCAATCTTCACTTTACGTGAAGCTTTGTAGTGAGGTCTTCGTGATGGGTCCCCTTCAACAGTGGCATGATGTTTCCCAGAAGTAGAAGTGTACCCTATCTCAAAGGAGTTATCTATGTCTAAGAGCGATACCCATTCTCCTGCTTTGTGATTAATGACTTTGGTTTCTATTTCACGTTCGTGTGGAAGTTTATCTCCTAGTTCTAAGACTCTTGCGAGTACTTGATCTTTATTATAATATAGGAGTTCATCAAATCTTGCCTAGGTCTAATCTCTGTTGTTCTCCAGAAGAGTCTGACTCTTCTCCACTATGGTCAATTAATGGCTCCGTATCTTTAACTTGAGAAAAGAGGGGCGCTAAGTTGTTTCTGCTAAATGGGAAGGTTTTGAAAGGGTTTTCTCCTAAGTCATGCTCATTTGATTTGGTTGCCATCTTGGTGATTTTAGGCATTACTAGAAGACATTTGTATGAAGATAGCATGGCTCCCAAGTGTGTGATTTTGTAAGACGTTCAAGATGATGTTTGAAATATGTCACCGTGTGTCCTAGATGCAATGCTATACAATTATTTTTATCAAAAAACACTCATATGCACACCTAAATGTAATGATCACTCAATTTTGTTGCTACCAAGCCTATACCCTAAAAAAAATAGTGACAATATCGTATCAATGCGTAGGTCAAGTTAGAATTATAACAAGACCTAAATATCAAAGTGGTATTGACGTAGTCTCCTGACGAGGTATACTTAAAAGTAGTTTGAATGTTGATGAAAGCTAAGTCTTCTAAAAAATGGAAGTCACGACTAGATATAGTGTAACAACGCTATCCTGATACATTAACCGAGCAAGAAAGGTGTTAGTATCAAGACAACATCATTGTGATATATATAAGGTGATATCGACACTTTTTAAAAAGAATCAGATGACGTCGAAACTAAAACCAAGTGATAAGTATGAAAAAGAGTTTTTAATTGTGTGAGCAACGTAACCACACAATAAAATGGACTTATATCATGTTTTCAATGAAAACAAGATGTAAGTACCAAGATTGTGCGATTAGAATGTGAGAAAAAAATCAACTCAAGAAGAGAAAGATGATGAAACAAACTCGCAACAGTGAAGATGATCTTGAAATCAAGATTGAAGGAATTTATCAAAGATACGAAAAATGTACCTGCACACTTTAGACGTTTAACAACCTAGCCACAAACATGGATGGGTGTAAATAGACAAAAAAGTGGCAAGTACTATCTCTGATAAAAATGCGCAAGGTATGCCTCCTCACCCCAAAAGTGGAAAGTTAGAATACATGGGTATAGATAAAAAAGATGAAAATAAACTAGGTGCCACTTGGGCAGAGTTTCACCTCGTCCGAAGATGAGAATAAAACTAAGCTAAGTGGGACGTAGTTTAATTCCATGATGAAAGAAAATTAGGTCAAACTTACATGGGTTCTTTTCCTTGTTCAAGAAACAAGGTTTAGACTCCAAGTGAGTCGTCTCTTCATGATGGTTTGATGCAACAATGGACTAGAAAAGTGGGATCCAAGATAGAATGGCCTCCTTAATAAGTTCCCTCAACTAGGTGTAAGAAGATTGTCTAGGAGCGAGCTCGATTTACCCAAATACTCACACTAACTTGGGAGTATCTCAGCTTTACTTTACCCCCTTCTGATATAATGAGAAGCTAGTGCGTTTAGTTGTACCGTCACTGGGGTCACGATATGGACAATATTTAACTCTAACTCACAAGGTGTACTAGTCAACTAGGTAAGAGGAGCCCTTCCTGTTTCATCCACGAGGTTACTCGGTGGTGGATTACTTTATGGTTATTGGAATCACCCCCATTGTTGTAGCTTAAGGCGTTATGCCAAAGGGGTTATGTTCTAGTTGAGCGAATAGGGACGTACCCTTTTCTGAAACCTGTAATACAGTGTAATGAAAGGGGTGTGTTTTTTAATCTTTTTAACTTAAAATGTGGTTTCAAGTAGCACACCATTTGGCAATCTACATGTAAACACATGTATTATAAGTTTTATGTTTTTTTTATGCCTTTCTTTAGCAAGCATTAGGTCCTGTAGACAACAAGTTTAGTAATTTTTCCATTTCACAAATTGATATCAAGAAAGAGAATCGACACCTTGCTTTTGATTCCTAAGATCGCCAAATGGCGCGAAGGAAGAGCATACGCAATGTGAAAATTCTACTAAGAAAAATCATATGGAAATTATTTTACTCTTTAGAATCATAGAACAAGTGTTTTTAAAATATGACATAAAGTTTTACAAGTTATTTTGATCTCCAAGATTGCCTAGAAGGCGCAAGGAGAGAGCATACACACTTGACAAACTTTGTGCAAGCCAAGAAATGAAAACACTTAAGCTATGAAAATTGAAATGACAAAACAAAACCTTGCATCTACTTGGTTAATCTTAAAAAATATTCAAAATGCTTAGCAAAATGAGTTTACAGCTTGGAGAAATATTTTCAAATTTTAACACAGATGCATGCACATCCAAAATGACACCAGTGTGCCCTAGCCGATGGATACACGCCCTAACCGATGCAGACGCGTGGCAGGAAAAAATGACAGAGAGATATAACACCTATGCGGGCCTGTCAGATAGGTATGCTAGGGTTTTAGCTTATGCACTCTCTATTCAACGGGTACGCCTGGAAGCAAAAAAAATGTCAGAAAAACATAGTATGGCAGCAGACACCAACGTGTCCAGAGACACAGAGACGCTCAAAAGTCGACGGAGACACCGACATTTCAATGGAGACACGACTAGGTCAAAAATGACAGAGTTTACACAATAAGACCATATACGCCAATGCGTCCAGCGTGACAGGTACGCTTACCAACCAAATGGAGATGCCCACCTCTTGACAGAGACATGAACCGTTCTAAAATAAACTATCAACTGTGTAATATGCTCAGACATGTGTGCAACCAACTCAATGCCAGCGCTAGGGTTTTGAAGGAGACACACCCAGTCAAGACACTTGTGCATACCCCCTAAAAAACCTACAAAATTCACAAATTTTGAAAATTTCAAAAACAAACAGGTTAGTTGTTAGTCAAAGAAGCTTATTTATAGTTCAAACCCATAAAATATATGCAAACAAGGGTGGTTTAACTAGCTTTAGAAATGGAAATAAGAAAATAACAAGATGTTTTCTCTAAAAAACCTATAAGTGAACTTTGAAAAACTTAAAAGACCTCCATTAATGGAGGATGGACATAAGTGTCCCACCGGGCATGCCAAATGTGTTCAAAGAAAGGTTTCAAAAGCTATGGAATGGGGTAAGAACACTCAATAACCCCAAATATTTGTGTAAAACTGATCAATGGACCATCAGTTAAGAAATAAACAAGGATTCCTACTTTGCATGCATTAGTTTAAAGAAAACAAACAAACAAGCAAACTTAGCAAATGTAATTAACCTCTATTCTTGAAAGCTTAATCAAATGAGCCTAATAAGGATCTAAGCAATAAGTTTATGCTTTAAGAGAATGGGATCTCACCATTAATGGCTTCAAGGCCAATGGTTCTTCCCATTTACTCCATGTTTATGTGGTGAAATGCAAAAGACAAAGCAAGATAGCTCAATAAGAAGAAAATAAAGCTCCTAATCCTAGCAATAACACTATAGTTTATGTTAGAGGGAAGAAGTGTTCTTGAAAAAGAGAGGGGGGGAGTGGGCTATTTATAGTTTTCCATTTGGGAAATGGAAGGATTTTTGGTGCATGTGGGACTAAAAGGGAGTCAACATGTTAATTAGCAAGTCAAAGAAAGATTTGACTAAGTTTAGAAGAAGTTGATCATGTTTTAATTAACCTAGGTTAGACTAATTAATCTTGTTAGAGAGAAATTAGGGTTATGGAAGGATTCTGAAAGGCCTAATTAATCCAATGAAATGGATTAATAGTCTAGGAAGCTAATAGAGGCGGTAAAGAAGAGGATTCTAGCCAAGAAGAGGCTAAAATAGCCTATTTAATTGAATTATAAAAGGAATAAGACCAGAAGAGTGTCATAAAAGGGGAGTTAGATAGATCTAACTGATGATGTGTTGTCAATTGGCAAGGAAGAGAATAGTTAGTGCAATATTAGAGATAATAGTTCTTTGATCAAACTACAGGTGTCTACAATTGTATGTTCATTTCAGAATTCTAGTTTATAATGTGTTGGTTTGCTAAATAAATCCCTTTTTAGAATTATGGGGAAGATTTATATTTTCAAAAAACTCATTTTTAGGGAGCAGGAGACGATTACAAGGTAAAATCGGGGACGGTTATCTAGCTAGTGCCAAGCTTGTGGATCTTGGAGTTCCAAAATTTGAGCACCCTAAGAGGAAGGAAAAGTACCACATGAACCCAAAGAGGTAGGGATTAATCCTGCATAATTCAGCTCTTCACTACGCCTTTATGAGGGTAAAGAGATAATCTATGGAGTTTGTACCTGGTTTAAGCATTTCTCTTAGGAGGTTGTTCAACTTCTTCGAAATATGGTTCTTTGTCCTGTTCAAATTAAGGGGGTGAATATTAGCAATTAATAGTGTTAATAATAAGGGGGTGAATGTTAGGAATATTACTAGTGTAAATATTATTTAGTGGGTGAAATTATATTTGTGTTTTGTATATTGTTTATATGTGAGTTATTATTATAACAACTCATGTTATCTGTGTTGTTTAAGTCAATTGGTTTTGGAGTTGTTATGAGTTGTTGAAACAACTCATATAGTTTATGTGAGTGGTTATATGAGCCTTAATAGGCTTCCTATATTTTAGGAAATGTATTTCCTATATAAACGATTGTATGTGATATGAAGAATTGAAATTATTAAATATCATTCTTGATTAATTTTTTAAAAATTTGATTCATTCCCTTCACTTAAGAAGCCAATGAGATGCGGTAACAATGTGTGAGGGATGAGTGGATGTAACTATAGGTGGATTAACTAGAGAATACAAATGGATGATGACCTTAGGAGGTGGGTAGATGATAACCTTAGGAGGAGATGAAGGAGACAAGTGAATAGTGGTATAAGGTCGCTTATGTGGAATAGGAGAGAGAGATAGAGAGCGCTTGAGAGAGAGAGAGAGAGATAGTGGAAAGTAATGACACTTTTTTCTTCTAAGTGTTGTAGGTGATCATGGAGAACATAACAATCACTGTCATGGTGGCCATTGATGTAATGGAAATTACAAAAGGGATGATCACGATGGCGATGTAACTGATGAGTTGGATTATGCTAGTTAAAAGGTATAAAGATTAGTTGTTTATCAAGTAAGAAACACATGACATCATGTGGTTTAACATTATGTGCAAAGTGCAATGGTTCATGGGTTGGAGGTGGAGAAGGATTAAGTGAATGCCGATGCAGTATTGGGGAAGAAGGATGCTTACTTGGAGGAGGGGATGATGACCGCGAAGGGGGTTGAATAGATGGAAGAGGAGAATATTTAGTAGGAAAAGGAGGAATAAAAGAAGTAAAAGGAGGTGCTATGAGATTATCTACAATTAGTCATTTTTCTAAATTAATAAATTTGTAGCACAAAAGAATAAACGATTCTCATGTATCATATAATATATTTTCTTTTAATGGAGGAATTAAGCCAATAGAAAACATGAATTGCATTTATAAATCAATAGGCTGAAATAATAACTGATGCATGCAAGAATTGAAGCATAAAATGTAATATAAAATTGTCTCTTTCTTTCCTTAATGCAAAGAAGTAAAGTTATCATATGTGACTTTAGGACCATTGTTAGAAATAAAACATCTAAGACAAACATCCTCCATATCATAGTAAGTACTAATAGATCCATTAGGAAAATGAGTATACCGTTGGAGATCATGATCAACAAGGATATTACGAAAGGATTTTAATAACAAATGATCATTGGAATAAGAATCCATGGCCAAATAGTAATGCCTTAGATGCAAATAGGGATTGTTTGTACTATCGAAGCATGAGAAGGTAGGCATGATGAATCCCTTAGGGAAATTGGAATTTTGAATCTTCTTGGGAATAGGATTTTTAGGAAGGGAATTGTTGTCAATGGAATCATAATAGGTTTTACTTTGAAGGGTAAGGTTATGAACTTGAGATTGCAAATTACCCACAACATGCATGAGGGATAGGATATTGTGTGAAGGAATGGTTGGATAAGTGAGAGGTACATTCATGGGTTAAATATTGCCATTGTGAGTGATCATGGGAACTTGAGAAGGAGGAGTGAATGTGGAAGAAGGATAAGGAGGTGTGAGAGGAGTAGAGGAACATGAAGGATATATGAGAATGCTAGGTGTAGGCTCAAGAGACACAATAAGAGGTGCATTAGGGGTAAAAGTGGAATCATCATGGGAAACATTGGAAATAACTTTAGAAGTGGAAGAAAGAGGAGTGGTAAATTCACAATCAGAAATCTTAATGTAAGAAACATTATCACTAACATGTTCATGATCAGAAGCATAATCACAATCACTATCAGTCATATTTTCTTAAGAAAGGATTTCATCAAGAGTATCATCAACATATAAATAAATTTTAGGAGTACTAGTATCAGATTTAGTATGGAAATGATTAGAAACAATTTCAAAAGTAGGAAGAGTATGAGATAGATATTTACATTCATTTTTCATACTAGTAGGAATATCATTATGCACATTTACATTGTCATTATCATAAGTAGAATTATTAGCATCTATGTTTTCACAAGAAAGAACCTCATCATGCAAGGAACCTATACTAATGTTATCATTTACTATAAGAGAAGGAGAGGAGGATGAAGCAACATTCGTGACTATGGTGGATAAGGGAGAACATGAAGAAAAGTTTTGGTCAGGAGAGAAAATGCAAAAAATAGGGGTTTCAAAACCAACAAGAAATGTTTTTTGGAGTTCAAGGAGTTGTTGGAGTATTATGGGATCGTATTGGGGATCATGCATGAGGTCACAAAATTCAAATTCTTTAGAGGCATTGTAAAAAACAAGTTACATATATGTATAGGTCATATCATGCTTGGGAGCTGGGGACCACTTTTTGGCCACGGGGGTTTTGGGATCCTAGGGCAAGGAGTTTGAATAGAAGTGGGTTCACCAAATGATTTGATAAAAGTTAGAGTTAAATATAATTTTAAAGTAACTAACAATATAAAAATTTGATGAAATACAATAAAATACAAATGCTAATTGCTCAAACAATGAAAGAGCATAAGCAAATGGCAGAGATAATTGACTTAGCTAATTTTTGTGTGATCTGCAGATAGATGGGATTTTTTATATAATAGATCTAGAAAGGGATGATATCACAGGAGGCTTGCCAAGAGTTTTGGATCTCTACACTGATCTAGATAGGGGTGCCCATGGGAGGATAAAGGTTCATGTACGCTGGTGTCTAATTTTGGGAATTGGTGACTGTGTAAATGCTCAGAATTTTCTTCTTTTTTGGGTCTGAAGACTATTGCTTTAATCTTTGCTTTGTCTTATTACCTTCATTTTTAGGGTTTTAATCACACATGTAACCTATAAAACAAACCCTAGCTACACACACAAGCTCAAAAACACATCAAATCTAAATAAAATATGCAAAATGTGAAGTTGGATTAACCCTGATAATTAACCAAAGAGTGAATTTATTAGAACATTGCACTACATTTCAGATTCCATGTAGTTATGTGTGTTTGTGAGTGAAATATTTTCCTTAGGTTTCCCTTGAAGAAATGATGCCAAGATAGTGAGATATAGTTATATAAGATGCAAAGATCTAGTATGGAATTCATCACTTCCCCTTCCTATACAATGTATGCAAGCCAAAAATGTAGTCCCTTTTATGGTAGTGATAGTATGTAGATGTGATTTCCTCTTATAATTTCCATCCAGAATAATAGGATGTATATTATGTATATATATGAATATATTATTTGAATTTATACACTAGTGAATCGAAAAGCCAACTATGAGTGTGGGGTAGAGACCAAATAGGAGAAATGGGTGACCACAAATGTCAAAATGTGTAAAATTAACAAAGAAGATGGAAGCACCTAGAATGGACACAAGCTCCTGGGAACTAGTGTGTAGATGTAAAATGATAGACAAACATGGATCTCTATGACCTGACCAAAAGTAGATATAAAAATGACATATGCGGAAGAGAAACATAGTAAAAAGAAATCAAAGACATAGATGGACAAGAGATAGTTTCACTAGGGAATAATTTTCTTACCTAAGACCCATACATATAAAAATAATATTGATGACATAGTAAAATAGTAATATAACACTTATTTCAGTAAATATGGACATATTCTAGTGAATCTAGACTCCAATATTACAAGTTTTGGAAGAAATCTATCTTTGTTTTTGCATATATTGGATTCCATTTTTGTTTATAGGGGATTCCATTATTACAATTATTAGATTCCATTAGTAGGAATATTGGATTCTAATATTTCCGTATTGGACTTATTCAAGTTCCAACATTCCTATTATTGGATTCCAATTTTGCTAATATAGGATTCCAATATCGCTATTATTGGATCCTAATTTCACTAATATTGGAATCCAATATCACTATTATTGGATTCCAATTTCACAACTATTGAAATCCAATTTCTAAATTCTTATTTTTTGATTTCAATTTTGCTAATTTAGGATTTCTATTTTGTTATTTTTTAGATTCCCCCACATAAGCCTAGTAGCTGCTAACTTACATAAGCATATCAGTTGCTAAATTACATAAGCCTGGCAGCCACTAACTTAAATATGAATAGATTAAACTAGGTGAAATAATTATAGTGGCAGGAAATTTACAGTAGGCTAGTGCTAGAAAGTTACAGAAGCCTACCCACTACTAAGCTACATAAGCCTAACATTTGCTAAGTTACATAAGACTATCTGCCAAAAATTTACATCAGCGTAATGGTCACAAGATATATAATCCTAGCACCCGCTAAGTCACATAATTTTAACAACTGCTAAGTTACATAAGCATAACAACCGCTAAGTTACACAAGACTAGCAGTCACTAAGTTATATAAGCCTTGCGTCCGCTAAGACGTTGTAGTCACAAAATCACACACTTTAGACATTATTTAGTCCTGATATTATACTACTATTGATATGGTTTTTGAGTGAAAAAATACTAATTAACCCCTGTTGTTTAGCCACTACCGACCTCCCACACATGTATGCCCAATCTGTTTCTTTCATTCTATGTTGATTTGCATTTTATTGGGGCACCCAGGCTAGTATTGGGGTGCTGACAGACACCTTGGTCCCAATTGGGGTGCCCTGATCCTTTTCCCTTTTCCCACCACTTTTCGGGAACTTTCTAGCCATTTGAACATTTCATATTTCTTTTGGTCGGCCTTTTCAGGGTTAATTACGAAATTAGAACAAGATAACCATATAAATATACAGTTATTTGACCATCATGAAGGACTAAACACTAGGCACTACTATCATCATCTAAGGTTACATCCATCTAAATTTCACTTTCATCCATCTAGCTCCATCACAAAGGTACAAGGCTAGTTCATCTGCATCACACTGCATAGGAGGGAAGTTTATTCTATTCCATCCACCATTCTATTACATTTTCTACAAAAATTTATTGCTCGTTACTTCCACAAAGTGTGACTGGAATAAGAACACCTAGGGAATTATTACACACACACATATATAAATACCATGGGTCTGAGATATAGTGCATCACTTAGTTAGTAAGTCCACCATTGTGGCAACTGAGGTCATTCAGACTCCTTCATATGCATCTTTATTTTTTTAGGGTTTGATGTTTGTCTTGGGGTTTTACAGGTATTTTCTTCATCATCGATTCCCAATGACATATGATGCAATGAAAAAAAGTTAGCGTGACATGAATCGAAGTGAGGAAACCATTAAGTGACACCTCAGAGGAAGGTTACAGAGTTTTTTCACAGACTAGGGTGCCCATATTGCAGACTAGGGCACCCATAAGTGCCCCTATACCTATCCAAGCATCCCAGTCCACTCAGATTTCCTAGATCTACAATTTTTTGGACTTTGACACAATAATTTCCTCGTACTATTTCTCCAGCCATCTCTACGACATAGTCCAGGAAGCTCACCAAATCAACTAAGCTTCTTCCAACCCTTCTTTGCATATTAGGGTTTCTGTTTTTATTAGTCTAGTTGTTTGGGTCACTTTCTATATTTATTCACTAATTTTATTTACTATTATTTATTGTTGTTCCTAGTTTAGATTAACTTAATAAAATCCCCATTTTATTTAATCATTTTGGTGAACCTGACCTTCAAATTCACTTATGTCTAGGGTTTTAGTCTCCTTTCGCCATGGCTCAATCTCATGAAGCCTTTATTAAAGCTCATCTTAAGGCCATTAATGAGCATATCGTTGAACATCCATAAGATCTAGATTTATTTACATGGTACTCATGAGGAAGTTACTAATGTGGCAGAGCTCACTGCTTCTGCATATACCCACCTATTTTTCTACTTAATCACTCACTTCTACTCTTCCACCTATTTCTAACATTCTTTTTTTAGTCACTACTCCTACCAATCACTTTACACCACCTTTAGTTTCTCATATACGACAAGTTTCATCCATTGGTAATCAAGACTTAAATTATCTTTATCAAGAACTTCAAGCTCAAATTCGTAAGTTGCAATAGGCCACTTTGCATGCATCTCCATATTTAGATTCCACATTGATATTGAATACTCTAGTCACACCTGCCATCTCCACTTATTTGCTTCCTCCTAGTTTTTGCACCCCTAAGATTTCCATTTTTAATGGGCATGGTGACCCGTAGGAACATTTTAGAGCATTTCATGTTTCCTATATTAATTTTGCTGATGATAATGTTCTTTTGGATAAAATATTTCACCGTAGTCTCCATGATTATGCGATGCATTGGTTTTACGACCTACTTGTTCACTCAGTAACTTACTTTACGCATCTAGCCGATGCTTTTCTTACTCATTTTTATATCAATATCATCTCCAAGATTTCCTATGCTCAGTTAGCACAACTGAAATAGGGACCCAATGAAAACCTGGCCAATTACGTCTTGAGATACAAAAATAATATATCTAAGATGTCTAATGTGCTAGCGGACTCCGAAATTTAGGATTTTTTTATTCAAATTCTCTTACCACCACTCAAGGAAAGTATTCTCTTTGAGACCTCTCCATCTTTTTACCAAATTTGTCACATTCTCAAGCTTCGTGAAACTAAACTCTTGTTAATAGGAAATATTAAGTATAAGGATCAAGCTTCAATGTCCTCTCATTTTCAAAATAAGGCACCATTCAAACCATCTGAACTAAGCCTGCTGATGCCAAATTTATTGTCAATAAAGTCACTACTCCTAAATGAGTTCAATCAAAACCTCCTACGTGAGCATTTATTCAATTTCCTATGGCCCCATATCTCATACTATGAAAAATTATCGAGAGCAAGCTTATCATGCTCCCTCCACCACTTGAACTAGATCCATCATGACCAAAAGGTAGGAATTACAATGAAAAATTTAGATGTGATTTTCATAGATGTGTGGGGCATTATACAAACAAATGTTTCAAGCTCTACACAATCATCCAAGATCTTATTGATAATAACAAGCTTGAATTCCCGGAACTGACATATTCTACACCAGTCAATAACAAGGGTAAACTCAAATTATTTAATAATCAATCCCAACATCAGGATATGAAAACATACAAATCTTCAGCTAATCATACATATCACGCAATGTCTCCTCTTACATCAAGGGCTATTGATTTCTTAGTGGCACATACTCACACTTCACCCTCGATCATCTCTTTCTATAAACACGAGCATCATGCAACTTTCACATCTAATCACTTACATATTACAACATCTTTATGTTCCGTCCCTATCAATAATACTAACCATCCTGGCCCACTAGTGCATGTTCCATTCCACTTCTTAAGGATATCGGTTACCCTCTATTGAAAATTGAATACCCTATGAACAAAACCTTCGGTGTTGTCAAAATACACGTCACATTTAGTCCTCTTACTATGTGTGTGCATTCCCTTATTGGAAACACATTTGATAGGTGTGACGTGATTATTAGTCTCAATTGGATTCTCCGGTCCCAATCTATCATCTATATAAATCACTTGAACTTAAATTCATCCATAATAATTATGTTATTTCTATCGATGGTGTCCTGCCATCTACTCCATGGTCATCATCTCCTCACACATTAGTTAACACACTACCACCTACATTTTCTAACACATCACACTTTATGATACTCAAAATGCAATCTACTCCTAGTTCACCTACTCATGCATTGTCTACATGACCGCACCACTCTGCTAGTCCTACACATAGGTATAAACCCATTCCTAGGACAGTTACTTCCTCTTTACATAGGTCAATACATTGGTTTATTCTACTAGGGTGTCCATCAAGTTCACGCTCAACATCACATAGATCTCCATCATTGACACATTTTTTTCTACAATGGTCTTCATCATATATTCACCCATCGCATGCACATAGTCTTCATTCACTAGCGCAATATTTTTCTTATATACCACCACTATTAGAGTAGGGTTATACAATTTTGGTACCACATACTTCGGATGAAGGACCTTCATCCTTCAATTTCATTGGATAGTTCATTCATTCATGCACACTTCGGGGGCATAACATCTAAACACGTCCCCCTTCATCATAGTAGCATCATTGATCACAACATAACATACTTATAGCATACACATACTGCATCCCCATCACATTAGCATAAGCACATTTCTAATATTTTCATTATCATACGTAACTCTCATAGCATAGGAAAATTCATCTACACAAATTTTGACCATTACCCGATGACACACTCTTGTGCTTTGGTTCACACTTGACTATTGAGGGATATATACTACACATGAAGCCCACACATTGCACGATAGGTACTACACATTGAGAATATTCACACATCCTACATTTAGGCTACATCATTTCAACCATTACATATTTACATATCATACATACTTTACATATCATATTAGTGTTCATTATACATATGTCACACCCCTATTGTCTACGAGGCTAGCATTAAATCCTATCATTATATATACTACTCATCACGCCTACTACTTCTAGTCTATGCACACACCTTGCATTAGATCTTATACAACATACATTACACATTCTACACATCACATGGTCATCTCTTAGCATCACACATAATATTATATGTGTTACACTCACTACCCGATGATGCACACTTGTGCTTCAGTTCACACTTAACTATTGAGGGCTTACTACACATGAACTCCACACACTGCACAATAGTTACTACACACTATGTCTATTCAAACATCTTGCATCTTACATCTTACATCATACACTCTACATTTAGTCTACATCATTACACATCTACACATCATACATCATACTAGTCGGCATTATACATACATCACACTTTTAGGGTATACATTACATTCTTGCATTGCGAATTTATACACCACACATTGTTTATAAATTGTACTAGTATTCATAATACATGTGTCACAATTTCCTCTAGCATTACATACTTCTCATCATGCTTACTACATAACACACATATTCACACTTTTTGTCTATATACACAACTTACATTGCATCTTCTACATCTTACATTACACATTCTACACATCACATGGTCATATCTTAACATCACACATACTATTGTACACAGTGCACTCACTACCCTATGATGCACTCTAGTCCCACGGTCCAAACTAGATTGTTGAGGGTTTATAAATAAAATGGACCTTATTATACAACATGCATTCATCACTTGACATTCTATCATGTGACATTACTAAGCTAGTGAAATACACTTTAGGCTAAATGGTTTACTATCCCTTCATCTTGTAGTGGTATACACTATAGGTTACATCACCATTCCCTCTATTCATCTAGTAGTGATATACGCTTTATGATACATCATCAATATTCCAATCATCTTATCTTCATATACGCTTCAGCTATAGGGTTGATGATGCATCATTTCTAGGTTGCATGTCCTCACAAATACACATCCATCACTGCGTGTCAGAAACAACACACATTTCAATGATTTCCTGATGACACACTCTCGTTTATGATTAATTCTTGACTATTGAAAGGGAAAACCAAATGAACAACACTGCATACATTTCCATTCACTTGGGGGGCATGTGGCTCCTATCATCCATGTTGAATTCCATTCCACCCATCCATAACCTGCTACATATCTTTGTTACTTTTACTCTTACTTTCATTTTCTTGTACACGGTCGCTTTATTACACATGCTAGTTGAATCTCTTCTATATAATTTATCTATACCATACACATGCATGTTCACACCTTTGTTTAGTTATGATCACAGATACAAATATTTTTCATGCATTATGGATGCTCACCTTCTGCCCATCCTACATTGGTCGTTAGGGGAATCCACATTCTTCTCTCACAGGTGCTACTGTTTCAGTTTGTACTTAGCACTCTATATTACATGGTCATACGTGCTTTTGACATAATGGTTATTTTTCTAACATTATAACAGGTGCTTCATGTGCAACACTTGTTTTCCAAGATTACTTACTTCTATGGCTATCCATTTTTTGTTCTTGCTTGTTTTATTTGTTATTGTATGCGGTCCTTGCCATATGTTTAGTGTACACACTTGTTTTTTGTATGTGATCATGATGGATGTGTGTGTCTTGTGACATCGTGAGTGATGTCCCATGTTTGCAGTCAAATTTGTGTGACTTACTTTGTCTTCTTGTGTGTTTACATTACTACATTTCTTGGTAGCTTATACATTGTTTGCATAGCTTACACATTACTTTATACATGCATGTTTGTTTGTACTAACACTTGTATTTGGCTAGCCTATTGTTTGTGCACACCTTGGTTTCTACCAAGCAATTTCCTTTCCACATTCAGGGCAGAGTTACAAATTTCATGTGGTTGGTCCTATTTTGGGTCCACATTCTCCTATCAGCGTTGTTGCATGTGCCCCCAAATACGGGGTGCATAATTTGGGGTTTACATACTATAAAATGATTCTACACTAGTTCAGTTCACTTAAATTTCCATCCTTGGAATTATTGGTTATATAATGAGTGGGTTCAGACTAGTCTACGAACCTTGTACACAAGGGATTTTACAAGACATGGTAGTCCTTAGAATTCTAGGGAGAAGTTACAGGTTATAGGATACAACGGACTTCCTCTCAACACTACTTTAGCTAGTGGCTTTGGATCACCCAGAAAACCAAGCACTACAAAGATCTCTTCATACAAATTCAAGGAAGAAGTTACAAATTAGAGAATAAAGCACCTTTCTCCCTACACTTCTTCGGCCTATGACATTAGATCGCCCAAAAAACCCAAGACAATATATTTTATTTCTACAATTTTTCTCTCGACATGGATCTGGTGTACATGTTCCATATTTCATTTACGTACTTTACATTTACATGATTTCACATACATATACATGCATATTTTACATGTGTTTTTACATATACATGTGTATTTGACTACTTGATTGTCTTCTCCTTATAGGTCCATCCGTATGAGAAACATACAATCAATAACAACTACAACAATGGAGGAAACAAAAACAACATTTTGCGGCAGTACACACCATACTAACCATGAGGTACATCAAACACATAAGCAACTACATAGCGTTTCCCCCACAGGTTCACTCTTATCACTTTTTACATTTTTTGTTTCCATGCTCCATCATCTTCTTGTCACTCTACACTTTTTCTAGTCCTACAACGCATTTATACATCACTCTACACTGGATTATAAGGTATGCATCTCTATCTACTTTATGTTATTGAGATTTTCGCTCACCAACATAAAGTGGGGGAAAATGCAGTCACAAAATCACACACTTTAGACATTATTTAGTTCCAGTGTTATATTACTATTCATATGGTTTTTGGGTGAAGAAATTACTAATTAACCCCCATCTTTTGGCCACTACCAAACTCCCATACATGTATGCCGAGTCTATTTTTGTTGTTCCATGTTAATTCATATTTTACTGGGGCACCTAGAATAGTACTAGGGTGCTGACTGGCGCCCTGGTCCTAGTCAGGGCACCTTGATCCTTTTCCCACTTTCCCGCCACTTTCTAGCCATTTGAACATTTCATATATCTTATGATCGACCTTTTAAGGGTTAATTACAAAATTAGAACAAGAGAACCATAGAAATATAAAGTTATGTGACCATAATGAGGTACCAAGCAATAGGAACTACTAGCATCATCTAAGGTTGCATCCATATAAAGCTCATTTGTATCCATCTAGCTCCATCACAAAGGCACAAGGCTAGTTCATCTTCATCACATTATATAGGAGGGAAGTTTATTCTATTTCATTCAATATTCTATTACATTTTCTACACATAGTTATTGTTTTCTACTTCAAAGTGTGACTAGAACAAGAGCACTTAAGGCATTATTGCACACACACACACACACACACACACACACACACACACACACACACATCAAACTACATCGGGTCTGAGATGTAGTGCAACGCTCAATTTTTAAGTCCACCATTGTGGCAGATGAGGTCAGTCCAACCCCTTCATATGAATATTTTTTAGGCTTTGATGTTTGTCTTGGGGTTTTACAGGTATTTTCTTCATCACCGATGATCAGCGACATTTAAAACAGTGTAATGAAGTTAGTACGATAGGAAAAAAAGTCAAGAAACCATTAAGCAACACCTCAGAGGAAGGTTACAGAGTTTTTTCATAGACTAGGACACCTATATTACAGTCTAGGGAACCCACAGGCACTCGTGTACCTATCCAGGCATCCCAGTCCACTTAGATTTCCTGGATCTACACTTTTTTGGACTTCGGCACAGTTGTTTCCTCCTCCTATTTCTCCATCCATCTCTGTGACAAATTCCAACAAGCTCACCAAATCAGCTAAGCTCCATCCAACCCTTCTTTGCATACTAGGGTTTTGATTTTTATTAGTCTAGTTTCTTGGGTCACTTTCTATATTAATTTACTGCTGGTCCTAATTTAGATTAACTTAATAAAATTCCCATTTTAGTTAATCAGACGCATAAGCCTAGAGGCCACTAAGTGATTTAATTTAATTTGAATTGAATCTAAATATTGTAGAGTCATTACTGATCCAAATTATGTATAAATTCTGAAATACATAAATGACAGATTTTTTTCATGCAAACATGCAACAAGAAAATTCCCAATTTTCATGCATGACAACGGACCCCAGTGTCAAATTTTTGATTGTGAACCTTCCAAAACACCCCTATAAACAATTCCATCCCCGTGTAATGGCCTATCCTACCCTATAAAATGGTTCATATGTGTGTTTTATCCTTCTCCATAGGTGATTTAGGGATATCAAGTTCATTTAAGCACTTCCAAGTCAAGATTTTTCAAGACATGGTTTTCGAGAAGCTTAAGAATGGTTATTTATGGTCTTTCTAAGGTTGTTGCATTTCCCCAGGAGCATAATGAAATGGTAAAATTCATCAAGGAGGTGTATTAAAGAGATCAAAACATTTTGCAACTAATTTTGGAAAGTTCTTGAAATTTTTAGAGGTTTTGGGACAAGTTCAACGAAAGTGGGTCTTGAAGGATGAAACAACTTTTAGTGCAAAAACGACCCCTGAGCTTCGAAAAGTGATTCCAAGAGCTCCATAAGGATGTGGAGGCCAAAAAATACACTGTTGGAAAGGTATTTTAGATCTATAATTGATGGTGGTTTCACATCTTTCACAATGCATAAAAAATTCTTTCCACATACTACTTTAGCATGCACAACCTATGAGACCGAAGAAAAAATCTATTTTTAAGAGGTTAAAGGCATAATAAGTACATGAGACCCATCCCTTTATTATAAAAAGGCCATTTTAATTCAATTTCATATAAATAAGTGCATGAAAAGACCTATGGATGCTCAAGGTATTCCTCTATCAAGTTTCTCCCCAAGGTACGCTCTAGGAGTTAGTCAATTTTCTGGGTGGACACATGTCACTCCTATGTTCAAAGCAGAGTTTATTGTCCCAAATGTACCAAACCTTTGGGAAAATTGGGATAAAATATTGCACCCAGCCCATATTTAGACCCCTGGACCTTCATATGATCTCCAATGAGCTCAAACAAGCAAGTTAAGCCCCCTTCCATCATTCCTTAGCTCCCTTCATTGTCAAATCCCATTCCGCAACTTGTGAAGCCCAGGTGAGGGTGCATTTTATTACACCAACCATCCCAAAAATTTGGGATGGTTGGGACACAAAATTCCACCCAATCATGGCCCCTTCCCTAGTCACCCATATGACCCAGTTTTAACCCTTGGGTGTTTTAAAGTGATTTTTTTCTATATCTCACTGGCCAATCACAGAGCTCCACTTGTCATGAGGAGGTTCAACCACATTTTTGTGCACCAAATAACATACATTATTGGGAAACTTGGGACAAAAAATTATTCCTAAGCCAAGGAATATTTAAAATATCATTTTTTTGTAAATTTTGAGCTGCTTTTGCTGCTTCTTCCCCTTGTGTGTAAGAACTTCTTTGCCAGAAACATCATTTATAATCCATTTCCATTGCTTACACCACAAAATTTATTAATTTACATGTAATTCCAATTTATCCTTGACTTCCATAGTACTAAAAATCTACTTTTTCACCTGCCACCATCTCCATTTTACACCAGAAGACTTTTATGGACAAAACCTATGAAATCTTCATATCTCACAAACTAGAAACTGGGTGTTGCTGAAAGTTTGGCAATATATCTTCCTTCTAGACACCTTCAAGCTTCAGAAAGAGATAATTCAAAGGTTTCCTCATTTATTTACAGTAGAAAAACTAAAAAATCTTTCCTCCATTCTTCTTATCTAGTTTCCTAGTGATCCAAAAGGTGGATCAAGCTAAAACTGTGAGCACAAGTTCCAAGTGAAAACCCCATCACAAAGAAGCTTTTTTTCATCAATCAAAGGTGGAAAGAGTTATATCAAAATAATTGTGAATCGATTAATGATTTCCAAGGTAGGTCCATGCTTGAATCCCGCACCAGAAATTTTTTCATTTTTTTTAATTTCTAAGCATCCTGATGGGTGAAATACAGTGAAATTTTAAGCATGAGATTAGGATGAAAAGTTGAATCTAAAAATATCATCCCCATCATAATCTGAGGTATTTTTTTACACTTAATAAAAAAATCATATTCTATTCTCCTCCACATACTAAAAATATCAATTTCCCAGAATTGCAAGTATGGATCATTCAGAACAATCAGAAAAGATGCAAAATGAAAGACACAACAAAAATGTCAATTTTCCCAAAATAGTTGGTCAGGGAAAAACAACCTGATAAAAATAAAAAGTTTCTAAAAATAATAATGCATCATCAACAAAGGAGTATGAAGTGTGTCAGAAGGTTCAAAAGGTCATATTGAAGCAAAGTGAGGTGATATGTCCCAAAATAGCAGGTCACAATCCTACTTGCTAAAAATAGAAAATATCTATTTTGGTTATAAAAAGTTTAAAATGGCCTCATATTCACTCATATTTCCACTTTTTAAACACTTCACATGATTACAATATGATCTCATAGCTCAAACTTGTAAATGAAGACTCCCTATGGGTCTTGGAAACATCTTCTTGGTCCCAATTGTGCTCGAGAACATGGTAAAGCATGATAGAGGAATGCCCATACCACCTAGCAGATGAAAAAAGTTCAAAGAGCATCAAGGAATCCATTGATTAATCATCGTAATTCATCATGCTTATCATATGGGATTGAAAACATCATCACCTCATCAAGATGAGCTTGATTGAGTGATAAGATTGAGTTGATTGAGATGAGACAGGTGACATGGGTGAGTTGGTTATAGTGAGATAGTTGGCTATTTGGGTGGATCAAAGTAAGTTGAGTGGAGTTAGCAATAGTGATTTTGAGTGTGGCTGGTTGCAATGATGAGATATGTCATGAAATTATCCTTTTTTAGGAAGATGCCCATGCTAGTAATCTAAGTTAAGCAAGTTGGGTGAGATACTTGGATTACAGTGAGATGAGTTGGTAAACCAAATGAGTTTTGAAAAGCTCAATGAGATATTTGTAGTGGGCTCAGTGAGATCAATGATATCACTGAGTTAATGGAGTTGATCAATCGAGCATTAAAGGGATCATCATGAGCAATGCCTGCAGTCATCTTGAGCTTACATTGGGGGATCTATCAATAGTGTTTCTAAACACTCATTTAACAAATTGAGCAATTCCTGCATCATGCCGAAGGAGGATATTGTGATCGTCTTTAATAATTTATTCATTGTAGGGAACCTCTTCATCGGATGTGATAACCTCCCCTTTCTTTTCTATTTCTCCATTTTCTTTTTACCCCCTTTCTAATTCTTCGTTGGGCATAATCATTATATGTTTTCTCATTCAATTAAGTGACTTCATATAGTTACATTGTAAAAGTCCCTTTAATTTATCAAAATGGAACTTATTTCTCACTTCCTAGGAAGATGAGAAGTCACAAGTTGAATGAGACCATGAAGAGTCATGTGGGGGGTAGGCGAAGAGTCAATTCACATTTCTATGTTGGGATGAATTCTCCATTCCAAAGGATCCTGAAAGTTAGAAATTATTGGTAGCAATAGTGAATTGTTGTAGCTTGATTGAAGCTTTGTACTCAACACTCCACATGAAATGAAAGCTACTTTTCTTCCATTTTCCCTTTCTCATGTTTCCTCTTTTCCCCTCTTATATGTAATTTGTAAGCATGGTGATTAAAGATAGATTTGTATCTTTGATGAATGGACCTCAGAGAACTATGTGTCTATGTGGGTTTTGTTTATCTCACTGATAGCTTCATTATTTCTTTATTTTATATTGAATGTTGAACTACTCCCATTACTAGATGTGAACTCTACAATTGGCCTACTCACGACATCAACCTTCCTTTCTTGATTTATCTCCTTCCCCCCTCATTGTTGTGATTTTCTCCCTTGTACCATGTAAAATCACTTTGCCACAAGTTCAATGGAGTGTCCTCGTGTGATTCCCAACCTATTTGGCCAAACCACAACATTTAATTTAGGATTAGATTAGTCACATTCAATAATGGGAGCTGCAACATTCAATGTAGAGGGGCGTAGCACCATAAACGTTGGTAGAGACACCTAATTTGTCCAACTAATTTTTTTTCTCACCAAAATTTTTTACTATCTACATTGGGGAAATATTTACCATGGTGCACCCGAATAGATCTATGGAAAATAAAAAAATAAAAAAATAAAAAACCCAAAACAAATAATTGAATGATCAAAATCATTTTTTCAAGCCTTTTGAGAAAACTTGACTGAATGTTGCACAATAAAATTATGTAAAAAATAAGTGGCATGCGAGAGTTAGGGATGCGCACAAGAAAAACATGAAGATGTGTGCAGAAGTTAGAACAGGAAGCATGTATGGGTTTGTTCCCAGGTAGAAGATTTTCAAGACTTAGCATATTTTAGAGCCACGGGATAAAAATAGATAGTAATGAGGAGTGGTGTCAAAGTAAAGTTCCAAGAATAGAGTGAGGTATAGAGATTTTCATACAAAGGAATTTCTATTTTTGATAGAGAAAATGCATGAAGAGATCAAGAAACATGCAGAGGTCATGCTAATAATAAAATAAGAACAAAGATTATCTTTAGGTTTAATTTATTATCAGGCTTGCTTGCATGTGACCTAGTTACTTATGTACATGCGCATGACTATTTTGAGCATGTTGGATATTTTGAGAACGTATAGGCAGTGAAGGGAATTGATTTTCATATTTTTAGTACCATTTTATGTATGATAGAGTTACATTATTGGTATAAAATTATGCACGCGATTCTATGAGAGTATTATGATGTATTCAACTACTGTTTTGTGATGAACTAATATAGTGGATATTTGTGGATCGATATTGGTTATTGATGTCTCTATTCATGATACTTGTATGGTAAATATGATTGTGATTGTTATCTAAACCCTTATACTTTCTTTATTGTGTGTGATTCCAAATTGAGCTCATGGATATAGTTATTATGATGGAATATATAATTTTATTATGGTTATTATGAACATGCATGCTAACACCTTGGTAAGATAGTAACAAAGAGGGACCTGGTAGCTTTGCGCACTTCAAGTGAGCACTCAGATCTGTCTGAGTGAAGTGCCAGCATGCCTAAGCATCTGAGTATAAAATAATACTACATTTTGGTTCCATTTCTGGGACATCTTTTCAAAAACATTTCATTATTTTTTATGATGATGGCATAACGATTCACTCTTGTAGCCATTAAAGATTGGCTAATTGACAGACAAGAACAATGTACAAGAAGATATGTTTTTGGACCTAATTTCAATGCGCACAAGTGGGTGGAAGATAATCTATATCACAAGATTTATGAAACATTATTTTGTTGCCTTCTAATGGAATTGTACGAGTGGTTTTCTGCATATGCATAAAAGAAAAGTTGGAGTTACAGATTAAGGGTTTGGACACAGGGAAAGAACCAGGCTTTATTTGATGTAGAAGAACCTTGGATGCATGCTGTATATTATTAGTGGGCTGGTGTTTTGCATAATTATACTTTGGAATATGTTGTTTCTATGTATTTATATCTGGAAGTTTCTGAGTTTGAATTTGTGCGTGAGCCCATAGGATCATACATTCATGTTGTTCCTTTAGAAATTAAGATCTTGATGGTAGTGCAGAGTTTAGAGTGCTTACCTATGGCTAAATAAACACACCACCACACGCAGGGGTAGGATTAAGTGTGGTGAAACATGACAGACCTTATGCCAGAAAAGTAGAGAGAAGAAATGAATCTTAAGTGGAATGAAGTGTGGGAGAGGGAATTGGTGAAGCAGTGTGATATTGAGGAGTTTGTGGAGTTGCGAAGGATGATGTCTTGAGAAGGATTTGAGGCTCATGTGGAATACATGGAACTGGAGCATCTTGATATCCCCTACTTAGGAAAGTGCAGTAGAGAATCCCCTTCATATTCTGATGAGAACGTGTTAGAGGAGGAAATAACATGGTGACCTATCCCTTGCGCTTAGTGTTCAAATTCCAGAAGTAATAATTGATCAACATATGAGTATAGGAAATCCAGTAGCTTCAGGTAGATATCATTTTCCTTTGAATACAGAAGTGCATCATGCAACACATTCATCTATGGAAGAACATACATCATTTTTGTTATTTAGAAGCCCGATTGGAGGAATATTTTCTGGCACATCCTCATGACAGAGTTTGGGCATGTAGAACATTGGGAACACATTTGGAAGTACTACATCGTAGATTATGGGAGTTGAATTTAGTACTACTATTAGGACTCAAGGAAGTACATCCATGAGTCAAGTGCCTGATGCTAGAGGATCACTTGGATCAAGGGGGTCGGGATCAAGTGGATCATGTGGTTCTGGTGGTGGAGGAAATGCTAGTGGTGGTTCTAGTTTCGGATTTGGAGGATAGGAACCACATCCCCAGCAACCCCCACATTAACCTCAGAAATTTTATTACAAGATGTCACTCCACTTACCAGAATATAAGGGTATTGAATATGTTGCAGAGCATGTGCACAAGTGTGAGTTGCTATGGCGTGCTAAGGGAATCAACACTTTAGATAGATAAGTGAGTTATTTTTCTACTATTCTTCAAGGATGCACACATAGTTGGTATAGAAAGTATAACCCACATCAAACTACGATGGATTATGATGCTTTGTGCTTTGCATTTATAGCTTAGTTCCATATTCTAGAGTTTGAATATAAATGTATCAGTGTGCTTCAGGACATTAATAATGGATTATCAAAATGCATGAGGTAATATGATGCATATTTTCAATTTTTTTTTATCAAAATTATCTTATGACATACACCCTAGTTAACATGCACAGTGGTCTTTTGGTGGGTTATTGACTCCATTTAGAAGGGTGTTATATCATAAGACCTTTTTGGATATGTGTGACTCTTTGTAAGCAGCTCTGTGCATTTAGGCAGTTGAGAGTGTGGACACTAGAGTGATCCCATTTTTAGAGGCACAAATTACAACTGTGGCGAAACAATTGGAGAAGATCTCTTCTAATTTAGCTCATGAGATGCATAGTGGAATATGGTGTATAGATTGCAAGGTTTAAGAACAAACCAAGGATATATTTCCTCATAATTCAGTGCACACCATGCTGTTGGATTGTGAAAATTTTCATTTGGACCATGATGTGAGTAGATGTCCTCTTTTGTAGCACACGATTAAAAATAATGTGTCTATATACTATAAGATTTACAAGATTCACACTCATGACATTGTTGATTGTAGAGTGATTGACCATATAAATGAAGCCATTAAAACTGGTGTATGCTAGATGAGTGTAGTAGGTGGATCTAAGAAACAAGGAGAACAACATAATGAAGGGCACAATAATGGGGATAACAGAATAGAGGAATCTATGGTGGATATAGAGGTCGAGGTCGTGGCGGTGGAAGAGGAGAATTTCCTAAAGGAACTTAGTATACTTATGGATCTTATGATCATTATCAGCGTGAATTCCCTCAAAATGTGGTTTCCTCATGGTGTGGAAAGAACCAAAAATTTAAAGAATGTCCCGAATTGTATGAGCATATGAGAAAGCAACATAAGAAAAACAACGGAGCATCTATGATTAAGATATAATGCACAGATGGAGATTAATGAATGCTAAAGGTTGGACCTAATTCTGAATTACAACCCATCTTAGTTACCACATGTGTTAAGGATGTGCACGTTCATGAACCTCTGAAGTACAAGCCAACTATAACAAAAAAAGAAATGATAAATGCAAAGTACCCTAATGTTACACATCAAAAAGAGGTTTACTAGAAGACCATGGACGTTATCATAGATCTACAAGGAGAGATTCAAAGTTTGAAGGAGCAAGCGTGCGTGATGGAATGAGTAAAGAAAGTTTGAACTCCCGCATAAGGATGTAGATAATTTGAAGGAAGTATGTCATAATGTTGGCACTAGAATAATATCATACCCTCTATTAGGAGAATGGTTGAGATAAAATATACCACGCATCATGTAATGAGCATGCAAGAGGAAGATTCTTCATGCCAATTTTCCTCTCCACGTAACCATGATTATGATAAGGATATTATGTTGAATGTAGTCATAGATGGATGTGGCTTCTAAGAAACATTCTAATAGATACATGAGCGAAAGTTAGTGTACTCATGTTGGATGCTTGGAACCAGATGTGAAGACCACCATTGTATCCTTCTTCGAATGTGTTGTATATGGAAAATAGAACTAGAACTAATCTTATTTAATTATTAAAGGATACAACTATTACAATTTAGGGAGCCAAGTTTACTAGGGACTTTGAAGTCCTAGAGCTTGCTAAAGCGGATAGTTTCCAAACATTACTTGGGTGCCCCTGGTTTTATGTGAATAATGCATAATTTAGCTTCAACAAGGGGTATATTAGCTTTGAAAACAAGGAAGAGCGCATTATTATACCCTTGACAGATTCAAATTCTTCTCCATATATTGATCCTTTGAGTGATGACGACTTGAACATGATATATGTGTGTATGATTAGAGACCCTGGGGTGACTGATCCACCTAAGGAAGGAGTGATACAGTGGGATGATACTTAGTCGGTTAGTGATACCACAAGTATTTCCTATGAAAATAAGGTGCATGGAATGTATGAAGTGGTTGGGCATGAGATTAAGAACACAGTTACTCACATGATTAGGTTGTGCACCATGAGGTGTTTGAGTTTTAACCAAGTACACTGGTAAAGAGAACCCTGATGTATTTCTATGCATCATGGAATCCCAGTGGAAGAATTAAGGAGATAAATAAAATATGTTGGTATATGCTCTACGTGGGACATTAGCAACGTGTTGGTGGAATACACACAAATACAACCTATTGGAATCGCGAGAGGTGAGAATTGCCCATTCTACTAGGTTCTTAACAAATAATGTACCTTCTTAGGTATGTGAATTTCAAGGGAATTCCCCTACTTCGCACCATGTCTAGGAATGTGAGAGACTTCTGAATGGAGGGGTAGGAGGCCTTACCACCATCCCTCTAGGTTACATAAGTTCTACACCACCCTAGGTGGTTGCGAATGCACATGGTATGTCCATGTTGAATTGACAAGAGAAACAATCTAATTTCCAAGGAGATGACCTCAGGTATGATTCATACTTTTGATTAATTTTCTACTAAGCCTTAGATCAATAGAAGTCACTGCACATTATGAAGTTCCTTACTTTGAGGATATAATGCGCGAAGGCTGAGGAAATCCTATTAGATATATTTGGAGAGTTATATTTAGAGGTACACCTTGACCTTGAAGAGATTGAAGAAGAATAAAGGGTCTGCACCTGACAATAAAAGAAAAAGTGTAAATTGGTGTGCATGATAAACGATGATGATGATGAGGATAATAACCTGGATGTTAACCAAATTGAAGGTAAGTGTAAGGTGATGGATACAACAGATGAGAAGGCATGCACTGTATCATGAGCCTAATGAAAATAAAGAAGGTTAACATTGGAACAGATGCAAGCCTAAAGAGGCCATTATTGGTGATTATTGTTAGAGTAGGAAGTGGCTAAGATTATTGACCTCCTGCATGAATTTCAGGACTTTTTTTCATGGGGCTATCATGAGTTAAAAGGAGTACACCCTTCTTTAGGTGAGATGAGAATCAAACTTAAAGAAGGCATGCACTCGATTAGGAAGAGGCCTTACAGGATTAATCCTAATCTGTGCATGAAGGTGAAGGAAGACATTGATAAAATGCTCAAGTCTGGTATCATTGAGCCCATTAAGGAGTCTGAATGGGTTAGTCCCATGGTGATCAGTATTAAAAATGATGGGAGGATAAGGATCTGTGTGGAATACAAAGAGTTAAATGCTTCATGTGTCATTGATCTTTTTCCCACCCCATTCATAGAGGAGATCCTTGAAGAATTTTTAGGGCACAAGATTTACTCATTTACATATGGGTTTTTAGGTTATCATCAAGTGCACATAGCAAAGGAACATCAAGAAAATACAACTTTCACCACTGAATGGGGAAGTTTTTTCATACACAATTATGCCCTTTGGATTGAAGAATGCGCCAGCATGGTGTTCTCTTGCATTGTTGTGCAGGATTTTTAGGACTTCATTCATAAATTTTTACAGGTGTATCTAGATGATTGGATAATATATGGTTTGGTTAAGGATCATTGTGAGAATTTGAGGCTTATGTTTGAGAGGTGCATGTAGTTGAGCATATCTCTGAATACTAAGAAATTAATTTTTGCAACACCTTTGGCACTTTACTTGGGCATATTATTTGTAAAGAAGGCTTGTTGGTAGATCTAGCCAAGATTGTTGTGATCTTGGGATTTAGAAGAACCTAATAATCAAAGTGAAGTGTGCAGATTTCTTGGACATACAAAGGTATTACAGGAAATTCATCAAAGGGTTATGCAAGGATTTTATGCACCTCTGGAGGATTTATTGAAGTCAAAAGGAAAATTATATTGGGATGATGTGTAACAACAAAAATTTAAAACACTGAAGGAGATACTTACTACTATGCCTATTTTTCACTTTCTTTCTTAAGATAAGCCCTTTCATGTTCATGTTGATGCTTCTAGAATGGAAATTGGTGTCAGTTTTGGCACAACTAGGTGAAGGAATTTTAGACCACCCTATTTTTTTGTACGAGTAGGAAGTTGACCCTGCCGATAGAACATAATTATACAACTACTGAGTGCGTGATGCTTTGTCCATGATTTACGTGCTACAAAAGTTTAGATAATAATTATTGGAAACACCATTTATCTTCTTCACAGAACATATGGCACTTAAGTATTTGGCCAACAATCCTATTTTGCAAGGGCATATTTGTAGGTGGATACTGCACTTTCCAGAATTTCAGTTTACAATGATTGTCAAACTAGGAAAAAGTAAATCAGGGCCTGGCCATTTGTCAAGAATAAATTCTAGCAAGGACATGTAAAGTAATTGAGGATATCAATGCCAGATGCACAACTTATTCATATTGAACCATGCACCCACATAGATTTAGAGGATATTGCATTATTTTACGCACTGGATAGGTGCCCTGAGGGGATGAAGACGTTAGAGAAGAATAAAACTTGCAATACGCGTGACGACCTTATCAAGTTGATAGGTGGAGATTTGTATAAGCTAGGCTATGATGAAGGTTTGCGCTAGTGTGTTCTAGAGCATGAGCGTGAGGATATTATGGAAGAATATCATGGTGGAATTACAGGAGGTCATTATGCTAGGTAGATGCCACCACACATGAGATTCTGATGGTTGGCCTTATGGTGGGAAACTTTATATAAGGATGTTAAATAATATGTTAAGGCAGTGTGATCATTGTTAGTGCCTTGGGAATCCTAGAACTAAAGATGAAATGCCTTTGATGGCCTATTGCAATTATTGAACCTTTTGAGAAATGGGAGATTGAATTTGTAGGTCCTATTTCCCCACCCATGCATAGTACTAAAGCACGCTACATGATAACTTGTATAAACTATCTGATAAGGTGGGAAAAAGAAACACTTACCAAGTATTGCACAAAAATGACAAGAAGAAGATTGTTTTATGAGAGAACATTATTGACGGATATGGATGTCCATTGAGTTTAACAAGTGATAGGGGAACTCAATTCTTGAATGAGACCATCAAAATTATTTTGGTTGAGTTTATGGTGGCACACCATAAGACAACACCCTATCACCCACAGGCCAATGGTACTGCTAAAGCTTTCAACAAGATTCTAGGATACATACTAATAAATATCTATGATGTTAGAAGGATAGAATGGGATGATAAAGTATCTGTTTTACTTTAGGCATATCAGACTACCTACAAGAGGTTAAATAAGGCCACACCCTTTCAATTGGTGTTTGGCACGTAAAGGTTTTATTACTTGTGGAGTTCATGTTTCCATCCCTACGTATTGCACATGTAGGAGGGTTAGATGATGAGCAATGCTTGTGGAGGAGCGTCATAGAAAAAATGATGCAGTTAGATGAGAGGCGTGTTATTTCTCGATGGAGCTAAAAGATAGAAAAAGTGAGACAAAAGGCATTACATGATAGGCATATCCAGAATAAATCATTTGAAGTGGGAAAGATGGTTCTTCTGTATGATTCAAAGTTTGTGCACCACCCGGGGAAATTGAAAGTTCATTGGTTGGGACCCTTTGTTGTAACAAATATATTGGAATCAGGCGCTTGTCAGTTACAGGCACTGGATAACAATTTATTTCTCGGTTACTTCAATGGGAGTAGGTCTGAAGCCCTACTATAAATAAGGCTTCTCGATGTTTGTAAAAAGGTAGTATCACCACTTAGATTATATTTCCCTTTAATTCATTTTCCTTTAATATGTTTCCTTTAATTTTTGTTATGCTTTATCAATTTAGTTCAGTGTTTTTTTGTAATAAGTGCACTTGCACACCAGGATTCGATTACTATCCTTTTATTGAATGCGTAGAGGACCACACATAATTTTAGTGTGGGGGGGATAAAGTGGAAATAATGGAAATATTGGCTTCCATCTTGATACAGGTTGGCTCATCTGAAGGTATCTCCTAAAAGTATGAAACAAGAGAAAAACGTATAAAAGTGCTATGAAGAAGGGTGCTCTAAAGAAAATTTCTCTGATTAAAGACCATGTGGGAAAAATGATCGTGTAGTGTAACATGAGGTAGAAAGTGGCATAAGGAGCTACTTTGGATATGGCGTAGTGGTTATGTACTTCAACACAGGTAGGTGAGTAGAGGAGGTCTATGGTCTGTGAAGTGGTAAAGTGTGTTGGAAGGTTATGACTACAACATGTGGAAGGAATTCACGGAAGTAAGAAAAATATAGAAAAAAAAACATGACTTAAAAGTGTGCATTGAAGGGACAATGTGGGTTAATGAAAAATTATAAATAAGGGTAATAGGGTAGTCATTTTTCTACCTTGCTTTTGAATAAAAATTTGAGTGAAGAAGCTACTGAGCATCATTGTGTGAGAAGGAATGAGGTGAAGTGAAAACTAGATCAATGCGAGAAGCTGCATGTAGATCCTTATGTAGAGGTAAGTTGGAACTAGTAGCAGGGCACAAGAAGAAGGGTTTTCATGTGAATTAATAAGTTAGGGTTCGCAGCGCTCCAGTATAGGAGAACATTGTGTTGTAGAGAACCTAACGCACACAAAATTTTCACATATATGGCACCAAAATGAAGAAATATCTAGAAAAAAAGTGTGGAGGTAATAGAAGAGGAACCCTTAGAGGATATTTATTCAGAAATGTAGTATCCACTTGGTGCATAGGGTGGAGATATGGAGGTCTAAGATCCCAAAGTGAAAGATAAATGAATATAATCATAGAAATAATGAGCATGAGAAGATCCTAAAGGCATACTTAGAGAAAGGTTCTTCTAGGAATAGATGAAAAAGGAAACCCTCTGATAGATGAATCTATGATAAGATGACTGGAGAAGACCATATTTTTTTAGTTGTATGATATTCCCTTTTTCATGAAGCATGCACACTTATACCAATGGTTTATGTCAAGGGTACATGAATATTTATTCTACATTATAGGAAAAATAACGAGGATCATGAGTAGAACTAATTGATCCTGTTACAGGCCTTTGGAGTACAGGTGAAGATATGTGTTTAGATATTTACTCTAATGCAAAGATATATGAACTAACCAAAACATTTATCTATGAGAAGGATGGTCGGGAAATGGAGATTACAGATTTAAATGATCTGATGACTAGGTTTACAAATAGACTAGTGAGTTACAAATTGGGTGCCTCTAAACAATGGACAAACATCAACAAATGATTTCTCTATGTGGCACATAGAATCGAAAATAGGTCACATTATAACATCACACAATTTGTTGCAAATGGGATTATAGAAGAGGTGTGGGTACCAAATGATGAAGGTGCAAAGATAACTTGGGCATATATCCTCCTCTTATTAGTGTTTATGCACATATGGGTTTACCTACCTATGAATAAATCTCTTGCAGTACAATTCATAGGATATACTTGTGATGGAATAATTACAAGTACTTATAAGGCACGTATGGACAAGTGTTATGACAGGTTGAGAGGGGCATTTGAGAAGGAATGGTACATTCCACATGAACTACCCAATGAAGTTATTAAAATAATGAAATTTGTAGTGATGCAGTATTACAGCCTTGCATGATTTGGAATGATAAATGGGGAGATGGGCCCCTGGTGTAAGTTTTCATTTTCTTTCACTACATGGTACCTCAATTATTCAATAAACAGAGTAATGGATGTGCAAATGTTGATCTTTGATCTAGACAAGGTCTACTGGGGTTTTCAAACTTTACATGCAACATATAGGTATGATTTGAAGCCCTCATACTTAGAGATATTGGAACCTGATATGCTGGAATTTCATCCCTAGCTCATTGTCACCATGAGAGGCATGATTTATAGATTATTTGTATAGCTGAGGCCTAAAAATCAAGGAGGGATTGAGATGGATGTTACATATTCCTTGTTTCCATATCCTGAAAGGAAAGTGGTACCACTAGTGAAGAGGTTGCATGAGGAGGACCTTATAAAAGAAGAAGTAGATGAAGGTGAATGGAATCTAGACTACTCACAAAAGAATATGTATTATACTATCTGAAATAGTAGTGGTATAGGGATCTCACAATAGGGGAGTGTAAAGTATAAGAAAGTTAAGAACCAAAAATCCATGGTTGTATCTAGTATAAAGACAAGTGAATAATCATATTTGGAGAAGAGAGGAGCAACTTTGCGTGAATAATTAGAATAAGAATTTATATAATAGTTAGAGAGGGAAAATTCCAAAGAGAAGCATAAGATACCTATATAAGAAGAAGAAGAGACTAAGAGTCTACTGAAGGAAGACACTTGTGCTGGACGAGGAGAATATGAAGAAAGGAGCTAGTGATGTTTTTTTCATCAAGGAAGAGACATGCACAAGAGTGGGCACAAGTACAAGGACTCCTACCCTTAAGAAGGAAAGAAAAAAAGGAAGGCATAGAGGAAACATTGGACAACCTGATCGCCCCATATGTATTATGTTGATGACCCTAAAAAGTTATTACGGGCATGATTTCAAAGCACAGTGGAGACACGGAAGTTACATGCATGGGATCGAATGGAGGGGTGTTGTGCATTAAGAAAATGTTAAGTTGGAGTATACATAATCACACAGAGGATTCATAATTTGAGGTAAGCATGCACTCCATCAAGAATATAACGTTGTTGAAGGGACTAGGGAAGAAGTATAAGGTGATAGATCCAAATCATTTGACTGATGAATATGCATACAACACCTTAAATAAAATGGTCATGGAGGTAGAACAAAGGAACTTGGATGCAATCTCCATGGTGAAGACATTAGTTGCTGATAAAAAATGGAAAGAGAACAAAGAAGATTTTTTGAAGAAAGTTCTGCAAAGGTAATAAAAGAGAATAATGGCGGTATATGATAGGGTTGGTGGCTTAGTGAAATAGATTTTGGTATAATACCCTACCCTAGTAAACCAATCTTGATGTGATTAAAAAAATGAAATGGAATACTTGGAATACTTGGTAGGTATGATATTGGAAATAATAAAGAGAAAATGGCACATGGAAGAATAAACTGCAAAGGAGAGAGCAAAAAATAAATTCTTTGTTAAAACCAATATCACCAAGCTTAAAGATTTGTTCACTAAGCTCAAGGAATCCCATGCAAAAGTTGATATGGCTTTCAATAGGTGCCAAAATTATGAGGATATAATTTCTATGCAATTGGTGGAAAAATAAGTAGTGCTCATAACCATTCAAGATAATATGCCTACTAATAAGGCTTAGCACATGCTAGATTTGGCCGAGGAATAAAAACATAAGGTATTGATTAAAATTAAAAATGAAAACTTGGATAACTAGGTAGCACAATTTCAAAATATGGTGCTTGAAAACATAGATGTGATGGAGGGGGTATGCACAAAGCTAACAATAGTCATTTAGGAACTCAAGCACAAGACTGAAGAGTTGGTACTTGACCAAGTATCAGGGATTGTAGACGCAGTGCTTAGGAAATCTATGACACAATTGAATGAATTAAAGAAGGTGATGAGTGAGATAGAGGCTAAGATTCTATAAATCTTCCAGCCTACTGTAGCCTGAGTGAATTTTTGGGGTATGATTTCATTTTGGGCATTGAATTATTCATTTATCCTATTAGTTATACATCATTTTTGGTGACAATATTGATTAAAGAATTGTTGTGTATGATAATATATTTAGTGTGGGGTAATGTTGCACAATAGAATTATGCTAAGTATAAGTGACATGCAAGAGTTAGGGATGTGTGTTGAATAATTTTGAAGGTACACATGGAAGTTAGAACATGTAGCACATAGGGTTTCATTCCTAGGAAAAATATGTTCAACACTTAGCTAATTTTGGTGCTAAGGTCTAAAAATAGACAGTAATGAGGAGTGGTATCCAAATAATTTTCCAAGAATAGATTGAGGCATGAAGACTTGCGTATAAAGGAATGTAAATTTTTTTATAGAGCACATACACAAAGAGATGAAGAGAAATGTAGAGGTCGAGCTAATAATAGGATTAGAATAAAGCTTATTTTTAGGTTTAATCTATTATTAGGCTCACTTGCATACAACCTAGTTGCTTTTGTACATGTGCATGGTTATTTTGAGCATGCATGATAATTTGAGAATGCATGGGTGGTGAAGGGCATGTCCCCACCCCTATATATGTATTTGTTTTCGTAGTTTTTGTATCACCATATGTATGATAGATTTATGTTGGTGGTATAAAATTGTCTGCATGATTCTATGAGAGTATTTTGATATATTCAGCTATTGTTTTGTGATGAGATAATATAATGGATCTTTGTCTATGGATATGGGTTATTGATGTCTCTATTCATGATACTCATATGGTAAATTTGATGTTGACTGTTATATGAACCCTTATACTTTATTTATTGTGTATGTTTCCAAATTGAGCTCATATATGATAATAGCACACCACATTAGTTTTGCAAAATAGAAGAGCTAAAATACCATATATGGAAATCCATAATAATCCATAATTCTCAATACATTACAATACAATGACTTGAATTACTCAATAAGAAAGATGTATAAATAGGAGGAGGAAAGTGTAACTACTACCTAAATCAGTGGTGAATAAATCCCACTAACTGATACTAGTAGTTAAGTTAACTCTAGAAGACTAGTAAGCTAACTCCACATAACTGAGAAGCTAACTCAACATAACTAGTAAGCTAACTCTACATGACTAGTACACCTAAGCAAGCTAACCCAAAAAGTGTAGGGCTAACATAAGTGTAAGAATTGTCCTAATAAATAAATAAAAGGATAAATAATAACCTAAACTAACACCCTCCCATAAGTATAGCTTCGGTGGGCGAAAAATAAGGTGGGTCCCAGTAACAAGGCCTAATGAGGTACCCACGTACAATAACTGGGAAAATTGAACACCATAAGGTACCTAAAACCAGTAGTAACAAATTAGAGAGAGAAAAAATCCCACTACAAGATATCCTAAGAATCTCGGCTCCAAAAACTTGTACAATACTGAAGAATTTGGGTACGTACTGTAGTTTGAATCCACTGCTTGATCATAGAACTCAAAAACAACTGACACTGGGCTTCACCAAAATATCTCCATGTAAGAAGACTGTCAATGGAGTGATGTCAAAAGTGTAAAAAAACACCTAACATAATTTTATCAACTACTACAAATAGGTGTGCCACAATCCAAGAACAACCAAGGCAACAAGGCAAGGACACGAGAACCAAATAAATAAGAGTGCCATTATCTAAGAAAAGACATGGTAACAAGGCAAGGACACAAAATCTAAAGAATCAATATCAACTGCTACAAATATGTGTGTCATGATCCAAGAACAATAACCAAGGTAATAAGGCAAAGACACCAGATCCAAATAAATAGCAGTGCCACAATCTAAGAAAACCTAAGGTAATGAGGCAAGGACACAAAACCTAAAGAAGCAGTATCAACAAATAACAAGGCAAGGACACAAAACCCAAATAATCAGTATCAACACCACACTGTCTCATACTGCTGAATGGGTATAGTGACACCATAGATCTATATGAGTTTCCAAAATCAACTACTCGAACACTGACAAACTAACATTAGGCTTCACCAGAATAGCTCCCCCACAAGAGAGACTGTCAACAAGCCAAAAAAGTGTCAAAAATAAATATCCAAAATATCTCAAAAAATAACAGAGATATAAATGTATACACCCATAGATACAAGAATGCAACACCCAAAATTTTAGGACATCGGGCTCAACCAAAATTATGTCCACAAGTGATTACAACACCCTCCCAAATTTTTCACTTTATAATTGAGTGCATGTAAATATTACAATGGTTAAAAGTACCTTTTACATTTTAAATATGTGTATAAAAATTTTAACAATGCATAGATCTCGAAAAAAATACACAATTTCAAAACAAAGATCACCTTCATTTGAGCTGCGGGTCAAAAGTTATGAGCTCTAGAAGGTTTTGTTATTAAAATAATATTTTAATGTTGATGTTTTTTTAAAAGGTACATGTGACACCCAAATGTTCAAAGGGTAAAATAGTGCATCCACATGATACAGGATTACGACCAAAGAATAAAAATCTGTGCCCAAAACCTAAATGTCTAGATGGTAAATCATTGCATCCGGAGGGTACACGTGTATATCCAATGGATAAAAGAATGCACCCAGAGGATATAGATCTGTGTCTAATGGATAAAAGACTACATCTAAAACAGAAATATCTAGAGGGTAAAATAATTCATCTAGAAGGTACATGCTTATATCCAATGGATAAAAGAATGCACTGAGAGGGTACAAATCTGCTTCCAGTGGATAAAAGAATGCATCCAAAACAAAAATATCCAAAGGGTAAAAGAATGCATCTAAAAGGTACATGCTTATATCCAATGGATACAATAATTCACCGAGAGGGTAAAATTATACATCTAGTGGATAAAATACTACATCTAAAATAGGGTAAAAGAATACATCCATAAGGTGCATGCTTATATCCAATGGATAAAAGAATGCACCGAGAGGGTACAGATCTACATCCAGTGGATAAAATAATGCATCCAAAACATAAATATCTAGAGGGTAAAATAATGCATCTAGAAGGTACACACTTATATCCAATGGATAAAATAATGCACCCAGAGGGTACAGATCTGTGTCTAGTGGATAAACGATTGCATCCAAAATAGAAATATCCAGATGATATAGATCTACGTCCAAATTTGACTATCTCAAAACATGGTTGAGTTTACATTCGATTATAGGGTTTTGGAACCTTCCAAATCCAATGGTGCACTCTGTTTTGCATAAAAATTCATGCTACAGAAAAGAGCTAACAAATTATGAATACATGAAAATAATAAACCCTTGCTTGCAAAGAAAAACTTACATACGGATGTCTACATCATCTATCTCTTTGATACCATGAAAAGAACGATAAGAAAATTGTTCCAAGCCACAATCTTATATGATAATAGCACGCCACATTAGATTTTCAAAATAGAAGAGCTAAAATACCATATATGGAAATCCATCACAATCCATAATGCTCAATACATTAGAATACAATGACTTATATTAATCAATAAGAAAGATGTACATGTAGGAGTAGGAAAGTGCAACTAATACCTAAATCAATGGTGAAGAACTCCCACTAACTGATACTAGTAGTTAAGTTAACTCCAGAAGACTAGTAAGCTTACTCCACATAATTGAGAAGCTAACACAACACAACTAGTAAGCTAACTCCACACAACTATTACACCTAAGCAAGCTAACCCAACAAGTGTAGGGATAACACAAGTGTAAGAATTATCCTAGTAAATAAATAAAAGAATAAATAATAACCTACACCAACACCCTTGTATGTCCCAACTTTGACAAAGATTTCATTTTATATTACTATACTTCAAAGCACACCCTTTCGGCCATTTTAGTTAAAAGAATTAAGAAGGCATTGAACTACCCATTACTTTTATGAGCTTCCCATTGAAAGATCATGAATTGAGATACAACCAAATGGATAAACATGCCTATGTTGTGGTCAAAGCTATAAAAAATTTCAGAATTTACATCCTCGATTCCCACACTGTGGTGATGGTTTTGGGCTCTACAATCAAATTAATTCTAACTCAACAAGATCCAGGAGCTAAGAGAGGTAATTGAGTGTCCAAGATCTAGGAGTATGGCTTGGATATATGACCTTTGAATCTATTTCGTGGAAATGGTTTGTACAGGATAATGGTCGAGGATTAGTCTCTTGTGACTCAAGATGAAAACAAAGAGTGTCAATAATTTAAATGCATAAGGACTTGCTAAATGTTTTCTTATTAAACACCACCAATGAGTGGTATTCTAAGATTTCCTACTTCCTCACTTATGGAGAGTGCTTAAAACATGTTGAATACAAGAAAAGGATGACTCTCAAGCTAAAAATAGCCTAGTATGTCATCTAGAATCATGTGTTGTAGAAGAGAGGTCTTGACAGATGTTTCCTAAGGTGTGTCATTAAATAACAACAAGAAAATTTGTTGAGATCTTACCATGACCAAGCTTTTGGTAGACATTTCTCTACCATGGTGACTACTCACAGAATCCTCTGTGGTAGGTATTATTGGCCCATATTGTTTGTTGGTGCTCAAAAATGGGTTTCCAAGTGTGAACCTTGTCAATAATTGATCAGAAGACCACAACTTTATGTGTTTCCTCTTCGACTAGTGGTCATTAAGGAACCTTTTCAGCAACATTGGGACATTGATTTTATTAGATTTCTCAATCCTCACTCAATTTCAAGGCACACTTACTTACTCATGGTAATTAACTACTTCACAAAATTGGTGGAAGCAATTTTGGTCAAACAAACGAATTCAAAAATTGTATGTAACTTCATCAGAGAAAACAATTTCATTCATTTTTAAATTCCTAATAAAGTGGTCGTATATAATGCAACATACTTTTCATCGATGGATTTGACAGAATTTTATTATAGCTATGAGAATATCTCTTTCACATGCATCAGACTATTACCCGTAAGGGACTGGGCAGGCTGAGTCAAGTAACATGAACATTGTAACCATCATATATAAGTTAGTTGATGAGAATCAGAGGAATTGGCACAAGAATCTCTATGATACATTGTGGGCGGATATAATTACCCAAAAAAAGGTAATTTACATGTCATCGTTCTAGTTTCTCTATGAGATCAATGTTGATATTATAGCCACAGTTGAATTGTCAGCCCTCCAATTGATCAAAGCAGTTAAAGATGGACAATTTCATGATTCTTTACATAAGATAATTTTGTATCTTGAGAAACTCAATGAAGATAGGATGAAGGTGGTTGATCGCATCAAGGAACATTAGCTGAAAGTGAAGAAGCTCTTTGATAAGAAAGAAAAGGCAAGATATTTCAAAACCAATGATCTTGTCTTATTATGGGACAAAAATAGAGATCTAAAGGGAATTTGCAGAAAATTTGACTCTTTTTGGCTAGGTCCATTCTTGATCTGAGAAGCTTGTGGGGAAAATACAAACTATCTCTCATATTTGGATTGAACCTATTTAGAATTACCTCATAGCGGGAAATACTTGAATTTGTATAAAAAGTGAGAGCAAGTTGTACCCCACACGTACCATAGGTGAATTTAGGATTTTTTTCCCTTTCCTGTTGTGTGTGTTTTTCCCTTTTCAGTGTGGTGTGTTTCCTTTTTGTGTGTGTGCGTGCATTCATTCATTATTATTTGTGTTTATGTTATGACTCTATATATCCCAATGGATAAGCACTAGTCCACGTTGTATATTGAGATTATGGAGTTCATATTTATCATGTCCTCACTTTGTTTTATCTATAATAATTCCCCAATTGAGAGCCACTTGTTGTCATTTGTTTTTGCAAGGAAAAAATTCAATGATGAAACATGACAACTTAACCCTAGTGTAGAAAATTTTGCTTAAAAGCCCTTCTAAACCTCCCTCCATATCAGTATGCCCTCTTTGTGGTGTCTATCATATCCTTGCAAGTAATCATATTTTTTTTACATACTTTACCAATTTTTCAAAATTTTGAGATAGGGTGACTCATTTCATTTCAATGCAGTGTTTCTTAAGGTGGGCTCTTCAATAAGCCTAGAAAGGTTATTTTTGGCCTTTCTGGGATAGGTGTGCATCCTCTAGGACAAATTTAAAATATAAAAATATTATGGGAGTGTTTTCAATGAGTTAATAATTTAATGGAACATGTTTAGTAAGACTTAGGAAGGTTTCAGAAGTTTAGGAAAAAGAACAGTGAAAATGGGTTTTTCAGGGTTAAGGAGCCTGAAGTTGAAAATGCTACTTGAGCTTCACCAGATGATTCCAAGAGATCTGTAGGGATTTATGAGGAAAATAAATACTCATTTTAAATCTAATTCAACCCTCTACATGATGTAACATTCATATTTTCACAAGACTCAAGCACTTCTCAAGGGAGCTTAATTTTCGTAGATACACCCCATTGTCCCAAGAAAAAGGATTTTTTCAGGATTTTTCAGGAATAATTAGATCATGAGACACGTACCATTCATATTTTAAGGGTTTTTGGATTCAATTTCATATAAATAAGAGCATGAAAAGACCTATGGATGCTTAACTTATTCCTCTGTCAAGTTACTCCCCAAGGTACGTTCTAGAAGTTAGTCAATTTTCTGGGTGGATACGTGTCAATCCCAAGTTCAAAGCAGAATTTCTTGTCCCAAATTTCTCAAACCTTTGAGACACTTGGGATAAAAATTATGCCCATCCCATATTTAGACCCTTGGACCTTCATATGATCTCTAATGAGCCCAAACAAGCTAGTTAAGCCCCCTTGCACCATTCCTTAGCTCCCTCCTTTGTCAAATCCCACTCCGCTACTTGTCAAGCCCAAGTGAGGGAGGATTTTCTTGCACCAACCATCTTAAACCTTTGGGATGGTTGGGACACAAAATTCCACCCAAGCATAGCCCCTTCTATGGTCACCCATATGACCGAGTTTTAGCGCCTTGGTGTTTTAAAGTGGATTTTTTTCTTTATCTCACTCACCAATAACAGGGTGCCACTTGTCACAAAGAGGGTGAGGTTAATATTTGTAAACCAAATGAAAAAAAATTCCAAGCAAAGGAATATTTGAAATTTCATTTTTTGTAAATTTTGAGCTGCTTCTGTTGCTTCTTCCCCGTGTGTGTAAGAACTTCAATTCCAGAAGCATCATTCATACTCCATTTCCATTCCATTATAATTTATCCCTGAATTCCATAGCACCAAAACTCTACTTTTTCAGCTACCGCCATGTCCATTTTGCACCAGAAGACTTCCATGGACAAAAACTTTGAAATTTTTATATCTCACAAACTAGAAACTCGGTGCTGTTGAAATTTTTGCCACATCTCTTCCTTCCAAGATCCTTCAATCTATAGAAAATATAGAATTAAAAGGTTCCCCCATTTATTTACAACAAAAAAACCAAAAAATGTGGCCTCTGTTCTTCTTCTTCTTTAGTTTCCTAGTGATCTGGAAGGCGAATCAAGCTAAAATTGTGAGCACAAGTTCCAAGTGAAAACGCATCACAAAGAAGCTAAATTTTGTTTCAATCGTAGGCGAGAAAGAATGCTTCCAAAATATCAGTGAATCTATTAATGGCTTCCATGGTAGCTCCACGCCTGAAGCCCGCACCAATAAATTTTTTATTTTTTGTTTCTAACAATTCTGATGGGCAAAGCACATTGAAATTTGGAGCATGAGATTAGGATGAAAAGACGAATATAAAAGTATCATCACCATCACAAAATGAGTCCATTTTTTCCACTTACTAAAAATAGCATATTCTATGCTCCTCCACATACTAACTCTCCCATTCTTAGGTAAGTCTTGTTGAGTCACTTTCGATGGCATTCCTATTTCCCAGACTGACTAGGTGGTGCCAAGCCTCAAGTAGCCTAGAATTACAAGTATGGATCTTCTGGAACAATCAGAAAAGATGCAAAATGAAAGATGGGAAAAAAATATTAATTTTCCCAAAATAGTAGGTTAGGGAAAAGCAAGATGCTAAAAATAGAAAGCTACGAAAATTAACAATGCATCATCAACAGAGGAGGATGAAGTGTGCAAAAAGGTTCAGAAGGCCATACTTAAGAAAAGTGAGGTGATATGTCCCAAAATATCAGGTCACGGTTATACCTGCTGAAAATATTAAATCTTTATTTTTGTTACAAAAATTTATAGATTTCCCCATATTCACTCATCTTTCTACTTTTTAAAATATTGACATGATTACAAGATGATATCATAGCTCAAATAGATAAATGAATCCTCCATATGGGTCTTGGAAACATATTCTTGGTCTTCGTTGTCCCTGAGAACATGGTAAAGCATGATAGAGGAATGTCTAGACCACCGAACAACTAGAAAAAGTTTAAAGAGTGTCAAGGAATCCATTGATTCATCATAGTAAGTCATCATGATTATCATATGGGATTGAAAACATCATCACCTCATCAAGATGAGCTTGTTGAAGTGATAAGCATTCGATGATTGAGCTGAGCCCAGTGAGTTGGGTGAGTTGGCTGTAGTGAGATAGTTGGATAGTTAGGTAGATTAAAGTAAGTTAATATGATATGGCAGTAGTGAGTTTGAGTTGGGTTGGCTGTGACGGTGAGATATTTCATGAAATCATCCTTTTTTAGGAAGATGCATGTGCTAGTAAACCAGGTCAAGAAAGATAGGTGAGCTACTTGGATTATAGTCAGATGAGTTGGTAAACCAAACGAGTTTTAGAAATCTCAATGAGCTATTTAGAGTGATATCAGTGAGCTCAATGATCTCAGTGAGCTAATGGAGTTGATAAATCGAGCATCAGGGGAATCATCATGAGAAATGCATATGGTCATCTTGAGCTTACATTGGGGGATATCTCAAAAGTGTTTCTAAACACTAATTGAACAACTCAAGGGGTACATGCATCATGTTGAAGGAGGAGCTTGTGATTTTCATCAATAAGTTCTTCATCACAGGTAGCCTCTTCATTAGATGTGATAAACTATCCTTTATTCTCTCTTTCTCCCTCTTCTTTCTTCTCCTTCCTAATTCTTCTTTAGGCATAATCATTATATTTTGTCTCATTTATTTAAGTGCCTTCGTAAAGTTACATTGTCAAAGCCCCTTTAATTTATAAAAAGGGAACTTATTTCTCACTTCCTAGGAATACAAAAAGTCACAAGTTAAACGAGACCATGAAGAGTCATGTGATGGGTAGGCAAAGAGTCAATTCACATTTCTATAAATTGGGAAGGCTTCTCCATTCTAAAGGATCCTAAAAGTTATAAATTATTATTAGTAATAGTGAATTGTTGTATCTTGATTGAAGCTTTGTACACAACACTACACATGAAATGAAAGATACTTTTCTTACACTTTACCTTTCTCATGTTTCCTCTTTCCCCCTCTTATATGCACTTTAACCATAGCGATTAAAGAGAGATTTGTGTCTTCAATGAATGGGCCTCAAAAAACTGTGTGTCTATGCGGGTTTTGTTTTTCTCATTGATAGCTTCATTTTTTCTTTCTTCTATATTGAATTTTGAACTACTATGGTTACTGGGTGTGAACTCTGTAATTAGCCTACTCACAGTAGTAAACTTCATTTCCAAATATCTCTTCTTTCCCCCTCATTGTTGTGATTTCCTCCCCTTTACCCCATACAAGAACTTTACCACAGGTTCAGTGGAGTGTACTTGTGTGATCCTTGGCCTATTTGGCCAACACACAACATTTAGTTTAGGATTAGATTAGTCACATTCAAAAATAGGAGAGACACCATTCAATGTAGAGGGGAGTATCCCCATGAATGTTGGTTGAGACACCTAATTCTCTCAACTGAAAAATTTTCTCACCAACACACAAGCAAGATAATATTTAGAATAAGAAACTCTAAGCAAAGAAGGAGAGATGACTTAGCTTATTTTTGTGCCAACTATAAATAATCTGAGTAGGGAGAAGTGATGAAAAAGTGCAACCAATGTCATGATAAACCTTTGTACATTCTGTAACTTAAGAACAAGGCCATATAGGGGCACTGATGGAAAGACAGGATCGTCAGGGCGCTAGTGACAAGATCTTGACACCCATGACTATGTGGAAGCTCTAGATCTAGTCTCTGATGTGTCACAATTACTCTCTTTTGATCACTTATTGTTCACACTTTGATCACCGAAGGTACCTAAAACCTAAAAAATGATAGTTCACCTGCACAAGCCCATTAACCACATCAGAACTAAAAATAAAGATGCATAATGGGGATTCAGATTGACCCCGAAGATCACCCCGAGAGTGAATTTACGACCAATCATTTCACGAAATCTCATACTCCATCTAGTTCTTATGATTGTGTGATAATGATGTCCGAGGATTCCCTCGTGTGAGTTAAACTTGATAGTGGGTTGTAGATAGAATGTAGCAATGTAGTAGAATTTGTGGGTGGAATAGAATGAACACATAACTATGTATTTATATATGGAATAGAATGAAAACATAACTATGAAATTTGGTGCTCTTTAGCGCCTTTGGATACAAGCTTAGGTGATGATAGTAAATGCTTAGTGCTTGGTCCCTAATTTTGAACACATAACTATGTATTTATATGATTCCCTTGTTTGTTTTTTAAAATTGACAACTGTAAGGCCGACCCATAAGTGAAAAAGATTCCCAGAAGATAAAAGAGATACAAAAGAAGTTAGTAAGGTTCCCATGGTAGAGGGGACATGAGTGCACCTGAGCGTTGTTTTCCTGTCTGGGTGCTAGTGTCTAGAAGCCATAAATGATAAATCAGTAAAATACCGAATGAGATGCAGTGTGTGTAAGACCAAATAGAGAACATATGAAACAAAGAAAATGAGGCTAAATATAGTCATCAATTACTATTTTTATTTCTTAGGAATCATATTAATGCTTGTATGATTTTAAGACCTAGAAAAATTACATAATTTTGTGTCTACATTTTCCCCCACTTTATGTTGTTGAGAGAATATTTGATAACATAAAGTAGATAAGAGATGCGTACCTCATGATCATGTAAATATTGCACTAAAATACGTGTTGGGTGGACAAGTGAAGTGTGGTATGATTACAAGGTGAAGCATATGCATTACGTTGTACTTATTGGTGTGCTTGTATTTGTAGGTATAGGTTGATTCTTGTTGTGTATTAAGGATGGACCTGCAATAGAAGAGCAAAAGAGTAGTCAAAGTCTTGCATATGAAAAATTAGATAAAATGTGCATAAGTATGTAAAATTGTATAAAGGAAAGTGTGCACCTGATGTAAAAGAGTGTAAAAGGATAGAAAAGTTTCTTGAAAATGATGTGAAGTGAAATTTTTTGAGCGATCTCAAGACAAGATCAAGTTTTTTGGGTGATCTCACACCAAGTGCGATTTTTTTATGCAATCTCACGCCAAAGACCAAGTGTTAGGGAGAGATGTCTAGTGTTACTCACCTTCCATGACTCTTCTTGATATGCACCACTGCAGATGGTGCATCCATGCTTTATTCCTTCTATTCTGAATTAGTTCTGAATGTATTGACTATTTTGATTAAAATTGATTTTAAGAGATTACATAAATGTTATTGCTAGAGGAATATTCTTATACTGTAAAATTACTTGGAATACTTATGTGAACTGTGCTAATCTAACAAGTTGACTATATATTCCCCCAAAATATAAGTGCCCAAGGGAGGAAAGAGGAACCCTGACACTCCTATATGAGTTTTTGTCTTGGTGTTTTTGTTGTGTTTCTGACCCAAGTCTGATTCTGGGATGTTCTGTGACTGTGTTCCTATGCATTTTTTGTATTGTGCATATTCTGAATTGTATCTTTGAGATGTTGTAGGGGTTATTTTTTCACCCAATGTATGCCCCCTCATTTGGGGTACATGCGACATCGATAGGAGTGTGCAACCTAAAAGAGAGGACCTGATATTATGCTGAAGCTAATACTTGTATGGGGTAGGAGATGTGCATGGTGGAAACTAAGGAACATGCAAAAAATGGCTAGAAACATGTGTTAGTGGAAAAAGAAACAAACATGCAATAGAAAACAATGTAATAAGCAAGTGTACAAAAAAAGTGGACTGTAAAAAGTGGGTTTTAAATGTGGGACATTGCTCACAATGTCACAAGACAATAAAGGTAAAAGAATCCAAAAGAAATAAAAAATTGATCAAGAAAGGCATAAGACATAGCCCACAAGAAATTTCATATAATGTCAAAAAAGGAAAAGCAAAGTGTATCAGGCAAACATGGTGGCATATAGTCCTACAAGGAAAATGGTGCACATGATGCACCTGTTAGCATGTTAGAAAGATAAAAAGTATGTCAAAGAATATACATACTATTGGAATGTAATGTGCTAGTAAGGATAATAAGTAGTACATAATGAAATAATAACACTTGTAATTTATGAGAGTAGTTATGGTAGATGCCCCTAGGAGCCTCGATGAGACTAGAAAAGGGAACAATGTCGAGTATCATTATAATGTGTAAGACCTATAAGAAGTTAGAATTCACAGTAAAATACCAAGTGAACATGTATTGTATATATAGAATGATAATGACATACTAAGTATCTAAATAACATAGTAAGTAAAGTGCATCATGCAATTAGTATAATAAATCAAGAGTAAGTGGAACCAAGATATACAATATGCAGTGAATGAGTGTGATGGAATGGTATACAATGTGAATGTGATAGGAGAAGTATGCCCCCTAGTAGATGTGAATGAGTATGAGATGAGGTTCATTTATAAAAGACACCTCAAAAATCAAGAATGAACAATAGAACAAGATTACGTCATCGGGAAATGGTTTGAAAAGTGTTTGCTAGAAAGATATATTATAAAGCATAGAACATGATAGATGTGAGTGATGTGAGGTTAATTTTAGATTTAGACCCTCAATAGTTGAGTATGACCCATGGAAATAGAGTGCATCATAGGGTAATTCATTTGTTTATGCATAATAGAGTTTTTGATGTATCACGTTGGGTGGGTTTTTAAGTGGCGTTCTAAGGAGAGAGGAAAGACGATAGATTCCACGCCCAAGTTTGTCAGTAATGACATAGGGTCCGAGCTAATTAGGTTTGAATTTCCCTTTTAGATGAGCATAAAATGTTGTATTCTTCTTATTTTCTTTTAAAATAATGTCATCAATATTGAATTCATATGGGCATATTTTTCTATTGTATACTTGTACAATGCGAGCTTCATATACTCAGAGATGCTCGAGATCATGCATGCGGAAAAAATAACACATCTCAACATCATGGATCTAATTTTCATGATATTCATTGTATTTGGGAATGCCCTTAACTGATACCTGTAAGGAGGGTATTTCTATCTCTAAGGGGATTATTGCTTCAGATCCATAAACGAGTGAAAAGGGTGTAGCATTTTTGGGGGTGTGCACACTAGTGTAGTAAGCCCAAAGAGCGTACAAAATTTTATTATGTCAATTGTATCCACTAGTATCAATGGTTTTACATAATATTTTGATGATTGTATTACTGGTGGCCTCTACTTGGTCATTACCATATGGATAGTAAGGAGTGGAAAATGTTTGCTTGATCTTGAATTTTGCACAGAGCCTTTTAACATCCTTATTTTTGAAAGGAGAGAAATTATCGGTGGTAATGGTAAAGGGAATTCCAAAGCATGTAATAATGTGAGGGGTAATAAAATGACAAGTATCAAGACTAGTGGTGGTTTGCAAAGGTGTAACTTTGACCCATTTAGTAAAGTATTATGTAACAGTAATGATGAACGTATGGCCCTCAGTTGACTCAAGATTAATTTTTCCAATGAGATAAAAACCCCATAAAGAACAGGGCCATGATGGAGCTATGGGTTGAAGGTTATATGCAGGTACATGATGGAGATTGCTACATTTTTTACATTTATCATAGTCCTTAGCCTATCCTAAGCAGTCTTGTTCCATTTTGGTCTAATAGTAGCCTTGGCATAGAAGCTTGTGAGACATAGATTTACTTGAGAAGTGAGCACCACGTAGATTATCATGAACTTGAGATAAAACCATGGGGATGTATTTGAGTCCTAAGCATCATGACAAGAATCCATTTAATGATATTTTAAATAATGAAGTACCAATGATCACGTATTACATGGACTCTCGTTATAGATGACAAGCTTCATAAGGTTGAAAACCGTCAGGAATGGTTTGTCGATAGAGAAAGTTATAGATTTGAGTGAACCATTTGGGATGATCATTACTAATGCATGTAAAAACACATAGTTTCAAAAGTGAAAATTATTAGTAGGAGGCTATTATAAGTGTCAGAATGATGAAGGTGGCCTCCTTATCTAGTGATATCTTGGAGGAATGAGTGATGCCATGCACTAGCCATAACATCTACATGACACATTATATTTTTGAGGGATAGTGGTGAGGGATTAGGACTCAAAAGTAGCTAAGAATGATTTGACGAGGTTATTATACGGGAACGAGACACTCCTCTTTGGTTTGATACATGTCATTTACTTGGTTAATAATGAGTTGTGAGTTGCCACATATTATGATATTTCAAATAAGAAGTTTATGAGTGATAGTGAGGCCAAGAATGAGAGCTTCATACTTGGCAATGTTATTAGTATATGAGAATCCTAAGTAATATGCAAAGGGGACATGATCACCATGTGGAGTGATAAAAATGATCACAACCCCGATGCCCGAAAGGCAACAAGACCTATAAAATTACATAGTCCAAGTGTCAGTGTCAATGGTGTAAGCAGTAAATTCATCTTCGAAAGTATCAAAGATTAGTGATAGATCAGAAAGAGGGGCATCGACTAGTTGATCACCGATAAATTGGCCCTTGATAGATTTTTATAGAATTAATTTGAAATTAAATCCGTGAGTAACATGAACCATCGTGCAAGATGGATTGAGAGATGAGTGTTAGATAAGAGATAACATATAAGATCTAATTTTTGAATTATGTGAGCCTCACTATTGAGAAGGTAGTGTCACAAAATTTTCTATGAGAAAGTTGAGGCTAAGACATAGCTTTCCGATGTAGCTGTAATTGAATTCATATGATAAAAATGTGTGACTAATGTAATAGATGACCATTTTGCATTGAGTTTCATCATGTTGGCAAAGAAGGGCCCTTAATGGATGGAAGGTAGCCAAAATATATAAGAGGAAGGGCCTATCAGTCATGGGAGGTACTAGAATAGGGGGCTTTAATAGATATGCTTTAATAACCTCAAATGCATGTTGGCAATGGTCATCCAAAATGAACTTAGTGTCATTTTTCATTAGATGCGTGAATGATTGAGTTTTTTCAGCGAGTTGTGAAATAAAGTGTGGGATGGCCTAGATTTTACCTTTTAGGGAGCATAATTGATGTAGATTACGAGGTGGAGGCATGTTAAAAAAATTGGCATGATATTTTTGGGTTCTATTTCAATACCACACTAGGAGATGATATAACTTAGGAGCTTTCTGGTTATGACACCAAAAATACATTTCTTTGGATTAAGGTGAACTTTTTATTTTCATAAACATTCAAAGAGTGTTCAAAGATCTTGAGCATGGGTGGAACGATGCTGTGATTTTGCAAGTATATCATTAATATGATCTTCAATAATTTTGTGAATTTAGTCATGAAAAATATCATCATGGCACATTGGTAAGTGGCCCCAAAATTTTTAACGCCGAAGGGCATAATGGTGTAGTAAAATTTACCCCAAAAAGTAGTAAATGAATTATATTCTTGATCTTTGGGGTTAATTTTAATTTGATTATAATTGGAAAAACCATCCATGAAGGAAATGATGTCATATTCTAGCAGTGGAATCGACAATCACATCAATGTGTGGAAATGTGAAACTATCTTTAGGGAAATCCTTTTTGAGATCATAAAAAATCAGTGCAACGAAAGGACTTTATCCATCTGGCTTCATAATGGGTATGATATTAGACACCCATTCTAGGATAATCCATAACACGTAAAAAACCAACATCCATGAGTCGTTGTATTTATTCCTTGACTAATAGTGCAAAATTTGGATGCATTTTGTGAATCTTTTGTTGTACCGATTTAACACCATGGATTGAAGTAATATATTATGCATGGATATAAAAGGATCTATACTATGAATATCACTATAATGCCATGAAAATATGTTAGATATTTCACAAAGAACTTGTTTAATATCATCTCTGTTTGATGGGTGTAAGGGAAATAACCATTAAAATCTATTCAAGGGATGGTCAATAGTACCGAGATTATATCGAATAGTTTATTCATGTAAAAGAGTGGACCGGTCCTCTACGTATGAATTGATAGGAATGGTATCAAAAGTATCTATATTTATATTAGGTGAGTCAGAGTCACCAAAGTGAATGGTAGTAGTAAAAAGAAAAAATGGGAAGAATTTTTTGTGCTGAAAATAAGGAAGATGATCGTAAGTCTCCTAAATATTATATGATATAATCATGAGTAGTAAAAGTGTCAAAATAAGGATCCAATCAGCAGAAGTAGGATCACTAATGAGTTCTATGTGTAAGAGAGGCAAGTTTAGAAGTATGTGAAATAACATAAACCTCGGGAGAGGCTACAAATGGAAGACAATAACCAAGACCAAATTTGGTAGATTGAGTGGGAATAGACAATGGTTCTGTGAGACCTTGACCATGTCCTGGCCTAAACCTGTACCAAAAAATCCAAAACGAAGTAGATATTGGTAAGATAATACCATATTAAGAGAAAAATGAGGATTAGATGTAGAGGAAATGGGATTGTCTAGTGAATGCTTAATAGTTATTACAAAAGGAAAATGGAGAGAGGGACTGACAAGGGCCTCATAGAAAACACTTTGATAGAGAAATTTTATACTATGCATGAAGATTTGAAGGAAACTGCATACATGATCATGGATCCAAGGATACCCACGAACAATGTTATAATTAAAATTATTGGGCATCACGTGGCATGGGATAGGTAGAGTGCATGGCCCGATAACGATGAGAAGTGTAATAATACCCAAGACACGTTTAGGAATATTATCAAAGCCACATATAAAAATAGATGAAGGAACTAAGGAGTCCTCAGAGAGGCTGATTTGATGAAGGAATGCTATAGTGCAAATGTATTAAGCCACATATCCATTATCTACTAAATCATGTTTAACCCCAACATTATTAATACAAACCTGAAAATACATGGGGGATCATTATCTAAAATAGTTTGAGAAGGAATCTCAACAAATGTAAAAGTAATATGTTCTTCATTGAGAGATAAGTCAATGGTAAAATTATGATATACATATTCAGGAGAAGTATGAGGATGAATATGAAGTATTATCTAAAAATTATATGATTTTATCCTACACAATTAGGATTATCCTATAAGAAGGCCAGGATGGAAACACTCATGGTGGGAGGAGCCTAAGGTATTGAAGCTGAGACGAAGATGGATAGATCCAAGAGTGGTCGAATGTGGGTTCACTAAATGATTTAATTTAATTATGTATTAAATCTAAATATTTTTGAGTCACTACTAAAACAAATGATGTATAAATGGTAAAATGACAGAAATGAAAAAAGTAATAAAGCATGTAGATATTTGAAACCCTAAGAAAAGAAGAATGAGAGAGAACTTAGCTAGATTTTGCGCTTGATCCAAAGTTGATCTGAGCACCTAGAAAAGTGATGAATAGAATGGGAAGAGTGCAACATCTTAATTGCAAACTAGTATAAATTCTAGTAACTCCATGGACATAGGCTAGACATGGGTGTGATACAAAAGGAAAGGGGCGCTTGGGCACTATGAATGGACTACTACTGGGTTCCCATGACTACGTAAAATGATCTGAAATATGGTCTATGATGTGTCACACAGAGTGTCACAGGGTCTTCTCTGTTGCTTCTTGTTGATCACCTGATAGTTCGCACAATGATCATTGAAGGATACCTGTAACCTGTAAAATAAAATTTCACCTACAAAAGTCCACAAACCACATCAAACCTAAAGATAAATATGTAGAATGGGGAGTTGGACTCACCTTGGAGGTAACCCTGAGAGTGAACTTACAACCGAGCACTGCACTACATCTGAGACTCCATGTAGTTCTTATGAGTGTGTGTAAGAATGATTCCCTAGGATGCCCTCGTGTAAGTTGCAATTGATAGCGACTTGCATATAGAATGTAGCATTTAGTAGAATGTGTGGATGGAATAGAGTGAAATTCCCTTTCCTATGTTGTGTATGTAGAAGTATGCGGCCCTTTTCTCTTTAATGGATGCTAGATTTATGTCTTTGGTTCTCTTTAGTGACTTTGGATGCAAGCTTAGGTTATGATACTATATGTTTAGTGCTTGGTAGCTCATTTTTAACACATAACTATGTATTTATATGACTCCCTTGTTTTAATTTTGTAATTGACAATTGGAAGGCCAACCCATAAGTGAAAAATATTCCTAAAAGATAAAAGAGACCCAAAAGGAGTGAGTAAGGTTAAAAAGGGAGCAGGGGCATCCCAAAGGGGATAGGGGCACCTGAGAACTATTGTAGTTGGGCACTGGTGTCTGGAGTCATAGAAGATAAATCAATAAAATTACGACTTATGTGTAGGGTGTGCAAGACGAAATAGAAAACAAGAAACAAAGACAAGAGGCTAAAGATAGTCGTCAATTACCACTTTACTTGCTTATGAATCATATGAATGCTAGTACGCTTTTAGGACCTAGAAATTTACCCAAGTGCGTGATTTTGTGTCTACACTAAGATGCATATTTTCAACATTTATTTGATCAATTTGTAAAAATGGAAATCATTGTAACTAAATTTAGTGGTCATTAGGAATTTCAAAATAGAAGAAAATCCTGATAATGTGAACTATTTTTATGCTTTTCCATTCTATAAATCATAAAGAACAACAAGGAGTTAAGAATTATGTTAAACACATTATTTTTTTAAAAATGTATTTGAAAATTTATTTCCATAAGCAATCAATTCCTTCGGGATAATTATATTTTAGAATATGTATTGAAAATATATATTTTTTTGTTTTGAAAATGCATTGTTTTTCTATATCAATAAGCAATAACAATGTAGCCTTCGGGATAATTACAAAGCTATATGAAAATTACATAAGGATTGATCCCTCTCTTTAAGGGTATCTTTCTCCATTTAATTTTAAATATGACCAACTGCATCAACTAATTATTGTAAATAAATAAATGAGGTTTTCTTTGAATTATAGTATGTAAGGTATATTTGACTCATCCTACACAATTTCAAGTATTGGATAACATCAAAGAGCATGTATAGACCGAATTTAAAAGGCATTTGGTAAGTTCGATGACATTGACCTCCTTTCCATATTTTTCTTGGTCTCTATGCCCAAATTATGTTGGCTATATCAATATCTGATGTGTCCTTTGATTTTCACCGCGATTTCTTTTTCTTTAAGCATTCCTGGTACCTTTCACAAACTTTTTCCAATATTTTTATTTGCTCCTGTGGGTTCCCAAAGGCCTTAAATTCGTACCATAAGTCAAAGTGCAATTGTGATATTTTGTGTTTTGTCAACATATTGTATTTTCCATAAATTTTTTTTACTACCTCTGCCCATGTGTTTGTTTACCATAGAGGTTGAAAACGTGTTACCATCAGTTGGTCATTTACTTATTATTCACATTTGAACGTCTCAAAAATCTTGTTTATTGTTTACATCCATTATTGGGTTCTCTTGAATTCATCTTGAGGTTACTATCACATGGAATTGGCCCAACTATATAACCATCCTTATTTAAAAGTTTGTTATTTTTGACTATGATGTAAATATCCATGTCAAGACATAGTGCACCCAATATTGTGATGTTTTTAATTGTCAACATACATTGTAAGTCATATGGTAAAAAAAATTATATGTTTAATCTTATTATATGACTATGTAATGATGGTAATTGAGTTTTTCTAGCTAAAAATTATCAATCTCTCCTCATTTATTAAGGGCAAATAGTTTTGAAGGGACTATACCCTGTATACAAAAGGGCTCAAAATCCAGATAGCATAGGTGAGAGAAACAGCCCAGAGAAGGGCAAAACGGCCAACCTAAGAGGGCTCATCAGCCAGATATGACAATACATGAGAAGAAAGGATCCAATGATCCAAAAAGTAGCAGAAAAGATCAAAAAGCAAACAAAAGATATGCAACATATAAAAACTCTGCCAAAAAGTAGCTCCAAAACTGCCAGATAATAGCAACTTCGTAGCTAAAAAATAGCAACACAGTAACCCGTTACTTGATAGCCCTGTCAATCTTGGTTTTGATAGCCTGCAGTGACATGAAGAAGGCAATGGCAGTGGCCTGAGAGGAGTCTTTCATATCTTCCTGAGCAATTGCAATATCCCTTTTCTCTTTGGGGCCCCAAATGTCTTCATTAATCCCACTTAAACTGCAAACACTATGAACATGTTGTTCAATGAAATTATAAATGCTTTTAAGGGCAGATAGTATGCAGTCATTGTGACTTTTTGCATTCCCCATTCTGCCATCCAAAGACTGTAACTTCTTGAAAACTTCAGCAATAACCCCCTCTTCATCATCACTTTGAAGTATTCCTTTTCCCTTAGCTTTTTCCATATTTTTTATAGTCCCTTTGAGCTCTTGTATTTCCTTTTCCATCCTGTCCACTCTGTCCATCAAGTCCTCCTCCTTGGGTTCCTCCATCGGTTTTCTGATATGCAGGAGGTTCTCAGCAAGTTCTAGGTCTTTGTGACTCCTGAGGACCCGTTGAGAAGAAGGGATTTTAGTTTTTATGCTCTTGCTTTTCTTGCTAGAAGCAGCAGCTTCAATCTTCCTTTTCAGCAGGGGGAGTGGAAGCGGTGTGAGCAGGTGGAGGTATGGAGGAAGAGGGTGGGGTAGGATTCATGTGGGGGCAGTTAAACAGTGGCGATGGATCAGGAGGATTAGCCCTTGGTGCAATAGCCCTAGAGTGGCTCTGAACTTCCCTAATTGATTTCTCCAGCGAGTTTATCAAGTAGTGAGGGAAGCTGATGATTATATTTCTACGAAAGTCTTAAGAAATATCAAATGTTTTTGAGGTATAGTCACAAATATTCCTTCAAGAGTTACATACCTACAACCATCCTGGCAAGCTCAGCAAAAGGCTCAGGAATCGACGCCACCTTGATGCCAGCAGTCACAAATTCAAGATTCTCCCCATCGATCCAAGGTCTCCACCTCCTTGTCAACCTTCTTATTGAAGAATTTGGTGCCCTCCAGGCTGAGGCCCATGATATGGGCAATGAGCTCTTGTGATCTCAATCTCCATGTTCTGTATTTGAGATGTTCCATCCCTGGGCGAATCTAATAGAAATGTCTTGATCAAAAATCCTTTCAATTAAATTTGACATTTGAAGGTAGTTCCAAAGCACCATATCCTCTTTCCACAATTGTTGATGGGTTCAGTTTTGCAAGGCAGACTCCCCATGTTTCCACTATTTCTGTTCCTATTCTCAACAGTAAAAATGCTATCACTATGCGAGACAGGATGAGCTTTGATGTTGAATCTTTCCCTTCCGTGAGAAGGAATTTATTATACCATACTTGTAATTAGTGCCCCACTCCTCAGCTTTCTTCCTATGCCAAGAAATGATGACAGTCCAGCTCGCACATATCGCATCAATCATACATATCTTATGTGATGTCAGCATATTGTACTTGAGGATGTATTAGCATCCACATTACACCATTAGTGTTTATTTTCTCGGCCATGTAGATAATTGATTATGGCTTTATTGATTTGAGTCAAGCCAAGTTTGAAAAGTATTAGTAACACCAAGGTTTTCCAAACTATCTGCAAGATAGGTGTGGGTGATTTTAGCATTTTCAAAGCTCTTGCATATATCAATAGCTTCACCAATGAAATCAATTGACCAGCTGGGGTGTTCTTTTTGTTTAATAGATTGATGATATTCAGAAATCACCCTCAATGCTAATATTCTGAATATTACAATCTCTGGTAAGTCTTATACCTCAAAGAGCCTCCTTCATAATGATTAGTCTGCCTGCCCATTCTCCCAGAAAAAGTCTTTGATCGTCCTCCCCCTCCTCCAGGACTTTTCATCAAAATTTACTTGTACATTATTTTACAATAGTGCATCATGTAATGGGTGTTTTGAAGTCCCAGTACTATATAAAAAAATCACCATACCAATCTATAAGTGGTTCTTATAGCTTCTTGATACACAATGTCAATGATGTTATTGTGAAGTCTACTCGTCGTTCAAAAAAAGGGAGACAATGGTGCCTGAAACCCCCAATTTTGTATATCTTCTCCCTCATTCTGTCACATGCAACATCTATTCGACATGATGAATCCCTTCTTAATGAGGTGTCATTAGTCAGGATCTTGCCATTAATGATTAGCCACAAAAATCAAGGTGACTCTAGGGGATAATAGTAACATTGCTTATAGATTTTTCTTTTTTACCTGTCCTTGGTATATTGGTTTTCATCTTGTCCATTTTTTCATGTAAAATTATCAAATAGATATTAGGATGTTGTTATAATCGTGATATATGTGCATGGTAAGTTGAATGACATCTTTGAATGTAATCAATGTTTCATTTTTGGCATTGATCAATTTTTGCAGTGTTTTTGGACATGAGGTTATTGCATGTTTGTTCTTAATCTTTATACACTCATCACATATGGCGAAGAAGTTGTACTTGACGATTGAAACACGGGAGAAATATTATTTCCATATTTTGTTGAGATTTGAGTGTTATGTTAGAGGGAGATTTAGTAGTGAAAGTCCCTTGTTACACTTTTGTAGGATGTAAGTATAAATATAACATGAAGGCAATAGTCTCATTATTACTTTAGTAGCATCTTGTCCCATTGAATGAGACATGTGTGGTGATATATCAGAATTCCTCCCCACCATTTTACATATCAATGCAATAGTTGCAAAAATTCTTGGCATTTGTTTCTATTTTCCTGTATTTCCATTTACTTCCCTTCCCTTGCCATTAATCCAAGATTTTTTATATCCATAATATGTGCTTTTTGGGATTCCATGCAATCTACACCATGTATTCTGGCATACATCCCTTCCACATAACTTCAATTTATCTATAGTATGCTCAGAAGTTTGACCTTCATCACAACTACTAGCATTTGTAGTGATTGCATTAAGTACACATTTTTATAGCATTTTCAGTCATCCCTAGAGTTAAATTCCAAATATGATTGAAAGTGTTGAGAGATAGATTAGAGAGTCATCCTTCCTTGCATCAAGGTTTTTTCTTGAATTAAGAAAAAAAATTATTCTCTTATTTTTTCCTCATTTTCTCATCTTTGATATACTAGATGGATTAGTATTTACCTTTTGGCATTTAGAGGAATTGTAAGGTATTTTAATAAAATTTTCATTACTACTACATATGGAGGATTCATATGAATTTGGGTATACCAGTTGAGGCAATGGATCTTCAAATGCACTCCACATTTTTACCGACAACTCTTCTAGAATTGATTTTAGCCTTACTTCCATAATGGAACCATCTGGATGACAGACCATTCGATGAGAGATCCTTCTTATATGCAACAACCCTTGTAAAAGGCCTTATTAATTTATCCAAATGTACCCCAAATGTATTTCCATACAATTTTTTAAAGTGCACCATGTCTCCTTCATAGACATTTGTAATTGTTGCTTCTATAACAAATTTGTGTTATTTTGAACACAAATGTCTCAACTTCGCAACAACCCCCTTAAAATTAAAATTGAAGTTGGTGTTTGATATGGTGGTTGTTTCTTGAAGTTCATAATCTCCATTCACATGAAGTGTCATTCTTGTTCTAGATACACTAGGTTTTTGATTGGCTAGGAAACTTTGTTGTTGCATTATAGACTTGGATAGAAATCAATGGATGTATTATAATATTCTCCAAAAAACTACCAAACTGTGTGGGTCTCAACACTACTCCTGAAATCACATGTTCTTCTTGTACCAAGGATATAAAACCTTTAACTATGGCACCTTCTTTTGAAGAAAACTTATGTTTTAGCACCAAGTAGGTTGTAGCAAATTCATCCCTATCTTTAGGAGTTGTGAAATGATGGTTATCACTATTTGAATTCAAACCATCATACCCATCAAATGTATCCTTCAAGTTAATTCTCCTGATGTTTTGATTTCCATCACCCCCACATGATTTTTTTTTAAATTCGCATGCTTAATCATTTGCTTCTTTTCCCATGGGATAAAGTATCCCTTGTTTTTAATGTCTTCCAACATTTCACAATCATCAATTTTGTATGACAGTCTCACTCTGCCATTGAGTACAATACTTATTATGACAACAAATAAGCTATACCCCATGTCTACAATGGAGTGTAGTTCTATATGGATAAACTAGTCCCTCGAAAACTTTCACACCTTTGGATAATAAATCCACATGTGCTCCTTCTTCAAAATAGATTTCATTTCAACTGTATCCAAAAATAAAAAGAGAAAATTAGTAGCGAGGACACTTAAATATTGAACCTAGGGAGAATTTAAAATGAAAAATATCAATAAAAATTCCAAGGTTAAAACAAATGGTTAAAATCACAAAGAGAAAATAAAAATATACATCTTATATGAACATCTTTGAAACCTCCTTTAATCTAAATCTTAAACATATGGAGAATTTGGCTCCTATTTGACCATATAACACATTTTATTAGATTCTTAGATCTCGGTACTGTGTGTATCGGTGATTTATCCATAAAACACATTATATATAGATTTCAACAATTGTCTAGCCTAGTGGCCGCTGGGACTTAAATTTTTCTCATACATGCAATAATTCAAATATTGACTAGAATGGCAAGTCAAAATGTTAGTGATCACACCATGTTTAAATTTTATCCATAAAACATATGAGTTTATTTCTTTTACAAGTTGTCTAGCCCAGTGGCCGAATGCTCACACTTTGACATGCAAGTGATCACACTTCATAGTGCGATTCGAGAAATCATACTTCTGACATGTGTGATCACTCACACGTCGAAGTGAGAGCATTCACACTTAGAATTATGATCACTCTCACTTCGAAGGGCGATTAGATGCATTTGAAGAAAGAGGATTTATAAAATTGTTACTCACACTAAAGAAAAGTTCAGTGTCTTCCAATTTAAGGGTGGTATATATTTATGGCCATTAATATTGTGTTAAAGTAATTCATTAATTTATTTTACTCTCTAATTATATAGGTATGTTTATTTGATGGTATAAAGCTCAAGTTTAGTCTTTATTTGATTAAAGGTGGTGCTATATAATTTCATTCAATTATGAGTGTTAACTATTTCTTAGGTTTTTATATTTTAAATAGTCTTTTAACAATATAAGTTTAGTATTAATAATATTCTACAATATTGAGTAGAAGTAACCCATACTACATAGTTTATTATTAATAATTGACAATATTAAAGACTTAATTTCAATTAAATTTATGTATGTCAAATTTGAAACTCTTATGATAATTTAATATGTGTGACTTTAATTGCACCACATATCATTGAAAGTAGAGTCAAAGTATGGAATGCTTATATACTCACTATGTAATTTATAGATGATAATATTGACAATGACCATGGTGTTCTTTTTTATGATAATATCAACATTATTTGGTGATTAAACCAAACAATGTAAAATGCGCCATTTGAAAGTAAGAGCGTTATTCAAAATATGTGTGTCATTTGAATTATTTAATTTTTGATACCAATTAATTATCCATTAAATCTAAAGTAATGTAACATTGTACGTGTGTATTTTGTAATTTGTGCGCTAAAGAAAGTGGTGGTTGGAACTGTCGGTTCCATGTCACTATAGATTTTCATTTTTAATTTATTTATTAGACACTAAATTTTTTGAGGCTTTTGCTGAGAAAATTGAGGTAAGCACCTCACTTCATTCATCCATTGGAAAATTTAATCATGGTTTGATTTCAAAAAATTATGAGCACGGTTTGATTTCATCAAGGTGTCAAAAATTGGTATGCGTTCTCACCTTTATCCCTTCCAAAATTTTGAAAATTTGTAAATGTATAATTTTGCATAGCCTTTTCAACAAAACCCTGTTTTGTGCTCTTCCAGTAGTCAATTATGTCCATGATACCATATTATTTCATAGTTTTTAACAAAAAATTCTCAATTCAAAGGGTTTGGCATTGTTTTGTCATTCAATCTAATGATCCCTAAATGATTTGTGAAATATGTGTATACCGTGCTTTTTTGTGGTGCACAAACATGTTATGGGAATTTTTTCGCAAGAGGACTGAGAACGTTTTCCTAAAATACATGACATGGACAACAATGATTGTTGGAAGCGAACGAAATAGGTGTTGTTAAAAAGGATGAGGAAAATATATTTTATTCAATTAGGGATTTTATTCATTTAGATATTTTGTAGATAATTAAACTAAAGTGAACTTTAGGACCATTATCAGCAGGTTTCTTTAGAGATTTTGTTATAAATTGATTATTGAAATAGTATTGAATTTCAAATTTTGTTATTCAATATTTTATTTCAGATCACAAATACATTATTAGGGAAATTTTTGTAAGCACAGATGCATTATTATAAAATTTTAGGGGTTATTACGATATAGAATGCAGAATTTTTAATCAAATAAATGATTTTATACTACACTTAATTCCACTTTTATTTGATGAAATATGATAGGGTTGTTGTTATCCCATAGTCAATAGATCAAGGTAAGGGTTTTTCAGTGCCTTAGTGAAGGGTGTTTTAGTAAAATAAAGTAATTAAATAGTGATATTAACTGCTAGAGGATGACATGTTATTCTTTTACTTAATGAGGTTGTATGGAAAGTTTCCTTAGTAAATTTGATTTTAAGAGACTAAAAAAGACAAGTAATTATTTTGCTTGTTTACAGTAATTATTTTCTTGCATAAGGAAATTGTGGGAAATATAATTTTATAAAAACATATATGTGATGGCCAAGGAGAAAATACAAATGGTTCAATCTGTGTAGGTTCCTCCTAGAAAAATAGTGAATCAGAGAAGTATAAAACATGTAATTTGAGAACGCAAGCTAAACAATATTTTGAAGATTTTATTATTGACTAGATAGTTCTGAAAAGACACGTGCACCAATTACAAACTAAAATTACATTCTTTGGGTGCTTTAGTTAATAAACTAATGATATATCGACACTAAAAATTATAAGATGACAAGGTTTTTTCTTAATACGAATTTAATAAATGTGACAAAAGTTTTTTTACTAAAGATCTTGATAAGAGCCAACAGAAGACCATTACTTTTCATGTAGATTGAGGTAATTTAGATAAGAGAATTTATCCCTTGTTTTTTTTTAGTGGCAGGTGGAAGCATATGGAAATTGTGATATTTAATATCTTGGGAAATTGTGATATTTAATGACCAAAGAGATTATACATAGGGTTCAGAGTCTGTATGTTCATACTAACACTACAAAGAGTGTGGTCATTATATTTAAACTCATTATACCATGTTTTATATGGATAAATTGATGCAAATAGTAACATGATCAAAGAGGTTTTCTCTTCTTGACAATTTATCTAGTTTTAAAATTGTAATGGTCACATAGGAGTTACAATTCAAGATCACCTACACTACCAAGGAAAAGATGTATGTATACAAAATAAATCCCTTCACAATAAGCCAAGAAGTGTGCCACATAGATGGAAAAATAATGTTATGATTGACGAATCTACTTGGGTACTCATATGCATCATGAGTCAATCATCATGATGTTATAAGAGTACCCTAGGAGCTTTGGCAATATTTAACATTTTTATTGACTAATCAGAGACCTCCATGGCCTTTGAGACTTCATTTATCATTAAAATGTGTAATTTATATATTCCTTTCAATAAATTATAATATATATTATGAGAACTACATAAGGCTTGATCATTGTCGAGGTTATGTAATGCAACATCTGCTAGGGATAGTCCAGCCAATATGATATAATTATAAATACTTAATGAGAGGTATACACATCCCTATGAAAAAATAATCAGAGCTATGAAAAACTTGACCCCTTAAGAAAACATGTATTGCAACACTTTTCTTAGTTCAATAATAGATTTCCATTAAATGATGCCTAGCAAACACTAAGCTCAAAATATTTTGTTGAGGCTGATCTTAGTTACCACTAAGCTCTAAATATTTCATTATGGATGACCTTAGTGACCACTAGGAATAGAAATAGGTATGCCTTGACCCCTCAATAATGCATGTTTTGCCAAACTTTTCTCGTTGCATTAATAGTTGTCATGTTAATGATTCCTAGTGATCATTAACCTCTAAATATTTCATTGTGGTTGACCGTAGCGACCACTATGATCAAAACTATGTATTTATTGACCCCTAAATAATGTATGTATTTTTGCACTTTTCTCACTACATTAATATTTTTCTTATTAATGATTCCTATTGATCGTTAAGCTATAAATAATTCTTTTTGGCTAACCCTAGAGACCGCTAGGATCAAAACTATTGTCTTGACCCTTTTAGTCTATTGGATTGCTCAATAATATTTGTCTTGTTAATTGTGAATAATGACAAATAGATATGACCAAAATCTAAATATTTTGTTGTGGCTGATCTTAGCGACCACTAAGATCATAACTATTATGTCTTGAAGCCTCAAGAGTGCATGTATTGTTGAACTTTTCTCATTGCATTAATAGTTTTACTATGAATGATTCTTAGCAACTGCTAAGCTCTAAATATTTTTTTGTGGCTGACCTTATCAACCGTTAGGATCAAAACTACGTATGTCTTGACCCCTCAATAGTGTGAGTATAGGTGCACTTTTACTCATTGCAATAATAGTTGTCCTGTAAATAATGCCTAGATACAACCAAGATCTAAATATTTCATTGTGGTTGAACTTAGTGACCACTAGGATCAGAACTATGTATGTCTTGAAGCCTATAGAGTGCATGTATTGTCGGAATTTTCTCATTACATTAATATTTTTAGTGTGAATGATGCCTAGCAATCACTAAGATCTAAATATTTTGTTGTGGCTGACCTTAACGACCACTAGGATCAAAACTACATATGTCTTGACCCCTCAATAGTGCATGTACTACCACACTTTTCTCATTGCATTAATAGTTATCCTGTGAATGATGTCTAGTGACCACTAAGCTCTAAATATTTCATTATGGATGACCCTAACAACCACTAGGATCAACAATTCTTACATTTATTTTCCAAATGAGTTTTTAATCTAACCAAATATTTACATAGTAAGAGACATAAGAGTGTTTTTGTAAATCCAAGTACGTCCTTGGCTTAGTATTTGTTTCTATTGATGATATATGCAACGTTCGTGGACCTATAAGTTTTCAACATGGAGGTAGACCCAAAAATATCAAATGTATATGCTTATTTATATTCCTATGAGGACACCAGAGTAATTAGATATACCATGTTCAATCCAATTGCCTTAAATCATGAATTTTAACATTACTCATATATTTTTTCCACAATCCAAGATAAAAGTCTTGATGTTGATTCCACAGAAGAAAAGGATATCCCTAAAGAAAAATCCCTAAGGTCCCGAGACATAAGGGCAATAAAAAGAGTTAGTATCCATTTAATTGTCGCTAAACCATAGGTACTTCCATTTCCAGAACTGATTGCTTCCTACTTAATTCTTGCCAAGTCCAAGGAGTGGACCTTATTTTCTAAATTGTGGAAAAACAGAATAGGTTTTTATGTTAGGCATGCATACATACTTTATTATAAACTTCCAGATCTGGAAACCCTGTATAATTTAGATACAGTCAAGTCTTGGATGGCTAAAAGGAAAATAAGAGTTCTTTTATAGATTTGGGCCATGGAACCAATAGATAATATGGATGATTCTCATTTGAGTGATATCCTTATTAAAAGGTTTAGACCAGGAGTCCATATTGGCATGGCCCTCATGAATAAGATATATGGAAAACCTTCTATCTCTAAGGTCGATGTATCCTAGATCTATTTACTTTCTATTATTATTGATGAAGGAAAGATTCCCTCCTTAGGGAAAGTGCTCAGTTTCAATTTAGTGAGCCAAAGAAAAATTTCATGGACAATAGGGAATCATTTTTACATGGCTTCCAATCTTCTTGATACAGTATGTGGTGTTCTCAACTGTTTGGAATTATTTCAAAAATGGATTCATTCATGCCCTTTGGAGCTAAATGAACTACATTCAGATTTATATGCCCATCGATTCAGATCTCATATTCAAGATATATGCACTTATCTGATCTTGCTCTCTACCAACAACTACATGAAAAAGTGACACCTAGAATATCTGTTGACATCCTCACTTCCATACCAAAAATGGGAATTATATTCTTCTATCCAGAATTTATAGTTATCATGATTGATGGGCTCCTTACACATCCTTTTTAGTTGTCATACTATGTTCCTGAAAATTTATCAAAACAAGAGGTGGCATATCATATTTGCAATGGTATTGATGGAAAGTGTAAAGAAAAGAATATTTAAAACACATCACCCCTCTCAGTCACTATGGGATGTAGGAAATTTAATAGGCTGTCCTGATTTGAAAGATGCATCCGCCCATAGAAATTCATTCAATCTCCCCTAACACGCTCTAAGGAAATATGATCGCATGAAAAGGGTTTCCAAACACCTTCAGTCACTCAAAGGACATATAAATATATCATATACACATGATGATGATGTCAATGAATGAGTATGGGTTACCAAATAGAAGATAGCCTTGTTAAGAAGAATATGAAGAAGAATTGGGTAGTTCCCCCTCTAAGAGGAACTATTAAAAAGGAGGCTACAAAAGAGAAAGGAAACATTCTATTCAAAACCTTCAGAAAATCCATGTGCTCCCTTTTCTCCATCAATTGAAACTCTATCTGAGGTTCAAGAAGTCACTCCCACACTAAATTAAGCTCCAAATTTGGTGGCATATGCCTTAACTTCTTCATATGATGAAGAAGAGAATGTGTAAGCTAAAATTTTAGCTAGCATCACCCCGATGTAACCATCTCAATATTATCCCTCCACTCCCCATGAAGCAAGACAATATTAGGTTGAGAAATCCATAATTACTCACAAAGAAAAACCAGATTGGGAGGCACAAAAAGACCCCTTAGTAAAAATTGAATTCAATACAAGGAAGGGAAACTTGAAAAGGCTAACCAAAAAGAAGATGTCAACACAACAAGCCATTGTTTGGCATGAAACTTAAGAAGACCTCTTCTCTCTTACAAAGAAATGGAAATCCAAAGGCTCCCAAGTGGTGCAATATGAGGAAGATATAGAATCCTTGATAAGGGCTATAACTGAAGTAGTCATAGAAGTAGTGAGAAGAGTACATGCTAGAAATAAAGAGCTTGAAACTCAATTAAAGGACAAAATTCTTGTAGATACAATATGTGATGTAGAATAGGCATTGCATGGCCTGTAAAATGCTATAAAGAAATATATCAAGGAAAATTTCAAGGAACAATCCTACCTAGAGAAGACTGGAAATATCAATAAATCCATGGGATCGATGTAGAAAACATTAATATATATGGGGCAAGGTTATTGAAGAAGGCATTTATAAATACCCTTCAATTATAACCATGGATGATATTGGTATATGCCAGACATATGCTAATTATACCAAGGAAAGACTAAGGGAATGGAATTATCAGGTAAGAAAACTATCTCTCTAGTTTGATGACATTATTTTAAGAGGAAATCATATTTTTGCAGAAGCCTCAGTTATGGAAGTATTTAAGGAAAACCATGAATTTTTTTCTAGTGAAGAGTTTGTTATATCACTTAAGAAATTCTTGGTTAATTTTCAAAGGAGAATAATAGAGGAAAATGAAGGAGAAACTTTACATGTCATTGAGATTGTCTCCAAAACCAGAGAAAAATACAGAAAATAGAGACTCTAAAGGAAATCACAAAAAAAGTAAATGTTACTCGTAAAGTTTTTCTTGACAAGGATAGTGTGCTATTTATAAAACCAATTTTGGAAATAGGAAAGATAGATAGAGATTACAAAATTTTCAAAGAATTCGTTCATGCGGCACAAAAAATCAAGATGATACAAAATTCCCTGCATAAGAGCAAAAAACTCAGGAAGCAACTTTACATGCAGACTCGGATCAACACCAGCCCATAATTAAGTAAGAACCACAATGAATCGTAAGTGGCATTATTTGAGCTAGAGGGGAAAGAAATGAAATATGTATGACATGTAAATAGATTAATATTTATAATTTATTGAATGTTCATGTATATATTCCAAATGTTATACTTATCTAAACATGCACTTAGTAGTTGTAAATCCAAAACTATCTAGCAACTGTTAAGCTCCAAATATGTTGTTGTGGCATAACCTAGCAGATGCTAGGCTCACCAGATCTTCCTTTAATTTGTAAAATCTCTTCATCACGTTTTCTCGAAATATTATGTTGTGGTAGTATGTAGTGGCCACTAAATTCATACTATCTTTATTTAATTTTTTAAATCCTAGCAACCACTAAGCTCCGAAATAATATGTTACGGAATAACATAAGAGGACACTAAGCTCACAATATCTTAATTTATTTTGTTAAATCTTAGTGATGACTAATATGCCAAATATTATGTTTTGGTCATAACCTAGCAAAGCTAGATGAAAATATCATTCTTTGAATTGTTAAATGTTAGTGACACCTAAGCTCGACTGAATTATAAGTACCTATTGTGGAAGTAAATCATAACGAATTTAAGCTCAAAAATATATGTTGTGGCATAAGATATTTGTTAAATCATAATATCGATAATTAATTTGTTAAATCCTACGTCTGCTATGCTCCAAATAGTACCATTAAATCTCTAACGAAATATTAAATTTTCATGTGCATAAACCCTAGTGGCAATAAGCTCAAAATATTTAATATATTCAAATTACTGACCGATAGTTAAATATTATGTTGTGGCATAACCTAGCAAACGCTAAGCTCAAAATATCATTCTTTAATTTATTAAATTCTAGTGAAACTTAATCTTAAATATTATGTTGGGTAGTATGCTAGATGTTGCTAATTAGCTCAAAATATACTAATTTAATTTGTTAAATCCTATCTCACTAACTTCAAATATTATGTTGTGGCATAACCTAGCATTCACTAAGTTAAATAGTATCTTAATTTAATGTGTTAAATCTTGATGAATGTTATGCTCCAAATATTCTCATATTAAATCTTAGTACATAATGACTGTAAGCTCCAAATAATATGTCGTTGGGTAAAATCCTAGCGGCCACTAAAATCAAATATCTTAATCCTTTAATTTTCTTAAATATTATTTGGTGACAAAACATTTGCTCAAAATATTATATTGTGGCAAATTCTTAAAGTAAACACTAAGCTCAACTATCTTACTTGTAGATTTAAATCATGAAACAACTAATAAAAATTTGATGTTGCGTAAACTTTCATAACCTAGTGTCATAAGAGTCACAATATCTTACAGATAAATATTTGTCATAAATCCTAGCAAATGCTATGCTTAAATGATTATGTTGTTTAAATACCCTAGCGGCTATGCAAATCTTTCTTTGAATTTCCGTTAAATACGTAGCGAACTAAGCTCTAAATATGTTAATTCTAACAATGCAATGAATTAAAACTAACAAACTGTTGAGGGGGAGCAAAAATCTTAATTATTCCTTTGGTTAAATCCTAAGGCTTGTGTCATAATAAATGAATAGAACCAAATAATATGTTCATAACCTAGCGGATACAAATGGAACAATATAACAACTTTTATTTTATTAAATCTTAGTTTAACCATTATGCTCTTTCCTTTATTTGTGGTATCCTGCATTATAGCATTGGCATGAAAGATAGCTCAAAGGAGTTATAGTATTCTACCTAATATATAAACCAAGCATCCAAATATTAGCATGTAACAAAACTAGCGGCCTTTATAATGCTTGACAATATCATAACTAACTTTTTAAAATCCTATCAAATTACTAAGCTCCAAATAATATTTTGTGTGCATAACCTAGTGGACGGATCAAATATCTTACTTTATTTTGTTAAATCTTAGCGACACCACTATGTTCTCAAGAAATATTATGTTGTTGGTATCTTTCTTAGCATCCGCAAATCTCAAAATATCTTGTAACTACCTAGTGCAATTGCTAAGCTCTAAATATGTTATTGTGGCATTTGGCTCTAGCGGCAGCTAAGCTCGCAATATATTAACATTTTTGTGAAATCCTAGGCTACATGTAATGAATCACAAATAATATGTTGCAATAACCTAGCTTATTCAAAGCTAAATTTATATCATTACTTTAATTTTTTAAATGCTAGCCACCCCCATGTTTGAAATATTATGTTGTGGCAGTACATATTATCGTTAATCTCATACTATCTTGTGGAAATGCATAACGACTATAAGCTCCAAATATTATGTTGTGACATATCCTAGTCAGGAAACTAAGATCATAATATTTTAATCTAAATACAAGAGATAAATCCTAACCAAAACTAGGAAATCCAAATATTATTTGGTGGCATAGCCTAGTGGCCACTAAGCTCAAAATATTTTATGTGTGATACTTACTTTTAATTCTTAAATCAAAATAGTAAATTCAACTAATGTATAAAGATCTTGTTTTGCATAAAACAAGATTCATCTACTTATTTACTTGAGGCTTTACCTAGCATCAACCTTTTATGGGTTTTACACTTTATCTTATGCTAAGATCTAAACATCTAACCTTGGCCACTAAGATATGTGTTAAAGGTAATTATATCATAGATTCTATATTTGAAGTGATGTTTTAAATCTAAATTTTTTTTCTTTTAAGAAATTTAAAATAAGATTAGAAAATATAACAAGTTTCACTATAATGAAATAAAATTTTGTTTTCCTATGGGAAAAAACAAATGAGCCATATGGCTGAAAAGCTAAACATGTTTTCTCCAAAGAATAATTATAGCCTAGCAGCTACTAGGCTAGACAATTTTTTTCATGATTGAGTGTATTCCAATAGGAGAAATCAAATTGAAAAGCTATAAACGATAAAAAATAAATATGGAGTTTACATATAGATACATACATATACGTGTAGAATCATGAATTAATATATATAACAAACACTCTATCTTTCACCAATAATATGTATATATTAAAAATTATATTTTAAATGAATTTTAGTATCTTTGCTTTCACAATTAATTCGAAATAAATTTCTGATTTTGTAAATTGGTGGTCAAAATAAAGAATTATATTGTCACAAATACAAAGCTATGTGATTTTTTGGCATGGCTTAGCGGCAAGTGCAAAAGGAAATATATATTTAAATATATAGTGATTAAAATTTATATTTAATAATATTTACATGTATATATAATATGTTTACCTTCCATTGTACAAAAATTAACTTGCTAAAGACATTAAATTTGACTATTTCTACATGGGAAAACATATATAATTGAAAATATTTATCATACAATTGAAAAAATAATATGGTTCTATAGTTTTAAATAATTATTTTTACCTCAAATATTTTCCCAGAATCTCAACTTGGCATGCATATAAATAATGTACAATGAAATAATTACCCATATTTATTTCTATCATCATAATAAAAAGTATTAAAGGTAGTCATAAGAAATATCTAAACAATACATTGGGTCTTGTAAACCATTAAATTTTTAAAAAAACGTGACTATCCGACAAGCCATCATTATCAGAAAAGAAAAGAATAATCGTAGGAACGAGAATGAAAAATCCATAAAAACAAAGAGAAATAAAAGGGCGAAAATGGGAAATTGTTCAACAGAGAGAAATACTTGAGTGGAAAAGGGATTAATTTTCTTTCCTTATGGCACAAAAAAAATTATGTTTTCATGAAGAACAAGGTAGTTTAACAAGATGATCAAAAGGAACCAAAAATCAGGGTTGGACTACGGATCACGATTCGATCTGACAAAGTAGGGCTAGACTACAATGAAAAACACAAGAACTAGTCAAAGAAAGAACGAATGAACGATCCCATAGTCAAAAAAATTGCACATTTACTATAATAGATGTTTTTGAATATATAAGATTTTTTCCACTATGAATCTATCTATCAAAAAAACTATAATTCTATCCCAACCTCTTTTTCTTGACTCTTTTGTGTGCGTCCTTTGCGTTCCTTCTCGACAAACTAGATTATAAGTATTGCCTCATTGCTCCCTTTTAAAAATGGCTAGGATTTGTGCACTCAACCCTGTAATCTACTACATGCTTATATTGTTTTATAATTTCACGAGATGCTTTTTTGTAATATCAAAAAAACAAAAAACGCCAAAAATAGTTCTCTGACATCTTTAATAATTTTTTTGGCACATTACATGCTAGAAATTTTGAAAATAGAAAAATTACGGGATATGGAAATTTGACATTCCCCCCCATTACGAAAAAGTGCAGGATATTGAAATTTCAAATACTCTCAAATGCGGGGGAATACATAATTCAAAATTTGTATTTACCCCTCATTAAGAAAAGGTGCGGGATATCGAAAAAAAAAATTCAAAACAACGCCATTTGTTATTGTCTATAACATACATTAATATAAATGTAATAAAAATATATTATAATAAAAAAGAAGAAATAAATTCTAAAAATGTATATGCACATTTATTTTTAATTTTTATCAAAATCGATCTCGACATTGTTAGATGTATTATGTGCTAATTTAATATAATTCTCCAGTTAAACTGTTTGCCGTGGAAAGTTTGAACCAAATATTTAGGAAACAATATAATTGACACATTTATTATGAAATTTATATATAAATAAATACCTATAAAATATTTTAAACCTATATAAATCCACAATATTATTATATAAATAGTACCCACTAAAATGATGACACGTGGCATGAAATTTCTAAAATTTCTAATGGTGTTATTTACATTTTACATTAGTAACCATAAAACATAACTTTCTGCTTCACACATATTTCACATCGGCTTATATATAGAAAAAAAATTAGTAACCACTAATCTCCATTGTTATGATTTGTTATTCCAACACATCCTCTAAAATAATAAAGTGTTAGGTCTTATTGGCCGCTAAGATATTCCTTTAATTAGGTGTTAATGAACTACTATGCATGTTTTTTGTTGTCCATTTATTTATCCACGAGAAGGCTAGCAACCGCTAGCCTCAATATTTTCTAGGATTCCTTTCAAAAAAATGTATGAAACATCATAGGGTTTTCGACTCAATTATAATAACTGCATAGACGAGGAGAATCCTAGTGGTCACTAAGATATGTAATTGTTGTTTATTATTCATTTTCTATTTTAAAATTAAGAAACTATTGAGCCTAGTGATAGCTATGTCATTCCTTTCAATAAGTAGTACAACTTAGTGGTTGTTAAGTATTTTCTTTGATGCGAATCGATGTGAATTATATGTCACAAAGAATATATCTTATGAGAACTACATAAGGCTTGATCCCTCTCGAGGGTATGTAGTACAACACTTGGCTCCACCAGGGATAGTCTAATCCAATATGATACAATTATAATCAATGAAAAATACTATCAATCCAAAGCTATACAGATAGTGTTTATAATGAAAAGAGGTAATGGTAGGAGTCTAGTGTCCGCTAAGCAAGACCATGATTTATTATTCATTCTATATTTTAAAATTAAGAAACTCTTGAGCCTATCGACCACTATGTCATTCCTTTCAATAAGTAGTGCAACTTAGCAGTCGCTACGTATTTTATTTGATACAAACTAATGTGAATTATATGTCACAAATAATGTATCTTTATGAGAACTACACAAGGCTTGATCCCTCTCGAGGTTATGTAGTGCAACACTTGGCTCCATAAGGGATAGGCCAGCCAATATTATACAATAATAATCAATGAAAATTAATATCGATCTAAATTTGTACAGATAGTGTTTAAAATGACAAGAGGTAATGGTAAGATCCTAATGGCTACTAATCTAGACTATGATTTTTTATTTGTTTCTATTTTGAAATTAATAAAATGTTTATCCTTGTGTCTGCTATGTCATTCCTTTTAATAAGTAATGGATCTTAGCAGGCTCACTAAATTTTTTTATACAACTGATGTGAATTATATGTTACAAAGAATATATCTTATGAGAACTACATAAGGCTTGATCCCTCTCGAGGGTATGTAGTGCAACACTTGGCTCTGTCAGGGATAGTCCAACCAATATGATACAATTATAATCAATGAAAATTAGTATTTATCCAAAGTCGTATAGATAGTGTTTACAATGACAAGAGGTAATGGTAGGAGCCTAGTGGCTGCTAAGATAGACCATGATTTTTTTTTCATGGTGTCACTATTTTAAAATTAAGAAATTATTGAGCCTAGCGTTCATTATGTTGGTCCTTTCAATAAGTAGTGTAGTTTAGCGATCCCTAAGTATTTTATTTGATACAAATTGATGTGAATTATATGTTCACAAATAATATATCTTATGAGAACTACATAAGGCTTGATCCCTCTTGAGGGTATGTAGTGCAGCACTTGGCTCCACTAGGGATAGTCTAGCCAATATGATAAAATCATTATGAGTGAAAATTACAATCGATCCAAAGCTATACAGATAGTGTTTACAATGACAAGAGAATAATGTTGGAACCTAGCAGTTGTTAAGCTAAACCATGATTTATTATTCGTTTTCTATTTTCAAATAAGAAATTGTTGATCCTTGTACTCGCTATGTCATTCCTTTTAATAAGTAATGAAAATTAGTAGTCATTAAGTATTTTCTTTGATACGAATCGATGTGAATTATATGTCAAAAATAATATATCTTATGAGAAATACATAAGGCTTGATCCCTCTCGAGGGTATGTAGTGCATCACTTGGCTCTGCCAAGGATAGTCTAGCCAATATGATACAATTATAATCAATGAAAATTACTATCGATCCAAATATATACAAATAGTTTTTACAATGAAAATAGGTAATGGTAGGATCCTAGTAGCTGCTAAGCTAGACCATGATTTATTATTCATTCGCTATTTTCAAATTAAGAAATTGTTGAGCCTAGTATTCACTATGTCATTCCTTTCAATAAGTAATGCATCTTAGTGGTTGTTAAGTATTTTATTTGATATGAATCGATGTGAATTATATGTCACAAAGAATATATCTTATGAGAACTACATAAGGCTTGATCCCTCTCGAGGGTATGTAGTGCAGCACTTGGCTCCACTAGGGATAGTCCAACCAATATGATACAATTATAATCAATGAAAATTACTATCGATCCAAAGTTGTACAGATAGTGTTTACAATGACAAGAGGTAATGGTAGGAGCCTAGAGGCTGCTAAGCTAGACCATGATTTGTTATTTTATCGCTATTTTCAAATTAAGAAATTGTTGATCCTAGCAGCCACTATGTCATTCCTTTGAATAAGTAATGGATCTTATCGGTTGCTAAGCATTTTATTTTATATGAACTAATGTGAATTATATGTTACGAATAATATAACTTATGAGAACTACATAAGGCTTGATCCCTCTTTAAGGTATCTAGTGAAACAATTGGCTCCGATAAGGATAGTCCAACCAATATGATAAAATTATAATCAATGAAAATTAATATTGATCTAAAGTTGTACAGATAGTGTTTATAATGACAAGAGGTAATGGTAGGATCCTAGTGGCTGTTAAGCTGGACCATGATTTTTTATTCTATCACTATTTTCAAATTAAGAAACTGTTGAGCCTTTTCGCCTCTGTGTCATTCCTTTCAATAAGTAATGGATTTTAGCGGTCACTAAGAATTTTATTTGATACGAGCTGATGTGAATTATGTGTAACACATAACATATTCTAAGGCCCAATTTCAAATAAAAATTGTTAGGTCATTATCATCCAAAAATAGTTATTCCTTGCAATGTGTGTTAATGAACAACTAAGCATTTTTAAGTATAAAAAATACTTCTTAGCGATCGATAACTCCATTATTGTGATTTGTTTCTTAAAGACTCTCTTCAAATATGAAAAATTATATCTTAATGGCCTCCAATCTAGTCCATTAAATAGGTGTAAATGAACAACAAGGAATAGTCCATTCAATAGAATCCTATTTGCCACTAAGATCTATATTTTCTATCGTTCCTACCATGTTATCTACTGAATGTTAAGTTAAATGGCTTTTTTATAGTCAAATAGAATTTATTCTCTAAATGTTCAATATTTTTAAAATGACAAAAGCAATTAGAACCAGGGTGTTCTTGGGTCACCTCCCTTAATCAATTCCACTGAAAAACTATTAACAATTTCAACACAAATCCTATCAAGCTTTCGAAATGATGTGATTTAATTCCAATGCTCAAGCCAAGAATAACCACCAGGAGAAAATTATTCCTTCCAATATGTGTTAATTGTTTATGAAACTTCAAACCAACTCCATTATTGTGATTTTTTTCAAACACTATTCATGTTCAAAATATGAAAAATTAGATCGATTCTTAGCCTCTAACTACCATAGTTTAGGTGTAAATGAACAAGAAGATAATCCATTTATATTCAAAAATATGTACCACTAATATATTTTATAATCTTAAATCATGCCCATCTATTTATAGGTTTTCCAGACTCAAGGGTAATCCTTAAAAAATGTTGCAAACCCCATTGGCGAATTTTGGATAGTACTTGTTATTATTGATTTGATCCAAAAATATGAATTAATCTAACCCGTTGAAGGTTAGATATCATATATAATCGAATCCTAGTGGTCTCTAACCATTAATTTAATTACTATCCAATGATAAAAAGGTAATGAACTCTAAAGGTTGGTGATATCTAGGCTAATACTTATATTCATTATCAGACAATGCGATAAAACATTATCCTTCATATGTGAACTAATTATTAATATATTCTACTCCAATTACAAGTAATATGTTTTCCATTATTCACACTCCATTCTCTATAGTTCCATTCAGTGAAGGTACTAATTGTTAGAAGAAAAGATGTGTGGAATGGTTTGTTGAAATCAATTCCCCTAAAAACTACTACGTCGACCTGTGGTTGTTTTTTTATTATAGATGACAGACATGAGGAAGTCGTTATGGTTATATCCTCAACATTTATTGATTTGAGGACACTGCATGTTCAGGTGGAATGCATTGACTTTGAAAATAATAAGTGTCTTATTCTGGATATGGAGTTGGATGTTTCTTTATTTAAGAAATGGGAAATGCAAGCCTCAATAGACAAACAACCATATTCATGTTCACTATATGGTTGGAATTTGGGGTTGTTAATAGATTCTAACAAAACCATTGTTCAAATGCATAAGACATTCATAATGGCATGCTTACAATACTCAAAAAATTGTATAGAAATGATAAAACCTCTTCTATTTGTCATTTTTTGAATAGAACAGGTTATCTTTTACCTCTAAAACATGTCAAGTTGTTTACTATGCTGAGGAAAACATATTTGGATAAATTGGAGATCGACCCATCTAAATCAAAGTTGCATGGGTTGAAAAAGAATACTAAATCAGCTACATTGCTGAAGAAAGCAACCACTATATTCATGAAAACAAACCTTCAACTATTCAACATTTTCATTTGTTTTTGTTCAATGGTGAAGTATTTTCTATTGATGTTTCAAGGTGTCATGTAGCACCTCCAAAATATCAGTATCATCCTATAGATGATGAGAATGTTGACCTTCTTGTCCACTCCATGTTGATAAATGTTATTCCTACACAGAGGGATGTAATTCTTCTTCCCTTCTTGTAGTCTATGAATAATGTTGTGGAACTCAAAGATCTAAAAGACCTAGAAAGGGATGATGTCAAATTTTATATACTTGATGGCCAACATACAATATGTGTGCAAAAAAATATTTTGGGCTCAAAGACTTACAAGTATTTACATTCGAGGCTACAATTTAGAAAGGCTCACATTCTATCTGCAAAAGCATCTAGTGAATCCATTGCTAATATTTGCAAACAACAAAATGAAGTAAACAAAACTTGGATAGAAACCAAGTTTATTGATTTTATGTACAAAGCTAGATCAGTTTGGCAATCGCTAGGATGTCCTCAATGACCCAGATTGACAAAAACAAAACAGAAGAGTGGAAGGTAATGTATTTTAATTTTATTGCATTGGTTATTAACATTTACTTTTTCATATAAAAATATAAAAATATGTTTTTCCTTTGAATGCAGAGCTTTGAGAATCAATTCCTTTCAATTTTCCAAGTGCAAAAAATAGAGAGTCTATACGAAAAATGGACTTTTCTATTGTTTCCTGATGATATATGGACTAAATGGACAACAACATTTCAGTTGTTTAGATCATGTGGCCTTACTTGTTCACCTATTAAATATAATCAGGTTAACTTTCAACCAAATTCACTAGAAAGATTCACAGCCAATTCATTCAAGGTTGCTAGAGGAATGACCAACGAAGAACTATCAGTACTAGTTAATAAAGTACAATCAGGGGATGTCTGGTTAATTGGATCTGTTGAGGTAGGTGTAATAGTAGAGACATTTGATTCTTACTATTGGAGAATAAAAGGAGACAGAAAAATGAGAGCAAAAGTTCTACATTATTTGAAAAATAAACATCCAGATAATATTCTATTGCCATCCTGCAGTGAATCCAATGTAATTAGAAAATTTAAATTACATGAATCACACTACCACCAGTTTTTTGTACTATTAGGTGAAGAGAGAAAAGGAAAAAAAATTGATTCCCAAATAGTGGGGAAAAGGTGAAATAAAAAATGGACTTATGGTGGAAGAAGTTCTTTCCGTCAAGGCTCAAAACATATTAGACAACTATGTGATGTCAATGGAAGAAAATATACCAACAAGGATGGAAGACAAAAAAGATTTTACTTGTCAATGTGCATATCCATTCCATCTTCTGTCAACTTTATCATCTATTCCTGTGACCAATCCTTTCAATGTTGAATGTGTGATTTCTATTTTTTACAATTTGTCTAGCAATATTTCTTCTGGTATATTAATGGAGATACTAATAGTTATCATAACCAGTGTGCTGGATTGTATTATTATTATTCTCATACCAATTGATTATTCAAAAATGTTAAGAGAAACAGTAAAAAGATACATGGAAAAGGTTAAAGATAGTGGAGAATCAATTCTGGATGGATGCTATAGACTCTATGACAACAATGAGAAATTTAAAAGTTTGTCTTATGTACACAATAACTGATAATAACAATGATGATAGAGAAGAAGTCACTAGGGATTGGATGGAGAAACTACCACAGAAATTGGTAACTGCAAGAAAAATTGGCCTACAAGGAAACATCCATCCTTTTCCTTACAAATGATCTTATGAGTTTTGGGATGAGATGTTCACTCAATGTTGTTCCCAAAATTCTCTAATAATAGTGCTTTATGGTGGTAGTGTCACACTGTGTGCATTAGTTGATTCCAATATGTCTATTGTTTTTATTGTTGAGACACATAGTCAAGAAATGTTTTTGAAACATTACTATTCTCATATGAAGAAAGGTTCATCTCCGAAGACAACTTTAACAACTGACTTTTTTTAATGAATTTGAACCAATATAAGCTACTTATACATTTATTATTTATGCAGACAACCAAAAAACTATAGGAGTTGATGTACAACCCTTTCAACTTGACGCTACACAACCAGTTCAACATGGTGATTGACCTTCAATCATTTTATAAATATGTTTAATGAGCTATATTTTCAATTTCCATGGTTTTCATTAATTTAACAATACTCTATGTTTTACAGTTTGATGAAAATGAGGAGAACTTCAGGCACATCTGGCACATGAATACACAATCAAATCCTTGTATGTTAGTCATGTATATTTATAAACAAAAACCGCTAATAAGCCCCAAAAATTTATAAGACAATTAATGGTTTATGCAGACAACCAACAACCAGAGAAAGTAACCATGGAGTGCACGGGGGTATCCAACATGAATATGCAGTCAGAACCTGGTATGTTAGCCATGTGTATTTTTAAACAAAACCATTTATAAGGCTCACAAATTTATAGAAAATGATATCAGTTAACTCTAGAAGAGGGACCATTTTCAAAGGAGGAATAACCAAATAACCTATTTCAAATGTTCATGGTGGCATCTAATGCTCCACAGTTTGTAGTTACTATTTCATAACTAATAGACATTAGTTTTGATGCTTAGTTTAGCCAATGATGACATCGCCTAGCGATCTCTAATCCACATCAATAGCTCATAAATGTTTTCCACCAAAGGGTGGTTTAGTGAATATAAGTGTACCCTAGCAACCATTAAAATTCATTTAGAATATAGAGAACAATTGATATTGAACTTACCATATTACCATGGAGAGTAGTATGATTTTTCAATTAATATTTCATTTTTCATGGCATGAAATCGATTAATGTTTTTTTGCAATAAATCTTAAATCAAAAGAACCAACAATGGGTAAGTGTGATGCAATCCAAGCCACAAGATCAGTTCATAAGTGGTAGCCTCTTAAAGTGTTGATATTGAACTTACCATATTACCATGGAGACCACTATGTTTTTTCAATTATGCTTTCATTTTCCATAGCAATAGCTAGATTATGAATAGATTAATGTTTATTTGAAATATATCTTGCATCAAAGGATCCCACTGTGGGTAAAGACGATGCAATCCTAGACACAAGATTGATCAGTAAGTGGTAGTCACAAGCTAAAATGTTGATTATTTCCATTGGTTAGAATTGATATGCGGCCAATTAAAATAAAAATTATTTACTTCCTTGTAGTTAGCCACAAGAATTACTTACTTATTTTAGATTTGGAGGGCTTGTTATATGAGAAAAATCAATCACCCTCTAAGGAGATGTCATTTAAGTTTAGCAAGGAGACTATCAACCTGCAAGGTGGCCTGAAATAATTTATAAAGTCGTTATCAAAAAAAAAATGGGATTCTGGTCCAAAAAACTCACTTCTGTTGATGTTAAAAAGATAACAAAGGCCTTCAATAAAAAATTATCGACTGAATTGAATCCATTACTCACTTAGGGAAAGGAACATTGCAATATAGTCAATGGAATTGCAATAAAATATATAGAAAATATTTGGAGTAGAAATGATGTTTCCTACAATTCTAAAAACACATTGTGTATTACATTAGGTGTAAAGGGAAACCCTCCTGAAAATTTTATGGTTGGGATGAAAAGTAGAGGAGAATATTGTTCAAAATATATGTGGTTAATGACTGATTTGTACAAATACTTATCACTAATAGTGTCTCGAGGATCAAATGTGGTAGACAAAATGAAATATTTGGAGCAAGAAAATTCTAAATAACTACTTATCATTTCAAAATATTATTATGATGGTACTTCTTAACATTGTACAGAAAATACGTTCATGTGTTATTATGATGGTTCTACTTAACTATTTTGTATGCTAAAATTGTAGAAATATAAGTTGGGATTATTTATATTTTCACTGATTATAAGTTGAGAGTATGAGTGTATAAGTTGAGAATGTGAATTAACAGAGAATTTATACTGTAACAAAACTTTGAGCACTTTTTATTAATCAAATATGTATTCCTAAATTAATTATGAGCATGCTTGAATACTATTTTTTTCTTCCAAAATAAAAAATGTATACCATATTCATATGAAATGAAATAACTACAATACAGTTTTGTAAAGACTCGTCGCCTTGAAACATTACATTCGATTCAAAAAAAATCTGTAAAAAAAAATTCCTAGTACAATAAGAAATGAGGAACACCCTTTGATTTTTTAACTACTTCACCACCTACAACCATTTGATTTTTGATATAACAATAACAAAAGGGATGTGTTTTTTATTTTTGGATTGATTCACTACCCTCAACCATTTGATTTTTTTTTTATTCATTTGCAGATAAGAACACATGTGCAACATGAAACCGATCATATTTGATATAAACAGTTTTTCTGCACACACCATCTATAAGGCTAATTCGTCATACAAGAAGTTAAAAAAGTTTAGCGGTGTCGAGCTCAAAAGAAAATTTTATTTTCTCAGACCAAATGTGAAATATTTCTTGCAGCATTGGAAAAAAACATTTCAAAATAACACTATGGACATTAGAAAGAAAATGAAATGTTGATGACATGATGCCTTCATTCCTTCAAAACATTGGCTTAGAGGTTGGAAGTTTCGAGTTGATATTTACACAGGAAGATTTTCCCATCGAGACCAAACACACTGATTATGAAGGTTCTAGTAATCCCAAATTATATCTCAAGAATCTTAACTCCATTTGGTGGCAGTTTAATGCATCGTACCATTGTAAAAATACAGTGCTTATAGATGACTCTTTAGAGAAAAACAAGTTCAATGATGTGGGGAACTACATAATTACTAAAACATTTAACATAAATTCTAAGTCAGAAGACAAATACTTGTTAGATGAGTTGTGGCCTTTGTTATAACCATTGAAGGACATCAAAGATGTTCATGATTTTATTAGATCAAAAACCAATTATAGGGAGCTTATTTTTTGGAGATTTACTATGATTTCTATTGTTGATTTGGGAGCCCATCTTTGGGAATAGTGTTACAATAAAATTCAAAATATTCTTAAAAATGTTTTACTATAATTCTACCTTTAGTAAAGGAATTTTAATTTATTTCATAGCTATATTTAAATACTAAAATATATTTGGGATGGTTTTACAGTTAATTTAATTACTTTCATAATTTTTAATTTGAAAATATATATGAAATGGTTTTACAATTATTATCTAAATATTGTATATCTTGAATGGTTATTATTACAATTCTCCTACAGTCATATCTACTATATCTTTAATTATTTGGTTATACTAGGTTTCACACCATAGTAATATGAAGTTAATTTATCTAAATTCAACTATGAAAATATATATGGAATGGTTTTACAATTAATTACATTCTCCTACACTATATCATCGTCCTCTGCTAGTTTCTTCATAATATCTTCGGTGATTCTCTGGTTGTGCTGAGGTTCAATCACACCATAGTAAATGAACTTGGAAGTGTCCTACATCTCTTGAATGCCATTAGCCTAGTGGCCTGCTAGGCCACAAGGAGTTTTAAATATTCAAATATGCATATTTTAATCTTAAAGACATCTTAAAAATGATAAGATCCTTATCCCAAAGCAAAAATTAAGCCTAACACCCACTTGCCCGCATAGGAAAGAACATGTTTCTATTTTATACAAGGTAGCGGCCACTAGGAATTATTTGTCAGATCAATGTTGGATTCTTTGAAATCATTAAACTATTTTTCCTAGATTCATTAATTTAATGCATGATCTAATATATTGGACTTTGGAAGGAGGTATAATGGATTTTGATATTTTAATTTTTGGATTCCAATATTTTGATTTTCGAATTCCAATATATGTGACTTTGGAGTACAGTAAATTCCAATATATGTGATTTTGGGTTCCGATATATGTGATTTTGGATTCCAATATCTGCGATTTTGGATTCCAATATGTGTGATTTTTGAGCACAGATAATTCCAATATTTAACATTTGGAAATCAAAACTAGTAATGTTGGATTCCAATATTGTTTATATTTTGTAGCTACCTGGACTGGAATAAGTTCAGATTTAGTGAAATAAGTGTTATATGTGCGTGATTTTTTGTCTACACACACATTTAAAAAGTACTAACTATTTCTATCCTAGGTCTTATTGACAATTAATATTGTTGAACGTGTACATGCATTTTCATACACAACAATCAACATGGGCCAATTTTGAGATCTTCTTAAGAGGTGTTATGGATTTTCCTTCCTATTGCCACGTTTGGATAACCTTTACATCAACAAATTTTCTTTCTCAACCTCATAATCCTTTCTCTTACACCAATTCATATATTTTTTACTCATAACCGATGTCATCATCATGGTCGATGATGTCCCCATAGAAGCCTTATTTAGGTTGAACTTATTGAAATGACCAATGACATTCTTATTTTTTATACATCATTAGCTAGGTTGGAAATGCCAACTAAAGGAAATTTTTGATTTTAAGGGACTTGAACCATATATATATATGTTTTCCTATATTATTTTATGGAGATAAAAAACACATTTTTTTCTACTTGCGCTTGCGATTCCTCCTCATGAAGAATAAGAGGATTTGGGGTTAAAGAAGTTGAACCAAAGTTCTAACTCAAACTAGCAATAAATGATTTGAAGATATCAAGAATATGAGTTATCCTAACAAGATATCTCGAGGCTTTTGCATCTCCAACTATAGTCTTCTACAAGTTTCTTTATCTATCTTCACTTCATTTACAATCTACCCCACAAAGTGCTTGAGGACAAATGAATGATTAATGTCTAACAAGTTGATCCAAGAGATGAGTATCCCAATTCCTATTCTTTTTTCCTGGTATACACTTTTGTTGATTTATGGATGTTGCATGTCATATTTATTTGATAGTTATAGTACATGTTTGTTGTCATTTATTTTATTGTTATGTTTATATTAATATTGTTATTATGGTCATTTCCTTCTCCACAATAGTTGAACTTAATTATTATGTAGCTATTGCTTGACATTATAAACACACTACTCATCTAGTATGGTCGTTCACACTCTATTTCTAAATAGAAATTGTATTTATTAGTTTCGCTCATAGATCCATCATGATATTTATACAATATTTATTTATAGGCATTGATCTCTATGTAAACCAACATTCATATAATAGATCCAAATTTATTTTCACTTTTTAAAAATTTATTATATGTAAAAAAAGATATTAAATCCAATATAATATATTATATTTGAGCTTAATATTTTCATAAAAAATTGACATCCCAATGACACGTAGAAAAATGAAAAAATCAAGTTGGAAAGCATATTAAAAGTATTTAATGTTCATATCCAACAATAAATTGTATAATGTCTATGAATTGTGCCATAATTTACTTGTTAATCAGTAAAGTTTTGTACACAACAACTCACAAACATCATTACTTTATGACAATTTTCACTAATGCCTTTGACAATTTATGCACTAAAACGTATATATAGTTATTCAAATTGGCATGATTAGGAAGAGTAGGTAACACGCCAATTTTGGCTATAAGTTGGTAATGATTTTATTTTAAAGACTTCGAAGAGTCAGATTCTCATCATTGTCTTTTCTTTGTCTTGCCCGCGTTCTCAATCACCAATGGAAAAATATATAAGATTGTTCTCAATGAATAAAAAGTCAAACATTGGGAAGCGGTAGCATAGACAAGAGAGGCAGAAATATAGTTGGGATTACTCACTCTGAAAGCTCAATATCACCCCGTTAAGAAACACAGCCAAGTGATGGGTGGTGTTATGATATTGTTCCATAACATATAAATAGAATAGAACATGATATTTTATGTAAATGAGGTGATGTTAGAATGAAATTGGTCAGCTTATTGATAAAATAGTTGTAGATGATCGGTTCTTATAATTTCGATATTAGTCAAATTAAAACAGTCAAAACATATCAAACATCAAGGTAATAATTTTTGTATAGAGTGTATTAAGTGATGGTCTTCAAATATGGAAAAAAGACGGTCTCAAAAAAATACAATATATAAGAAAAATAATATGGTCTTATCAATCTTTCTCGGACTGATAAATCCTTCTAAACAATATTGAAAAATGAAAAATGAAAATCCTTTTTAACTCTTGACTATAAAATCTTGGAGGCGTTCATAATTTAAAAAATTATTTTATAAAATCATAATAAATAATATACATTTTCTAGATCTTGTATTTTAAAATTTTGCAACTAAAAATACGAAATTTTATAGGGTTCAATTAAAAATACTGAAAAACTTTATGATTTATATTTAATAACTGTGCCAAACATTATATACTGATATATAAAGCAGTTTGTAAAGCAATGGGCTTTCGATCAATAGATCACATGTTGATATTTTCTATTTTAATTATGGAACATACAAACAGTTTAATGTCATCCACAAAAGAATATATTTGTTTGCTCAACCTTTCCCATTCTTCCTATGTTAATTGCCTCTATATGCATACCATACTAGACCAAGTTTCTCATTCATTCATTGAAACAAGCAAAAGTTGCTTTCATTTATGGGTCCGACCATATTACAGAATCCCCTATTTCTCTACGTGATCTCTTTCTCATGGACAGTCACCAGGGGCTATACATTTGCTTTCATATTAACTTTCTGTAAATTCAAGTCTCTATACTGTTAACAACTTGTGACCATATCTTTTGTAGTGAATGATTATTAGTGGAAGAATTTTTCCTTTGAATGGACTCCTCCATTTAGTTTTCTCCCTCCCCTTTATCCATATTGTGATTAAAGCAAATGGATACCAACCACAATGAGAATGTTAGGTGTTTTTAGAATCCCCCAAAAAAGAATTGGTTAGACTTTAAGAGATTCATCACACTCTGAACTCTGAATTGACGGAAGAAAAACTTTATATAAGTTTAACAATATCCAATAAAATGTGTACATGATGAAAGTAGGATTTTGCACGCCATGTTTAGATGGAATGATAATTAGTGTTTGATATATGCAGATTCTTTGCTTTGTGAAAAGTAAGTACAATATGATTAGTATTTAGTCTATGGAATCATTGAGAATTGATGACGTGTCTTTTACATGCTTTTAGACACTTAAAAAGGGTCGGACATTTGTTTTTATAAAAATTATAAAAATTTATTATGTTTGTGTGTTTGTTGAATATTGGTATGGTTTACTAATGGAATTGTCTTTATATTAAATAAAAAAATAAAAAGAGTTACATTAGTAAAGGTGATTGGAAAAATCACGGTTATAGAAAATGCTATGAGGGTAACAAAAAATGCCAACAGAGGCAACAAAAAAGCCACTGCAAGAAATGAAAAGCAGAAACATGAGGTACCGCAACCGAAGAAGTCCAAGGAGCAGACACAACAGGTGTCATAGCCGGAGAAATCCAAGGAGCAAACATGAGGTGCCGCAGCCGAAGAAGTCCAAGAAGAAGGTGTTGGAGGCTCAAAATGCCCCTTTTTATCCTTAGATTTGATGACAATGGTCCAACTATCAGGCTGGAGAGCCAAATCTCGATGAGAAGCCTCCATGTTAGAACAACCATGATCACGATCTGAATCTGAGGATTTAGAAACATGAGACCTCTTAGCATTCCAAAAATCTCGAGGGTAGGGATCATCAACATGAACATCTGCACCAAGTGAAGAAGGGCTTTCCTTTCTTTCTTGAGGTGTGAAAGGCTATCAACCTTTGTCGAAGGAGATTTCTGGTTTCATGCCATGGGGCACTGCTGAGGACAAGTGTCGTGAAGGTGCCTAGTTTGATGACACAAACGACAAGGGAAGGCAGTATTCTAATCGTCCAAAAGTTGCACCCACTTGAAATCTTCAAAAATCAACTCCATTTTATCAGGAATCCCTTTGCTTAGATCCACCTTGACACATATGTGTGCATAGGTGTACAAACCTTGCTTGGACCGCTCATCATCCATCTTAATGAACCGACCAATATTATTGCCAATAACAACACAAATTGAAGGGTGCCAAAAAGGGAGCCAAAGGTTCGAGAGACAAATCCAAACCGACATTTTGGACACCACCATAGAAGGAGGAGCAAACTCCAAAAACCACGGAGTAAGAAATATATCTGCCCGACCCCAAAACTAGGGTCCTTTGTTGACAACCCGTTGATAATCTTTCAAGAAGAAAAAGAGGAGAATGAAAAACCCCTTGGCACGGAACTGAATCTCACAATCACTTAACCAATTTGAGTGGATCCAAGTGTGTAAATCCTTCGACTGCGGCCAGAACCCATTGAATCGACAAATAAGAGCCAAATCTATCGAACAACCGTCCTTGGCCAGTAGATTTCTAGTTTTTCCGGTAATTCTCCCAACCCTTATCTTGTAGATAATTTGGATGATATTGGTCTGGTTTAAATATGTGTTGTTTTAAGGGGTTTAAGAGGGTCTTTTTGGTTGAGATGCACACATCTTATTGATCATGTATTTTTCTCTCTCTAGTCTTTATTTTTTATTTTCAGTTGTCTTTAAATACATAATATTGTAGTGCAATAACAAGAGGAAATATAATAAAATAATATGCTCACATGAATATTGAGAAATTACAATATGTGCATATTGTGTCTTAGGTTAGTTGGTTTGTAATTGTGTAGCTGGGAGTGTTATGCTCTCCACTCAAGATCAAACCCCACAAAGTGATGTGTGGAGTCCACTTTAGAAGTAGGATATGTGTTAGCCAAATTCATCTGTGCTTGATAATAAAATTATCAATGTAAGCGTAATTGTAAGTGTTGTTCAATTTTGTAAGAGGTTAGAGCAAAAACTCTGACAACATAATTTTCTTATCTAATTTTTGTAGGAAAAATCACTTTACAATTTCAAAATTAACAAATATGGAGTTTGACATTTTAGACATGCTTCTTCATTCACTATAGCTTGAGATATAATTAGATACTCATAAACCTTGCCTTTGACATTAATTTTTGGTGGCTTTGAAATATATATATATTTTTTTAACCTATTATTTTACCTATATACATATATCTAATAAAATGCATATGAGTATTTTTGTTCCCTTTTTGTGTCAATTCATTTATACATATTACATTTTAGTCAACTCATTCTCTTTTACATCATTTTTAGGACATTTATTAATTATCTTGCATTCTCTTACCTTCAATATGGTTAGCATCTTTTGCGCTTCATGCTAAGCCCCAAACTCATTGAGTTATTTTTTTCAAACCATATGGAACTTGTGTGTATAGTACAATCTTGATGAATGATTTTAAATAATATCTATATGTTTATATATAAAGTTTATATATGCATTTAATTCAAAATTTGTTCATTCTATTAAAGATAATTGTAGATCAAAAGAATTCTATTTAGAAAGGTTTCTCATTTTGCTTAAAAAGTGGAAATATCTATTCTAAAAGATGTATTTTTCTTGAATGAAAATGTGATGAATGGAATTTAATATGATAATTTATTTAATTTAGAATTTGTTCATGTTCGATAAAATTATCCTTTCAATATATTGTACGAATTTTGAATCCCTTCTCAATTAAATAATCTTTTAATTCAAAAATATGTTCATCTATATCAATTATGAATCCTTTTGTAATGTGGTAAAATTAAATTGATTTAAATTTGAACTCTTTGTTTGCAATTTTACTAAATTACTACTTAGTTACTATGTAATTGATCATATATTTACAAAACATTAATTATACATAATAGTATGTCCCACGTTTTTTAGATTTTTATACACAAAAAAAACTTAATTTTTAGACCAATTTTAAAAAAACGCACACAATTTCTACTAAATCATCAAAAGATTGTTTGTTCCTCAGTGGAGTTGCCAAAAACTATTGGTTAGATTTTTTGCACAGCTGAAAACCTAGGTAGTCATGAGATAAATCTCCCTCATTTACCAACGAGGCTCCTGTGTAAGACTTTGTCAATTATATTCCCTAATATCTATCTGTTGGTTTCACTTTAATTGTGTAGCTCATGAACCATAACTAGGCAATTAATTAGCAAGTAAGCTGTTGTAAGCAATATGTGCAGGAAAGGGAAATAATTAAATACGAGAAGAAAGGAAAGGATATGTGCAACCTAACCAATAGTTGATAGAGTTGATCACATGCACATAGACGAAACAGATAGATCTTAAAATGCAGAATTTGAAGCAAAGGAAATTTTCAGATCTAGATCTAAGACAACACAAAGTTTATGCAGAGATATAAAAAGAAATAAGAAACAAATGCACTGTTGACACAAAGTTCTCTGGAAATCTTCCTCTTCTCTATTCCTCTGCTTGCAAAAAAGCTATCAAGGGTTTTAACTCAAAGTCTAGAACACAAGAATGTTGATTACAAATTCTGATGATTTAACCTGTAGGTTCTTCCTCTACTTATAGTGTGTAGAGGGGAAATTACAAATGAGAAACTGCAACTGAACTAGAACAGAAGAAGTAGTAAAGGGAACATCTGGAAATCATCTTCCTAGGATTCCTCTCTTAGTAACATGCATCAGGAGTTTAAGCCAAAATTGTGCACATCTGTCACCTATCTTAAAAAATATTTCCAAATAACTTAAAGTAATGGTTTTTAAACCAATTACTTTAATCTTACATTTTCATCTGAGAACATAAGAAATAAGAGAAGAAAGAAGATCTGCCAGCTGTAACACCTACACTTTCTTTTTTTTCTGATATTGAATATACTTGTCAACCATGTAATTCAACATCTTCCCATTTGTTTTAACAATAGCCTCTCTCTCGGTTCTGAACTGCAGCAACCTTCTAGACAAAGAAACGGTGTTAGCCTTTACCCTCTCTAAACCAGACCCATACCCCTAAACATATTCTTGAAGCCTTATGAGTCTGCCAATTGAATCTATCATGAAAGGTATGGAAGCTTCATCAATTTATTTCTGCACAACTAGAATAAATTCCTCATGGGAAGCATGTAATTCATCTAGAATGCTCTCCGACACTTCTTGCATCTCACTTTCCAGCAACTGCATCCTTTTTAGCATAAGAGTGAGGATCTCTACACGGAAGGAAACTGAAATTTCTAACTACTTCCCCCTTTCCATCAATCCACCAGGTACAATCTGCTCTGCAATTAGCACATCTCTAGGTAATGAGTGTATCTTAGCTAAATTATTAAGATGAATTTTAGCAACTATGTTCTCAGCTTCTATCTATGTCATCAGTTCCTTGAGCTGAGATACAGCCCTGTGCATATTCCCCAATTCATCTGGCATTCTTTCAAACTATTCTGAAGCTTGGTGAATGATTTTATCTTTCCATTGAGCAATAACTTTGACCTAGTCCCCTGCATCTTCTACGTCTTTAATCACATGATTATTCACATGCTCATGTGCTAGAATGGGATGAGAGGAAATTTTGGCAAACTTAGCAATGATCTCACATAGCTGGGACACCTACTTTTGAAGCTTGGATTTCTTATCCTTCTCTTTGTCAAGCTTGAGGAATAAAGTGTTCATTAGTGTATGTGTATCCTTCTATGGTAGTTTGACCTATTGGCACTCTGGTCACTGCTATACAGGCTTTCGTGAGCTCTCCCTTATGCTTTCCTTCTACTGGAATAGATAACTCAGCGAACCTCTATCATGATTCTTCAATAATCAACCTAGAAAATATTCTGGAAACTTTAGGTCTTCTATATTTTTCGCCTAAACTCAGGAGTTGTTGTAAGTCATGTTACTCCAGGTTGATCTCCTCTCTGGCTTCTAGGATTTTCTGCAAAGCCAACCATGATGAAAATTTACTTCTTGGGGAATGAGAAGTCACTAAGTGCACCACCATCTCATGCTCTGATTTTGCTCAATCTGAATTTCCCACAGTGTTGTGACTGCCACCCATTGAATTGTCCAAAGACAATGCTTTTTCAAACTCCTCCTGTGCTTTCAACTTCTCCACAGGGAGAGGAGAAGATCTGAGTGGTTGAGGAGAAAATACAAATGACGCTAGATTCAATGGAGGAACGAAAAGATCTTTGTGGGGTTCTGGGGCTACTAAAGTGCTATGAGTTGATGTTGGAGAAGATGGAACTAGCATGATAGCTATAGATTTGGCCTTCTCTTGTGCATGAGACTTTTTGTGTACTTTAAGCTTCTCTAGCCTTTTGCTACTTTCACCTTCATGCTTTATTTTTTTGGAGTCTTATGTGGTAATGTTATCCGTGATCCAGTTCATCAAAGCTTCATCCAGGCAATACCCCTTTGTCAACAACCAGTTTGAGGTGTTAACCATAATTACAGAAGATCTTTCCTCAATTGTTTGACAACCTCCAATGTTTTCTTGAAGAGCAGCTCTATCCCCTCTCATCTGATGATATGTGTCAAGTATCACATGCCCATCATCCATGAGATATGTAGGTATTCGTGCTAAGCCATAATCAGACACTTGTTACGTTGATAACCTATTGAAGTATTTCTTCCTGACTTCATACTTGTTTCTGCACTTCATCCAGAAGTCTTCCAACGAAGGTACATGTGAGTATTCCTGGGAGATTGTCTTCTTCGCTGCCCCATATGGATCAAATTTCAGCCGTGCTGGGAAGAACTCATGCTCATATTCAGAAAACATTTCAGCTTCGATTCCTCTAGCTTTGTGGATGCTTTGACAGCTGTAATAACCCACTGTGACAGGAAATAAACTCATAGACTTGTGCCACTTTGATTGTAAGTCATGCATCTCCACAAGTTGTCTGCATAACTCCATGATGACCCACTTTTCACTTGGATACCTTCAAAACTTAATTCATTCTCCTGAAAAGCTAGTTACCCTGAGATACGTGAAATATATAAACTAGATGAAAGTACAACCATGCTAGGATATAGCTTCCCAAGCTTCTTTGCTTACCCTGCTGGTCTTCATATCACTATTTAATTTGTAGATGAATCCATAGAAGAACCCATCGTTGACTACCTTGTAATATTTTTGGCATTCAAGAACTGTCAATTGTTAGAAGCACTCAAAAATATGATCTTTCGACAGTATGCCCCATCTATCCAGCTTACAAAATATACCCTGCAAGGTTGCTGCATATACCAGGTATGAAGTCATTTTGAAGCTATATGTTTGCCTCACACTTTGAAGCTACTCACCGATGTTGTCACTGATGATCTCTATCTAACTAATTATTGAATCATCTCTGTTGATCTCAATGGTTCTCACGAAAGCATACATCCATGAGTGGAAGTTGTGAGTATTGGCTTCTCCACTTAAACTATAAAGTAATTTAGTAATGTCATCCACCTCCTGCACCAAATTGGATCGTGGAAGATTCCTCGGGAACTTTGATGGATACCTAGGATTCTTCATATATCTGTTATTCATTATGCCCACACAATCCGCTTTGTGTTTCTCCCATCTATTTCCAGCATCCAACATGCTAATTGAAATCACCACTGGTCGTGTCAGAATCCTCAAACAATAATTAATAAATTGTGCATCCAGCCTGATTATTGTCTTTCCCGCAGCATCCCAAATTTTTCTGGAAATAGGATGATTTGACCTTGCACACTCCATAAACAATTCAAGAAACTGAGTTGTGGCTAGAAATGATGATGCTTGAATAATTCCACTACTTTTTATTTCCCACATGAGAGATGTCCTTCTGGCCCTGGATCTGTCAATTAATTCAGAGATATGTTCAGAGCCTATTTCCGTGTCATTGATATCAACAAATCTAGAAGATATGCATGACTCTATTGATCCTTATCTTTCATCATGCTTCATCATGGCTAGAACAATCTTTGTCTGAGCAATGTTTGTTTGAGTTCTTTTTCTTTTAATCTTTCCAGAATTCCATGCAATTGGATCAACTCGTGCAGATCTAGAAATTTCTTCAGATTCAAAAGATATATTCAATGTACCTGACATTTTTTTGAACTCCCTTTCACTTGTATGAACAATTGTAATGAATACCTGCAGTTAATTCAGACAAAAATGGAGTGCAGGGCATGAATACTTGATTTTTATCACCAAAATCTACATATAAAGCCTGCTGCCCTAAAATTTGAGGCTTTGCTTGCATGCAAAGCAAGCATAAATATTTTTAAATTCACTTGGGAACTTATACCAACATGTAGATAATTATCATACCAAAAATTAAGCTATTCCAACCCTAGGTGCCAAACTTTGAAGCCTTTTGGCAATGAAAAACACCTTTTAATGCACAAAACCTCCTTTCCTTGGCACCAAAATTGTCTGGGCTGTAATCCTGAGCAAAAATAATTAATTTCTTCTTCATTATGGCAGCCCATGCTTATATATCCCTCAACATACTATTTTTAACAATTTCGCTTCCTATTTCTAGCAATTTAATTAATAAATAATCATGTCTATTCACCCAAATTGGGCGCCCAATTATGCATGTTGCTGGTTACTTTTAAATAAATTTATTTTATTTATTTTTATCATGCATCCTTCAGTTCCCTTTGGCTTGTCTTCTTGCATTGACTTTTCTTACATACATGGTGCCAAAATTGGGTGAAAATGCCATAAATAAATATCATTAAATACATTGTTTATTGCCAAGGTGGGTTGCACTTTTTGGCAAGGGTAATTTCTAAAAATAAGAAGTCAAATTTGATTGGAATTTCTACCCTACATTGCAGCTCCAAAAATCCCCTCTTCAACTTAAGTTAGTTGACTTTCATGATGGGAATTTTTACCTTGCAAGGCAGGGAAGAAATTCCTGCCTGCCTGCCACTGTCAAAATTTTCACTAGCAAATTAAAACATCTTCCAAAAAGTGTGACTTGTATTGAAAATAACTTCCTTTGATAACGTGTGACTTTCATGGGTGAATAAACTTCTTTGTTGGGAAAATTTAGCCTACTAGGCATGCACAACATTACCATCGATGCTTAAAGTGATTTTTCTTTATTTTATAATGGGATTTTTTTCCCTGCAAGGCAGGTCATAAATTCCCGCGTGCATGCCACCTCTAATATTCCCATTGCAGGTTAAGTGACTTTGAATTCATGGGAAAAAGTACCGTGCAAGGCAGGTAAGAAATTCCCTCCTGCCTGCCACTACCAAAAATCCCATTACAGCTTAGATCTATTGATTCCAAAAAGTGCGACTTGTCTAGGAGGGGATTTTTGTGCACAACTTCATCTTTTTTGGTCAGAAGTTTTCCTTCTGAGGTTGATTCATTCTAGTGATGAGGTCATAAATGATCTCCAGATGCTCTAGGAAATTAAACAGACTAAACAGAATAAAGAACGGACCCAGGGAATTTAACAGACAAACAACGGAGAAAACCTAGAGAAAAACGCAAAAGGAATAAATAAAAATGAAAAACATTTCCAGAAGTTGCAGACAATGCTCTGAATTCATTCCTGGTGAAAATCCTATTGAGATGTGTGAATACTGGCATGCAAAACTTCAACAGGATTCAACCGGAGCACAATTTACTTCAAACAAGGCTTTATTTATTTAATAAATAATTAAATAAAAATTTCCCCTAGACAAAACTTGGCGGAGGGATAAAATGAGTTTCATCATCTGGTTATTTGTCAAAATTGACTCATATGATTCACTGGGAATATATTAACGTAATGCATACATCTTCTGGCAATAAAAACATGAAAAGACCCGTTATTTTAAAAAGAACATTTTTTTTCAAATGGGTAGTCCCAGATTTTAGGGTGAAATCTAGGGACACTAGTCGGCTCCGTCTATGGACATCTTTGCCTCTGTCAAAATGACAGGAGTAAAGATGAGATCTCAACATATCTAGTTTTGTATCTTGTCTATTGGGCTCAGGGTCACGTAATCAAAAACAACACAACACCAAAAAATAAAGAAAAACATACAAAGATTTATGTATATACATACAGGTTTCACCCTACTCCTTTATGTTTGGAAAAGCTTCAAGTGATGCCCGTGGAAAGGAAACGATAGTTTAATTCCATCCTGATGAGAAAGGATGAAGTTATCTGTCCTGGCGATCCTCTTGATCACAAAAGGCCCTTTCCAAAGTGAATCAAATTTCCTGTGGATGCCTTTTATTTCTCGTCTTTTGTCCCATAAAAGGACCCAGTCGCCGATCTCAAAATTTATTTCTTTAGCCTTTTTATCGAAGATCACCTTCACCTTCTTCTGATGTTCTGATAATCTGTCGACTACTTGAACCTGCACTTCTCGTAATTCCGTCAGATTATTCTTTTGTCAATGTCATCGGTGAATATGGCATCCTCCAGATCTTTAGAAAGTTACAAAGTAGGCAATTCCAAGGTAAGAGGAAGCTCTGCGTCTCTCTCATATAACAACTAGAAATGGGAGATGCCTATAGTTTTCTTTGGTGTGATCCTATCTACCCAAAATGCATCAAACAACTTTTTGTGCCAAGTCCTTTGATTTTCAGTCACTAATTTCCGCATGATAGTCACCAGATTCTTATTTCTTGATTCATCTTGGAAATTCCCTTGTGGGTAATAATTGGAGGAATGCACCAGATGGATTCCATACATGTAGCAAAACTCGACAAGCTCCTCAGAAGAAAAATTAGGAGTGTTATCCGTTATTATTTTACTAGGCACACAAAACCTAATGATAATATTTTCCTTTATAAAACTACTCACTTCCATGTAAGTGGCATTCTTAACAGAAATGGCTTCTACCCACTTACATAAATAATCAGTAGCTGTCAAGATGTAACGATGACTGACACTGGAAGTCGGATTGAGCATACTAATAAAATCCATGCCCCACTGTTGGAAGGTATCTTCAACTACAACTAGTTTTAGAGGTAATGCGAGTAATTTTACACATCCGACAAAGTGTTGGCATGCTTGACATCTAGATACCCACTCTGTGGTATGCTAGAAAAGTATGGGCTAGTAATACCTTTCTTGAAGAATCTTGTGAACAGTGACTCGGGCTGAGAAATGACCACCGCAAGCCAAATTATGAAAATGTTTTAAAAATTGATCCTGTTGAGCTTTATCCACACATCTGAGAAGCACCCCATCAATTCCTCTATTATATAAACCATTATCCCAAAGAACAAAGTCCCTAGAATTCCATTTGATAGTAAGTTTCTCCTTGCGAGAAAGGTGATCTGGGCATTACCCATAAGTTAAGAAAAATGCAATGTTATTGTACCATTCATTTACTAGATCTATAAAAAGAACCATAAGAAAACTTTTTCCTACTTTTGGATCTATTTTCTTCATCTCAATCATCAATTCACACAAACCTCTTCCTCGAACTAACTTTGTGGGCTTTATATCCAAGTCATATTGCTACTCCTTTGTCACCCACGTGCCTCTTAATAGTCCTAGCTCTTGTTGCGTGAGGATAGATTTTACTGGAGTATCTAGAACTAGGACAACAATATGTGAGACAAGAATATAGTACATGAATGCCTTACATCCTTTTACCACTAAATATGCATGTTTTTCCATGGGAGTGTATTTCAACTCGTAAGCTTTTAAAGGCATGCTCATGAAAGCAATCAGAGCTTCTACATCCTCTTGATTTTTCTGCATCAAGATTGCTGACATGTGTGTTTGGAGGAATAACAGTAAAGAATGAATTATTTACTAAAGTCTATGTGAAACCAAGACTGGAGCTTTTGACAAGGACTCTTTAATTTAATCAAATGCTTCCTTCCCTTCACTGCTCCATTTAAAATCCTATGTCTTCTTCATCATATTTGAGATATGACAAGTTAATTCAAAAAATTCAGGGATGAATATTATGAGAAAATTTACTTTACCAAAGAAAGAGTGAACCCCCTTTTTAGATGTTGGTAATGGTAAAGTATGAATAGATTTGACACACTCAGGATCTATCTTGGTTCCTTCCTTTGAGATTATATTCCCTAGTAACTTCCCTTCTGTTACAACGATGATAGAATTTTTAGGATTTAGATAAATACCATGTTTGCAGAATTGGATGAATACCTCCTCAAGATCTGAGATGTGCTTGCTCCTGTCCTTGGAAAAGATATTCAAATCATCGAGGTATACTACTATGCTTTTATCCTTGAGATGAGAAAATACCAAATCTATAGCTCTTTGAAACGTAGCTCCAGCATTGATCAAACTGAAAGGCATTTTCTGATAAGCAAAATTTCCCCAAGGTGTAATGAATGTCATCTTATATTGATCCTCCTCGGCCACCTTGACCTGATTGTAGTTTGAGAAACCATCAAGCATGGATACTATTTCAGATCCAGTGACAACCTGTAGAGTGTGGTCCATGATGAGGATGGGGTAGTTGTCTTTTAATGAGGCTTGATTGAGATTGTGAAAATCCACACACAATCTAATATCACCGATTTTATTTCTTACAGGAACTATATTGGCTAACCATTCAGAGTGATGTATAGGATAAATCATCTTTGCATCCAAAAGCTTCTGGATCTCTGCAAAGATAGTACCCTGAAATAGTAGGGTTGTGATGCCACAAATTTTATTTGAAAGGCTTATGTTCTTGCTTTAATGGGATATAGTGTTGGACTTCTGTAGGCTAATAGGTCTTTAGATCCTGGTAAGACCAAGAAAAAACATCCATATATTTCTTAAGAAGCTTTGTAAAAGCTTCTCTTTCTACCTCTGAACAACACTTACCCAGATTTACTAATTTGGGATCATTACTAGCTCCCAAATTTAATAATTGTGTATCGAAAGAAGAACCTTCTTCACTTTCTTTATTCTTTTTAAGCATCTGATCATGCTTGTCGAAAATTTCCTAAAGAGATACTAATCCTTTAGGAATTTTATTTCCTTTGAGCTGAATAATCTCTTGAATTCCTGTAAATTTTGCATCCGTTTCTCCCACAGCAGTCTGTCTTGGATGTGATTTGCTTCCCTCATAGTATATCTCTTCGAAGTTGTCCTTTTGTTAGAGAAATGCAAAAATCTGTTTATCATCATTAAAAATATGTCATTGTTGGATGTTATCAGGAACCTTCGGATGGAATACACATCTCAACTTTGTAATCCCCTTGTCTGAAGAATGTAGGTGGCTGATCTGGATTTAATAAAGCTGCAGTAACTGCAAGTGAATCAGCTCTAGAGTTTTTCTCTCTAGGAATATAGGAAACTGAGAAAGCTGCAAAATCTAGAGTAGCAAAATAGACCCAGTCTCTATAATGCCATAGTTTTTCCTTTTTGACTTGGTAGAGACCATGTATCTACTTGACAATTAACTCAGCATCCCCCCTTGTATGTAAGAGCTTGATTCCCATTGTTCTTTCCTGCTCCATTCCTAACAACAAGTGCTTCATATTTTGTTGTGTTGTTAGTATTTTTAAACATTAATTTGAAGTAATGTGCATGCACCTTTCCCTCAGGAGAAATAAGAAAAATACCTACACCAGACCCAAGTGAAAAACAACTACCATCAAAATCGAGAGACCAAATCTTATTATCTAGTTGATGTGGCTCTTGGATCACAGGTTGGGCTTCTTCTTTATCCAATTCTAGATAATAGACTCCATGATCTGATTCCTGGAATAAGATCTGAGATCTAGGATCTTCAAATTTTGATACTATGTACTTGGATTTCTTCTTAGGTTCTAACTTTTGATTAACTTCCTTGATTGGTATGTATGCACAAGACCAATCCATCTTGACCTCTCTGCCCAATTCTTTAGAGAAGTTCCTGCTTAGAAGCATGCCATAAGATACTGGGATATCCACTACAAGGATAGTCAAATTTAATCTTTTATCTAGGAATGAAGCAAGTACGGTACTTGTGCATATTTGATCTGACCCAACAAGAGGTACTTGTCTTTCCATTGGATAACATCTTCCAATGGTTTTTGTTAATGTGAGACCTAGAGTGTCAGCAACTTTGGCAGACATCACATTGTCGGAAGCTCCAGAGTCTAAAATGCAATTACTTAATTTATAACCGTTAATAAGTAATGACACATAAAATGGATTATCCTTTCAGATGTAGCAGGAGAGGAAGTAGAAGGATAAGAACTTGCAGCGGTATTATTTGAAGGGGGAGTAATCTTAGGAGTAGACAAGATACCCCATGAAACACTATTTGTTGGAGTATTGGGACCATTACTTTTTACATATTTTACCAACCTATTTAACTGATCAGGAAATGCCCTCAAATACTCAGCTTCTGACATCTGAATTTTGGTCTTTTTTATATGATCAATAATGTCAAAATATTGACTTACTTCAGCCGATTGTCCATTGGTCCTTTGCTGCTGATTGAAAGAACCTACATGCTTATCTCTAGGAGCTAATGAAGAAGGTAGTGTACTGCCTCTTTTTAGGATGGTAACATCTGGCCCAGGATCTTCTCTTTCTCTTCTTTGGCCACTTGAGGAAGTTTCAACATTTTGGCATGTTTGGGACCTTGTGAACACCATGAATGTGTGACCATCAAAATCTTCAAAAGATTCATAATAGCCCTCATCAGATTCATAGTCTAGGTAACCAATATTGGAGTCACCAATGGGATCTAGAAATTCATCTTCATCAAATGATTCACCAACACCAAGATCTTCTTCATTAGTTTCCAAGTTGTTCCTTGTAGAAGCTTCAATTTCCAACCACTGTGGTGCAACAGTAGGTCTATTTTGATTTTGATTCTAACCATTAAAGGTCTGAGCAGGAGCCATTCTTGAAGGAGTTGCATTTCTTGCTTGAGACATCTACTTCTTGATTTGTAGCATGTCATTAGCTAACTTCTATAGCAAAGGATTAGAAGTACTTGAAGAAGATCCATCACCTTTATGGGGTGATTGTCTGATTTTTCCAGCCATGATCAAGTCATCTTCAACCTCTACAACAACATTTTGTGCCTCTAATAGATTCATAGGTCTTTCCCTCCACAATTGATATCCAAATTTGGGTAATAAAGTGTTTATGAAAAACATCTTTTGATTTTCATTGCTAAGCGTAACAGAAGTGGGGATTTTATATAAAATCCTTTGGAACCTTGCAATAAAGTCTTGCATGTTCTCGTTTGGTTCCTTCTTTAACTGCATCAGTTGAGTGATCAGTGTACTAGTGTCTTCTGTAGGTTTGAACCTCTTTAGAAATTGTTCTCGCATGGACGCCCAGTTCGGTATAGTCCCAGGGGCTAATTGATAGAACCATTCTCCAGCCAAGTCATGTAGAGTCTCAATGAAATTTCTAACCGAAACATCCTCATGCTCCACTGCAACCACACCAAAAGATATAAAGAATGTTGTCAAGTGATCATCTGGATTTTTCTTTCCATCTCCAAAGACTTTTGGGAACTTCTTTCTTGACCCTTTAGGCAATTCATGCATAGGTGGAGTTAGGTTCAGTGGCCCAAAAGCTGCACTCCATGGGATAGGTGGTGGTTGGTTCTGATTTAGCATGATGAACAAAAAACATCTTCTCTAGGAGTAGACTTAATAGATAATTCTAGCTACCAGATTATTGTGAAGATGACCTAGATCTGGAGGAGTTTGCACTCTTATTCCTAGCGAAAGACTAGATTTGTGGCTCCTAACTTGAGAAGGATGATTGAAATCAAATTTCTCTTGAAATCTATAGAAATGATCAGTCCTTCCTTGAGCCTTGACAGATCAGGTGAACGGGCATTCAACCAGGTTGAGAGTTCAGTGGGAACTAGCACGATAAGCTCTAGTCTGCAAAATATTGTTCATTCCCCAGTGGAGTCACCAAAAACTGTTGGCTAGATTTTCTGCACAGCTGAAAACCTAGGAAGTCATGAGATAAATCTCCCTCATTTATCGGTGAGGCTCCCATGTAATATTTTTTCAATTATATTTCCTAATATCTATCTGTTGGTTTTACTTTAATTGTGTAGCTCATGAACCATAACTAGGAAATTTTGCAACAAATAAGCAGTTGTAAGCAATATGTGCAGAAAAGGGAAATAATTAAATAAGAGAAGAAAGGAAAAGAGATGTAAACCTAACCAATAGTTGATAGAGTTGATCACATGCACATAGATGAAACAAATAGATCTTAAAATGCATAATTTGAAGTAAAGGAAAGTTTCAGATATAGATCTAAGACAACACAAATTTTATGTAGAGATCTAAAAAGAAATAAGAAAAAATGCACCGTTGACACAAAGTTCTTCGGAAATCTGCCTCTTCTCTATTCCTCCACTTTCAAAAAGCTATCAAGGGTTTCAGCTCAAAGTCTGGAACACAAGAATGCTGATTACAAATTCTGATCCTTAACCTGTAGGTTCTTCCTCTACTTATAGTGTGTAGAGGGGAAATTACAAATGGGAAACTACAACTGAACTAGAACATGAAGAAGTAGTAAAGGGAACATCTTGCAATCATCTTCCTAGAATTCCTCTCTTAGTAACATGCATTAGGAGTTTAAGCCAAAATTGTGCACATTTGTCACCTATCTTAAAAAATATTTCCAAATAAATTAAAGTAATGGTTTTTAAACAAATAAATTTAATCTTACATTTTCATCTGAGAACATAAGAAATAAGACAATAAAGAAGAGAAGAATGAAGATTTGCTAGCTGTAACACCTACACTTTATTTTTGTTCTGATATTGAATATACTTGTCAAACATGTAATTCAACATTTTCCCATCTATTTTAACAATAGCCTCTCTCTCGGTTCTGAACTGGCAACAACCCTCTGGAAAAAGTAACAATGTTAGCCTTTACCTTCTCTAAACTAGGCCCATACCCCTCAACATCTTCTTGAAGCTTTAAGAGTTTGCCAATTGAATCTATTGTGAAAGGTATGACAACTTCATAAATTTATTTCTGCACAACCAGAATAAATTCCTCACAGGAAGTAGGTAATTCGTCTGGAATTCTCTCTGACACTTCTCCCATCTCATTTTCCAGCAACTGCATCCTTTTTAGCATAAGCTTGAGGATCTCTATGTGGAAGGAAACTGAAATTTCTAACTGCTTCGCCCTATCTATCAATTCACCAGGTACAATTTTCTCTGCATTAGCACATCTTCTGGTAATGAATGTAACTTAACTAAAGTATTCAAATGAATTTCAGCAACTATGTTCTCATCTTCTATCTGTTTCATTAGTTCTTTTAGCTAAGATATTACCCTATGCATATTCTCCAATTCAGTTGGTATAGTTTTGAAATGTTCTAAAGCTTCGTTAATGATTTGATCTTTCCATTGAGCAATAGCTTTGACCTAGTTCCTTGCAACTTCCACCTCTTTAATCAGATGATTACTCACCTACTCATGTGCTAGAATGGGATAAGAGGAAGGTTTGGAAACCTTAGCAATGATCTCACATAGTTGGGACACCTACTTTTTAAGCTTGGCTTTCTCATTCTTCTCTTTGTCAAGCTTGAGGAATAAAGCGTTCATTATTGTCTCGGTATCCTTCTTTAATCCTTCTGTGGTAGTTGTAAACACCTGTAATTTAGCCAGAGCAATTTAAATACTTAAATTGTGCTAATTATCCTCTTTCCCACAAATTGACAACATATCATTAATATGGTGCACTTTCTATTCTATCGCCGTTAATTAGCTACATTACGCTAGTTAATTAACTCTTCTATCCAATAATGACGCCAATTAACAACATTTCGTTAATGAGCTCCCCTTTCTATCTAGATTAATTAATTTTTTCTAATTAATTAAGCTCCCTTTCTATCTAGATTAATTAATTTTTTCTAATTAATTAATACCCCTTTCTCTCTATATTAATTAATTATTCTTAATTAATTAATTCTCTCTTCTATTTAATCAATAAATCATCACTTATTTGATTAAATCCCTCTCATAATCTAAATCATGCTAATTATTCCTCTGAAAAGCTTCTATAAGCTTGAACACCTATTAATTAATCACTTTGATTAATTAATAAAGCCCCTCAAACCCCATGGGTCACTAAAGGACAAACTAAACTCTCCTAAGGTTGACTTGAAGCCCTTTCTAAACCTCCATTATCCACAACTAATGTCAACCTCTCCATTTATCCCACATGAAGAGGGATGTAGAGATTCTTCTATCCATTGGGCTATATAAGGAGCCCTCCTCACACCTACACACCTACACACCTACACACCTACATTCCTAAATGAGCATAGAGCATACACTATAGCCATTTATCATCTTTGAGAATTATTCCATTAGAAGAGATTTCCTTCTCCATTTCTTGTATTCATCCACCCACATTTTGAAGTCATATGGAGACATGTCAAATAGTCTTGTAGCCATGATTTGACAAGACTCCATTCTTATAAACCTTGGAATTTCAAGCACATAATCAACTCTTTGATTGTTAGAGGTTTACCTAGGTTCAATCTCATCTTATTTTTAGCATTCAATAAGAGATATAAGTTAATTTTTTTAGGATGTTAGATTGAAATGTTCATTTCATGTTTAATGTAGAAATGTTGATAGGTTAGCTTTGTTTAAGCTCTTAGCATGATGATGCATAGGTTTAGCTTAGCATTGTATTCAGGCTATTAGGTGTTAGTTTCAATTCTACTTACATTGCTAACTATTTCATGCATACATATAGCAGGCCTGGTGGGACGGGTCCTTAGTCCCTTAACATTCTAGTCCAAATTTTATTGTTATTTCAAGTTTTTGGATAACCCTTCATATACACATATGGTAAATAATATTCAAATTATTAACATTTTTCTCATATTACATGTGTAGGATCTCATTTAGAGATTTAATTCTAATAGGTTGTTGTCAATTTTGAGCTAACCTACTAAAATTTGGAGTATTTTGAGCTTTTTGGTGTCTTTGGATGTATTTTGATTACTGGATGGGTGAATGAACACAAACCCTGGCACAGACATACTAAACATGGCATAGGAACACTAAATATGGCGTAGGCACACTAAACCAGGAGCAGGCACACATTCTGGTGCGCACACACTTTGCTCGTACTGTACCTTCACTACTTTCAAAAACATGTCAGGCTCGCACACATGCCATAAAACTGGAACACATACCCCAACCCTGGCATAGACACCCTAACCTGGGCACACACATTTTGTGTTTGTACCTTGGTGCACATGCCCGTATCCTAGCGCAGGCATCTCTTGGATGGTGCAGGTGCACTGCAAATTTATATTTACACAGAGGGTCACACATGCCCTAACCCATGCACACATTCCCTAACCCGCGCGTAAGTGCTTTGGTCTGAGTTGGCATATTAATTTCAGATTTTTGGAAATTTGTTTCCTAAGGTACTAACATCATTTTAGGTTTTATTTTTGCATGGATATGCTAGACTAGATAGTGGATGAACCTTGCATGTTAATTATAAGAGTAAGGTCATGTATACTCTTCCCTCACATCTTTTGGGGTGATCTTGGGAATCATAAATGATTCTTATGTCTTTTGTTGATTTGAGAATATGTTGAATGTCTAGATTGAGAAAAAATATATTTTTCATTTGAATTAAGTGTTTTCATTTGTTGATTTCTTGGATTTTACATTGCATATGATCTTCTCTTGTGTCTTAGGGTGATATGGAGAATTAGAAATGATGTTTATTATTTTTTATGGAAAATTACTAATCCGTTCTGCAAAACCACAAACGCTTGTCAAAGAAGGGTGGAGTTGAAATAAAACTAAACTATTAATATAGTTTCCGTGTAGGTTTCCAAAAGTTGTTCAAGTAAACCACATCCAATTTAAAAAATATAAAAAAAAACACCACAATCAACACTACATATTTACAGGTTTGGATAAGGGTACGCCTCATCCGCTTAAAACTAGGACATAACCCCTTTGGCATAAGCCTTAAGCTACAACAATGGGGGTGGTCCTAGGAACCCCAAAGTAGTCCATGCAATAGAGAACCTTGTGGACAAAATGGGAAGTACTCCACACAAACCACTTGACTAGTACGCACGTGAGATTTATCATCACAAGATTGTCTGTGTCACGACCCTATTAAGAGTACATGATGGATGCATTTATTGCCCATTGTGCTTGAAGTAGGAAAAGCTAAGATACTCCAAGAAATTAGTCATTGAGACTTTTCTTAATAAATAGTGCCCGCCTCTTAGATGACTTGTGACACCTAGGTGAGTGAACCACCCAGGAAGCTATCTTTGACCAGGATCCCACTTGGACCACTTCAAAGCCAATTTGAGTTGAGAGATATTGTTTATCACGAAGCGTGTGAAGTGTTACTTTTTCTTAGTTTTTCACTTGCCAAAAGGCAAGGCAAAACTCTACCGAAGTGAGGCCTGTATTTTTCAACCCCAATTGATCTAATTCCGTCACTTTCTTTTGACACTTTATTGATCAAAAGAAGAGTAACTACCTTTGCATTATCAATTGATTATTTTTGCCAATTTTTTTGTCTTTTTACACCCATCCATGTTTGTGGTTGGGTTGCTAAATGTCTAAAGTGTGTTGAGACATATGTATATCATTGATATCCTTTTTGATCTTGATACCCAAGTCAAGATCATCATCGTAGTTAGGCTTGGATCATCACTTTGATTCTTCTTTGAGCAATTATCTTGTTTATATTGTGTCACTACAATTTTGGTATTTACGTATTTTTTTGTAAACTTGGACTAAATATCTATATTGTAAGGGTAGGCTATACACACTTTAACAATTCCTAGGTATACTATCGATCTAGTTTGATTTTAATTATTACCTCGATTATGAAGAATGTTAAGTGTTACCACTTGTGTGTGTTATACCAATATCATCTTGATATCAATACCTTACTTTCTTGTAAATTTTGTTTAACATATCTTGGTGAAATTGTTGTGTCACCTACAATCGTAACTGACACCCTTTGGAATATAGGTCTTGATTGAATTTGGGCTTCCTTCTACTATACTTTATTTGGAGGTCATGTTAACTTCTTGTTATTACTTACTCCTTGTTCATTTCTTTGAACTTGACATAAGTATGGAAATTTTTTTAATCATCATATGACACCAACTACCTTTTCGAAGACAAATTTAGGAAGTCCTTCATTTGATTATTTGGTTTGAAACTCAGGCATTGTGTGACTGATTCTTGTTTTCAAATCATTGTGTCACGTTGGTTCTTTGACATTCATAATATTCTTGATGTTTCTTCTTTTCACTTAGCGTTGATAAAAATATTTGAACACATTCAAAGACACCTTAGTGAACCTATTAAACATTATGGCTCTTAAAACACGATTAGGACTCAAGAGGGAGGCTTTGGAGACCAAACAAATGCACACTCAGGAAGCCTAAAAAAAACAAGGGTCAAACCCTTTTATTGGCCATCATCTTGGGCCTTTATTCTCTATAGAAAAAGAGGTAGAAGAAATGATAGATCATAGTGGTGACGAGTTGGAATCCCCACATGCAGAGTTTGACTTCAATCCCACCTTATTAGATGAATTCCTTTTTAGAAACAAGGATCGAGTACTGGCACGAGTTGTAGAATTGGGAGCTAGAATGCCTATCGAATAGGAGGTGATCCCACCTAAACATGATGATAATGAAGAGGAGAAACCTCTTATTAACATGGATGATATTTTAACACATGGTCATGCTTTTACTTCCAACATGGGAAATGATAATGTAGTAGGATATAGAATACCTTTCCTTAAAGTACCACATAAATCCAGAATAGAACACAAAAATGTTGAAAAACCTCTGCAACATGAAGAAGAGGAGGAACCTATCGAAGAATAAGTCACTATTCAACAAAAAATTAGCAACCTTAGTCGATAATTGGCTTTGTTAACATCTCATGTTGTAACATTCCCAATTTAAGACTTTAGAAACAGGAGAAAAAAATTTATACGTAATGTTCTCTATTCTAAATAATCATAACTTAGAACAAACATTCCAAACTAATCAATCTCATAATAGATAACCATATGCAGTTGTAAATGACTCGGTGAGCTACTGATCTCTCATGTTACTTAAGTATTGAATACATTATGCATACCAAGTATATTTGGTTTTCTTACCCTGTTTTGGGTACTGAGTGTTTTGTTTAAGAAACCTATATGAATATTTGTTACCAATATTCATCTGAATACACATTCCTTAAACTAGGTGACATAGGACAATGTAACCAGTAGCTTGTGATACTTTAGAAAAATATTTCCAACATTCTATTCCTAGATGGCATACTCATCTGAATAGAATACATCCTTCACCCCACTCCTCTATTATCTAGAATGGTCTTTAACAACTGCAGTTAGTCCACTTGTCCAATGTTTGACCCTAATGTAGGTTAGTGATATAATTTAGAATAGGGAGTCACCCATGATGACCTAGGGTATATAGACATAACCTATCGACCTAAGTCAATAAGATGTGCCTAGTTATCCTAAATCATTGTGAGTCATTTCCTATGCTACATTATAACTCTAAACTGTCCTAGAGAGAAACTAAGTTCAATTCCAAGTTTAGGTAGGTCTAGATGAACCAATGCTGAAGGGTGTTAAAACATATCAACTGCAACCTGGTATCCTTGTGAAGACCCAAGTCTTCACAAAGGTACATATCTGTAGTTGGCATGTGCCAACATCCGACAGAACCACTTCATCTCGACGTACACACCTCAAGAGATCATTTCCACTTAATTAGTTTAGGATTAAGATTCAGATTAAGCAACCTTACATAACCCTAGTTCCAACAACCTTAAAGGTTTCCATCCCCATTTGAGTTGGTTAAATAATATGGAACTTCAAAGACTAATGATTGCTTTATGTTCAATTAAATTTTTGCTTAACATTTAATTAATTGAAAACAGCATCAACATAAATCAAATGATCTAATTAATGTGTCTCAACCATTCAAGGAATGTATAAGAACCAAAAAAAGTTCCGATATAAAAGGCTTCATACCTATGAAGTCTAAATGTCTATCGAACCCATATATCATTAGTTTATTTTGCATCCTTTTAGAAGAGGAGAACCTTCCTCATTATGGTTAAGTATTAAGGTTTATTATACCCATATTCAATTTACACAACGTGACACTATAGGAACATGTTCATAGCATCATAATCCACTATTCAAGATTAAGTAAGGAACATTAATACATACAACTTAGTAAGTTTCATTAAAGTAAGGGAATTTGTACTAACTCCCATTTATCTAGACAATTTACTGATATCAGGAATAAGGATCCAATCAGATATAAATAACAATATCAAGGATAAGATTACAAAATTTTCATTCTTATTATAAGAAAGACAATAAACTTAATCATTTTTAAGTAACCTCAGTCTTTCCAATTCATCGAAATAAAATACACAACTTACAAAACTATGCATTGCTGACAAGTTTCATGTCAACAACATCAAGATCATTTAGATTACAACTTTTTTTCCTTCAATAAAATTTATTAATATCTCATAATTTCTCTATAATGGTCCAGACTTTAATTCAACCAATACATCATAAAATTTATTTCCTTCCTTTATCACTTACGAAGTCCATATGTAAAAATTACTAGCATGGGTCAATTCAATGAACTGAGCATGATAAGCACTAAGCATTAAAATGAAATGCTTTCAACTAACTGTTTCATTAAACCAACTCTGCTTTAATGAAACAGTGTGGTCAAGCAGACAAATAAATCATAGCAATAACAACCTTAAAAGAAGAACAATTAATTTTTAAATAACATTCAATAAATGACATGATGTAATCTACAAACTAAAACATGTTATCAGATAAATACCGTTCCTTCCAATACATTTATCCATCTCAAATAAAAGTACTTTCTAATTATTTCCTTCACAAATCATCTTAATTTAGAAATACAATTGCAAATAAGAGTCTCACAAATCAGATGTGGCATCCTAATCCCAAATGCAAGGCATATCCTAATTTATCAAGTTAGACCAAATATCAACATTAAGATAGAATTTACTCAATGTACAACATCTCACATTTTCCTTCTATCTCAAATATCACAAGCCTTAACACTAGTCAAGAGAACAAGCAAGTAGCAATGATGACTACTCAAGACATTAAGGATAGTAGAGCAACTGATCCAATAAATCAATGACTAGATTTACCCAAAAGAAGCACGACTGAGATGAACAGTAGGAACTTCCTAAATAATTTGGTTAGCCTGAATCCCATACACAACTTCAGAGAAGAGAACACAACACGAAACTTCCTATTATTTCCAAAGATAGTGGTCAGGATTCACCTTAAGGACAGAAGAAGGAGTCAAAATCCAAGATCAGAAGGGAACTCTAACATCTTAACATATGGAATGAAGGTAGAAAAAGACAATGCAGGCCTTTAGTACTTCCCATAATCCTTAAAAGAGAAAACACACAGAAGAAGAGACCAATAGAATGTGTGATTGTTGTGATAGAACAAAATTGAACATGATTTATCTTCATAGACATCCAATAACTGAGACATTAAACCAGATCGAAAGGAGATGCAATGAAAAAATTACAAAATGCCATGTGGGAACTTATAGTCCCAACAGTCACTCAAGGATGTTAAAATTTCAGTCAAGGTCCATAGTCTGACCGATTCCTCCAATGATAGAAACAAAACAATCAGCTAGACAAACTCTAAAATGAGTCCTCACAGAGGTGAAAGATATAAAATAAATGAAAAGATAGAGGAGGTTCCTTCAAAAATCCATTCCAAGAAGATACAACCCCAGATCGACATAGCTTAGCTACCAGCATACAACTTATCAACAAATTAATTCCCTCCAATCTCATTCAAAGATCAAAGAATGGAAGAATCCCAAAGACTCCTTATTCAGAACCGATTTTGATAGTTAAAAATCAAGAGATGATAACTGCAAGTTTCAAGGATCATCCTAAATGTTCGTGATATCCCAATCAAGAGGTTTTGACAAGTTTCCCCAAGCAAGATACTTAGAGTTCAATCTAGTTGAAATATAGTTAAACAAAAACCAACAACATCTACTTCGATAGCAAGAACAGAGAAAAAAAACTCAACAGTGCTACTAGGATGCCCCAGCATTGACTCTGACAAATCTGACCCTCAACATGTCCCCAACCAACAATCTCTCCCTCTGTAACTTTTAGATCAGTACTCGAGATCTTTTAAGAAACACAATACGTATAAATATCAGAATAAAGACTTCTAACATGGGAATCCCAAGCTCAAATGCCTCAAAAACACAATCCCCAGGAAAATAATAATCTAAAGTTTCCTAAGAAGGACCAGATGCAAGTATCCAGTTTAAACTGATAAGATTAAAAAGTAATAAACCTTCAATCTTGTTTCTATACAAGGAGAGTCCAAAAAGAAAAAGAGATTCCAAACATTACAAAACTACCAGCTTCTATCACAGACTAAATCTAAAGAATAGATAGAGTATACAGAGAGTTCAAGAAGAAGGCATGCATTAGTGTTTCAATAAAACAATTCGAGCTCATACAACTCAGAATATCCAATCATGCATATTCCTACAATTCCAAAAGGAGAATTATAACTTCCACAAAGCCATGAAGCTACAATGAATGTATACTTTTACATTCTGCAACCCAAGCTAAAGCTTTGTTCGAAACTAAAAGACACATATCATTTCCATAACCCATTTTTGAACAGATAAGAAAGAATCACACATGTACTTCATTACTTATATCACCACAAGATTTAAGGTGAAATTCAACAACAAATAAATAGGAAAGCAATACAATGACTTCCTTTTCAAATAGAGATTCCACATCAAAGAACACAGAATTATTCAAGCAAGGAAACCAAATAACCATCTCAGAAATAAAAACCCAATTATCTCAAGAGAGAAAAGTTGTTTTAATGAAGACACTTAGAGAAAAGTAGAGAAACTTAATGGATAGAGCCTATCATGCCTGATAGTGCTTCTGTCTGTTCGAAGAAGATTTCCAGCCGAGCCTTCACAACTCCTCTTCTCCAAATGAAATCAAAAACCAGAAAATTCTTCCTTAAATTCCTCATATACTTCCATTGGATCAAAAATAATCCAAGAGAGTCAAAAATAAAAACAAACTGAAAGTAGAACTATTGGTTCAAAGAATCAGATAGCTCCATGTAAATACTTTGGAGCAAAAAATGGAATGCATGAAAGACCAAAAAAATCCCAATAAATCTGCTCGCATAGTTTCCAAGGTGGTTTTCTCACCAAAAATGATGACAATTAATGTCATTAATTCTTAGTCTCCCACCTAAATCTCCATGCCACCACCATCCAAAATTGGTGAGTCCAATTTCAAAAAGAACATGCATAGTTAAATTTAGAGATGGTGCCAGCTAGGATCCCCTCCAAATTCCATGCCTCTGTCAAACTGACAGTACATAATGATCTTAAATTCAAAAATCAAATCAAATAAAAGACTTAGGAACCGTTGCCATCCCTCAACTTTCCATATGACCCCTTAGGTCCCCTTCTATCCCCACATTAGTTTAGGATAGATATCTTAGCTTAGGGTATGACCTTAGGTTAGTTTAGAAAATATTTACCTTAGGTTATTTGCCACCTTAGGATAGGTCATTATTTCTACTAATGTAGTATTAGGTAATAGGTTATAAATATCCCTATTATCACCTTAGGTTGTTTTCAAATTCCTAACTTAGAAAACATGCAACTTAGGTTAGGTTGCAACAAGATTAACGTAGGCATAGACATAAGGTAGGTCTAGTTTACCTTAGCTTAGAATCCCGTTAGGATAGATCTTATAGATCTAGGACTTAGGCTTTACCCTCAATAGTCCTCAAGTAGGCCTCTTTCCAACTTATGCCATTCAGCATTTGGGAGGAGTTGACAAGAAGATCTGAGCACATGACTTTCAGCAGAAAGCACAACATGAACTTCCAAGAAGATCAATGAAATTGTAATCCTACAAAGGCTCAGTATTTTATTTCCTTCAACCTCTGAATGTCAGTTTTCCATACAGATCAAGTAAGAAGAATTAAAACATACCTTGGATCAATGGAATTGATCCAAGGTCTCATTATTATATAGAGATAAATTTGCAAACCACTTTACCAGTTTACAACCTCCAACAAAATGGATTCCTTGCAAGCAACAATATTTCAGCAATTGAATCCAAGAAAAGAAATAATTTATCCATGGCAAGCATGATTTCAACATTCAAAAGAATACACCTTCTTGGGACAAATCACATGTCAACACTTGGATTACAAAGAGGAGAAGTTAACAGTTTATCATAGGTGTTACATACTTCCCTCCTAAAAAGAATCATCATCCCGATGATTAATTTATTTAAACAAATTTGCATCAAGGACAATCCATTTATTAACTTTCTTTTCACATGTTCATAACATTTCTGGATTTAATTTTTTTCCAAAATCAGCATTTACGTAGCTGTTTATTTCAAATAATGAAATATCTGTCCAAAATTGGCAGATTTATTGTCATAAAAGAATAAAATCACAAATTTTATCAGTCAGTAGAATCAATTCTATCCAAATAAATATGGAAAAGTAGTTTTCATATCTTCCAGATTTTCCCAGGTTGCACTATCCTCATTAAACTGGTCCCACTGGACCTTACATTGACTTATTTCACGATTTTTTAAGTGCAACTGGTGAGTTTCTAGCACTCGTATATGATTAACCATGATTATTCCTAGGTCTTGGACCTGCAAGGAATTCCAATTTAATACATGTGATAAATCTGAAACGTATTTCTTAAGCAAAGAAATATGGAAAACATCATGCATTCATGACAAAGCAGGAGGTAATGCTAAACGATAAGCTACAGGGTTGATTAATTCTACAATTTCAAAGGGTCCCACATAACGAGGTGATAACTTGGCAGCCTTGCCAAAAGTTATAGAACTCTTTTTCAGTTTAACCCGAAGAAAGACCTTCTCACCAAGTTCAAATTTCCTATCAACCCGCTTCAAGTCAACATAACTCTTTTGCCTATCTGCTACTTCTTTCAAGCGTTCACGAATCATTTTAACTTGTTGTTCCATTTCCATAAGGATTTCAGGTCCAATTACCTCCCTATCCTCAATGTTGTCCCAACTCACAGGGGTTCTGCATTTCCTTCCGTATAATGCTTCGAAAGGTGCCATCTTTAGAGATGTGTGATATGTGTTATTGTATGCAAACTCAACTAATGGAAGGTACTCTTCCCATTTATACTGCTGATCCATACAATACATTCTTAACATATCTTCTAAAACTTGATTAACTCTTTCAGTTTGTCCATCCGTTTCTGGATGATACGTAGAACTGAAATTCAGCTTAGTTCCTAAAGTTGTGTTAAGTGTTTTCCAAAACCTTGAAGTCATTCTTGGATCTCTATCAGATATGATTAATTCAGGTACTCCATGTAATCTGAAAATATCATGAACAAACCTTTTTTCTAACACAGGTGATTCATCCTTAAGATTGCCAGCAATAAAGTGTGCTACTTTGGTTAGTTTATCAACAACTACCAGAATAACATCATGCTTATTTCTTGACATAGGAAACCCTTGTACAAAATCCATGCTTATCACTTGCCATTTGTACTATGGTATGTTGTGAGGATACAATAAACCAGCTGGATGCATATGTTCAGCTTTAACACGTTGACATTCTAAGCAATGTGTCACAAACTCAATTACATCCTTTTTCATCCCCTTCCAGAAATATTGTTTTTTTTTATATTAGCAAGCATATTTGTGATACCAGGGTGTCCAGAAAAAGGTGAATTGTGAAATTCAACTAATAATTTCTTTCTTAAATCCTTTAGCAAAGGTACGTAAACCTGTTTTCAAATCGTAAGATTCCTTCATTATCAAAGTGAAAACCTTTATATCTCTCATCATTTGGATCTGTAGTAAGTGTTGTTCTTACTTGCTGAAAATAAGAATCAGATTCCATAACACTCTTTACTTCATCTTTGAACTGAGTTCTCACTATTATAAGAGCAGAAATGTGCTTCCTATGACTTAGAGCATCAACTACCCTATTCTCCTTGCCTTTAATGTAACTTATGTCAAATTCATATTGAGATAAAAAATCTAACCATCTTCATTGTCTTGCATTCAGATTTGGCTGAGTAAAAATATACTTCAGTCCAAGATGATCAGTTTTTAATTCAAAAGGTTTACCAAGCAGGTAATGCCTCCAAACTTGAAGTGCATGAACAATGCCAACAAGCTCTAAATCATGTGGAACATAATTCAGCTCATGTAACTTAAGTTTCCTACTTTTGTAAGCTATGAAATGATCATTTTGTAATAGAATACCTCTAAGACCTTCCTTGCACTCATCTGTTACCACAGTAAAGTCTCTATTAGGGTTAGGTACAACTAAAATAGGTGTTGAAGTTAGTTGATCCTTCAAAGTTTTAAATGCAGATTCACATTTCTCATTCCACACAAATTTCTTATCCTTTTTCTGTAAAGAAGTTATGAGTGCAACAATTTTGGAGAAATCTTTAACAAATTTCCTATAGTAACCAGCAAGACCCATGAAGCTTCTAACTTCATGTACATTCTTTGGTGTAGGCCACTCAGTTATAGCTACAATTTTAGAAGGATCTACAACTATTCCATCTTTTCTTATAACATGACCCAAATAGTGCACTTCCGTGTCATAGAAAGAACATTTAGACAACTTACCAAATAACCATCTTTTTCTCAAGATTTCCAAGACTATCTTCAAATGCTCATGGTGTTCTTCCACACTTTTAGAGTATATGAGAATATCATCCAAGAATACAAGCACAAATTTGTCCAAGTATTCTTGAAAAATATTGTTCATTAAATTCATAAAAGCTGCAGGTGCATTTGTTAATCCAAAAGGTAAAACTTGTGAACTCATAGTGCCCATACCTTGTTCTAAAAGTTGTTTTATGAATGTCCTCATCCTTAATTCATAACTGATGATATCCTGATCAAGATCTATCTTAGAATATACCGATGCTCCATGCATCTGATCAAATAAATCATCAATTCTAGGAAGTGGATATCTATTTTTAATTGTTGCCTTGTTTAACATTCTGTAATCAATACACAACCTAAGTGTTCCATCTTTCTTTTTCACAAAAATTACCGGTGCTCCCCAAGGTGAAACACTCAGTCTAATCAATCCTTTAGACAAAATTTCTTGCAACTGTGCCTTAAGCTCTACCAATTCAATAGTAGTCATCTGATAAGGTGCCTTAGAAATAGGTTCAGTTCTAGGTTTGATTTCAATTGTGAAGTCAAATTCCCTTTTGGGTGGAAGACCTGGTAATTCCTCTGGAAACACATCACTACAATTTTTTAACAACAGGTAACGTTCTAAGAGATCACTATTTTCTTCAGTAGATTCTAAAATTTTTACTACATACAAGATACAACCCTTATTTTTGGCCTTTTTAAGTTGCATAGCTGACAATTTCCTAACTAAAATTTCACATTTCACACCCTGAATCTCTGTTGTTTTCTACAGGTCATCTAAACAACTAATATGTTTTTCAAAACAGTCCACTTTTGCTTTATGCTTAGCTAGCCAATTAACACCTATGATTACATCATAAGACCCCAAAGGAGCAACATAAAGATCAACTTCTATGTGGAAAAACTAGGTAAGTCAAGGACTACTCCAAAAAGACACATACTAACTGTATGAACAACATTATTCCCATAATGTACCATCCATGATTTATCCATTTTTCCATCTTTTATTTTTAATTTCGATGCTAATTTACTAGAAATAAAACATTCAGTATCTCCCGTATCAAAAATAATAGTTACAGGTATGTCAAATAACTTACCCGGAACTTCTATGGGTGTGACTTGCTTTTCAGCTTGTTTTTTAGCTACTATAACATGTATCTTGTGTTGTTGATTACCGTCATCATTTTTCAAAGGAAATTTATTTGCATAATGATCCTTGCCACAATTGTAATAGCCTCCTACAGGTCCCTTTTTAGGCTCAAATTTATTCCCAGCCTTAAAGTTATCATTCTGACCTCCATAGGACTTCTGTCCATTATTATTGTTCTTGACAAAGTTATTGCGTACATTAGCAATAGGCTTATTCGTTGTTGTTTTCTTATTATTATCAGCAGAGAACTTACTTTTCATACCAAAATTCTTCCATGGTCCTTTCTTAGGTGCCAGAGATGATGAAGAGGAGTTGGGAACTTTCTTTCTTACTTCCTCCTTATGAGCAGAAATTGCCTTTAATTTTTGTTCCTGCCTTATGGAATTTTCAACAACCCCTTCCATAGTGGTTGGGCTATGAACATCTACCTCTCCCCCTATAATGGGATTCAATCCCATGATAAACTTTTGTATCCTAAACTTCTCGTCAGTTTGATACTGAGGTACATACTTAAGGAGTTTAGTAAACCACTCCCAGTACTCTGTTACTGTTAATTTTCCTTGGGTTAAGTTCTGAAAATCAGTCATTTTCTGATCATAGTAAAGTTGTGGCAGCCATCATTGCCTAAAATAACTCTTAAATTGATCCCAAGTAATATTAGTTTCATCAATGTTCAACTCAGTCCTTACGGCTGTCCCACCATGAAGATGCTTCATGGGAAAGATGATATGCTCCCCATATTGTTTTGTTTCCTCTGAGAAGTTCCTTATTGCAAAGTACTTCTCCATTTCACTGAGCCAATTCTCAGCTCCATCTCCTAATGTGGTGCCATCAAACTTAGGTGGACTTATCCTTTTGATATCATTAGTGAGTTCAGCTGTCAGTCTTGCCTTTTTATTTTCTAGTTGATCCGACATGTTTACATTGTTATTATCAACACCCAAATTCCCCAAATTGGCATTGTCCGCAGGAGGTGGCTGATTGTTATTACCAGCATCTTCTTCCTCCTCATTTCCCATTACTTGTTGTTCAAGTACAGTCAAACGATCTCTTGTGTCCAATAGGGTAGCAAGGATCTCATCGATTTTTTGGGTAGTTGCTACTTCTCCACCAGGTGGTGGGTTGTTTGCAACATTTCCTCTTGTCCTAACCATTTTTTGTTAACAAGAAAATTTAAGTTTTATCAGATTATGGACACAATAGGTCCAAGAGCTGTAAACCTTCAGCTCTGATACCAAGATGTAACATTCCCAATTTAAGACTTTAGAAACAAGGGAATTTTTTTTTATATACATAATGTTCTCTGTTCTAAATAATCATAACTTAGAACACACATTCCATGCCAATCAATCTCATAACAGATAACCATATGCAACTGTAAATGACTCGGTGAGCTACCGATCTCTCATTTCATGACTCGATTAACAACTGATCTCTCATGTTACTTAAGTATTGAATACTTTATGTATACCAAGTATACTTGGTTCTCTTACCCTGTTCTGGGTACTAAGTGTTCTGTTTAAGAAACCTATCTGAATATTTGTTACCAATATTCATCTGAAATCACATTCCTTAAACTAGGTGACATAGGACAACGCAACCAGTAGCTTGCGATACTTTGGCCAAAGATTTCCAACATACTGTTCATGTTACTATTCCTAGATGACATACTCGTCTAAATGGAATACATCCTTCACCCCACTCCTCTGTTATCTAGAATGGTCTTCACCAACTTCAGTCAGTCCACTTGTCCAAGGTTTGACCCTAACGCAGGTTAGTGATATAATTTAGAATAGGGAGTCACTCGCGATGACCTAGGGTATATAGACATACCCTATCGACCTAAGTCGATAGGATGTGCCTAGTTATCCTAAATCATTGTGAGTCATTTCCTATGCTAGATTATAACTCTAAACTGTCCTAGAGAGAAACTAAGTTCAAGTCCAAGTTTGGGTAGGTCTAGATGAACCAATGCTGAAGGGTGTTGCAACATGTCAACTGCAACCCTGTATCCTTGTGAAGACCCAAGTCTTCACAAAGGTACAGATCTGCAGTTGGCGTGTGCCAACATCTGGCAGAATCACTTCATCTCAACGTACACACCTCAACAGATCATTTCCACTTCATTATTTTAGGTTTAAGATTCACATTAAAGCAACCTTACATAACCCTAACACCAACAACCTTAAAGGTTTCCATTCCCATTTGAGTTGGTTAACTAATACAAAACTTCAAAGACTAATGATTGCTTTATGTTCAATTAACTTTTTGCTTAACATTTAATTAATTGAAAACAACATCAACATAAATCAAATGATCTAATTAATGTGTCTCAACCATTCAAGGAATGTATAAGAACCAAAATAGGTTCTGATATAAAAGACTTCATACCTATGAAGTCTAAATGGTTATCAAACCCGTATATCATTAGTTTATTTTGCATCCTTTTTAGAAGAGGAGAACCTTCCTCATTATGGTTAAGTATTAGGGTTTATTATACCCATATCCAATTTACACATCGTGACATTATAGCAACACGTTCATAACATCATAATCCACCATTCAAGATTAAGTAAGGAACATTAATACATACAACTTAGTAAGTTGCATTAAAGTAAGGGAATTTGTACTAATTCCCATTTATCCAGACAATTTACTGACATCAGGAATAAGGATCCAATCAGATATAAATAACAACATCAAGGATAAGATTACATATTTTTCCTTCTTATTATGAGAAAGAGAATAAAATTAATCATGTTTAAGTAACCTCAGTCTTTCCAATTCATCAAAATCAAATATATAACTTACAAAACTATACATTACTGACATATTTCATGTCAACAACATCAAGATCTTTTAGATTACAACTTTTCTTCCTTTAATACATTTCAATAATAACTCAGAATTTCTCTATAATGGTCTAGACTTTAATTCAACCAATACATCATAAAATTTATTGCCTTCCTTTATCACTTACGAAGTCCATCTGCAAAAATTGCTAGCATGGGTCAGTTCAATGAACTAAGCATGATAAGCACTAAGCATTAAAACGAAATGCTTTCAACTAACTGTTTCATTAAACCAACTCTGCTTTAATGAAACAGTGTGGTCAAGTAGACAAATAAATCATAGCAATAACAACCTTAAAATAAGGACAATTAATCTTTTAAATAACATTCAAAGAAATGACATGATGTAATCTACAAACAAAAACATGTTATCAGATAAATACCGTTCCTTCCAATACATTTATCCATCTCAAATAAAAGTACTTTCTAATTATTTCCTTCACAAATCATCTTAATTTAGAAATACAATTGCAAATAAGAGTCTCACAAATCAGATGTGGCATCCTAATCCCAAATGCAAGGCATAGCCTAATTTATCAAGTTAGACCAAATATCAACATTAAGATAGAATTTACTCAATGTACAACATCTCACATTTTCCTTCTATCTCAAATATTACAAGCCTTAACACTAGTCAAGAGAACAAGCAAGTAGCAATGACGACTACTCAAGACATTAAGGATAGTAGAGCAACTGATCCAATAAATCAATGACCAGATTTACCCAAAAGAAGCATGACTGAGATGAACAGTAGGAACTTCCTAAATAATTTGGTTAGCCTGAATCCCATACACAACTTCAGAGCAGAGAACACAACCCAAAACTTCCTATTATTTCCAAAGATAGTGGTCAGGCTTCACCTTAAGGATAGAAGAAGAAGGATTCAAAATCCAAGATCAGAAGGGAACTCTAACATCTTAACATACGTGGGATGAAGGTAGCAAAAGACAATGCAGGCCTTCAGTACTTCCCATACTCCTTAAAAGAGAAAACACACAGAAGAAGAGACCAATAGAATGTGTGATTGCTGTGATAGAACAAAATTGAACATGATTTCTCTTCATAGACATCCAATGACTGAGACATTAAACCAGATCAAAAGGAGATGCAATGAAAAAATTTCAAAATGCCATGCGGGCACTTACAGTCCCAACAGTCACTCAAGGACGTTAAAATTTCAGTCAAGGTCCACAGTCTGACCAATTCCTCCAATGATAGAAACAAAACAATCAGCTAGACAGACTCTAAAATGAGTCCTCACAGAGGTGAAAGACATACATTAAATGAAAAGATAGAGGAGGTTCCTTCACGATTCCATTCCAAGAAGATACAACCCCAGATCGACATAGCTTAGCTACAGGCGTACAACTTATCAACAAATTAATTCCCTCCAATCTCATTCAAAGATCAAAGAATGGAAGAATCCTGAAGACTCCTTATTCAGAACCAATTTCGATAGTTCAAAATCAAGAAATGACAACCAAAAGTTTCAAGGATCATCCTAAATGTTCCTGATATCCCAATCAGGAGGTTTTAACAAGTTTCCCTGAGAAAGATACTCAGAGATCAATCCAGTTCAAAGACAGTTAAACAAAAACCAACAACATCTACTTCGACAGAAAGAACAGAGAAAAGAAAACTCAACAACGCTACTAGGATGCCTAGCATCGACTCTGAAAAAATCTGACCCTCAACACATCCCCACCAACAAGCTCTCCCTCTGTAACTTTTAGATCAATACTCAAGATCTTTTAAGAAACACAGTACTGCATAAAGATCAGAATAAGGACTTCTAACATGGGAATCCCAAGCTTGAATGCCTTAAAAAGACAGTGCCCAGGAAATGAATAATCCAAATTTTCCTAAGAAGGACCAAATTTGAGTACCCAGTTTAAACTGATAAGTTTAAAAAGTAAGAAAACCTTCAATCTTGTTTCTATACAAGGAGAATCCAAAAATAAAATAGAGATTCCAACATTACAAAACTACCAGCTTCTATCGCAGACTAAATCCAAAGAACAGATAGAGTATATAGAGAGTTCAAGAAGAAGGCATGCATTACTGTTTCAATAAAAAAATTTGAGCTCACACAACTCAGAATCCAATCATGCATATTCCTACAATTCCAACAGGAGAATTATAACTTCCACAAAACCAAGAAGCTACAACGAAGGTATACTTTTACATTCTGCAACCCAAGCTAAAGCTTGGTTCGAAACTTAAAGACACATATCATTTCCATAACCCATTTTCAAACAGATAAGAAAGAATCACGCATGTACTTCATTACTTATATCACCACAAGATTTAAGGTGAAATTCAACAACAAATAACTAGGAAAGCAATACAATGACTTCCTTTTCAAATAGAGATTCCTCAATCAAAGAACAAAGAATTATTCAAGCAAGGAAACCAAATAACCATCACAGAAATAAAAACCCAATTATCTCAAGAGAGAAAAGTTTTTTTAATGAAGACACTTAGAGAAAAGTAGAGCAACTTAATGGATAGAGCCTATCATGCCTGATAGTGCTTCTGTCTGTTCGAAGAAGATTTCCAGCTGAGCCTTCACAACTCATTCTCCAAATGAAATCAACAACCAGAAAATTCTTCCTAAAATGCCTCATATACTTCCATTGGATCGAAAATAATCCAAGAGAGTCAAAAATAGAAACAAACTGAAAGTAGAACTACTGGTTTGAAGAACCAGATAGCTCCATGTGGAGAAAAAATCAGAATGCATGAAAGACCAAACAACTCCCAACAAATCCACTCGCATGGTTTCCAAGGTAGGTTTTCTCACCAAAAATGATGACAATTAATGTCATTAATTTCCAGTCTCCCACCTAAATCTCCACGCCACCACCATCCAAAATTGGCGAGTCCAATTTCAAAAAGAACATGCATAGTTAAATTTAGCAATGGTGCCAGCTAGGATCACATCCAAATTCCATGCCTCTGTTAAACTGACAGTACATAATGATCTTAAATTCAAATATAAAATCAAAATAAAAGACTTAGGAACCATCATCATCCCTCAACTTGCCATACGACCCCTTAGGTCCCCTTCTATCCCCACATTAGTTTAGGATAGATATCTTAGCTTAGGGTATGACCTTAGGTTAGTTTAGAAAATATTTACCTTAGGTTATTTGCCACCTTAGGATAGGTCATTCTTTCTACTAATGTAGTATTAGGTAATAGGTTAGAAATATCCCTATTATCACCTTAGGTTGTTTTCAAATCCCTTATCTTAGAAAACATGCAACTTAGGTTAGGTTGCAACAAGATTAGCATACACCTAAACATAAGGTAGGTCTAGTTTACCTTAGGTTAGAATCCCATTAGGATAGATCTTATAGATCTAGGACTTAGGTTTTACCCTCAATAGTCCTAAAGTTCTTTCCAACTTACACCATTCAACATTTGGGAGAACTTGACAAGAAGATCTGAGCATACGAATTTCAACAGAAAGCACAACATGAACTTCCAAGAAGATCAATGAAATTGTAATCCTACAAAGGCTCAGTATTTTATTTCCTTCAACCTCTGAATGTTATTTTTCCAAACCAATCAAGCAAGAAGAATTTAAAACATACCTTGGATCAATGGAATTGATCCAAGGTCTCATTATTATATAGAGATAAATTTGCAAACCACTTTACCAGTTTACAACCTCCAACAAAATGGATTCCTTGCAAGCAACAATATTTCAGCAATTGAATCCAAGAAAAGAAATAATTTATCCATGGCAAGCATGATTTCAACAGTCAAAAGAATACACCTTCTTGGGAAAATCACATGTCAACATTTGCATTACAAAGAGGAGAAGTTAATAGTTTATCATAGGTGTTAGTATGAAGAGCTATGTCCCGATCCATTTGATAAAACTATGATGCTTCAACATTTCCCTAAAAAGTTTGACATGCAAAAATTTGATAAATACAGAGGGAAAGGTGACCCACAAGACCATGTAAAATATTTTTATATGGCATGCCAAGAAGTTGCCTACAGTGACAATTACCTCACACGACTCTTTCCAAAGAGTCTAGGGGGGCAGGCCTTGGAATGGTTCACTCGTTTACCTCGTGGGTCTATTTTCACATGGTCTAAATTAGTAGAAAGGTTTGTATGACACTTCTCGTACAACATAAAAAGTGAAATAATCATGGCAGACTTGTGTGGCACTAAACAACGTCCCAATGAGACATTCAATAGCTTCCTACAAATATGGTTAGGGATAGCCTGTCGCTTCCCTTGTACACTCCCTGAAAAATAGATGAAGAGTATCTTTGTGCCCAATATCAACCCAGGCATTGCTTTTCATCTGCAAATACATTGTGTTCACACCTTTAAAGAGGTTATTGAAAAGGGAATTCACATAAAGAGAGCCCTTATTGCCAAAGGAACCAATAAACCACACTCTAAGGATAACCAAAACACAAAACCTATGGAAAAGATGAAAATATTCAATAAAAATTAGAACATAGTGGTAGACAGAATTACAGATTCCAAATGCGTGTAAACAGTTCAGAATGGTCAACCTTTTAAACTGACCAAATGACCTATTCAACCACCACCTAAACGTAGAATGTTCACTCCTCTCAATGAGCCTTTGTTGGTCATATTGAAACAATTGGATGTAGATCACATGGTGACTTATCCCATGACACAACCCTTTGATGTAAATGCTCCAAAACCATCATGGTACAAAGAGCATGACTATTGTGAATTACATCATGTCAATGGACTCAAAGGAAATAAACATCTACAACTTCGTCACAACATCCAAGACCTCATCGACAATGGGGAGATAGAAGTGGATAACCAGGAGAAAACTCAGATGCCAAATGAAAAGATGGGAATATACAAAGAACCATTCCCTAAACATGGTAAGTTAGATGAGAAAAATATGGATTGAGGAGAGTCATCCCAGAGTTATAAAGTGGTGAATTATCCATATACCAAGAAAGAAAATAATCATTACGATTCTCTCATTAGATGTATCCACTCTTCTAGTGACCATGTGAAAACCATTCAAATCAAGGGAAAGGATTGCACTGTGGTAACAAGGCCTTCCCACCACCTAATTCTTAAACCCTCTCCATCAACCCCATAAGATGGTAGGTACAACCTCTTATAACAAATTGAGAAGACATCTGCCAATATTTCAATCTTGGATCTTCTCAAAATATTTAATGTACACAAGGACATCTTCAAGCTAAGGTAACCAACATTGTACCAACTAAGTACATATCCTTTAATCATAGGGAGATCTCTAGTGAATATCTAACACATAATATCCCCTTGTATATTGAGGTATTCGTCACCCGCCAAAAGATAAAATGGGTTCTTGTGGACAACAAATCAGGGCTGAATATATGCACATTAAAGTTAGTTAAGAAATTGGGACATATAAAAGAAGATCTCAAGTCCCACATCATTACCATAACCACTTATGACAACGCGGAAAGGGAGTCAGCTGACACAATCACATTACCCATGGAAGTCAGACACATTTGTCATCAGATGAATTTTCATGTCTTGGACTTGGAACTCCCATACAATATGCTTCTTAGATCGACCATGGATTCATGCCATGTAAGTTCATGTCATCAACGTTCCATCAATGCATCAAACTAAAACACGAAGGAAACACTATCATGATTCAAAGAGATCCAAAGCCCTTCTGCTCACTTTAGAGCTCTCAATAGTTTTATGTGTGAGGGTGTGTATACATGTCCCTTTACAGATATAGTTGTTCCTCTTCAATCCAAAGCCATAGAGTCACAGAGTAGATTCATAGATTCCCTAAGTTCTTTTGCTCGTGATGCTTCTACTTCAACTTCTCCTTTTGATTCATGGGAGATGAAGGTTCTGGAATACAGTAGTGGAGAGTATAATGTGCAACAAGCTCTTTTGGTTTCAAACCTGTCATTTCTCACCAAAAACTAGAGGCCAACCCAACTATCATTTCAGAAAGCCTAGAGATGAGTGAACTATTGGGTCATTTTTACCTAGAGGGCTACTCGCTGAGGAGAAATTGTTGGACCAACCTACGACTTACGTCCTAGAAGATACTCAACCATCTTGCTACCAAATCCCTAAGTATGAGAAGTCTATCTGAATGATGTATTCCATGGGATACAAAGTTATAGGATGCAGAAAGAATGATAAAGGCCCAAGAAAATCTAGTTCCTCTTCTAAATTTCAAGATGGAAAGATATGGCATTGGTATTCTACCCTATAGATCGCACCCTAATGATCAAGATGCCACCTATTTTGAGCGTGAAGATAGCTCTAATTATTATTAAGATAGCGATGCAGATTCCCACTGTAGCTAATACGAGGATCTTTGCCTCACATGAACCTATTCATGAATACCGACGTCCTTATCATAACCCCTACTAAACCTAAAATTGACATTGTTTATCCTTGCCTTGTTGAATGGGACCAACAATGTCATGTTCCACTAGATCTTTTTGAAACTTACGAAGCCATTGTAGAATTCATGGACATCTCGAGATACAATCCTGATTGGAGACCATAAGAAAGGTTTCTACATTGACTTAGATACCTGTGTATACTATGGACGAGAAAGATGAGCTTTATGGTTAGCAAAACTTAAATAAAAAGTGAGGGCAAAAATTTCCAATGAAAAGCCTCGGAAAAAACAAAAGTCCAAGTCACACATTGAAAACCTCTTTGAGGCGTTGGCTGACAAACAAATAAAAAAATCAATGGATACGAAAATTGACCATGATGAAGGGTGAAAATATTGTAGAGAAACCCTTGGAAGAGGATCTCAATCTTCATCCTGATCCTACGCGTATGGAATATTTGTCAAAAATTCTAGTAAAAGAAACTATTAATGTGAATATTGGAACAAAAGATGATCCAAAGATAGTCAAACTTGGAGCTTCACTCTAAGCATGGGAACATAAAACCTTCACCATGCTTCTACGAGATTTTGTAGATATATTTGCATGGTCCTATAAGGATATGTTAGGTTTGGATACAACCTTAGTGGTGCATGCAGATGCCAAGCCCATAAAACAAAATCTTAGAAAAATGCATCCACGGGTGGCTCTTCTAGTTAAAGAGGAGCTAGAAAGATTTCTCGTAACCACGAGCTTCATTAGACCTATTGATTACTTAGAATCGAATATCAAACATAGTCCCCATACAAAAGAAACCAGTCAACATCATAATCTGTATGGATTTTCAAGATATTAATAAAGCATGTCCAAAAGATGACTTCCCATTTCCCAATATTGATATGATTATTGATTCCACTATAGGATATGAAATGTTATCTCTTATGGATGGATTTTCATGATACAATCAGATCAAAATAACAGATGAGGATCAACACAAGATGGCCTTCACAACCTCTTGGGGGACTTTTTATTATCAGGTAATTCCTTTTGGCCTTAAAAATGTAGGTGCAACTTATCAAAGGGTAGTGACCATGATTTTCCATGATATGATTCATGACATCATGGAATACTATGTGGATGATATCCTCAGGAAATCCAAGACAAGATCATATCACACTAAGATTTTGTGGTGTATCTTCAAACACCTGTGGGAATACAAATTCATATTGAATCCTAAGAAGTGTGTGTTCAGCATGCTATCAGGGAAGTTGCTTAGATTCATTGTATCTTGAAGATGGATTGATGTAGACCCAACTAAATTTATTTCCATTACTTAAATGCCTCCTCTTGAAAACATCAAATAACTACGTGCAACTTACAAGGAAAGATACAAGGCCATTTGCCACTTCATTTCCCAACTTGCTAAAAACTATCATTCATTTACCCATCGTAATTAAAAAGGATGTTGCATTTATTTTGGGACCCAAGAAACAACATTCCTTCAACTTTCTTAAGCAGTACTTAGCCAATCCATCTGTCTGCATGCCTCCAACTCTTGGTACTCTTGTTGTATATCTGTGCTACTCAATTTGCTATTGGTGCATTGCTTTCCCAATATAACCTTGTCCATAAAGAAAAATTTGTGTCCTATCTTAGTTGTACTCTCATTTCTTATGAGCTCAATTAGCCTCAAATTGAAAAAGCTTGGTTAGCTATAGTTATTACCTTCAAAACACTTCACCATTACTTATTGAACACTAAAACCAAGCTTATATCAAAAGTTGACTTGCTTAAGTACCTGTAGTCAAAACCCTCGCCTTACAAGAAGAATGGATAATTGGATCATTCTACTTAGTGAATTTTACATTGAGTATGTACATCAAAAGTCAGTAAAAGGACAAGTACTCACCGATCAATTAGCGGAAGCACCGTTACCAGGGACAAACCCTGTAAGTCTAGATATTCTAGACACTTCATTACTATATATTGAGGAATATATCATGTGGAAAGTGCACTTTTATGGATCTTTTACTTTTCATGGTTTGGGGGCCGGTGTGGTTTTAATTACTCCTTCAAGTGCAACCCTACACCTAAAGCTTTTCGCACATTGGTTTTCCTTATAAAAATAATATTTTGCAGAATATGAGGCACTCATTGTTGGGATGAAACTGAAAATCAAATGGGATATCCATCATGTTAAGATCATGTTGGTAATTCAAAATTAATCATAAAGACAAGTTAACAATGAGTATAGAGTCAAGGATGAGAAATTCATCCCCTACAAAAAATTGGTGGAAACTTTGTAAGATTATTTTATGCGTATCACATTTGAGTAGATTCCTACGAGCACAAAAATATATCCACAAATGCTATGGACAATTGTAGGGTCTATGCTACAAATTCCACTAGAGAGCAATGACATGTTGTTCTTTGTTGAGAATCTATGCCATGCTTGCGTATGATATGCCTAGAATCATGTTTGGCTTGTAAAGTTGTTGGTCCCTATTCCCCATGGTATGTGCAAATCTACGCCTATCTTAAACACAACACCTTCCCTCCTGACATGTCTACACATTCCAAAAAACAAATCCTTATCTTCCAGATAGCGCTATTACACCCTCTTAGGATATACACTCTATCATTGTGGCTACGATGGGAATCTGTTGCGTTGTCTAGATGTAGCAGAGTCAATCCAAGCGATTAAATAGGTACATGAAGGGGTATGTGGTGACCCATACAAATGGGATGGTACTAGACTAAGAAATTGTTGAGATTGGGACTATTATTGGCCTACTATGGAAATAGACTACTGCAGCTATGTGAGGAAATGCATTACTATGTCAAAAGTATGGAAATTTCATCCATGCGCCATCACAACCATTGACAGCCAATCACGACCCCATGGCCATTCTGCAAATGGGGACTAGTATTTAATACAAAATCTCAACCTGTACCTCATCTAATGGTCATACTCACATCATCACAACTACGGAATATTTCACTAAGTGATTAGAGGCTATTCCTTTGACTTATTTTACAGGATCTTAGATTTCAAATTTTATCATGAATCACCTTATTTTTCCAGTATGGCATTCCTGCATGGCCATAGTTACTGAAAATGGAAAATAATTCAAGAACAAGATAGTGAAGGACATTTGTCATCATTGATATCAAATAAAATTGAAATGGTCTATGCCATATTATCCACAAGGTAATGGGTAGGCTGAAGCCACTAACACAACATTAGTTCAAATCATGGAAAACATGGTGAGTAAGAGAGGTCATGCAATTGGCATTTTTAATTTCACCCCACCCTTTTAGGTTTATATGACCTCCATTCACACTCCTACTGAGTGCGACACCTTATTCCCTAGTATTTGGAACCAAATCCATCATCCCATTGGAAATTGAGATTCCTTCCTTGAGAGTATCTCTTAGAGATCATTTAGACAAATATGAGGATTACAGAGTGGCCATGACTAGCATAATTAGAACTCCTGGATGAAAAGTGTATGTACATGCCCTTAACCATCACAAAGTGTATTAGAACAAGAGTCTCCAAAAATTACAACAAAAGGATCATACCTTGTTGGTTTGAGGTCAGATATTTGGTCATGAAATAAAATCAGTTCAACACAAGGGTAGAAAGAGAGAAGAAAGGCAAGTTCGAACTGCATTGGTTAGGACCTTACATCATTGTGGAAAAATATGGTATAGGAGCATACAAAACTTACACATCCCAATGGTGATGATCTCTGCATGAACCTATGAATTCCATGCACCTTAAGCGGTTCTATCCTTAAACATGGCCCAAAAATCTTTAAAAAACAAACCAAAAACAGAGTAAAAATGATCAAAATACAAAAAAAAAAAAAAAAAAAAAGAGAGAGAGAAAACATGTTGTCCATAGGTGAAAACCACACAATTTTGGCATGTTGGATAGGTCACTTGATGAAAAATGGTTTCCGGTGCACATTGGGAGGATTCATTGTTCACAAGCATCTTGCATCTAGAGGGTACTTTTACTTAGCTTAGGGCTAAGTTCCATGCCTGCATCTGAGATTCCCTGTGAACCTATCCTGTCAAGCCTTGATCCATATTTTTCTCCTCTTATTAATCTATGAAGGGATGGTCTTTGCGTATTCCCCATCTAATGCTGGGGGGACTTATACGACTTCACATTCATGCTTATAGCACATGGTTCCTGCCCTTGTATATTCTCTGTCTAATGTTGGGGGCATCCATGTTTCTTGGTTACTTGTGCATAGCTTCAGAAAACCTTAGAAAATCACCAAAACAATAGAAAATTGTTTCACAAAATCACAAAAACAATAGAAAATTGTTTAGAAAATCACAAAAAAATAGAAAACCTTATAAAATCACAAAAAAAATAGAAAACCGTAGAAAATCACAAAAACAATAGAAAATTGTTTCACAAAATCACAAAAAACAATAGAAAACCTTAGGAAATCACAAAAATAATAGGAAATTATTTCACAAAAATAATAGAAAATTGTTTATAAAATCACAAAAACAATAGAAAATTGTTTGAAAAATCACAAAAACAATAGAAAACCTTAGAAAATCACAAAAACAATAGAAAATTGTTTCACAAAATCACAAAAAATCAATAGAAAACCTTAGAAAATCACAAAAACAATAGAAAATTGTTTCACAACACCGCAAAAACAATAGAAAAGTGTTTCACAAAACAATGTGGCAAAAACATTACATTAGTTTCCTTACATTGTCTTGTTTCTTTCTTTGTTTATGTACATTATTTACTTGTATAGTTGTTGCTTGTGAATTTGTATAGTTTATTACTTAGACATACTTTGGTGAGTTTCATATTTTCTTGCTTAGATTAGATTCATTCTTACTTGTACATATGAAGTGTGTTTTTACATGTTTGTAAATAATTGTACTTGTTTGGGTCTCAGTTCATGTTGGTTAGCACTGTCTATGTGATTAGGTTTGCTAGGCATTTGATTGTGTTTTCTTGATTGCATGTACATATTTTTGTAATCATATCATCATATTTCCATCAATATCATCACATCTAACACCATCTATACATCATATAAGTAAAAAGATAAGCATACATCATACATGAATGCTAAGGTACTCATCACATATCTTATCATCAAATGGGGTAAAGAGGGATCATAAATATTAAAATCTATCCCCCTCGAACCACTATTATTATGTCATCTCATCCACTAATCTAGAGCATCACATGTACACTACAATTGATATCATATATGGATCTATCATATCAAAATCAAACACATGTGGTACAATACATCTCAACTATCATCATGATACATACAAAGTGTGAAATCAAATCATATAACATCATGACATGTCTATAATCCATGTAATTAGTCAAAAAACAATGAAATTCCATCATCTCATAAACAATGGTACCATATCAAAATGTCCATGTATATAACGTATAAAATGTCTTTCTCACAAAATGATATACATCATTGGTACAAAATGGGCCATCAAAGGGGAACATAGCTCATAAACATGCCTTCATCAGAGGTTGTACATCAAACATGATGTACATTGATCAAATTAATAAAGCATTCATAAGAGGTGTGCATCAAAAAACTGGTACATCGTACACAACTGTTAAAGCATAACACCTTTATAAGAGGTCTATCTATCACAATACAAGTACAATTAAAGAATACAATGAGATTCAGGGATGAATAGAACCCTTAGATGGACTGGATGGTCTGTACACAATGGAGGCAGGACCCATAACCTGTGTCCCACATGGTCCTGTATGCTTGCTAGGCTTCCCTCATGGATTCTCCACTGAGGCCTACGGCATCTCTGATATTGTCGATCCACTTAACTACGGTGAGCTATAAGTACGTGCCTGCATTGACCAGATGGAACTACCTCATAATATAGGGACTGATAATAGGAGGCTCTATCCTCTCCATTCTATCCAATTCTTGATGAGTGTTGGTTATCAATATTGTCCCATCTGTACATTGAAATGACACTACCTTTTCTGATGTTAACCGTGTAACCTTGGCATGACCCATTGCTCACTCTACACGAAGCTAATCTATCTTGACTCTAATTAGCTGTAACTGGGTCTGGGCCTATGCTGTAGTAGGGTCATCACCTGAGCCATCTTAGCAGCCATCCGGCGTATCTACTGAAAATTCACAGAACCATCTCCCCCATGGCCAACCTTGGCTCTGGCCTAGTATCCTGCTGTGCTGTCATGGCATATAGAATGTGAGATCGGGCCTAATCTCTCTCTGGTTGTCAGCTACCACACCTGCTTCCATAAGGAAACTCATTGTGCCTATGAACATCTCCATGCTAAGCTCAGGATAACTCTCAGATGCACCCCAACTAGCCTAGCCTGTTCCCTAGTACATGTGCCTATCCGTGGTCTTGTCCTTGATCCCATAACCTAGGCCTCAGACCCTCTGCATGACCATGTGCCTGTGCTTGGCCCTGTGCCTATCCCTATCTGGGTGCCTACTACCTCTTTCTAGGATCTTGTACTGGACCCTTCCCATCATGTTGCTGCACATCAAAAGGATCATCAACAATGACTTGTAACCATCAACATTTTCACTATTTTATGAAGACATCGGGTGTTGCTTGAACACCTACTCCCCATGCCTCATCTGATATAGTCAAGCATGTTGTGGCCAAATGGTTGTATAACAAGCCATGTAATCTGATGTGGTGATCCTGGGTCTCTAACCTATCGAGAAAGGGTCCCAAACCTATAGTACCACCTATAAAATGCTAGCCTTAGCTTGGTCTACTTGTATGTGCATGGTACCATGGTCTACCTCTCTGCATCCTCAGTGAGCATACCACATATCAGGCTGAGGGATGCCATGAAATCTTGCCCAAATTTTGTTAATATCGATCTATCTTGTATATCTCAGTAATATAGCTATGGTTGTAAAGAAGAAAGCTACTCTACCGCATAAAAACACTAAGCTCCACTTCGTCCGCAGGCCACTGTATGTGTCTGTAGGGCCTCTAAATGATGTATTTATCTAGCAGCACGTCAAACTCTTGATGGTAGTAGTAAATGCTACCTAGGTTCCCTTGTACATAGTCTCCCACGAAGACCCATGCCATGACATGTTAAGCTCCTTCGGTGCTTGGGTGTGTAATGCACCTACAATGCGCCCAATCACTATATGGTCCCAGAACCAGATATTTACAGTAAAGACATCAGCCCCACTCATCTTTTGATAGGTGGTAAGTAATTAGGTGTAGATCCCAGTATAAATGTGCCAGTATGTACTAGCCCCAACAGTATCGCTCACCATAGAACACTTCATGTACTAATGTAATAAACCCCATCAAAAATCATGTCCCTGTCTTATCAGTGAGTAAGAACCCACTGATAAGAGCCATCAAGTAAAGTTCTCCCCGATGAAGAGTTGAAATCACCTATGCAATCATGAAAGGACATTATCATACCCTCATGGGGTGTCTCATCGCAGCCAAATAGGTCACTAATCGTCGTAGTTTTCTAACCAAAATCACTTGTATACTCAATCATCGAGCCTACAAAAGGGACACATGCAAGATCCACCACACATCCTTTGGTGTCAAATTCATATCTCCTATAGTGCAGAGCCTAAAACACTAGCTCTCATTGTGCCACTGCACTCAATCAAAGTCGGTCAATAGGCCTATGGTCTAAGGTAATAGAAGACATCTGCGCTACATAGCCTAGGCCAACCACCTCTAGTAGAATTGTCATCACGTGACGGTTGCACCTCAGTGCATGCTCCCCTCCATCTTAGTTATTCAAGTGTGTCACTCTCACATCTATAACGCTGGAAACCGTCTTTACAAAACATGGCATGTGTTAGACACTAACAATTTCTTCTAAGTTCTTCTATTATTATTCTATACTCCATTACATTTTCTTTTTCTTCTAAGTGTCATTTTTTGGCATTTTTTCCCTCTTATTCATCTCTTCTAGGTTCCTAAGTGCACCCTTTTGGGCATTTTTCATACCTTGTGGCATGTACACCCCCCATTTTGGTGTACACATGTGCACACATGCGAGCATCCACATAAGGGTGCTTGTGAGATATTTTTTTCTTGCGTGTGTGCACAAGTGTCTAATGTGTGTGTACGCATCAGGGGTTTGATTTCTTATACATGCACGTATGTGATATGTGTGTGTGTGGATGTGCATACACATTTTTAGGGTGTATGCGCATGCGCACACACATTTCTAGTGCCTACGCATGCGCACATTTGCTTTAAGGGTACCTACGGCATGATCAGGGTGCATACACCCCTGCGCATGCATGCCTACGCTATACCCTACCTCTTTCCTAGCTATTAAAGCATTAATTGTGACATTATTTACAAAATGGATGAAGTGGGTCAAGCTACTCATAAAGAAGTCATCATCTGTGTGCCGCGCATACTCCCAAACTTGGTTAATGCGTCTCCTCTCACCATCGTCCTTGTCACTATCAGGGGTCTCGCGGTAAAATGCAGCGGTCGGTAATAAATGAATTGGTCACGATGATTTACCCCCTCGGGTGGGGTATATTAAACCATTTTCACCGGCCATGATGCCTAGAAGCTTGTTTTAACCATCGTTGTTGCTCTAACTCTTCTTCTACTTGTCGTGAATAATTATTTTTATTTCATTTTCCTTCGTGCTAAGGCATTCTTTGCCACCTGGTACCCCTTTCTTCTCACTAGGAAAATTTTATTTCTCCTAGGCAATATCCCTTCTTCTACACACTCCATCGAATAATTATTTTTTATTAAATAATTATTTTATTAATTTTTCCATTATGCTAGGGCATTATTTACTGCATGTTGCTTTTTTCTTCTCCCCGGGGAATTTCTCTTACATCTCAGAGATTCTTGCTACTTCTTCTAATTTCTTCTACACATCCAACCCATCCAAAAATTGTTAAAAACAATATATATATATATATATATATATATATATATATATATATATATATATATATATATATATATCCATCCAAAATCCATAAAAATTTCAAAAAATTCTCCAAAAAAACCCTTAAAATTGTAAAACTCACAAAACTAGGTAAACTAGCTCATAGCGGCTGAAAGTTGTGTCTTGCGCATGGTATTCTTTTCGTATCTTGCTAGAAATTTCACATCTTCGCAGATCAAATGACTCACAGATAAGCAAATTTACAATCATCTATAAATCTAGCTTGTTTGCTTTGTTAGTACTCTAGGGCACATAAAGTTTCCTCGTACTGTTTTGTAGCACATTATTCTTTTTCATTGGACCCAGTGTCCTTCATCATCTTCCCTTACATGTAGCCTTGTTTGGGGCATCATTTTTTTACCCTTATCGTCAATCATGAACATTTATGGATCTTCAGCTTGATAACAAAACATTTGTACAATCATCTTGAGTGTTATTGGTTAGAATATGTGTGTTCATACTTATTTTCTCTGTTAAATGAGCTTGTTTCCTTCTCATATTGCATTGCTTTTTGTATGTCGCATTGAGTGGGTGTTTCAGAAATAGACAACTGTTCGTAGTATGGTTTTTTTATGTCATCCTACTTTTTCCGTATCCTTATATTTTTAATAAGGACTGATGACGTAGATATTTGGAAATATGATGACTATAAATTTGTTTCAATATATTGGATGAAAGCTTTCTCTTTTATTTCCGTCTTCATTCCTCTTATACATAATTCTCCTCTCAACACTATTCTTCTTATTCACCTGGGGCATCCTACTCCTGCCCATTCTTATATTTCCTTTCTCTCACCTTTTTCGATTGTCGATCACCTTTTCTCATCACCCCATCAACACTCAATGGGGAATCTCTCACATATACTAATTTTTCTTCTACGCCTTCAAAATTTATCTATCTACTATCTTTGAAGTGGTGTCACTTACTCCACCCCAAAGAGGGGCAAATGTAGATACCTATAATTTAACCTGAGTAATTTAAATACTTAAACTGCATTAATTATCCTCTTTCCTAAAAATTGACAACATATTGTCAATATGACGCATTTTATATTCTATCGTCATTAATTAGCTACATTACGCTAGTTAATTAACTCTTCTATCCAATAATGACGCCAATTAACGACATTCTGTTAATGATCTCCCCTTTCTATCTAGATTAATTACTTTATTCTAATTAATTAATACCCCTTTCTATCTAGATTAATTAATTATTATTAATTAATTAATTAATTCTCTCTTCTATTTAATCAATAAATCATCACTTATTTGATTAAATCCCTCTCATAATCTAAATCATGCTAATTATTCCTCTAAAAATCTTCTATAAGCTTGCACACCTATTAATTAATCACTTTGATTAATTAATAAAACCCCTCAAACCCCATGGGTCACTAAAGGACAAACTAAACTCTCTCAAGGTTAACTCAACCCTTTCTAAACCTCCCTTATCCACAACTAACCCCAACCTCTCCATTTATACCACATAGAGAGGGATGTAGAGATTCTTCTATCCATTGGGCTATATAAGGAGCCCTCCTCACACCTACACACCTACATTCCTAAATGAGCATAGAGCGTACACTATAGAAATTTATCATCTTTTATCAATCTTCCATTTTAAGAGCTTGCCTTCTCCATTTCTTGTATTCATCCACCCAATTTTTGAAGTCATATGAAGAGATATCAAATGCTCTTGTAGCCATGATTTGACAAGACTCCATTCTTAGAAACCTTGGGATTTCAAGCACATAATCAACTCTTTGATTGCTAGAGGTTTACCTAGGTTCAATATCGTCTTATTTTTAGCATTCAATAAGAGATAGAATTTATTTATTTTAGCATGTTAGCTTGAAATCTTCATTTCATGTTTAATGTAGAAATGTTGATAAGTTAGCTTTGTTTAAGCTCTTAGCATGATGATGCATAAGTTTAGCTTAGCATTGTATTTAGGCTATTAGGTGTTAGTTTCAATTCTACTTACATTGCTAACTATTTCATGCATCCAGTAATTTGACCTATTGGCACTCTAGTCACTGCTATATAGGTTGTGGTGAGATCTCCCTTGTGCTTTCCTTTTGTTGGAACTGATAACTCAGTAAACCTCTATCCTGATTCTTCAATAATCAACTCAGAAGTTATTTTGGAAACTTTATTTCTTCTATCTTTTCTACCTAAACTCAGGAGTAATTGTAAGTCATGTTCCTTCAGGTTGATCTCCTCTCTAGCTTCTGGGATTTTCTACAACTGAGTACACCACCATCTTATGCTCTGATTCTGCTCTATCCAAATTTTCCACAGTGTTGTGATTGCCACCCTCTGAATGTTCCAAAGAAAATGATTTTTCAAACTCCGCCATATGTGCTTTCAACTTCTCCGTAGGGAGAGGTGAAGATCTGAGTGGTTGAGGAGAAAATACAAATGACGCTGGATTCAATGGAGGAACGAAATGATCTCTCTAGGGTTTTGGGGCTGCTGAAGTGTTATGAGTTGATGCTAGAGAAGAAGGAACTAGCACGATAGCTGTAGATATGACCTTCTCTTGTGCATGAGACTTCTTGTGTATTTTAAGCTTCTCTGACCTTCTACTACTTTCACCTTCATTATTTACTTTATTTTATTCTCTTGTGCTAAAGTTACACGTGATTTGGTTCATCAAAGCTTCATCTAGGAAATACCCCTTTGTCAACAACCAGTTTGAGGTGTTAACCAGAACCGCGGAAGATCTTTCCTCAATCATCTGGCAGCCACCAACATTTTCTTGAAGAGAAGATATATCCCATCCCATCTGATGATATGTGTCAAGTATCAGATGCCCATCATCTATGATATTTGCAGGTATTCGTGCTAAGCCATAATCAAACACTTGTTGCATTGGTAATCTGCTGAAGTCTTTCTTCCTAGCTTCATACTCATTTCTACAATTCATCTAGAAGTCTTCCAATGAAGGTACATGTGAGTATTCCTAGGAGATTGTCTTCTTTACTGCCCCATATGAATCAAAGTTTAGCCATACTGGGAAGAACTCATGCTCATATTCAGAAAAAATTTTGGCTTCGATTCCTCTAGTTTTGTGGATGCTCTGGCAACTGTAATAATGCACTATGACCAGAAAGAAACTCATAGAATTGTTCCGATTTGATTATAAGTCATGCATCTCCATGAGCTATCTACATAACTCCTTGATGACCCACTTGTCACTTAGATACCTCTAAAACTTAACTGGTTCTCCCAAAAATGCGGTTACCCTGAGATACGTGAATTCTGTAAACTAGATGCAGATATAACCATGCTAGGATATAGCTACCCAAGCTTCTTTGCTTACCCTGCTGGTCTTCAAATCACTATTTAATTTGTAGATGAATCCATAGAAAAACCCATCATCAAACACCGTGTAAAATTTGTGGCATTCAGGAACTGTCAACTGTTAGAAGCACTCAAAAAAAGTATCTTTCGCCAGTATGTCGTGTCTATCCAGCTTGGAAAATATACCCTACGAGGTTGTTGCATATACTAGGTATGAAGTCATTTTGAAGTTATATGTCCACCTCACACTTTGGAGTTGTTCACCAATGTTGTCACTGATGATATCCATCTAATTGATTATCAAATCATCTCTGTTGATCTCAATGGTTCTCACCAAAGCATACATCCATGAGTGGAAGTTGTGAGTATTGGCTTCTCCACTTAACCTACAAAGTAATTTAGTAATGTCATCCACCTCCTGCACCAAATTGGATCACAGAAGAGTCCTCGGAAAATTTGATGGAGATCTGAGATTCTTCATATATCTTCTATTCATTATGCCCATGCAATCCACTTTGTGTTTCTCCCATATGTTGCCAGCATCCAACATGTTAATTGCAATCACCACCGGTCGTGTCGGAATATTCAGACAATAATTAATAAATTGTGCATCCATCTTGATTATTTTCTTTCCCACAACATCTCGAATTATTATGGAAATAGGATGATATGACCTTGCACACTCCATAAAAAATTCAGGAAACTGAGCTGTGACTTGAAATGTTGATGCTTGAATAATTCCACTGCTTTTTATTGCCCGTATGAGAGATGTCCTTCCGACCCTATATCTGTTAATTAATTAGAATATAGGTTTAAGGCCTATGTACATGTCATTGATATTAGAAAATGTATAAGCTATGCATGACTCTTTTGATCCTTATTTTTCATCACACTTCATCATGGATGGAGCAATCCTTTTCTGAGCAATCTTTTTCTGAGTTCTTTTTCTTTTAATCCTGCTGGAATTCCTTGTTATTAGATCAACTCATGTAGTTATAGAAATTTCTTCAGATTCGGAAGATATATTCAATGTACCTAACATTTATTTGAACTCCCTTTCACTTGCATGAACACCTATAATTAATAACTACAATTAATTCAGACAAAGATGGAATCTAGGGCATGAATACTTGATTTATGTCACCAAAATATGCATATAAAGCTTGTTGCCCTAAAATTGTAGGCTTTGCTTACATGTAAAGCAAGCATAAATATTTTTAAATTCACCTAGGCACTTATACCAACATGCAGATAATTATCATAGCAAAAATCAAGCTATTATAACCCTGGGTGCTAAACTTTGAATCCTCCTGGCAGTGAAAAACACCTTTTAATGCGCAAAACCTCCTTTCCTTGGTGTCAAAACTGTCTGGGCTGAAATCCTTATACAAAATAATTAATTGCTTTCTCATTATGGCATCCCATGCTTATATAGCCCTCAAAATACTATTTTTAATAATTTTCCTTCCTATTTCTGGCAATTTAATTAATAAATAATCATGTCTATTCACCCAAATTGGGCACCCAATTATGCATGATGTTGGTTGCTTTTAAACAAATTTATTTTATTTATTTTTAGAATGCATCCTTCAGTTCTCTTTGGTTTTTCTTCTTGCATTGACTTTTCTTCCATAGATGGCACCAAAATTGGGTGAAAAAGCCATAAATAAATATCATTAAATACATTGTTTATTGCTAAGGTGGGTCGCACTTTTTAGCAAGGGTAATTTCTAAAACTAAGAAGTCAACTTTGATGGGAATTTCTACCTTGCAATATAGCTCCAAAAATCCCCTCTTCAACTTAAGTTATTTGACTCTGATAAAGGGAAGTTTTACCCTGCAAGGTAGGTAAGAAATTCCCATCTACCTGCCACTACCAAAATTCCCACTGGCAAATTAAAACATCTCCCAAAAAGTGTGACTAGTATTGAAAATAACTTCCTTTGATAAAGTTTGACTTGCATGGGTGAATAAACCTCTTTGGTGGGAAAAGTTAGCCATGCACAAAATTCTCATCGGTGCTTTAAGTGATTTTTCTTTATTTTATATTGGGAATTTTTTATCCTACAAGGCAGGTAAGAAATTCTTGCCTACATGCCACTACCAAAAATCCCATTGCATCTTATATCTATTCATTCGAAAAACTGTGACTTTCCTAAGAGAGGTTTGTTTTGCATGACTTCATCTTTTTTGGTAAGAAGTTTTCCTTTTGAGGTTGATTCCTTCTAGTGCTGAGGACATAAATGATCTCCAGATGCTTTAGGAAATTAAATAGACTAAACAAAATAAAGAACGGACCCAAGGGAATTTAATAGACAAACTATGGAGAAAACCGAAGAAAAATGTAAAAGGAATAAATAAAAATGAAAAACGTTGCCAGAAGTTGCATACAATGCTTTGAATTCATTCATGGTGAAAATCCTATTGAGATGTGTGAATAATGACATGTATAACTCCAACAGGGTTCAACCGGAGCACAATTTATTTCAAACGGGGTTTTATTTATTTAATAAATAATTAAATAAAAATTTCCGACAGACAAAACTTGGTGGAAGGATAAAATGAGTTTCAGCATCTGGGTATTTTTTGAAATTGGCTCATATGATTCACTGGGAATATCTTAACGTAATACAAACATCTTCTAGCAATAATAACATGAAAAAAACCGTTATTTTAAAAAGAATGAATTTTTTAAAAATGGGTAGTCCCATATTTTAGGGTGAAATCTCGGGACCCTAGTGCCCAATGAGAAAATGACTGATTTCAATATCAGATTCTAAAAAACTTGGTACAAAATCCCTCAAGTTGTAAGGCGTACATCCCATCACGCTTTCTTGTATTATCTACGGGATTTGAGTAGTGACATTTCAGTCATGATTTAATCCATGGGAGGTAAAAAAATTCCTGTTGCTTACAACATTGCAATAAGGGTAGAAAATAGTCTCATCCAGGCGAGAATGTTAGCTCCTAGGCCTCCCAAACCCTTATTCCCAGAGATGTATCTAGCGCCCCAGCCTTCTATTGATCCTATTCCTATGCAGAGCGTGCAACCAGTTGCATCCACATCCTATTCTCCCACGTAGTAGAAGGATGATGAAGAAATGAAATCCCTTATTAGAAACTTGTCAAAAGAAAATTATATCCTTAGAAAAGTGGTAGGCCTTAAGAAACAATTCTAATCAGGTGCATAAACAAAATAATCAGCCCTGGCGGAATCAGTATGAAAACAAGAGATATGAGTAAAACCAAAAAAGTGATAGATGACATGCTAACACAAATCTTCCCTTACAAGTTGTTCCTCCAACGCAACCTCTTCCAATGCCCAACACAAGTCAAGAACTTGTTCTAGTTCATAACAACATAGCGCAAGAGTCACAATGGTTCTTCCCTTGCAACATGGCTCATAGTCAGTATCACTATGCTAATGTTGCATGCACGTAGGCCTAAATGATTCATGTCACTTCTAACTGTGAACCTTCCACAAGCATGAGTGATCATGAGCATCAAGAAAATTCATAAGTTCCTTCTAAAGCCAACATGATATTCTTTGGCACTAAGGAATTTTGTGTAATCAATCAAACTGTAGATGATACAAATAGACTACACACCCAAGTTGCTGACAACAAAATGTATAAGAAGAGAATGCTCAGGTCTAGCACACAAGTCTCAATGCCCACAACACATTATGTTCCTCAAAAGTAGAAATATGTAGCCAAGGCATCTAGTAGTAAAGGTGCACAAGTTCCTGTGCGAGAGGTTCCACATAATGCTCCCCTTGAGGTAGCACGTGCCCCTCCTCTGGTAGGTCAAACCTCTACGCCAGCTAAAGCCCCTACCCCTGAGCCTGAACAAATAAAAAAATATGTTGTTGTGACACAAATGAACTAGTTAGTGGGCCTTCCATTCAACATTATGGACCAAATGAAAAAGACAAACATAAATGTTATAATGTGGGATGCCTTGACCATTCCATCTCAGTGCGACCTATTGCATGAAGCTCTGGTGAAAATCCCACGCACTGATATAACTGTCCAAAATTTACGTGTTGCTATCAACATCTATCAAGAAGAGGAGAGACAAGTAACTAAGGTTGTCAAAACCCCACCTTTCTATATGTCCTTAGTCATAGGCAAACACCTTGTGCACAATTATATGATTGACTCAGGCTCTAGTACTTCCGTTATGCCTAAGAAAATTGTCAATGTCCTAGGTCTTAAGTATAGTCCCTTATCCAAAGGAGTCCTACAAATTGGAAGCTCAACCATTACCACTTTGGGAGTCATCAAGGGTATTTAGTTAACCCTCTATGCATGTCCAAGGATCATTATAACTCAAGATGTGTCAATCATTGATTTACCCCCTTTGTTTGCCTTATGTTTGTCAAGGGATTTTACTACCAAAGTGGGGGATTACTTGTCTTCTAAATGGTCTCATATGCTACTCAAGACAAGGTATAGTACCTAGCTTACCATACAAGATGAGACAATATTTTTCTATCATGTTGAGTCATATGACCAATCTCCTCTCCAAGCTAATTTCTTAATCCAAGAAGAACAAATTTCAGTTTCTAAAGAGACACATGTTCCCCCTCATGTACCTGATTTAGTGCTAGATGAGTGGATAGAAAGGCACCACACATTTGATCCATATGATGAAAATATTGAAGCTTTTGAAACTGGGCTTGGCTCATATTGCATCCTTGAAGAAAAATTTGTGATACCGCACGCGTTGAATAAAAATGAAGAAAATGCAGGTTTGTGGAATTTATACTTCGATTGATCCAGAAGCAGAAATAACACAGGTGTAGGTGTTTTATCATTTCACCTAAGGATGAACATTTATTATTCACCCATAGGTTGCAGTTCACATGCTCCAACAATGTAGCAGAGTATGAGGTACTAGTGCATGGTCTCCTGATTACGTAAAAGAAACAGGTTAAGGTGCTGTAAATATTTGGGGACGTAGAAATGGTTATCCACTAGGTCACCAAAAAATGCGCAACAAAGAATAATCTTCTGAAATCTTATAAATATAGATTTTGGGACCTCCTTGAGATCTTTGATTCTTTGAATCTCTACGTGGTGCCAAAGAAGATGAAAAAAATAAACTGATCAAATGGTCGCATTTGGCTCACAGTTCTCCCCTGCTGATGAATTTTTCAAAGAAAATGCACAACATGTCAAGATGGTAATCATACCATCTATTCCTGAAAACAAAATTAGTTGGCAGGTATTCGACAACGATGTTCAGATCATCCAGTTCATTCAGAATGAATTTGAGTTGTCTTTAAGCATGCAAGCTAATTTTCATGATAGCTATGATGACCAAGTGATCCAGCTAAAGAAAAATAAGTTTCCTAAAGGGTTATTCACCTTAGAGAAAATATTTATCCCTGATGATGAGTTCAAGGGTGAAGAAAAAAATATGCACGCAACACAAGAAGACTACAATCCAGTCACTATTGCGTGTGGAAAGGAGTTGTTACTCAGTAAAGCTTACATGCAAGATGAAAAGCAGGCCTTCATTTCTCTTTGTCAAAAATGCAGTGACATATATTCATGGGAGTATGAAGACCTCAAATTATTTAATCAAAGTGTTTCTTAACACTCCATTGAATTTGATCCCAACATCAAGCCCACCAGAAAAAAGCAGTGACCAGTCAATCCAAAAATAGAGCCCCTCATAAGGAAAGAGTTGTCTAAACTCATTGAGGTGAAGATAATTTTTCCGATCAAGTACTCTACTGGTGGAACATAATGATTAAGTGGTCTGGCCAACCCTTAATTAATATGGGTCCATCACTATTATATAGGTTAAATATTTAATAATATGAAATACTTTTCTACTATTAAATATTCATACCTAGGTAATATACATTACGTAGGTATTTAATAATGTGAATCATTTATGTTTATATTTATTAAATACACTCACCTAGGTATATGTGTCAACCATTTAGGTTGAAAAGGTGGGTTGGGAGACATACCCGATCACTTTATATAAAAAGGACTTTAGGTCCTCATTTGATATATTCGGGAAATATATCAAAGTTGTGCAAATCAAGTGATTTGGTTTGACCCTTGGTAAATAGGGTTTTAAGGAGGAGGTGATCTCACTGGATGTAAAATAAGTTCTCTAAAGTAAAATGTTATTTTCAAAGTGGTTTTTACCCTTTTGAGGTTTTCCACTATAAATATAGTGTCACATGTTTTATTTATTTCCTGTAAGTATTTCTTTATTTACTTATGTCATGATATAATGTTCATTTAAATATTTATTGTAACATTATATAATATGTAAGTTGATTAAATCCGTATTTATTAGAATCCTCAAACTCTAACATGGTAACAGAGCAAGGTAAATTAAATAAATTAAGATCAAATGGTTTGTATTTTATTGATTTAATTTGTACCGGTTTTTTCAACCAACTCCGAAAGGTAAATTAAATAAATTAAAAGAAAATATTTAATATTTTATTTATTTAATTTGTACGGGTTTTTTCAACCAACCCGGAAGGGTATTTAAAATAAGTGCAACCTAAAATTTTTACTTTGTGAAGAATCAAAGTGAATTCACAGGTGGAAAATTTGGAAACTTCTTACCTTCCATGAAAACTTGGTAAGGGTAAAATATTTGAAATATTTTTTTTTCTATAATTTTAATATGTGTAGGTTGAATTTTGTTAATGGTAAATGAAGGAGGAGACAACGTTCCATCAAAATAGGATTTGAATTTTTTCCATTAGATGTGTGAAAAATATTGTCTCCTCTGTAAATTCTAAGGTTTATGTAGAATTTAAAATTACATGGCCTGGTAAATGTTTTAAATCTTTTTTTCATGAGGGGCCCCCTAATAAGGGTTATATGTATTTATATATATTTTAAAAAGTATATATACTATAGTTTATAATTTTTTATAGACTATATGTTGTTTTTTATTTACATTATATTAACTATATACCTTTTTTTTAAAGTGAATATTTTTTTACATTATAAATTATAATAGGTTAATATAATGTATTAAAATATAACCTCCCTAATATTATATAGAAGAAGAAATTCTAGAATTTCACATTCTGGAAATACACAGCAAGTTTTGACTCCATTAGATGTCAAATGACCGTCACAACAGACCAAACATAAGGCAATATGACAGTCATTTAGACGTCAAATTTAAGCTGACTGGATCTTTGTCTACATTATTTTTTTCCAGAATTTGTAAGTTGTTTTGCATTCTTAGGGGTTTCTTCTTCAATTTTATATGGTCAGAAATTTCTTTATATAAGTCTAGGGTATAATGCAAATCCTTTTATATTGCGGGTTATTATTTTGATCATGGGAGGTTAAATTAGAACTTTTGGCAAGGAAACTCTGGACAATTGTTTCTGGATCTGAGATTTCTCCCACCGGTCATCAAGCAACCGTAGATAACATGAATACATACTCGCAACAAATGCAGGAGACTCTTTCCATGATTTTGCACAATGTGAATGATGAGTACCTTCTACACATTGGTAATATTGAACATCCTAAAGAGATATGGACACAACTAGAATCCATGCATGAAGGTACATGTTTATCTAAAATTATTAAATTAGTTTTATAATTGCTTACAGCTCCTATGAAAGGAGATGAAAAAGTAGTTAATTTCTTAGCCAAAATTTAAAATATTAAAGCACAATTAGATGGATATAATTGTGATTTAATTGGTGAAAAATTAATCTACTTTATTGTTCAGTTAAATATACATGAAAGATTTAGGAATTTTATTTTATCTTGAACTCTAAATATCAAAATGAAAATGATCTACCTGATTTAAATACCTTGATTTCACTTTTGATACAAGAAGAGAACGTGATGATGAACTTTGACTCTAAGGAGAATTCCTCTCAGGCACTTCTTGCTTAGAATTCAAAGTTCGAACATCGCAAGCCTTTCTTAGATCAAAAATTTAGATCTAAATCTTCTGTTATTGATAAGAAAAGTTTTTCTTCTGATCAATTGCATGTTAGCTTTAGTGGTAAATGTCACAAATATGGTAAATTTGGACATAAAAAGGAAGATTACAAAACTAATAATCCTATCCATAAAAATAAAAAACAAATTATTTCTTCAAAATACAATTTAAGGAAAAATGATAGCTCTAATGATATTCCTAAAATGATTCCATAATATGTTGCATTGTATTCTTCCTCTAATTCTGGATGGATTCTAGATTCAAGTGCATCAAATCATATGACTGGTATTTCAAATTCTTTATTTGATGTTGTGAAAATCAATGAACGTATGTATCTTGGCGATAACTCATCTTTAGAAGCAATAGAGAAAGGGATTCATTCTTCCCAAGCTAATGGTGTGTTGAATAATGTCTTATTTGTTCCTAATCTCAAAAAGAACCTTTTATCATGTTATCAATTAACTCATGATGGTTTGGCTATTCAAATTTTGAAAGATACTTGGTATATCAAGGATAGTAATGATAATATAATAGCTGAAGGAATTCAAAGAAATGGTCTGTATATTTTTTATGATTTCCATTCTGCATCATGTTTTGTTTCTCAAAGTTTGAATAATTCAAAACTATGGCATGAAAGATTAGGACATGTTAATTATAAAAATTTATGTGAAATGGCTAGATATAATCTTGTGAAAGGTTTGTCTTTGTTGTCTTCTTCTCATGGTGCGTGTAAAGGGTGTTTACGCCCAAAACAAAGTGTTATACCCTTTCACTCACATCTTGAAGAGAGTTCCTCTTCCCCACTAGAACTTATTCATAGTTATATTAGAGGACCTCTTGAAGTAGCTTCATTAAATGGTTCTTTATATGATGTGAATTTCATTGATGATTTCACCAGCATGATTTGGTCATATTTTCTTAAAAATAAATCTAATGTACTAGGGAAATTTAAGGAATTTAAAGCATCTATTGAAAACTCTTCAAATTATAAAATTAAGAGACTTAGAACAGATAATGGGGGTGAATAAGTTAGCAAAGAATTTAATTTTTTTTGTATTGATTGTGGTATTAAAAGGGAATTAAATTCTTCTCATTCTCCCCAATCTAATGGTGTTACAAAAGGTAAGAATATGACTATTTTAGATATGGCTCGCACTATGCTTCATTCTGCTAGTCTTCTCGAATTTATGTGGGCAGAAGCAATGAACACAATAGTCTACATTCTAAATAGGGTTCCCACCAAATCTATTCATCTTTCAACTCCTTTAGAAAAATGGTCAAATAAAAAACCTAATATTTCTCATCTAAATTTTTTTGGTAGTCTTGCTTCTTTATACATTCTTAAAAAGAAAAAAAAAGAAACTTGATATGACTTCTTTCTCTTGTGTTTTCATTGGATATGGTATTAACACTGCAAGTCTAAGGATTTACGACCCTATAAAAAGGGAAGTAACTGAAAACTGCAATGTGGTGGTTTTGGAAAAATGCTTTTGTTCATCTGATAATGGTAAAGATGTTCCTAACTCTGTCAATATTTCTAATAATGGTTATGATTATGATATTGAGAATATAGTAAATGGTCATGATGATGTTTCTTGTGTTGATACTATAGATGCTTCTGAATCTCCTAACTCCCTAGTTAAGAAACCAAAATGGGCTCAATCTGTGTTTGAGAGTTCTAATCCTATTGATCTTAGGAAAATGACCAGAAACCATCATACGTACCATGCATTAATGACCTTGTATGAACCTAAGCTACAAAGTTTTGAAGAATATTCTCAGGATGAGACGTGGATCAATGTAATGCAAGTTGAATATAATGCCCTAATTTAAAATCAAACCTGGGAGTTAGTTCCACCTCCAGAGAAAAGAAGTATTATAGGGTCTAGGTGGTTATACAAAGAAAAATATAATACAGATGGTAGTATTGACAAACATAAAGATAGACTTGTTGCTAGAGGTTTCACTTAGAAACCTAGTATTGATTATGTTGAGACATTTTTCCCTGTAGCTAAAATGAGTACTGTTAGGACCTTATTTGCAATTGCCGCTCAATTGGGGTGGGAAATCCACCAAATGGATGTGAAAAATACCTTTTTAAATGGTGATTTAAAATTAGAAGTTTACATGTCTCAAACTAAAGGATTTTAAGAAACTGGTAAAGAAAACTATGTTTGTAAATTAAAAAAAACCTTGTATGGTTTAAAGAAAGCTTCTAGAGCTTGGTATGTGAAAATTAATTCTTTCTTTAAACAGTTAGGATTTTCTAATTATTCTTTTGATGATGATCTATTCATTAAGCAAGAAGGATCACATATTATCATTGTTTGTATATATGTTGATTATTTGTTTATGACCGGTGATAATCCTGCTTTAATTTGTAGAAATAAAGAAAAATTGAAACAGTACATTGAAATGACTGATTTAGGTCTCTTACATAATTTTCTTGGCATGGATGTATTTCAAGATAAAAATTCTATTGTTATTTCTCAAGCACAATATGCAACCAATGTACTAAAAAAGTTTAACATGATTGGTTGTAAGCCAATTTATACTCCTATGGAAGTTGGACTAAAAATTGATCATACTTTATAGAGGTAGTTAGTTGGTAGTTTGATATATCAACCAAATATTTCTTATGCAGTAGAAATTACTTCTAGGTTTATGCAGGAACCTTATAGAGATCATTGGAATCTTGCAAATAGGATTCTTAGATATATTAAAGGTACAATCAATTATGGGTTATATTATACTAAGAATGAAAATGATAACTTATATGGATTTTGTGATTCTGATCATGCTGGTGATGTATTAGATATAAAATATACTTCTAGTTATGTGTTTAAATTTGGTGCAGGAGTCACTACTTGGTGTAGCAAAAAGCAACCAACTGTTGTTATCTCTTCAATAGAAGCTAAGTATAGAAGGGCAATGGAAGCTGTAAAAGAGGCTCTATGGCTAAAGAGGTTGTTCGATGAGATAAAGATGAAGGATCCATGTAGTGTTCCTTTGTTATGTGAAAACCAAAGCACCATAGCTCTTGCACATAATCTAGTACAACATCAGAGGACGAAGCACATTGAGATACATATACACTTCATCCATGAGAAGGTGCTAAGTGGTGAGATAGATCTCAAGTTTGTGTCGACTGAAGAGCAGGTTGTTGATATCTTCACAAAGCCCATGAGTGCTATAAAGTTTTGTCACTTTTGTGAAAATCTTGGATTGTCGGAGTTTCCATTGAGGGGGAGTGTGCATGACAATGTCACCTCCTAAAGGAGCTTGGTTTGTATAAAAAGACCTTCAAGAATTTATAAAAAATACCTTCGGGTATGTGTAAAAAGACCTTCGGCATGTATACCTCATCAACTTCTTTTTTAAAAAGAAGTATAGAAAGATCTTAAATGTGGTCTTCATTAAACTCTTTAGTGCTATTGAGTTTACTGGTAAACATCCAGTACAAGCATATTATTAAGGAGGTCCTTGGTTATAAAAGGCTCATATATGCTTGGGTTCAATAAAATTTTATGAGAACTTGTGAGAATATGTAAAACTCAAAAATCATACTTAGCCACTAATCATGGGATGATCTTTGGAATTCCAAATCCTTTTGTACCGAAAGGTTACTTGAGTATGATGAAGGTGTTATAATTCATTCACTCGATATGCTAGCTTAAAACCTTTATGGTTTAAGGATTATAAATCCTGTAGTGTACCACAGATAGGTAATCTATTGGCATATGTTATCACACTTAACATTAAGGGGGAGTGTTGGAACATAATCATTAAGTGGTCTGGCCAACCCTTAATTAATATGGGTCCATCACTATTATATAGGTTAAATATTTAATAATATGAAATACTTTTCTACTATTAAATATTCATACCTAGGTAATATACATTAGGTAGGTATCTAATAATGTGAATCATTTATATTTATATTTATTAAATACACTCACCTAGGTATATGTGTCAACCATTTAGGTTGAAAAGGTGGGTCGGGAGACATACCCGATCACCTTATATAAAAAGGACTTTAGGTCCTCATTTGATATATTCAGGAAATATATCAAAGGTGTGTAAATCAAGTGATTTGGTTTTACCCTTGGTAAATAGGGTTTTAAGGAGGAGGTGATCTTACTGGATGTAAAATAAGTTCTCTGAAGTAAAATATTATTTTCAAAGTGGTTTTTACCCTTTTGGGGTTTTCCACTATAAATACTGTGTCACCTTTGTTATTTATTTCCTATAAGTATTTCTTTATTTACTTATGTTATGATATAATGTTTATTTAAATATTTATTGTAACATTATATAATATGTAAGTTGATTAAATCTGTATTTATTAGAATCCTCAAATTCTAACATCTACCTAGGTCGTGAATCTTGTTCCAGTTCACAAAAATAATGGTGAAATCAGAATCTGCATTGATTTTAGAGATTTGAATAAGGCATCCCTCAAAGACCATTATCCTTTGCCTTCTATGTAGCAAATTATACAGACTGTGGCATGCACGCAAAATTTCTCTATGTTTGATGGGTACTCATGTTTCAATCAGATCCTGGTCAAGGAAGAGGATCAATTCAAAATAATATTTACAACAACGTGGGGAATACATTCATACCATAAAATGACCTTTGGTCTATCAAACATAGGCACAACATTTCAGCGCACCATGGATATTTCCTTCAAAGGTTACATCAATGAGTTAATATTGGTTTATCTAGATGATATTATTGTCTTCTCAAAGTAGAGTCTAGATCACATGGCACATCTGGAGAAAGTATTGAGAGATGCATAAATTTTGGGGTGTCTCTTAACCTCAAGAAGTGTAATTTTTTGTGGCGTAGCGAAAGGTGTTGGGCCATGTGGTCTCAAAGTATGGCATTGCAATTTATCGTGAGCATGTTTCAGCCATCCTGACTCTTTCCTTTCCATTTCATAAGAAAGCCTTGCACTCCTTCCTCAAAAAAATCAACTTTGTTAGGCACTTCATTCCTAGCTTTGCAGCACCGGTAAGGCCCATCACCCTCATGCTCAAGAATAAAAAAATCTTCAGGTGGGTAGCAAAAGGAAAGAATTTTTTTAACAAGATCAAACAAGAAATTTCTTGTGCACCAACACTTATCAACCACAACTATTCAAAGGATTTCATCCTTTACACTTATGGAGCTAATGAAAGTGTTGTTGTTCTGACACAAGAAAATAAACAAGGAATTGAGCAAGCAGTGGCTTTATTCAATCAAATAATGAAAGATTATGAGTTAAAACATAGTCATGCAGAGAAACAGGTCTATGCCATCATGTGCGTGCTCAAGGAATTCAAGAGAATGTTTCTCACAAATCATGTTAAGGTGTTAGTTTCTCACTCTGGTATTACATAATTCATCACAGGAGCATAAATCAACAAAAAGAGAGCACAGTGGGTGACCAAAATCATGGAGTATGTTGTGAATATCAAATCCAAAAAGCTGGTAAGAGGTAGCACATTCTGCAAACATCTTGTCGAGGATGCTCAGGATGAACCTGAGACTTCATTATTTCTAGATGAAGATTTCCCACATGTAGAGCATGAACAGAATAAAGCCCCTGGCTGTTAGAGTAGGTATTTACCTTAGCTCATGTTCACCTAGGTATATTATTTACCTTTATTGTATTTATCCTCACCCACTTATGTGTGTGGATATTTCTTTTTATTTATTTAGATATTAGGGGATATTATCTAGTTGTTAGGTATAGTTCTTTCCTAGATCTATGGTATTGACTAGATCCTTGATGTCTAGTTCTCTCATAAATCTATGGACTTGACTAGTTCTTTGATGACTAGTTCTTTCCATGATTTATGGATTGATCTACGACCTTGACTAGTTCTTAGATTGTTATTCCTTGCCTATATAAGTAAGGCCCATTCTCATTGTATTTCATTGAGTTCCATAATAATATATGATATTGCTGCTCATTTGTTTGCAAAGGTTTTGTGTAAAGTTATTCTGGTGAATTACTTTCATCTTATTGATCGTGGTGTTTGATTAGAATCTGTGTTCTTGGCTTGGTATGAACTGGTTATTGTTCCTTTTATGGTATCAGAGCGAGATTGCTATTGACATTTGTCTGTAAGTTTTATTTTGTAAATATTTTTTTGTATATATTCATATATTTTGGGATTTACTCGTATTTTGTTGTTGCATGCATTTTTATGCAAAACAGAGGCTTCCATTGGATTTGAAAGGTGGCAAAACCCTAAGATCAACTGTAAACTCGACCATTTCGGGAGGCAGTCATTTTTTTTTTTTTGTGCAGCTCAATTCGCCTCGGGATTCACGCCGTACGAAAAAGGAAAGTAAGAAAAAATTATGGGTTTTGTTGACTTTCTACAGATCTGGATCTGGTTTTTTTTCTGTGGCATAGCATTCTTGGTTTGCATGCATCAGAGGTTTTTTTTCGAAAAGACATTTCTTTCCTCTTTTGGCAGGGGTCCACGAACACCGACGCATTTTTTTGCTATTTTGGGAAAATCCACAGACTACTATTTTGGGCGGTGAACCCATTGAAATCCTTAGCCCCTGGTCATATAGTATAATCATATGAGGGCTTAAAGCTTGTGATTCCTGCTAGTAGGTGCTTAACTCCAACCCCCTTTCATTTTATTTGTGTGGTGAAGGCAAGAGCATTTTATTCTATTTTAGTGGAAACTAAAATAAATAGTAGAGCATAATATTGAAAACCTTGTATCTTTTGATCGGTAACTCAGTTTTGAGTGCCATTTTTTGCAAAAGTGCGTAGTTTTTTATGCTCTTTCCATTGGAAATATTTATTTTGAGAATCGCACTATAATTATAAAGTGTCATATTGTAACACGCACTCATTATAAAGTGCCAAAATCTGGGGGGCTCTTGTTGCATTGCTTGGGGGTCTTGTTGCATTACTTGGTTCTTCCATTTCTTTTGGTGATTTTTTTCTAAGATGGCATCTACTTCTACATTAACTCATGTTGAGCCATTAACAACACATAATTACCACACATGGAAACCAAGAATGGAAACAATAATCAAGCAAAAAGGATTATGGGCTTTAACTTCTAAAGAACAACTAGTGTTCACTAAAGAATATAAGAAATTTCAGTACCAGTGCAAATTTGATGAGTGTATGGGTTTGATAGGGACTTATGTAAGTGACAGTCTTTTATTTCATTTGGAAAAGTGTGACTCTCCTTTCAAAATATGGGAGAAATTGGAGGATTTATTTGGTAAGGTGGATCATATGAGAGCTATGCAACTTGAAATTGAGATCACCTCTCTTAATCCTGAAGATTTTCCAACAATTATAGACTATCTTACCAAGTTCAAGCATTTGTTGACACAGTTGAAGGGGAGTGGAAGAGATAAGAAAGATGAAGAGTGTGTTTACTTGATTCTATCCAAGTTGAGAGGACCATTCCAAATTTTTGCTTCTACCTTTTTCTCTAGCATGGATGCCTTAGGTGACACCTTCAAAATGCCTAACTTAGAAATATTTTGTGAAAGACTTACTAGGGAAGAATCCAAATTATCTCACCTTGAGTCTTCCACCTCTCAAAAGGCATTAGTTGCATCTAATCCTAAGGGCAAGGGAAAACCAAATAGTAAAACCAAATCCACACCTTCTCCATCTCAAAATGCTCCTAAACCCAAAGAAAACAACTCAAAACCCAAGGAGTCTTCTAAATCCAAGAATAAGTCTAGCCGTTCATGCTCTTTTTGTGGGGGGGTAGATAATCATGAAGAAAATAGGTGTTATAAGCGAATGCAAGCCTTAGAGGATGCAGTCAAGAAACACAAAATTTCTATCTCAACTCCACCTCCTTCTAATCAGCATGGAAAAGCACTTAATGTTGTTGGAAGATCTCAGTCACCACTTGCAGACAATTGGGTTATAGATTCTGGTGCTTCTCATCACATGACTTCTTCCAAGGAGTCTTTTGTTTCTCTAGGTTTGAGTTCTACTTCCAAAATTGAGGTTGGAGATTCTTCCTTTCTTTCTATTGAGGGAAAAGGTGATATACAACTTGATGGTGGAAATATCCAAGATGCACTATATGTTCCTAACATCACTACAAATTTACTTTATGTATATCAAATTTGTCATTCTGGTCAAGGGAAAACAATGACTTTTACACCACATGGGGTAGAAGTAAGAACTTTGTTGGAGCCTTTTTCACTTGTTGCTCAGGGTATTGTTGATCATAGTTCAAGACTATATCACTTTGAGGGTTTTGATGACACTTCTTCTATAGGGACAGGATTGGTTTCTCATTCAGATTCAGAGAGTAAGCTTTGGCATGAAAGATTTGGACATCTTAATTACAGATATTTGAAGGAGTTGAGCACTCATGGTATGGTAGATGGTCTTCCTAGAGTTTCTTGTCTTGAGGGAGTTTGTCATGGTTGTGCATTAGGGAAACAACACCAAGATCCTTTTCCTAAGAATTTTTCTAAGAGAGCTTCTTCACCACTTGAGCTTGTGCATAGTGACTTGATGGTTTTTCCTACCCCATCTTTCAATGGAGCTAAGTATGCACTTACATTTATTGATAATTTCTCGAGGCGTACTTGGGTTTATTTTCTCAAGTAAAAAAGTGATGTTTTTTCACACTTCAAAGTCTTCAAGGCTTTGGTCGAGAAACAATCTTCTAGTTGCATAAAGAACCTTCGCACTGATAATGGGGGGGAGTACTTCAGCAATGAGTTTTCTAAATTTTTGGAAACTCAAGGCATTATTCACCAGCATTTTGTTCCTCATACTCCACAATAGAATGGATTAGCAGAAAGGAAAGAATATAAATTTGAAGGAAATGGCTAACTGTATGATGCATTCTAGAGATATACCTCCTATCTATTGGGCTAGAAGCAGTTAATTGTGCTAACTATATTTAGAATCACACACCACACAGAGCACTTGAGCATTTGACTCCAGAGGAAGCTTGGTCCAACACTAAGCCAGATGTCTCATTTTTTTGAGTCTTTGGGAGCCATGCTTGGGCCTTTGTGCCAAAGAAGAAAAGGAAATATTTGGATAAGAAGAGTAAACCCTTGATCTTTGTAGGGTATTGTGAGGACATGAGAGCTTATCATCTTTTAGATCCTGATACACATGATGTTATTTTTCGAACACATGTTCAGTTTGATGAGTGTTTCACTCCTCATGATTCTTCATCTTCTTCCATTCCTTCTTCTTCTTCATCTCATCTTGAGGATCCTTTCTTTGAGGAGATTGATGAGGAGGTTATAGATGCCATTGAGGATCCTATTCCCACTGATGTTGTCACTATGCCTAAGTGGGCTCATACTATAGTTTCTGAGGCAACACCTTTCATAGAGGATCTTCCACCCACTAGGCATCATCACACACATTCTACAGGTTTTAGGACTTTTGTGTCAGGCAGTTTCTGAGGATCCACAGTCTTTTTCAAAGGCTCATGGGATACAGGAGTGGGATGATGTGATGACAACTTGAGTATTCTTCTTTGATGAAGAATCATACTTGGGATTTGGTATCTCTTCCTAAAGGAAGAAATATGGTTAGGTGTAAGTGGGTATACCGAACCAAATACGCAGTTGATGGGTCCATTGACAAGTATAAGGCTCATCTTGTTGCAAAGGGTTTTTCACAAGTTGAAGGTATTGATTACTCTGAGACTTTTGCACCTGTTGCCAAGATGGATTCTGTACGCCTTGTACTTGCTATTGTTGCATCACAGGGGTGGCCCGTATACCAGATGGACGTGAAGAGTGCCTTCTTACATGGAGATCTAAAAGAGGAAATATACATGGAGCAGTTGGCTGGATTTGTTCAGGATTCTTCTCTTGTTTGTAGGCTCCGAAGGTCTCTCTACGGTCTCAAACAAGCCCCTCGGGCTTGGTATGAGAAGATGGATTCTTTTCTTCTATCTACTAGTTTTGTTCATTGCCACTCCGATCATACAGTGTATCTCCAGCATGTCGGTGAGGATATTGTGATACTTGTCTTGTATGTTGATGATCTATTACTTACTGGCAGCTCTTCTTCCCACATTCAGAGTATTCAGAGGGCTCTTTCTACATAGTTTGACATGACAGATCTTGGGCTATTGCATTATTTCCTTGGTTTGCATATTTCTCAGACAGATTCAGGGATTCATTTGAGTTAGCAAAAGTACACCCATGATCTTCTTAGGCGCTTTGATATGGCTGATTGCAAGCCAAGTCCATCTCCTTTTCAGTCTGGGTTACTCTTACATCCACATGTACCACACCACTTTGTGATCCTACATTGTATAGGTAGTTGGTTGGGAGTCTCATGTACTTGACCCATACTCACCCTGATATTTCATTTGTAGTAGGGCTTGTATCTCGGTTTGCACATTCTCCTCATAGTAGTCACTGGACAGGTTACTAAAAGGATTTTTTGCTATTTACAGGGCACTTCCCACTTTGGCCTACACTACACTAGGGGCTCTACTCAGTTGGTTGGGTATACAGATTCAGATTGGGCAGGTTCTATTGATGACAGGCGTTCCACTTCTGGCTATCTTTTTTGTCTTGGTTCTTCTCCAGTTGCTTGGGCGTGTAAAAAGCAACAGGCTATTGCACTTTCATCTTCAGAGGTAGAGTACAGGGCAGCAGTTACAGCGAGTCAGCAGATTCTTTGGCTTCGCCAGTTATTGACAGAGTTTGGATTCCCATAGGATTCACCGACTGTACTTTGGTGTGACAACCAAAGTGCAATTCACATTTCTCGCAACCCAGTTGAGCACCAGCAGACCAAGCATATCGAGATACACATCCACTTCATTCGGCAGCACATTCAGGATGGATTTCTTTTCTTGGAGTACCTTCCGACTCAGCAGCAGGTTGCAGACATCTTTATGAAGCCTTTTGCATCACCTCGCTACCTTGAGTTACGTGGAATGCTTGGGGTTTCAGAAGTTGTTCTTGGGGGGTGTTCGTGAGAACATCTTCCTTCTTCTTCTTCTTTCTCTTTACTTATAGCAGGATTCTTTCCTTCTTTTGGTTTGATATTTCTTCATGGATATATTGTACATGAGTACCTCATCAAGCCTAGTTGCAGGACTCATACTGTGGACATGCCACTTCTATTTTGGCCCCTAGCTTCACTTGAGGGGGGGTGTTAGAGTAGGTATTTACCTTAGCTCATGTTCACCTAGGTACTATTATTTACCTTTATTGTATTTATCCTCACCCACTTATGTGTGTGGATATTTCTTTTTATTTATTTAGATATTAGGAGATATTATCTAGTTGTTAGGTATAGTTCTTTCCTTGATCTATGGTATTGACTAGTTCTTTCCTAGATCTATTATTGAATGATCCTTGATGTCTAGTTCTCTCATAAATCTATGGACTTGACTAGTTCTTTGATGACTAGTTCTTTCCATGATTTATGGCTTGATCTATGACCTTGACTGGTTCTTAGATTGTTATTCCTTGCCTATATAAGCAAGGCCCATTCTCATTGTATTTCATTGAGTTCCATAATAATATATGATATTGCTGCTCATTTGTTTGCAAAGGTTTTGTGTAAAGTTATTCTGGTAGAATTTACTTTATCTTATTGATCGTGGTGTTTGATTAGCATCTGTGTTCACTGGCTTGGTACGATATGGTTATTGTCTCCTTTTACTTTCAATTTTAAAACTTTGAGATAATTCATTACCCTAAATCTTTCTCAATGCCCATAGTAAGATATTGACAACTTTCGGTAATTTTTCAATTATGATGTTTCTAATCCCTAATGAGCCATACATGATTATAATTGTTCTTTCTACTTTCAGGGATAATGAAAGTGAATGAGATTTTACACTATCCCTATTCGATCATTGAAACATGATTAAAAGGAAGGGAATGTTGCATTCTATTATCTTAACAGATGTTTACTTCTGAGTAAAGATTAACAGTCTCTACCACTTGTAAGAACAATGAATATTCATAATGAGCAAATGAAGTCTTATTCATGATCTATTTGATGAATGTTTGAAATATGTGTGAGTCTAGGACAATAGGAATGAGAATACTCAAAATATGTACTCTTTAAAGAAGGAAATTGACAGCGATTCCCTAAGATTCAATGAAATAGATCAAAATTCATTACCATGATGGAAATTATCTTTGATTACTTTGAAGATCCATGATAAGAGGCCTCCTCAATGAGACTCGGTCACAATTGGGTCCCTTTTAAAATTATTCGAATACTTCAGGATTATGGGAGGAATACCCACTTGAATAATCAACACAAGTAATTGATTAGAAAAATTTTCAAACTTTAGGTGTAACTAAGGTTTGACATTGATTCAAGATAACTTTTTCATGAGTGCAAAAGGCCTTCCAACTCCATGTTTAACTTATCATTTTACTCTTGAAAGAAATACCTAATTTATTACCTTATAAGAATTCCTCATGATTAAGATTGGACCTTCTTTAAGGTAATGGCTTCAAGAATTTAGGGGAATGAAGAGGAATCCTGATCAGAATTTTGAAGTGCCTTGTGTACTCTTGAAACTTTCCTAATTCTTGGTCTACTGAAAAAGTCCTAGCCTGCACTAGTCCAAAGGAATGATTAATAATTTCTTGGAAATTCAAGGAGAATTGGAACTTTTCAATCTTATAATTTGATTTTAGTTTGAAGGGATTACCCTTCATTTGATGCTTTGAAGCGATATTCATTAGGATCTTTCCCAGAAATATGTCTTTTCATCATCTCTATGACTATGAATGTAATCTAGAGAGTGGAAGAGCTAGTTAAAGGGGGGTTCAAGAATCTTAAGTGAACCCTTCCATGTGAGCTTAGGGAAAAATATCATCCCAATCCTTCAACTTGATTTGATTTTGGAATGTTTAATCTTTAAGGGATTTTGAGGACCTTCCTAAATGAGATGCCAGAGCCAATATTCATTATTATGGAACTTTGATTTTCACATTTCTTGGGGAGAATGGCCTTGGCATCATAAGGGATCTTGTAAATTAACTTATTTGCTAGATTTTATCTCAGATTTGATGGATAACATTAAAGAGACATCATTGTCTATTCACTATTAAAATGGGATGTAACATCAAAGCCTTCCATTTGTTGAAGCATAAGTTAGGTTTTTATTCACTTTGAGGGATAGATTAGAAGGTATTACATTTAATCAAATGGGTCCTTTGCTCCATTGTACCTTGTTTCGTACAAGGATATCTTGTACTGTCCCATGTCTATATGAATGATTTCTTTTGTTACTTCCATGGATAATGAAGTTCAGATTCACAAAAATTTTCAACTATCCCTTTTAATAGGATAGTCAGAACTTGAATTTCAAAGAATGTTGGTCAAATTGGCTTCCAAGTGATTCTTCAAGGCTTACAAACATTTTTTTACTTTGAAGTAGACATGTATTCTCAAAGAAAGATCTCCTTTTTAATTCTGATTATCCTTTGATTTGAGATAAGAATTGGTAATAAAATCATGAAATTAAACCAAATTGTTTGGTAACAATCTTAGACTCTAGGTTTTGGAATGTAACTGTGAAAATCTTCATTTTGCTAGTGGGAAGAATAGACATTCTAGGGAGAAATGTGAAGGCACTCACATTTAAAAATGATCTTTTAAGTACATTTGGTTGTAGATCCTTGCACCATGATAACAGGCCTAGGGAAAAAAAAAAGTTCGCTTTTAATATCCCATTTTTTGGAATTACGTGCACTTTTGTGGAAAATAGATGCTTCCCAGAAACTTCTTGTAATTTCCAATTGATGGAGTAAATTGTACAATACTTCAACTAAGATAAAAAAGACCTTACATTTTTATCCACCAAAATTCACGAGAAGTGATGAAGGATCATTCCTGCAATTGATTGAGTACTAATCCTAATATACATTGAATTTGTTTTATAAGGGATTCCTAATCCTTCTCAAGAGAAATGGTTCACTTTTAGGTTAGAATTAGGGGCATCCCAAGGAAACTCCTATCCTATGGAAAATGACGTTGTTTAACTTGAGGGATAAATTCTACAGCCTATTCTAATTAGGAAAGGACTTATTTTTAATATTGAGTTGCTCACTCTCAGTAATTCAATCAAATGGGATTTTCAACTGGGCACCAAGTGTCGCAACAAACTAATGAGTTACTCAGTAAGGGATTTATGAAATAAAACACAAAGTATACAGTTTTCCTTGTTTAAGATTTAAGCAATGGATGTGCATACCTATGCTTGTTCCGTTTGAACTATCTCTTGATGTTACAAGTGGAAGATTACAAATATGCACCCATACCAACTATGCATATTAAACTATTACTTCTAGAGAGTAATGGGAGGCACTCTATGCATTATGTCAATGTTGATTCATAATTTTGGTAGAAGCTAAGATAGGTGATTAAGATGGAAAATGTCTTTTATGCCATTAATACAGGAAAATGATTGTTCTAACCAAAATGTTTGATTATTTCTTGACCTTTTTATTCTCCCACACACCAAATAGACTTGGAGAAGCGTATTTGATAGAGTTACAAGTGGATTTGTTGGAATTGAATGCTTGTTATTGGTGGTTGTGATTCAAATCTGATTTTTCCCTCCTCCTCTTCCTCTCTCATCGATTCATCTATAAATGTAAGAGCATAGCTCATTGTAAAGGGTTGGACATTTTAGATCTTTTAGTGTTTGCTAATGACTCCATATCTTTGTATTTTGAGTTATAGATCTCTAGATATGGCTCTTGTATGTTTTTATTGGCCTCATGCATCCATTTTAATCAATTGTGTATCACTGGAAGTAATAAAACAATATTTTGTGGCTATTCTCTACCTTGACGTGTTTGTATTCTTCTTTCTTTCCTCCCTTTTACATTATGTGATTTTTGTGTCACTTTAAATCCCTTGTAGCTCCATTTTATTACTGTGTTTCATGGAAACCAGTGGGTGAATGCATAATGGTCTGTGATACATGTGTCTGGCCTCCTTATATTCCTTCGCCTTTGTTCTCACTCAAAATAGATAGTGTTCATCACACGTTTTCTGGTGTTATTTCCTTCCATACTTTATTTTCTCACTTTCATGTTATCCTTCTATCCTTGGTCCCTTGGAATCATTAGCTTAGTTTTCACTTTTAGTATTAGGAGTAGTTTATAGCAGTAGAAGTAAGTAGAGGAACCGACCTTCTTCGGAGGTTTTTCTCAAGTGCGCAAGGTCCCACAACATGGATACAATCCCATTGTTGACTCAAATGACTCAAATCTACCTAATCTAAGACATGGTTACAAGTTTAACAACCAACAGATACTACACATGTACGCACACGCACGTCCACACACACACACACTTTTTCACTATGTGTGTGCATATGGTGTATGTGTGTGTGTAAGTGTAAGTTTAAGTGTAAGTGTATATGTGTGTGTTGTGCATGTGTGTTTGTGTGTGTGAGTGCATGCGTGGGTGCATGCGTGCATGTGTGTTTAATGTATTAGACCCATGCATGCTTATACTTGTGTGTTAGAATAGATAGTGTAAATGTGCATGCATGTGTGTGTGTGTGATGTGTGTGTGCGCATGTGATCAATAATTTTTCCATCAATGAAATAAAGACATCAAAACCTTGACCCTATAATTTATTAAAAATATTTTGGACATATTCCCATACTTTTCCCAATACAACAAAATGATGGTATGAAATTGTATATAATATTGTAGTTCAATTTAATAATCTAAAAAATAGAACAAATATATAATTTAATTTTGTAATCTTCTGTAAAGCTCATACAAAAATTAAGTGTGGAAGCCCATCATTTTAATAAATAATTTTCCTGAAGCCATGGATTCTGAAGTGGTTTGTTATAATCCTCCACATGATTTGCATGGGATAACAGGCCATGTTTCGTCCATCTAAGTATTACCCAAGAGGATTCACCCTAACCTCCTAGGTTGAATCCCCTTAATTAGAAAATTCCATCACACTTTCCACTACCCAAAAGTTCTAATATATAAGAAACGGGTTCACTCTAACTGCTTTAGGGTGAAGGGGATTATCTCAAAGGGGGTTTAGGAAAACCACATTTTCATTCTAACGTGAATGTTAGGGGAATGGGGTGTTAATGAGAATACTCCTAAAATGACCCACATGAAAGTTGCACTTCACAATTTGTGTCCAGAAGTTGGACATACCTTTGTGCTTTAATATAGTACACATGAGAATCAAGTATACCTGATAATAGAGTCATAATGATAATAATATAAATATAACATGATCATAAAGTCAAAGGAAATATTCATAAAATTAAAAACCATGAAAACCACAATCATAAAGTCATTGGCCATTGTCATAATGTAAACGATTACAAAGATAACAATTTTATGGTCAATGCAACATTTATATAGTCAAACTCTAACCTTGGGATCTTTGGCATAGTTAGGGATATCATGATCCAAATCGTCAGTCACACTACCAAATCCTTAGAATTTTCACTATAGAAAATCAAATAATTTAGGAGAGTAACGATAAAATTAGGATAAATTGATGAGACCAAACAAACAACCTAAAATATTTAGAAAAGTAAAATTCTAAAATAAAACTCTGTAATTATCCTTATTCTCTCCCATTCAAATTACATAGAGGTATTCTTATTCAAATTACAAAATAATCCTAATTAAACTTGACTTATAATTCAAACTCGACTAGGCTTACTATTTTTAGTAAAACATACTATTTATACCAATAGCTATTTTTAGTAAGTCTTAAATTTTAACATTCTATCTCCTTTGAATTTGCATACATTAGCCACGTGCCTAAAATAATAAATATTTCTTGATTTTGCATCTCCATTTGAATCATGGTTACAAAGATACTTAAATTTGACATTTTGAACAAAACTTCAAACCCAATTTTTTGGCCCTAGATGGATGATTTTGGTCTCTAAAAACTGTCTAAATGTGTCATAATTGGCTAGTAGTTCTATTTACATGACATAGATATTTTAAATTGATTTCCATTAAAAAATGGATTCATTCCGGTTCTTGGATCAAAAGTTATGGCCTCCACAAGATAGGCCACCAAATCTGCAACATTCTCATTTGGTTGAAATAACTCAACTCCTCTGAGTTCCTATAATTTATTTAATGTAGCTTGCACATATCAAGTTTCTTTATCTCCCATTCTAAAACCAATGTTCTTTTGTCCTACTGCAAAACTTCCCATTGTACACAATACTTGTTGAAATTACCTTCTCTTGTGTTGATTGTTTTCATGTCAAGAACCTACACCACCTTCTCCCTCTTCTTCCTTGGAATATATTCCTTCTATTCCACTAATTCATCCTATCCCTCTTGTTGGCTAGATTTTCTGCATAGCATCAAACCTAGGCAGTCATGAGATAAATCTCCCTCATTTAACCGGTGAGGCTCCCATGTCAGATTTGTCAATAAAAACATGTTATTATCTATAAGGGGTTTTACTTTAACCACTTAGTTTATGAACCATAACTAAGAAGTTCTGCAGAAAGTAAGCAGCTGTTTAAGAAAGGAAAGTTATAGAAGAAGGAAGTAAAGGAAATACAAAGAAGAAATGGGGAAGATGTGCATCCCAATTAGTAGATAACAGAGCTAATTGCATGCACATAGAAGAAACTTAATAGATATGAACACACAGAATTATAAAAAAAAAGGCAGCTCTAGATCCAAATCTATAATAACACAAAGTTTACTTAAGAGATCTAAGATTTAAAAGAAAGAAACATAGTACACTGTGACACAAAGTTCTCTGGAAACCTACTCCTTTGTATTCATTTGCTCCAAGTTGCTCTCAAGGGTTCAGTACAAAGTCTAGAACACAGGATTGCTGCTTACAAATTCTGATCGATGATTAACCCGGAGGTTCTTCTCCTACTTATATAATGTAGGAGGGAAAGTACAAATGGAAAACTCAAACTGAACTAAAACATAAACAACAAGCAAAGACGAAATTTGGCAATCTTCCTCAACTATCTTCTCCTTAAGTGACACATGTATCACTTAACTAATAGAATGGTTCCACATGAATTTAAGTAATGGTTGCAAAACCAATAACTTAGAAGTTTTACAATTTCATCCAGAAACATAGAAAATAGAAGAAGAAAGAAATAGAAGAAGTCATGTCAGCTGTAAAATTTATGTCTTCTTCTTGTTCTGATATCGGATATACTTTTCAAACATGTAATTCAACATCCTTCCATCTGTTTTAGCCATTGCTTCTTTCTCTTTCCTAAACTGCAACAACCCTTCATTCAACACTTTGATGCATGCTTCTACATCTTCCAAGCTCGGCCCAATCCTTGGAATGTCTTCCTGCAGCGCCACCAGTTTACTGATAGAATTCATCGTGAAAGGGTTAGTAGCTTTATCAATTCTCTTTTGTACCATCAAAAGAGAACCTTCCAGGGAATTAGGCACCTTAGTTGAGACGTTCCGCACGTATGAAGTAACACCTCCGTCCACTCTTTCCTTAGTGAAAGAAATGACACTATCTAGTAAATCTGATGTCCTACTCTCAAGTGCCTGCATCCTCTTCAACAAAACTCTACAGATTTCCAAATGGAAAGATACTGTAAATTCTAGCTACTTCGCCTTCTCAACTGATCCGTCCAGTATAATATGTTCCGCAATTAATACATCTCCCGGCAGCTTGTTGATCTCGGCCAAAATACTCAGGTTACTCTCTGCAACTATATTCATGCCTTCTATGTTTGCCATCAGTTGCTTTATTTGATTTTTTGTGTCTTTCATAACCTTTAGGTGGGCTGGCACTTCCCCAAGTTGTACAGAAGCTTGACGAATAATCAAATCCTTCCATTCGTCAATAGCCTTTACTTGATTGCTTGCATCTTCCATTTCTTGCATAAGATGATCACTCACCTACTCTGAAATGGGCTGAATGGAAGGTTTAGCAACCTTGGCTATGATCTCACATAATTGAGATACTTGCTTCTGCAGCTCTTCTTTCTCCGCCTTTTCACTGTCAATCCTAAGGAATAAAGCATCCATCAATGTCTGTGTGTCCTGCTTATATCCTTTAGTGGTAGCTTGACCGAGGGGTACTTTAGTCACTATCACATCTTCCACCGTGAGCTCCTCCTCTATCTTTGCTTCTGCCAGAATTGATATCTCAACAAACGTCTCTCCCAAATCATTGATGATCAACCTAGAAGTTGCTTTGGAAACTTTAGGCCTTATGTCTCTTCCTCCCAGATTCTAGAGTAGCTGCAAGTCGTGCTCCTCTAAGTTCATCTCCATTCTCACTTCTGGAACCAACTGCAAAGCCAACCATTCCGAGAAATTACTTCTCAGAGAATGAGAAGTCGCTGAGTTTACTACCATCTTCCACTCTGCATCCTCTCCATCAGAAAGTGCCACAGTGTTATGGCTGCCATCTTCTGAGTCATCCAAGGACAAAGCCCTTTCGAATTCCGCAATCTGCAGCTTCAACGTATCCTATGGAACAGGCACTGAATGACGTGGCTAAGGGGAGAAGATGAATGTCACTGGATTCAGTGGAGGCATGGAAGCATCCTGCTACTGTGGTGCAATAGTTGGTGAAGTATTGAGTATTGGAGAAACCGGAGTTAAACTCATGGTCGAAGAAGTGATCCTCTCCTTGGATTGAGATCTTCTATGCACTTTCAACTTCTCAACTTTCCTGCTACGTTCTCCTCCATGCTTTTGCTTGAGGGAATCTCCTATGCCAAAGTTTCCTATGACTTGATTCATCAATGCTTCATCAAGGAAATATCCCTTCATCAGCAACCAGTTTGAATTATTCACCAACACAGCTCCCGACCTTTCTTCAATTGTGTTACAGCCTTCTATGTTATTCTGATAAATGGCTTTGTCTCCTCCCATTTGATGGTAAGTGTCAAGTACCACATTCCCATCATCTTTAATATCCGCAGGTATCTGCGCTATTCCAAAGTCGAACACTTACTTTACTGATAGCCTGCTGAAATCTCTCTTTCTAACCTCATACTCACTTTTGCACTTCATCCAGAAATCTTCTAATGAAGGCACATGTGCGTACTCCTGGATATTTTCTTCCTAGATACTCCAAATGGATCGAAGTTCAGCCGTGTAGGGAATAACTCTTGCTCATACTTGGATAACATTTGCGCCTCCATCCCTCAAGCTCTATGAATGCTAATGCAGCTGTAATATCCCACAGTGATTGGGAAGAATCTCGTAGACTTGTGCCACTTTGACTGAAGGTCATGTAACTCCACAAGTTTCCTACTTAGCTCCATGGCGATCAATATATCATTCATATACCTGGGCATCTTTATTGGTTCTCCAGAAAAGCCTGTAACCCTGAGGTATGTGAAATCTGAAAATTGAATGAATAGACAACCAATCTTGGACACAGCTTCCCATGCTTCCTTGCTTACCCTGTTGGCCTTCAAGTCTTTGTCTAGCCTACAGATGAAATTGTAGAAGAAGTCATCATTGATCACTTTGAAGTCTTTCTCACATGCAGGTGCAGTAAGCTGCGGGTAGCACTCAAAAATGGGGTCCTTGGAAATAACACCACATCTATCCATCTTGGAAAAGACACCTTGTGAAGCTGCAACATACACCAAATATGAAGTCATCTTGAAGATGAAAGTACGCTTCACGTTCCGGAGTTACTCACCGATGTTGTTGCTAATAATTTCCGACCAATTGATTATAGAATCAACCTTGTTGATTTCAATGGTCCTGATGAAAGCATACATCCATGTACGGAAAGTGTAGGCATTCGCTTCGCCATTCATCCTGCATAGCAATTTGACGACATCATCTACATCCTGCACCAAATTGGATCATGGAAGAGTTCTCAGGAACTTTGAAGGAGATCTAGGCTTCTTCATGTATCGGCTATTCATTATGCTCCCGCAATCAGCTCTATGCTTCTCCCATCTACTGTCAGCATCTTGAATGCTAATAGAATTCACCACCTTTCGCACTGGAATCTTCAAACAATAATTGATGAACTCTGCGTCCAAATGAATTATTGTCTTTCCTGAAGCATCATGCACTGATATGGATGAAGGATGATAAGATCTAGCACACTCCATCATGAACTTTGGCAAGTGGGCTGTACATGGAAAAGCTGCAGCTCAGATAATTCCACTGCTTTTAACCGCATGCATGAGTGAAGTCTTTCCCGCTATGGATTTATCAATCAAATCAGCAATAGGTTCCAGACCTAGATCTGTGTCTCCTATGTCTGCAAGTATGGAAGCAATGCATGAATCCATCTTGCTTTCTTTTTCATCTCCCTTCGCCATGGCTTTGTCTATCTTTTTCTAAATAATTCTTTTTCTTCTTACTTGGCCAGATTTCTTCAAAATTGGTGCAGATCTATTTTAGACAATTCTTCAGATTCAGAGGATATATGCAATGTATTGGACATTGATAAAAGCTCATTTTTCTTTGTAAAGCACCTGTATTGAATTCTTGCAATTTATTCAGACAAAAATGGCCACAGGAGAATGAATAGTGAATTTTAATTATAGAAATCTACACTTTTCAAGCCCACTACCCCAAAAATTGGTGTTTAATTTAGACATAAAGAGACCATGAATCCTTTCAACAACACATGAGCACCTGTAACACCTATGCAAACAATTATGAAGACAAAGATCAACCTCCTTCAAAGCATGCGCCAAATTTGGAAGCTTTTAGCCTTGGTGTCACCTTGTCTAAGAAAAATCCTTCTTCTAATGGGGGTGCACTTTTCCACTTGGTTGTAATTCTTTACCTGTGATTTGAATAATTCACCCATATGGCTGCCCATGCTTATATAACCTTCATAATTCTATAATTAATAATTTCCCTAACAATTAAAGGCAATTAATTAATTAAAAATCATGTTTTTCTCTTTTTAAAATAGCATGTTTAAGGACATCCATCCAATATATTAAATTAATCCAATTTAATCCTTCACATATCACTTCACTTAAGCTTCACAGTGTGCTTTGACCATAGCCACTGAAAATAGAAATTAATTTAATGTTTTAATGCCTTTAAAAATATTAAATAACTCTCAAATGGGGCGCACTTTTTGAGAGGAAGGGGGCAACCACTAAATAAATTAAATTTAATGCATTTAATTCCTTTCTTTTATTCCCTCTTTGACTTGTTGACTTCCTCCAAGCTTGGGCACACTTTTTGAAAGAATAAATTAATTAAAATAATCACTTTAAGTCATCCATCATCTCACCAAAGGGGGCACACTTTTTTGCACATATAATTCTATTTTAAAGAATTTTTCCACAATGGGATTCTTTACCTTGCAAGGCAGGCACCAAAATCCCATGATCCACTTAAGTGATGTGAATTTGACAATGGGATTATTTACCTTGCAAGGTAGGCACTAAAATCCCATGATTTCATGTAAGTCACTTTCCTTTTATTTTATCATGGGAATTTTTACCCTGTAAGGCAGGTAATAAATTCCTGCCTGTCTGCGGCCTCTAACTTTCCCACTGCAGCTTAAGTGAATTTTATAACACGGGAAAAAGTACCCTGCTAGGCAGGTATAAAATTCCCACCCTGCCCGTGGCTTCTATTTTTCCCATTGTAGCTTAAATCCTTTGTTTTCCAAAAATGCGCCCATCCCCGCAGGGCCTTTCCGTGCATGACTTCGCTTTTTCCTAGTGATCCAGACCTCCAATGGTGACTTCCTCTGGGCATAATGTGCGTATATATTTTCCAGCTGCTCCAGACCAAAAATCGGGCTTACCCGGCAAAGGAATTGTTCTAGAGAAATTTCACAGAAAATGAAATAGGATAACACAAAAACACAAAAAATTGCCAAAAGTCACAAATAAAGCCCAAAACTTATTCCAAGTTAAAACCCTTCTGGTACATAAGAGTAATGACATATTCGATTATAACAGAGTTAAAACGGGGCACAAATAGCCTCATACGGGGCTCAAAATAATTAAATACAAATTTCCAGCAGACAAATCCTGACGACAGAATATAACAACTTTGGGCATCTGGGTATTTGGCGAAAAAGGCTAATATGGCTCTTTGGGATTATCTTGACGCAATACAAGAACTTTCAGGCAATAAAAACACAAAACAACCCATGATGTTAAAAGTACGAAAAAATTTCGGATAAGGTAGTCACAGATTTCAGGGTGAAATCTACGTGACACTAGTCAGCTCCGTCTGTGGACATCTTTTTCTCTGTCATAATGAAAAATGGAAAATATGAGATCCCAGCATCTCATGTTTCGTATCTTGTCCTTTAGGCATGGGGTTAGGCAAACAAACACAACACAACACAACACCAAAACAAGGAAAAATAAACAAAGATTTATTTATGTACATACATGTTTTACTTTGCTTCTCATGTTCGGAATAGCTTCAAGTGTTGCCCATTGAAAGGAAATGGAAATTCAACTCCATCCTGATTTTCAAGAATGAAGCTATCTACTCCAGTGATTCTCTTAATCACAAAAGGCCCTTTCCATAGTGAATCAAACTTTCCATGCATGCCTTTTGTTTCTCTTCTTTTGTCCCATAGAAGGACCCAGTCATTGACTTCAAACTTTCTTTCCTTGGCCTTTTTGTCAAAAATGATTTTTACCTTCCTTTGATGCTCTGTCAACCTATCTGCGACTTGAGTTTGTACTTCCCTCAATTTATTCAGGTACATAATTCCTTTATCAATAGCATCTGTGAAATTGGAATCCTCCAGGGCCTTAGAAAGCTGTAGGGCAGGTAGTTCCAAGGTAAGAGGTAGCTCCGTGTCTCTACCGTACAACAGCTGAAATGGGTACATGCCTATCACCCTTTTTGGTGTGATTCTAGTGGCCCATAATGCATCAAACAACTTTTTATGCCAAGTCCTTTTATTTTCCATTACAAGCTTGCACACGATAGTTACCAAGTTTTTATTACTAGATTCAACTTGACCATTCCCTTGTGGATAGTAGTTTGAGGAATGAACCATCTGGATCCCATAAGTGTAGCAGAATTCCACTAGCTCCTCAGAAGAAAGATTCGAAGCATTGTCTGCTACAATTTTGTTGGGCACACCAAACCTGACAATAATATTTTCTTTTATAAAATTGCACACCTCGGCGGAAGTGGCATTCTTCAAAGGAATAGCTTCTACCCACTTATTGAAATAATCAGTAGTTGTTAGAATATAATGGTGACCGACACTGGAAGCTGGGTTAAGCATACCAATAAAATCCATTCCCCACTATTGGAAAGGTTCTTTAATCACAATGGGTTTTAAAGGTAATGCAGGTAATTTCACACACTTAACAAAATGTTGGCATGCTTGACACTTGGCTACCCATTCTGCAGTACCTTGAAAAAGGGTGGGCCAGTAATACCTTGCTCTAAGGATCTTGTGTGCAGTGACTTGGGCTGAGAAATGACCACCGCAAGCCATGTCATGGAACTGTTGAAGTAGCTGATCCTATTGAGCTTTATCGACGCATCTAAGAAATACGCCGTCAATTCCCCTCTTGTATAAACCATTATCCCAAAGAACAAAATCTTTGGATTTCAGTTTGATGGTTCGTTTCTCTTTTCTAGAAAATTGATTTGGGCATTCTCCATACGTCAGAAAGTAAGCAATATTACTGTACCACCAAGTAAGAATAAAAAGTATTGAACCAACTTCGTTGGTTTAATATCCAGGTCATATTCTTGAACCTTTTTCACCCACGTGCCTCTCAACAATCCTAACTCTTGCTAAGTAAGGATAGATTTAACTGCAGTATCTGGAACCAAAACCACAGTGTGCGAGGAAAGAATATAATACCTGAATGCTTTGCACGCCTTCACCATTGCATATGTGTGCTTTTCCATGGGAGTGTATTTCAACTCATAGGCTTTAAGAGGTGTACTCATGAAAGCAATAGGAGCTTCCGCATCCTCTTGATTTTTCTACATTAATATTGCTGACATGGTGTGTTCAGAGGAATAATAGTAAAGAATAAATCTTAACTGAAGTTGGGTGAAACCAAGATTGGAGCTTTCGATAGGGCCTCTTTAATTTTCTCGAAATCTTCCTTCCCTTTGCTGCTCCATTTAAAATCTTGCGTCTTCTTCATCATATTCGAAATATGACGGGTTAGCTTAGCAAAGTCAGGAATGAATCTCCTGAGAAAATTAACTTTTCCAAAGAAAGAGTGAACTCATTTTTTAGATGTGGGCAAAGGCAATGTCTGAATGGATTTGACACACTCTGGATCTATCTTTGTTCCTTCTTTGGAAACAATGTGCCCTAGCAGCTTTCCTTTGGTTACGGAAAAGATAGATTTCTTGGGGTTCAAAGAAATACCATGCTTGCAGCACTGTATGAAAACCTCTTCCAATTTTGAAATGTGTGCACTTCTATCTTTGGAAAAGATTGTCAGATCATCTAGATACACCACTATGCTTATATCTTTGAGATGAGCAAAGGCTAGATCCATAGCTCTCTGAAATGTAGCACCAACATTAATCAGGCCGAATGACATTTTCTAATATGCAAAGGTTCCCCAAGGTGTGATGAATGCCATTTTGTATTGATCTTCCTCAGCCACTGTACGTCGGAAAAGTGACAGGTGAGCTTGAGAATCAACAAGTAACTCTTCTGCGTACCCGACCTCCCGAGGTCGTGCCGAGACAACCGGTGTGGGTAGAATGCGCAGGCAAACTAGTTAGGCAGTCTAATGTCTTCGACACGCACTAATGGTATTTGCGAATCTAAAGCAAAGAAGGCCCTTCTAACTTGGACTGGTGTGATAGATCGATCAACGAGGATGACTGCTCGAAGGCTCCAATCAATATCGAGCTCTGGCGTGATTCGATCTATGGGTTGTGGGATGCGTGGAAAATGACCCGGGATGGTTTCGTGTATTTCTCCTGATAGGGTCATATGGTGGATACAGTCAACTCTATGGACGATTCTCTGGCCCAGTCCAAAATTCTCTAGTTTTGTTGGTTATTGTGTCTAGTAGGGATAACTGTTGAATGATGAGAGGTGGAATCGGAGTAGACTGAAATACTAATTTACGTAGGCCAGTGTCTATGTCTAATTCTCTTATGGACTCGTTAGGCTGTGGGATCTGTGGATCACAACCATAGACTCTTGGTTGTTGCGGTCCCGTTATGGTCATACGCGAGATCAAGTTCTGATTCCTAGTATCTAGTAGTCGTAAGCTTTTTCAGCTTCTATGTTTAGAACCAACAGTTGTGCGATCTTCTCAAAATACCTTACAGGTGTTATCGCAACTTGGATTCTTAAGCTGGTATCTATATCTACTAGGGTGTCTCCAGCGTCTGGCTGTGGAACTAAAGGATCACACCCGAATGTTTGTTCTCTTTCGAGCCCTTCTACAGTCATGTGGGTATTTTCTAGGGTAATCTGTAGTTTGGCTGATTTGACCAAAACAGATATGCTTGGTCGTCTTCGATGTTTAACCCTCTCAACTGTGCCCTGATCTGTTGGAAGTCTATTGTTGTTTGGGAGACTTGTATCCTAAGGTTTTGGTCGATATCAGTTATTGCCACTACGTTATTGGGCTAGGGCACAATTGGCTCGAAAATGTATTCCCTGGGCTCCCTAGGTCCCGTAATTGTCATGCAAAAGCAGTAATGAAACAAACTATAATAAAGTAAAATCTAAGTGCACTTCTAGCATATATAATTTCTTTTTTGTATTTTCTGGCAATTTATAGGAAAGCAGCTATTTAAAATATTTAGAATCGACAACTAAACTAATAACGTAAAACAAACAAAATAGCCGATTGTAGCTATTTGTCTGTGCAATTTTGTATATCTATTCTAAAAAACGAAATAACTAATCTATCTGCAAGATTCTCGATCCTACCTCAGAAGTGAGGAATGAATCATAGTTTCTCAGAAACTATCAATCCCCACAACCTCCCTGGCAATATCGAGAATAGAAATAACTGAAATAAAATGATTAACTACGTTATTTGATAAATTCTAACTAAAACTTTGAAAGATGGAACCTGGATTTCACAGAACAGTGGCGAATCCGACGGTGTGTGTGTTCTTGTCCCCTCAGTATGATCTCTTCATTCTTTGTGCTCACGTGAATCCAGAAAAGCGTGGAATGCTTGCATCAACAGGAATAGATATTTGGATCAATGGACAGCCTTCAGAATGCAGACAGAATAGAATGCGGATAGGAGAGGGATAGCGCAAGAGTACAGAGCTTGGCCTATGCAATTCCTAGCGGGGTCTACTGCGAATCATGCAACAAAAAGCATCCAGAACCTGAGACTAGTCTATATGAAGAGCAAAACCTGCAACTTTAATGGCTGCCTAGACTATTTTACTCCAAAACAATAATACTGTTTGCACAAGTTGGATCTGTGGCTTACCAACAGCAACACAAAGCTAAAACAAACCTGCAACAAACTATACTACCAATCCTAAGCAAACTAAAGGGACATAGCACTGAAAACATGAAAGTTGGAGTGAAAATGGTGGCCCAAATAATGTCTGCACTTGCACAAGTTGGATATGTGGCTTACCAGCTGCAACACAATACTAATGAAGTATGAAATGAGCTATGCTATCAAACTTAAGCAAACTAGAAGACTGAACTACTGAAAGTGATGAGTTTCTAAACAAGAATGAGGGGCCATTTGCATGTGCACAAACCATGCATTTATAGGAATTCAAACACCCAAAGATCAAATCCAAACTGAACTCTTAAACATTAAACAAAAGAAAAACACTATTCCAGGGGACCAAAAACATTAATGCATGCTCAAGTCGGCAAGAAAAGTTGGTGAGTCGTGATATTTCACGCGGGTCGCGTCAAAAGAGCATTCTGGAAAACGCGCACAGGACCGCCGCCCTACTCAGGGCAGCGGTTTCGTCACTGAAGACCAAAAAGCCAAGAAAAGAGGGAAAAAAAAGAAAACAAAGCATGTGGGGGCTAATCGGGGTATGCGGGATGTTAACGCATATCTGTAAAGCTTTTTTGGATCCTGAACACCTTGCGAAGAGGCCTGTATCATCATTGGGGCACTTATTACATCGTTCTGTAGTACAGTACCTTACAATTTTGGGTACGTACAGCCACCTTGACTTGATTGTAGCTTGAGAAGCCATCAAGAATGGAGAGCATCTCAGATCGAGTGACCACCTACAGGGTGTGATACATGATGGGTATGGGGTAGTTTTCTTTCAGTGAAGCTTGATTAAGGTTACGAAAATCCACGCACATCCTAATCTCACCGCTTTTCTTTCTTACAGGGACTATGTTGGCCAACCACTCCGAATGATGTATGGGATAGATGATCTTTGTGCCTAACAACTTCCGGATTTCTGTAAAGATGGTTCCCGAAATGGTAGGGTTGTGCTGCCGCAACTTCTACTTGAAAGGCTTCTATTCTGGTTTAAGTGGGATGTAGTGTTGGACTTCCGCAGGCTGATATGTTTTTAGATCCTGGTAAGAATAGGTAAAAACATCCATATATTTCTTAAGAAGCTCAGTAAAATCTTCTCTTTCGGCCTCTGAGCAACACTTACCCAGATTTACTAATTTGGGATCATTTTCGACTCCCAAATTTAGCAATTGTGTGTCAGAGGAATAACCTTCCCCACTTTCTTCATTTTTCTTAAGCATTTGATCATGGTTATCAAACATTTCCTCAAGAGATACCAAACCTTTGGGAATTTTATTTCCTTTTAGTTGGATAATCTCCTAACTTCCTAAGATGTCCACATCCATTTCTCTGACAGTAGTCTGCTTAGGAGGTGAATTGCTTCCCTCATAGTAAATTTCTTCAAAGTTTTCCTTTTGTTGGAGAAACGTAGCAATCTGCGTGTCATCATTGAAAACCTGCCATTGCTGAACGTTGTCAGGAACCTTTGGGTGAAATACCATTTCCACCTTGTAGTCCCCATGTCTAAAGAATGTAGGAGGTTGATCCGGATTCAACAAGGCTGCAGTTACTGCAAGCGAATCAGCTCTTGAATTTTGTTCTCTCGGAATGTAAGATACCGAGAAAGCTGAAAAATCCAGGATAACAGAGTAGACCCGATCTCTATAGTGCCACAGTTTGTCTTTTTTGACTTGGTAGAGGCCTCTTATCTGCTTCACAATCAGCTCAGCATCTCCCCTTGTGTGTAATAATTTCATTCCCATTGTCCTTGCCTGCTCCAATCCTAACAACAACACTTCATACTCAACTGTATTGTTAGTATTTTCGAACATCAATTTGAAGGAATGTGCATGCACCTTCCCTTCAAGAGAGATAAGAACAATGCCTGCACTGGATCCAAATGAATAGCAACTACCATCAAATTCCAGATTCAAAATCTTGTTATTAAGTTGATGTGGTTCTTGAACCATAGGTTGAACATCTTCTTTATCTATTTCTAGATAATAGACTCCGTGATCCGATTCCTAAAACAAGATCTAAGATCTAGGATCCTCAAACTTTGATACTGTGTACTTAGATTTCTTCTCAGGTTCCAGCTTCTGATTTACTCCTTTGATTGGTATGTGTGCACAAGACCAATCCATCTTGACTTCTCCACCCAGCTCTTTGCAGAAATTTCTACTCAACAGCATGCCATAAGAGACTAGAATGTATGCTACAAGCATAGTCATTTTTAGTCTTTTATTTGGAAAAGAAGCAAGTACTACCTGCGCATCTTTGATTTCCCCACAAGAGGGACTTGCCTTTCCATTGAATAACATCTTCCGATGGTTTTTGTCAATGTGAGACCCAAGGCATCAACAACTTTGGCAGGCATGACATTATTAGAATCTCCAAAATCCAAAATGCAATTTCTCAGTTTGTGTCCGTTGATAAGAAGTGACACATAAAATGGCTCAATCCTTTCTGATGTAGCAGGAGAAGAGGTAGAAGGAGAAGAACTTGCCGCCATATTATTTGTAGGAGTATTCTTTGGATTTGACAAGATACCCCGTGAAGTATTATTTTTTGGGCTGGGACCATTACTTTGCACATATTTCACCAATCTATTCAGCTGATCAGGAAATGCCCTCAAATACTCAGCTTCTGACATTTGGACCTTGTTCCTTTTGATGTGATCAATTATGTCGAAAGCTTGACTTGCTTCAACAGGATGTGTGTTGGCTCTTTGCTGCGAATTGAAAGAATTTGAATATTTATCCTTAGGCGCTAATGAAGAAGGAAGAGTGCTACCTCTTTTCAAGATAGTAACATCCGGGCCAGGATCTTCTCTCTCTTTTCGGCCACTTGTGGATGCTTCGGAATTTTGGCACGTCTGAGACCTTATAAACACCGCAAAAGTGTGACCATCAGAATCTTCAAAAGATTCATAATAGTGATCGTCAAATTCGTAGTCCAGGTAACCAATATTGGAGTCGCCAGTGGGATCTATAAAGTCTTCATCATCGAATGATTCATCAATGTCGAGATCCTCTTCATTAGTTTCCACATTATTCCTTGGAACAGCTTCTATTGCCAACCGCTGTGGTCCAACAGCAAGTCTGTTTCGGTTTTGATTTTGATTTTGACCATTAAAGGTCTGGGTAGGAGCTATTCTTGAGGGGGGGTGTATTCCCTACTTGAGAGATCTGCTTCTTGATCTTCAGCATATCATTAGCCAATTTCTACAACAAAGGGTCAGATGTACTAGAAGAAGTGCCATCACCCTTTTGAGATGGTTGTTTGAGTTTTCCAGCCATGATCAAGTCATCCTCAACTTCCATGGTAGCATTTTCTGCTTCAAGCAGATTTACAGGTCTTTCCCTTCTTAGCTGATATCCAACTTCAAGCAATAGAGCATTTATAAAAAATGTATTTTGATTTTCGTCGCTCAATGCGGCAGAAGTGGGGATTTTGTATAAAATCCTTTGGAACCTTGCAATAAAGTCAAGCATGTTCTCGTTTGGCTCTTTCTTCAACTGTGTCAGTTGGGTGATCAACGTGCTAGCATCCTCTACAGGCTTGAATCTTTTCAGGAATTGCTCACGCATAGTCGCCCATCTCGTTATGGTGCCAGGAGCTAGCCGATAGAACCATTCTCCCGCTAAGTCATGTAGAGTCTCAAGGAAGAGCCTGACTGAGACATCTTCATTCTCTATTGCAAGCACACCATAAGATATGAAGAAAGCCGCCAAATGATCATCCGGGTTTTTCTTTCCATCTCCAAATAATTTCGAAAAATTCTTTTTGGATCCCTTTGGCAGTTCATGCATAGGTGGAGTCAAATTCAGAGGTCCAAAAGCTGCTCCCCATGGAACAGGTACAATATGGTGCACCATGTTGACTTGAGCATTCCTCCTCCTTGTGTAGACTTGATAGACTTGATGGATAATTCTATCCATTGGATTATGCTAAATACGATCTGGATTTGCATGGATGTGCACTCTCCTTCCTAGTGAGAGACTAGATCTGCGGCTTCTAACTTGAGGAGGATGATTGAAATTGTATTGCTCCTGCAGTCGAAAGAAATGATCAGTCCTTCCTTGCACCTTCACGGATCGGGTGAATGGATGTTCAACCAGGTTGAGATTTGTGTGGAAAATACTGTGATCTTCAATAGATAAACCTTGATCTGCAAAGATAGTTGTTTCCCCAGTGGAGTCGCCAAAAACTATTGGCTAGATTTTCTACATAGCATCAAACCTAGGCAGTCATGAGATAAATCTCCCTCAACTAACCGGTGAGGCTCCCGTGTCAGATTTGTCAATAAAAACGTGTTATTATCTATAAGGGGTTTTACTTTAACCACTTAGTTCAAGAACCATAACTAAGAAGTTCTGCAGAAAGTAAGCAGTGGTTTAAGAAAGGAAAGTTATAGAAGAAGGAATTAAAGGAAATATGGAGAAAAATGGGGAAGATGTGCATCCCAATTAGTAGATAACAGAGCTAATTGCATGCACATAGAAGAAACTTAATAGATATGAACACACAAAATTATAAAACAAAGGAAGCTCTAGATCCAGATCTATAATAACACAAAGTTTACTTAAGAGATCTAAGATTTAAAAGCAAGAAACACAGTACACCATGACACAAAGTTCTCCGAAAACTTGCTCCTTTGTATTCCTTTGCTCCAAGTTGCTCTCAAGTGTTCAACACAAAATCTAGAACACAAGATTACTACTTACAAATTCTGATCAATGATTAACGCGGAGGTTCTTCTCCTACTTATAGAATGTAGGAGGGAAAGTACAAATGGAAAACTCAAACTGAACTGAAACATAAACAACAAGTAAAGATGACATTTGACAATCATCCTCAACTATCTTCTCCTTAAGTGACACATGTATCACTTAACTAATAGAATGGTTCCACATGACTTTAAGTAATGGCTGCAAAACCAATAACTTAGAAGTTTTACAATTTCATCTGGGAACATAGAAAATAGAAGAAGAAAGAAATAGAAGAGGTCATGCCAGCTGTAACATTTATGTCTTCTTCTTGTTCTGATATCGGATATACTTGTCAAACATATAATTCAACATCCTTCCATTTGTTTTAGCCACTACTTCTTTCTCTGTCCTAAACTGCAATAACCCTTCATTCAACACTTTGATGCATACTTCCACATCTTCCAAGCTCGGCCCAATCCTTGCAATGTCCGCTTGCAGCGCCACCAGTCTACTGATAGAATTCATCGTGAAAGGCTTATTAGCTCTATCAATTATCTTTTGTACCATCAAAAGAGAACCTTCCAGGGAATTAGGCACCTTAGTTGAGACGATCTGCACGTATGAAGTAACACCTCCATCCACTCTTTCCTCAGTGAAAGAAATGACACTATTTGGTAAATCTGATGTCCTACTCTCAAGTGCCTGCATCCTCTTTAGCAAAACTTTGTAGATTTCCAAACGGAAAGATACTGCTTCCCCTTCTCAACTGATCCATCCGGTATAATCTGTTCCGCAATCAATACATCTCCCAGAAGCTTGTTGATCTCGGCCAAAATACTCAGGTTACTCTCTGCAACTGTATTCATGCCTTCTATGTTTGCCATCAGTTGCTTTATTTGATTTTTTGTGTCTTTCATAACCTTTAGGTGGGCTGGCACTTCCCCAAGTTGTACAGAAGCTTGACGAATAATCAAATCCTTCCATTCGTCAATAGCCTTTACTTGATTGCTTGCATCTTCCATTTCTTGCATAAGATGATCACTCACCTACTCTGAAATGGGCTGAATGGAAGGTTTAGCAACCTTGGCTATGATCTCACATAATTGAGATACTTGCTTCTGCAGCTCTTCTTTCTCTGCCTTTTCACTATCAAGCCTAAGGAATAAAGCATCCATCAATGTCTGCGTGTCCTGCTTCAATCCTTCAGTGGTAGCTTGACCGAGGGGTACTTTAGTCACTATCACATCTTCCGTCGTGAGCTCCTCCTCTATCTTTGCTTCTACCAGAATTTATATCTCAGCAAAATTCTCTCCCGAATCCTTGATGATCAACCTAGAAGTTGTTTTGGAAACTTTAGGCCTTCTGTCTCTTCCTCCTAGATTCTAGAGTAGCTGCAAGTCATGTTCCTCTAATTTCATCTCCATTCTCGCTTCTGGAACCAACTGCGAAGCCAACCATTCTGAGAAATTACTTCTCAGAGAATGAGAAGTCGCTGAGTGTACTGCCATCTTCCACTCTACATCCTCTCCATCAGAAAGTGCCACAGTGTTATGGCTGCCATCTTCTGAGTCATCCAAGGACAAAGCCCTTTCGAATTCCGTAATCTGCAGCTTCAACGTATCCTCTGGAACAGGCACTGAATGATGTGGCTAAGGGGAGAAGATGAATGTCACTAGATTCAGTGGAGGCATGGAAGCATCCTGCTGTTGCGGTGCAATAGTTGGTGAAGTATTGAGTAGTGGAGAAACAGGAGTTAAAGCTCATGGTCGTAGAAGTGATCCTCTCCTTAGATTGAGATCTTCTATGCACTTTCAACTTCTCGACTTTCCTGCTGCTTTCTCCTCCGTGCTTTCGCTTGAGGGAATCTCCTGCGCCGAAGTTGCCCGTGACTTGAATCATCAATGCTTCATCAAGGCAATATCCCTTTGTCAGCAACCAGTTTGAAGTATTCACCAACACAGCTCTCGACCTTTCTTCAATTGTGTTGTAGCCTCCTATGTTATTCTGCAGTATGGCTTTGTCTCCTCCCATTTGATGGTAAGTGTCAAGTACCACATTCTCATCATCTTTAAGATCCGCAGGTATCCGTGCTAGTCCAAAGTTGAACACTTGCTTTGCTGATAGCCTGCTGAAATTTCTCTTTCTAACCTCGTACTCACTTTTGCACTTCATCCAAAAATATTCTATTAAAGGCACATGTGCGTACTCCTAGGAGATTGTCTTCCTAGCTACTCCAAATGGATCGAAGTTCAGCCATGCATGGAAGAACTCTTGCTCATACTCGGATAACATTTGTGCCTCCATCCCTCGAGCTCTATGAATGCTAATGTAGCTGTAATATCCCACAGTGATTGGGAAGAATCTTGTAGACTTGTGCCACTTTGACTGAAGGTCGTGTAACTCCACAAGTTGCCTGCTTTAGCTCCATGGTGATCAATCTATCATTCAGATACATGGGCCTCTTTATTGGTTCTCCAAAAAAGCCCATAACCCTGAGGTATGTGAAATCTGCAAATTGAATGAATAGACTGCCAATCTTGGACACAACTTCCCACGCTTCCTTGCTTACCCTGTTGGCCTTCAAGTCTTTGTCTAGCCTGCAAATGAAATCATAGAAGAAGTCATCGTTGATCACTTTGAAGTCTTTCTCGCATGCAAGTGCAGTAAGCTGTGGGTAGCACTCGAAAATGGGGTCCTTGGAAAGAACACATCTATCTAGCTTGGAAAAGACGCCTTGTGAAGCTGCAGCATACACCAAGTATGAAGTCATCTTGAAGCTGAAAGTACGCTTCACATTCCAGAGTTACTCACCGATGTTGTTGCTAATACTTTCCGACCAATTGATTATAGAATCAACCTTGTTGATTTTAAAGGTCTTGATGAAAGCATACATCCATGTACGGAAAGTGTAGGCATTCGCTTCGCCATTCATCCTGCATAGAAATTTGATGACATCATCTACCTCCTGCACCAAATTGGATTGTGGAAGAGTTCTCAGGAACTTTGAAGGAGATCTAGGCTTCTTCATGTATCGGCTATTCATTATGCTCACGCAATCAGCTCTATTCTTCTCCCATCTACTGTCAGCATCCTAAATGCTAATAGAAGTCACCACCTTTCGCACTGGAATCTTCAAACAATAATTGATGAACTCTGCATCCAAACGAATTATTGTCTTTCCCAAAGCATCACGCACTGATCTAGATGAAGGATGATAAGATCTAGCACACTCCATCATGAACTATGGAAATTGGGTTGTACATGGAAAAGCTACAACTCGGATAATTCCACTGCTTTTAACCGCATGCATGAGTGAAGTCTTTCCCACTCTGGATCTATCAATCAAATCGGCAAGAGGTTCCGTGCCTAGATCTGTGTCTCCTATGTCTGCAAGTTTGGAAGCAATGCATGACTCCACCGTGCTTTCTTTTTCATCTCCCTTCTCCATGGTTTTTTCTATCTTCATCTGAATAATTCTTTTTCTTCTTACTTGGTCAGATTTCTTCAAAATTGGTGCAGATCTGGAAAATTCTTCAGATTCAGAGGATAAATGCAATGTATTGGACATTGATAAAAGCTCATTTTCCTTTGTAAAGCACCTGTATTGAATTCCTACAATTTATTCAGAAAAAAATGGCCACCTTAGAATGAATAGTGAATTTTAATTGTAAAAATCTGCACTTTTCAAGCCCGCTGCCCCAAAAATTGGTGTTTAATTTGCACATAATGAGAGAATGAATCCTTTCAACAACACCTAAGCACCTATAACACCTATACAAACAATTATGCAAACAAAGATCAACCTCCTTCAAAGCATGCGCCAAATTTGGAAGTTTTTAGCCTTGTTGTCACCTTGTCTGAGCAAAATCCTTCCTCTAATGGGGGTGCACTTTTCCACTTGGCTGCAATTCTTTACCTGTGATTTGAATAATTCACCCATATGGCTACCCATGCTTATATAACCTTCACAATTCTATAATTAATAATTGCCCTAACAATTAAAGGCAATTAATTAATTAAAAATCATGTTTTTCTCTTTTAAAAATAGCATGTTTAAGGACAACCATCCAATAAATTAAATTAATCCAATTTAATCCTTCACACATCACTTCACTTAAGCTTTATAGTGTGCTTTGACCATAGCCATTGAAAATAGAAATTAATTTAATGTTTTAATGCCTTTAAAAACATTAAATAACTCTCAAATGGGGCGCACTTTTTGAGAGGAAGGGGGCAGCCACTAAATAAATTAAATTTAATGCATTTAATTCCTTTCTTTTAATCCCTCTTTGACTTATTGACTTCCTCCAAGCTTGGGCACACTTTTTGAAAGAATATATTAATTAAAATAATCACTTTAAGTCATCCATCATCTCACCAAAGGGGGGTGCACTTTTTTGCACATATAATTCTATTTTAAAGAATTTTTCCACAATGGGATTCTTTACCCTGCAAGCAGGTACCAAAATCCCATGATCCACTTAAGTGATTTGACTTTGACAATGGGATTATTTACCCTACAAGGCAGCCACTAAAATGCCATGATTTCACTTAAGTCACTTTCCTTTTATTTTATCATGGGAATTTTTACCCTGCAAGGCAGGTAATAAATTCCTACCTGCCCGCGGCCTCTAACTTTCCCACTGCAGCTTAAGTGAATTTTATAACACGGGAATAAGTACCCTGCTAGGCAGGTATAAAATTCTCACACTGCCTGTGGCTTTTATTTTTCCCATTGCAGCTTAAATCCTTTGTTTTCCAAAAATGCGCCCATCCCCGCAGGGGCTTTTCCATGCACGACTTCGCTTTTTCCAGTGATCCAGACCTCTGATGACGACTTCCTCTGGGCATAATGTGCGTATATGTTTTCCAGCTGCTCTAGACCAAAAATCAGGCTTACCCGGCAAAGGAATTGTTCTAGAGAAATTTCACAGAAAACGAAACGGGACAACACAAAAACATGAAAAATTGCCAAAAGTCACAAATAAAGCCCAAAACTTATTCCAAGTTAAAACCCTTCAGGGACATAAGAGTAATGACATATTCGATCATAAAAGAGTTAAAACAGGGTGCAAATAGCCTCATACGGGGCTCAAAAAAATTAAATACAAATTTCTGGCAGACAAATCCTGACGACAGAATATAACAACTTTGGGCATTTGGGTATTTGGCGAAAAAGGCTAATATGGCTCTTTGGGATTATCTTGATGCAATACAAGAACTTTCAGGCAATAAAAACACAAAACAACCCATTATTTTAAAAGTACAAAAAAATTTCGGATAAGGTAGTCGCAGATTTCAGGGTGAAATCTGGGTGACACCACCTCTATATCCTCCTCTCCATGAAATTCATGTAGATATAAAGAATTAAATTCTAGAGAAATATCACAATTATGTGGCATATTTACATCTTATGCATTGTCATTTATCTTCTTCACAATCTTACAAGGGACAATCTTCTTCGTATTTAAGATTGTTGTATGTTCCTTTAGGAAATATGTCCTTCCTAAAATAAACTATCACCATAAACCATCACAGAGAGGAATTGAGGTTGATCCTACTAAGGTAAATGCAATTATGGGCATGCCTCTACCACATAATCCTTGTTAGCTACAAGAATTACAAGGGAAGACCTATTCTCTCAGGATTTTTATCTCTCATCTTGCATCATTTCAACCAATTTCTCAGGAAGCACATGTCTAGTTCAAATGGACACAAGAATGCCAAGATAAATTCACTAAATTGAAATAAAATCTATTAACTCCACTAGTGTTGACGTACCACCTATTCAAAATAATCCCATGTTATTGTATACATCAGCTATAGAACATGTTATAGGGGTGTTTCTCACTCTAGAAAATGATAAAGGAAAAGATCAAGTTTTTTACTATCTCAGAAGAACATTGATTGACCATGAACTAAAATATTGTCAGGTAGAGAAAAAAAAATTGTCACTCACGTTCACTTTTCATAAGCTGCAACATTACCTGCTATATGACACAACCAACCTATTGCCAAATTAGATGCATTGAAATATCTACTTTCCAAGCCTATCTTAATTGGCTGAATTGGCTTAACAAGCTCATTTATAAAATTATGTCCTTTAGAATGAGGGAAACACTCATAAACTTCATTTCTCCAAATCAAGGATCCTTTGTGTTGGGTAGGCAAATTATTGACAACATAATAACCATCCATGAGACAATTCACTCTATGGAACATTCCTACATGGAGGCTATGATTGTTGAGCTTGAAATGCAAAATGCCTATGATAGGATATCCTGGAACTTCATTTTATCCCTTTTAAATAGATTGGGATTCCATCCTCACTTCATCAAAATGATCCAATCCTACACGCAAGCTCCTAACTTTTATGTCATAATTAATGGGAAACTAAATGGTTTCTTCACCTCAAAAAGGGGCCTTAGGAAGGGGGATCCCCTTTCACCTTTCCTCTATATTATTGTTGCTGAATATTTCAGAAGGTTATGCTCAAAATCCAAAAATTAAGGAAGGATTGAGGGTATTAAAGTTGTCAATGGGGTTGGTTATCAAATTTTGCAACAGTTTGTGGATGAAACAGTTCTTCTTGGTCAAGCGGATGTCCAAGAAGCTTGTGCTTTCAAAAACATCACAAAAACTATGAAGTTACTGGGAAACATATTAAATTTTGAAAGATTTTTTGTTTTTTCATCAATGTGAAGGAGGAACAACAGATTAGGCTTGCTAATATTCTGGAATGTAGTATAAAACTCCTCCCAGACACTTATCTTGGAATTCCACTTTGTGGGAAAAACTGGAAGAAGGGGGATGGAATAAACTAATAGAGAGGTTCCATAAAAACTTGCCTCATGGAAATGCTCTTTGTTGTCACAAGATGAAAAAAATCGACTTATCCAAAATAGGTTGCAGGGTATTCTTGTGTATGTTATGTCCATCTTCATTCTACCTACGAGGGCCAGGAAAGCTATTGAAAGCATACAAAATATTTTTTTATGGACTAGTTTAGAAGAAAATAATACAATTACTTTCTTTTCCTGGGAAAGAGTCACTCAACCCAAGGATAGGGGAGGCCTTGGACTAAAGAATATTCAATTCATGAATCAAGATCTAATAGCTAAAGATGGATGGAGATCGTAAAGAGAAGAAGGAACTTGGATTAATATTTTAAAAGTGAAATATTTATGGCACTTTGGCGTAACTTTGGTTCGTTTCTCTAATATGGAGTTACCTAGTTTTGGAACAGTCTTTGTCAGACTAGGAAGCTATTGGCTAAAGGGATTAAATGGAACATTTGGGATGGTACTAAGATAAAGTTCTGGGATGACCCATGGATCAAGGACAAATCCCTTAAGACTGAAGAACCATGGAGTAATCTTATGTATTTCGTTACTCTAGAAGTAGGGGAGTTGGTCTACAGTTATTAGAATGAAGAGAGGAATTGGGTTTAGATACAAACACCTCCTAACTATTTGGGGGATTTACATACCTTTGATGAACTTAATCATCTCCTCAATGTTTTCTATATACCCCTAAATAGATCTCAAGATGAATTGATATGGAGAAACATGGATTCCAGAGAGTATGAGGTCAAGTCTGGTTACGTGCTAAATTTTGAGCAAATGGAACCTAATATTTTCTGGAAGAAGATATGGAACAAGAATCTTATACCCAAAATAAATCCTTTTTTCTAGGAAGTAGTTAACAAAAGATCCTAACTGTGGATAGGTTAAGAAAGAGATGGATGATCATTACTAATAGCTGTTGTATGTGTAAATTTCAAGAAGAGACTATTCAACATGTTTTCTTAGAATGCACCTTTTCCTTTCAAGTCTTCTCTGTTGTTCGTTGTTTTTTCAGGATAAACATGGTTCTTCCTAGAGATGTTTCCTTTCTCCCAGATCAATGGAAATTTAATTTCCAACATGAACTAACTAGAGAAATATGGAAATTGAACCTCCCACATATTATGTGGGGTTTATGGATTGAAAGAAACAATCGAATATTTAGGAACAAACCTTTCTGCATAAATAAGGTTATTGAGAAAGTGAGTCAGGATCTTAAAGAAAAAGCCTAAATTTTAAATATCAAATCATCTAGGGGTTGTATTAATTTTGAAAAAATCATTCTTAGCAGCATGAATATCATTCCCAACAGTCCTACGAATGATAAATACATAAAAAAAATAGAGTCAAATGGTCTAGACCTCCTGAAGGATGCTAAAAACTCAATTTCGATGGGTCTGCTAAGCAAAAGAAGGGATCTTCTGGGGGAGGTATCATGTGATAATTTTAGTAAATGTCTGAGGACATTCCTTAGTCCTCTAGGTAAACACTCCAATAATCATGCTGAAGCCAGAGCCATGCTATGGGGAATAAATATGTGCCTTGATTTGAAAATAAAATCCCTCCTCATTAAGGGTGACTATTTATGTGTTATAAACACATTTAAGGATCAAAGTAATTGTGGATGAAGACTCATCAACGTAATCAAGGAAGCTAAGGTGTTGATGGAATCATTTAACAAAGTGGACATTCAACATGTATATAGGTTAGGTAATAAACCATCTGACATGCTTTCCAATCATGGCAAGAACATGACATGTTCGATGACTTGTCCAGGAAAACGTATACCTTGGAAAAAAATTTAAAAATTAATTAATCATGATTCGACCTTGGAGACAATGTAATGATGGAAATCGAGCTTCTCACACTTGGGACTTCAAAAAGATATTTAATTCTTTGGGTTTGGATACACTCTATGTGTATTTTCAATTAGTCAAGTAGGCTGGCATTAGTTCTTCCATTTTGATTTCTCCCAAAGAGAGATAGAGAGACGGGCTTAGGATGGGCATTGATAGGGTCAGAACTGAGCCAACATCTTTCCTCCATTTAAAAAATGACTCTAACCTTTGGAGATTTCTTCAAAGAGGAGTTTTTTCGAGGTATATTCAGAGTCTAAAAGGTAACGATCCTCTGCTTTCTATGGATTTTAGAAATGATTGGATTGAGGGGACATTTAATCTCATGGGGGTTGAACTAAGGGTTTCTAAGGAGTCCATAGATTAGGTTACTAGGATTACTATGGAAGGTATTAAAATATTTAAAGAAAAAACAAGAAGGAAACATGAAGTAGCTACATTTTTATGGCCTGGTGAATGTATTGTCTCATATGATGATGGTATAGACCGCACTTGTCTCCCTCATCATTGGGCTGGTGTTTTCCTTGTTGTGATGAAGTACTTGACCTTGTAGCAAAGATTTAGGAATATTTTCTTGTATCATCTTTCTATCCTAATTTACCTTCGAAGGGACCAAGCTACGATTCTTGATTTTTTCCTCTATAGGTCCATGCTTTATTCCATAGCCGATTTCAAGAACAATAAAATTGATGTTCCTTTACATCATGATCTGATGCTTCTTATGGTTCAAAATGGTAAACCCCTTATCCCTCCTCAGATGGTGATTACCAGTGACAATGATTCTAGCCATGAAACCCTGGTGTCGGCCATCAAATGTATGAAGAAAAAGAAAGGGTTAAACACCTCGAAAGAGATTATTGACATCCTCTTTAACCTGAAAAAAGGGATCCATGAAAAGGATGAGGATTTTGGTAGTAGAGAGAAGGATTTTTTGGATTGGGAAGTGAGGTTAATGAGATCTGAGTCGAGAGATGATACCATTCTCATAGTTAACAAGAATTTGGTCCAAGAGGTAAGAGATTGCCACCAAAAAATTAAATTTTAGAAGAAGAGAATTGGGGGTCTACATGCTGATTTTGTTATGCAAGAGCAGATGATATCCATCCTCCAGGATCAACTCGCCATAGTTGGAAGTGATAAGCAGAATATGAGGCTCATCCTTAGCAGCTCCGATAGTGAAGATACCATGGATTTTGAGACTGAAGGAAAAGTTGATATAGAGATTGATGACACCCAGATTGAGAAGAAGGTTGAAAAAAGGCTGAAGCGGGTGATTATCAAATGAAGGATAGCGAGCCAATTACCATAACCCACAATAAGGATCTCAACACTAAGAAGAAATAATGACAAGCCTTTTATTGTCCTTTTTTTATTTTTTACCCTTCTAGTTTCATGTTACTATTTGGTTGTTTCTCTATTTTTTAATACAAAAATGTAATGTTTTAATACTTTAGACTGTGTGGAGTTTGGCTTCGCTTTTGTGGTGCCCCTTGTGTCAAGATTTTTTGACTTAGCCACCTTAGTTTTTTGGTGGTTTGTTAGTATAACCTCACTTCTTTATATGTAAATGGATTTTTGGTCCCTTAAAAACATAACTTATTTACCTTATCCAAAAAAAATTGGTTGAATGTATAGTTGGGTTGTCCTCTTAAGTCAATTTGACATAAAAAATTTCAATAAAAATTAAATCAAAGGGAAATCCTTGGAATATCAAATGGCCACAGCGCCACTACCGAGTTGTTAACCATTACATTTTGAGTTCTTTGATGAATATTTGTTGTATATAGATGAAATCCCCTCATAGAAATGGTTTTCAATGGTTTTTTCAATATGCATGGATTTGGAGCTCGCATTGTGTTGCACACACCAAATGGAAATGTTATACCCAAGTCATACCACAATTGTTTCCCATGCACTAACAACATCACAGATTATGAGGCTCTAATAGCAGGTTTAGGCTTTGCTAAATCTTGGCGACTATAAGAGATGTCAATTTTTAAAGATTCGCTTCTGATCATCAACTAGGTAAACAAAGAATATCAAGTAAAGGATGATAAGCTTGTTCCATATAAATGCATGGTTGAAAACCTTAAAGGATAATTTCGGCTTATAAAATTTGAACAAGTTCCTCATGTATAGAATAAAACAGTAGACATCGTGGCGACTATGGCATCTCTTCTTGAATTTTATACAAATCAAACTCACAGCTAGTTTCTCATCAAACATCTTTTGGTGCCCACATATGATCTATTGGAGTCTACCATTTTGTGAGAAATTTTTGGTCTTGAAATCCCTTGGTATCAAGACATCTATACATTTATCCAAGATAAAACCTATCCCTCAAACATGAACTTATCTCATAAAATATCCTTAGCGCAACGTGCTTCTTGTTACACCATCCTTACTGAAACCCTTTACAGGAGAGGCTATTATGGGACTTTCTTAAGTTGTCTCAATCAGGAAGAAGTGAATCAAACACCAATCAAAGTGCATTTGGGTATTTGTGGTGCATATATAAGTGGAATGGTCTTGGCTAAAAATATCTTGCGCTTAGGTTATTACTGGCTTAATATGGAGTTTGATGCATGTAACTTTGTGAAAACGTGTCAGGCATGTTAATGACATGTTAATCTTATCGTACACACTCTATCTCCCCATCTTCTAAATTTTAACTCAACGTTCAAGTCTCGAGTTTATAGATACCCATTTCCTAACTTGAGCACATTCATTCTCAATATAAAACTTGAAATTTTTATATTCAATTTACCATGTTCAAGTACCATCCTGATCTTAATGCTCTATCGATTTCCTAATTCTTTTAACTTTTAAAATTCACATTGTTAAAATCTGAGCACTAGAAAGTCCCACATCTATGAATTTAACATTCACTTTGTTAAATTTGAGGCAATTAACTTTTTCACCCTCTTTCATCTTAGCATTAAATTTGATAAGGGTCAAACAATCACACTTTTATAATCTCTTCCATCCTAGAATTCACTTTTCTATGAGTCAAGTAATCAATCTTATTTTCTACACTCTATTATCTTAACATTCAATTTGTTAAGAGTAGGGTATATAAATCCTTATCACTATGATCTTCCATCTTAACATTCATTCTGTTAAGGGTTGAGTAACCAATCGATCATTATCGTTATGTTCTTCCATTTTAACATTCACTTTGTTAAGATTTAAGCAATAAATCATACGTCTCTTCCATCTTAGCATTCACTTTGCTAATTATTGACTAGTTGATATTCATCACTAAACTCTTCCATCATAGAATTCACTTCATTAGGGGTCGAGTAATAAAAATTTATTTTCCAAACTCTTCCATCCTAGCATTAAATTTTCTAAGGGTCAACTTATTAATTTTCATTGTTAAAAATATTCCATCTTAACATTCATGTTGTTAAGGGTTGAGTAATCAATCATATTTTCCCTAAACTCTTCCATCTTAACATTCACTTTGTTAAGGGTTGAGTATTCGATCAATTTGATTTCCTATTATTTTATTTTGGCATCCACTTTGCCAAAATATAAGCACGTAAAAAAAGTTTCACCATTCCCCCTTTTAGACAAAACAAAGACATCAAACGATGAGTTAATCGAAAAAATTTAGGATATGTTGAAGAAACTCTCTCACATAGCTTTCCAACTTTGTGATACATCACCCAAAAAGTTGATCATACAAAATAGTGAATATGCTAATCCACATTTCTTTTCTTCTTGAACTATCCTTTCATGTTTTCCTAGGTGACTCCATCTTCTCCCCTCACTCGTATCTCATCTCTAGAGCTGACCTTCACTACATTATGTCATACACCGCTCCATTGATCTTCCGCATCGGATCATATTTCATTTCTTCTGTGCACTACCATGTGTATTTAGAGCTTTGCACCTTATTCACTCAACAAAGATAGACGAAATGTCTTCTTTTCCTTACACACCTTCATTGTGTTGGTTCTCCCATCATAAAACATTTCCCTAAAATATTTTCATGACATGACTAAAAATACATGACATGCATTCATTGGTAATATGTTGCATAAAATTTTATCAGTGAATCTTTTGATCTTTATATCTAATTTGCATTTTTCACACTCAATTCCCTCCTAAACTTCTACAAGCCATGGCATTATGTAAGGTTTGAGATGCCTCCTTCATGTCAACCTAAAATTTTGCACCATCTCCTATACAATGAGGTTCTTTGTGTTCCCGTTATTGACTACTACTAGGAAATACATTCCATTTTTCTTGTACCTTGTGTGGAATATATGTCACGTATTCTCCCAAGAATCTACCTTTTATTCTTCATTACTTGGCTCATTTCTAGGAACTCCTAATTTTTATGTGCATGGCCTTTATCTTACGATGCATTTTCTATGCACTTTCGTTTGCATTGATATCCTTCTCCTTTCCATGCTCTAGAACATTCAGCTTCTCTTTCCTCTCTCTTCACATATATAACAACATCATTTGAATGTTGCATGCCAATATCTTCTCATCAAGATATTTCTCCTGCATCCTTCTCTCTCTTGCACACTATCTGTGCAATCCCCATGCAACCTTTCTTATTATGATGTCGGCTCTCAACTGAGTCTCTGTTATTTCCATACATCTCTGGTGTAATTTGTGTTTGCATTATATTCTTGTACCCTTATATATTTTTTAAGTCCTTCATCATTTATTAGCTCATTACCCTATCACTTTCTCACCCTTTCTTATTCTTGACTAGACTCAAGATCCTTCCACCAATATTCTTCTTTCTCCAGTGCGGTCCTCAAATATTTGAATTCCTCCATGATATTTTCTAGTACCCTCATCACTTACAGATTTTCTTCACCTTCTTTCAATGACATCTAATATTCCTATCCTAATCATTGTACTTTATATATTATTTTTTTCTCTACCCACCTTTTCTTATAGTGGAGAAAACCAACTTCCACAATAGCTTCTTCACATTTGTTGTTATACCATCTCCACTTTTAGGAAAGTATCTTGTACTGATAGAAATTGATGGTGACCAAGTACTCCTCACACACACCTATAGAGTCACGCAACAGGCTACAATAAAGTAACAAAATTATATTAATGAAAGTTCCTTGTGGAATATACAAATACTTTCTCTCTATGGATCTTGGAATGCTTCTCATGGGTTTATCATAGACATTGGTATCTCCTAAGGACCTAACTAGATTGGTCATTTACACACTTAGATCAATGGCATACTTATGACCCTTTTCACTCAACCTGAAAATAATTAACTTTACCTCATTTTATAGCCACACATCATGCCTTTACCCACTTCTCTCTCCCCTTCACTGGTTTCTCCTAATTCTACCACTCAGGTATAAATTTCAACTCAACATCATAAATTCCCATATCCACCTTATCACAATATTGCCAATCTTATTGCACCACGTCCATTTGTTGGTTGGATTCTATGAAATACATGTTACTAACTTGTCACTATTAGCCACATGATTAGATACGTCCAACACCTGTCACCCTTCCTACCATCTCTATTGTGCCTTTTCTCCTCAGGTTTCATTCTTTATGTTTCCCCAAGACCCTTGCTTCCATTAAAGGATTCTCCAAAATATTTTCACACCTTACATTCTATTATCTCACACCTCCATTCTCCTGCACATCTTTGGTGCATGTTCATCCTCTTCTTTATTTGTATGCTAATGCCTCATCTTAGTCCAACTCTCCTTTGTTCATAACATTCCTTTGTGCACATATCCATCTTCCTATGCACATCATGCCTTCTGATCCATGTGTATGGATTCCACTCACTTATTCATTTATCCAATTTTGTATTCCTTGCACATCTCTTGCACCTTCTCCCTTCTCCATGCACCCTCCAAGTCTAGTGCACATATATACTTAGGTAAAATTATCTAGGATTTCCTTAGACCTGGGATTCTATTACATCACATGGTTTTTATTATATAAATCATCTCAAGAACAATATTTCAACAATTTCCACCCAAGAAAATCCCCATGTTATTCCACACTAATTACCAAGTATTCAAGATGGATACACATATTTTATTTTAAGTTGAGAAGTCTATTTTCACATCTCACTCACCTCAAAACAAGGGGCATTAACTGGTGTTTATCACACTTATATATATGCACATTAAACACATAAACACACTTCAAAATATAGATACATAATTACATATGGTATAAATACCTAGGAATAGATTCAGACACCTAATAGGAACTGATTTTACACATGTACATAACTGTTCACCATGAATAAAACAATGAAACATTATGGGATCCAATATAGGAAATCACATCCTAGATATAGACTTCTAGAATATTATAGAATTCCAACATTTTCTACATATATTAATAGGTTTCTTATATATGTTTAAGGACATATTACACAATTAGATAAAATTATACTATGTTTTAGTACAAAATATGGGGTTTTAAGAACTTTATTCCTTTTTGGAACTACACAAATTGTACGTAGTTTCAATACAGATTATGGGGGCATGATCCTTACCTTCCTTTTTCCATATTCAACATTGCATATCTTAGACTTAAGGTTACGTGACATAGTTGGGGAATGAGACTAGTCATTCCCTTTTGAATTTGTATTATTTTACACTTAGGAATAGATCCCTTTGTAACAGTGTGGTTTGAGGAATTTGAAGATATCAAGGTCACTAAAAATTCTTGTGGCATAATTTATCTCACTTTTATTTGAAGATATCATATTTCCTACTACACCATGGCTTCCCTCCTTCCCAGTTCGTTCCTCACATTTTAGGACATGGCCACTCCCAATCAATCATGTGAATCCCTCTCCATGGAATCCTCCCCCATCCCCAAACTGAACACACATTCAAAGGTTAACTATAAAATCCTATTACAAAATTTCTTCTTTTGAGGTTCTTGGAATGAAATTCGGATAGCACATTTAAATTTTGGGTTTAATGACACTCAATTCCTCTCTAACTCTAGAACCTCCTTCAACAAAAATAGTAATGATCTCCCCCAATCCTTCCACATCTCATCTTAAATCCAAGTCTCCAAGCATGAGAAAATTAGGATCTTCTCCCTTGGTAAAGTGAGTAGGTGTATATTCCTTCCATTTTTTCCCTCTCTAATTTGCTATGTTGTAAATGCAAAGTTCAATTTTCAAATTTACAAGTATATTTCCAAACTCAAGTTATAATTCAATTTATTGTATGCTCATTGACTACACTCTATGTTATATGTTTTTTCATTGAACATGCTAGCGAATACAAAGTGTGTGTTCACAATCAAGTATATTTTCTTGTAATCATGTAATTTTAAGTTCTTACTTGAAGGGGGAAATGTAGACACCTGTATTTTGAAATTATCATTTGGTAATAAAAAAATTTGGTCTTTCTCATCAAGCATGACTTATTGGCACATTTTAATCCCAAGTGATCCATATTTTTCTCCCTTCCATGAATTTATTTTCAATGCACACTACTTATTCACTTATAAAACCAATCAAATCAGTATAAAGAAGTATTATATACACACACACACACACACACACACACACACACACACACACACACACACACACACACACACACACACACACACACACACACACACACACACACACACACACACACACACACACACACACACACACACACACACACACACACACACACACACACACACACACATATATATGCATCTCACCTAAAACAATTGTGGTCCTTTGAACTATGTATCCAAGAAAATACAGTTGGGACAAAACTATCCAATGGTTTGATTGCAGGAAAAAAGGTCCCATCCTCCCGTACCCAATGGCCAATTTTACAATTTGATAAAATTTATTTGGTCTATTCACATATTATAATTTCGGCCTTACTGTGAAATATAACTTATGAAAGCCTATATAACAAATTATTGTACACATATTAATTCAGCTAGCGATTTCAAGAGAACTTATCATAATATACATTCCTAAACCACTAAAAGATCTCGTAAATTCCTTCAAATAAGCAACACAAGATAGAAACACCCTACGCACATGTTTGAATCCAACCAAACCAAGTTAAATAGCATTTCTTCCTTATCTACAAGACTTCAAAGATACTAAATGGAATTCATAGTTAGGTCCAACCAATACAAATAACTTCAAATTTTTCCAAGGATAAAGGGAATTAATATAACATTTGAAAGCACATAAAACTATATCATAATCATAGATAGTACATTCTACTTTATCTATAGTTATGCATCTATCTTTATGTCAAGATAAAAAAAGGGAAAGATAAGGGTTTGGATTATATTTTAATACACAATTGCACATGAACTAGAATAAATACATGGATTTTTCTCCTTCCATTGAGGGGATGTAGAGCAATTCCTATACCAAATCAATAGGGGATAACCATTGGGACTAGTCCAAATCCACCACACAAAGATTTATCTCCTTTTGGTATCTAATTATGTTCACGAAGTTTTAGTGTGGAGATCTAGGGTATTCATTTGTTGCATGTCACTATAAGATTTTTCATATATTTTCTAACCCTAACATCGGATAGGAAGGTAGATTTCCATGCCATTAATGACCAAAAAAAATTACAAACTTCTATCATGTCCCCATTTGAAACCATATAGCTCATGAGCATATTATACCAAGCTATAAGACAGCCCGTATCGTTTTATACCAACTCATTTTGTAGTCACATCTCTAGAGATGAAACACATCTAGGTCATTTCTAATATTCTCAGTCACTTTGCACTCCTAAATCACACGTATGATTATGAAAATGGCTTGGTACACTTCCCATCTTGTTTTTAACAAATAAAAATTCTATTATTTTATATTATAAATAAGTTTGGGAGATATTTTTATCTTGTGTATTTATTTTTATTTATTAATTAATTATAATATGAAATGTGTACTTGCCTTATGCCTTAAAATAAATAAGGCATAATCTAATTCTAAATCCTTAATTTTTTCTCGGGTGTAAACACCATTGTATTGGTTGAGGAGATAATCGATGTAATATTAATGAGTAAAAGTTATAAGTATGAATAAATTCATAAAATGAACTTTCCCTAAGTCCATGCAAATTTGTTATGAAATTGTAATCTACAATGATAAAATTCTCAATTCCATCTCAGTATGATAACTATCATGTTTAAACATATGCTTTGTAATAATGAACCATCTCAAGTCCACATAAATATAATAAATTTCATGTGTTAACGTGTAAACTACATAATGATGAACCAACCCAAGTCCATGTAAATTTATTAAATGTCTATAATGTGCCTACAAACTACAATGATGAACCATCCCATGTCCAGGAATTTATAACATATGTATGTAATGTGGACTAAATATTTGTATGTGACCAATGTAAATTACTATCACCTTGTCTACTCTTTGGCACTTTGGCCATGATATTTGTGAACTTATGGAAGATCCCACAATTTTTCCCCCTTTTGAGAAGAGGGATGCTACCATGTATCACTTATCTCAAAAGAGAAATTGTTAAATATAAAAAGTATATAATCACAAAATCCAATATGTGAACCACATAAAGTATAATAACTAAAGATAGTGATATAAGAAATGTGCATTAGGTATGATCATTACAGAATAATTATTAGATACCATACCATAGGTAAGAAACATACTAAGCATATCAAGAAACCCATATAGATCAATAGATAAGATCATAAGAGTGAACAATAGAGAAGTATGTTATTGAATCAATGTCAACTGATCTCTTGGGACTCACAACATGAATTGATCGCACACAACATAGAAAGCCCACCTTAAGACATAGAAAACTTAAAATACATCACGATGACAACTCAAATAGTTCTAATAGTATTTAGTTATGTGTATGAAGCAATTATGTGTCCAATAATAGATGTCAACAATAATAACAGTACCCATTTTCACAATGTTTTATAAACAATGTATCCCAAATAGGAGATGTATCAATCAATGTGCTAAGAGAAATATTAAGAGATGTCTCAATTATTGTAGTAAGAGTAATATCTAAAGCAAGTTATGTATTAATCTAGATTGATTTAATGGAACTAGGGGATGGAATTCAATGGTGTGACCATATATACATTTTATTTTTCACATTAAATTTGACGTACATTTAATCATCACTTAAATTTTTTCTTAAACTTTGAGAATTCAATCAAAAAAATGTAATACCTTGACCATACACTAGAGACTAGGGTCCTTTTTTGGGAAAGAATTATTTTCTCACCACCTAGTGAGAAATGTGAAGAGAATGTAATGATATTAATAATAAATATGGTATGCATAAAATGCAGTCTATAATATCCTTGAGATTGATATCCATTGATGTTTTTCAAATAGATGTATTTAAGAAATTTGTACTATTATGTATACACATTACAAAATTTAATGCCAATTTTTGTTAGGTCTTATCGATATATTGATCTATCTGAATGTATGCATGCATATGCATACACCGAGATTTGTATGGGCTAGTTTGAAGAACTTATTGAGAGGTGCCATATATCTCCCTTCATGCTACCACCTTCAAATAACCTTGGCATCTGTGATTTTTTCTTCCTTAGCCTCGTAATCCTTATTCTTACACCAATTCATATATTTCATGTACTCACAAATGATGTCATCTTCATGGTCGATGACATATCCTAGAAATCTTATTTAGGATGCCCTCGTCAAACTAACTGATAACATTTGTATTTCTTTATACATCATTAGTTGGGTCGATGATGGATTCTAAAATTGAATTTTGATTTCTAGGGATCGTAACCATATTTATAGGTCCCATATATTGTTTTTAATGGACATATACAACAATTGAATGTGTGTTACTTATGCTTGTGATTACTTCTTATGAAAATGAATAGGATTTGCGATTAAATAAGTTTAACCAAAGGGCCGATACAAGTTAGCAATAAAGGCATTGAAGATATCAAGAACATGATTTGTGCGGATGAGGTATATCAAGTCTTTGGAATCTCCAACTCCAATCTGATGTAGGTTTCCTTTATCCACCATGACTTCAATTGCAATCATCCCTCACAAAGTGCTTAAAGTGATTAATGCTCAATGTGACATTAATATGTCAAGTCAATTCAAGATGTAAGTGTGGATGATCTATTACATGAATTGACATCATTATTACATCCAGTCCTCTACCAAAGGAGGAACCTAGTATTTATAAATAGAAATTATATGTATGGTTTTCTCTTATAAACCCATCCGAAGGATGTTGAACTATATGATACTTGCTTACAACTCTTATAAACCGATAGTCTTATATCTGAAAAGTTAGAAATTTGTCTAAACTATCTCTTTACTTTTTAAAGTATATTATTATGTGTATTTGAGCTCAACCTTCTTAATTGAAGCTGAAATCTTAATCACACGAAGTACAACATCTTTATTTTACATTGTCTTGGTCCTACAAATCAAGTTGCAAGAATTATTAGAGGAATTTAGTGGTCATATCCAACAATAAATTGTACGAAGTCTATGAATTGTGCCATAATCTATATTATAATACATTTATGTGTCTTGTTAATCTAGTAAAGGTTTGTGCACTACACCACACAAACATCATCACTTTATGACAATTTTCACTAATACTTTTGACAAATTATCCACAAAAACGTATACTTAAATAGTTATTCAAAATGGTTAATTGGCATGCGGGTGGCATGATTAGGAAGAGTACTTAACATTCCAAATATAGTTGATAGTGATTTTATTTACACTGAAAAGACTTCAAAGAGTCGAATTATGATCATAGTCTTTTCATTGTCTTACCCGAGTTCTCAATTACCAATGGGAAAATGTATAACATTGCAGTCAACGAGTAAAAAATCAAACATTTGGAAGTGCTAGAATGGACAGGAGATGCAGCCTGAGCCTGAAAACTCAATACTAACCCGTGAAAAAAGCCAAAAATAAATGTATACTCTTTGCAATATATTAGAAACACAGGGCCAACAGTGATGGGTGGGGTTATGTAATATATAAATTTAATAGAACATTTCTGGTGATGTTACAATGGAAGTGGTCTTCCTATTAATATAATGGTTGTAGATGACGAAAATAAATATCTTGTCCATATATTATGATTTCAATATCAATTGAATTAAATTATTTAAAACGCACCTAAAATTATACTCCCAAATGCAGGACAGTTTATAAGGCATTGGTTAAACATACCAAACAATATACTTTCAGATGTAGGATGGTCTATAACGCATTGGGCTTTCGACCAACAGATCACAGGTTGATTTTTGCTACGTTGATTACAAAACATATGAACAATTTAATATCATTCACGGATGAATATATTTTCTTGCTCGATCTTTTCCTTTTCTCTTAATGTATCCCACACTACACCAAGTTTCAACTTCAGATCATTTATGGGTCCGACCATATTGCAAAATCCACAATTTCTCCACCTGATCTGTTCCAAATTCACAGACACAAGGGGCTATACATTTTTATTCGTACCAACTTTCGGATGATGCATGAAAGCAAATTAAAAACACCATCCTGCATGACAACATTGGCGTTTTCTTTTATATTTCTAGAATGAAATTCAGCTCTCTGTACTGTTAACAACTTGTGACCATAGATTTAAGCTTTTGTTGTGAATGATTATAGAGGGAGAAATTTTCCTTTGAATGGGTCCCTTCATTCAATTTTCTCACTTTCCTTAAAAGCATATTGTAATTAAAGCGAAAGGGTACCAGCCCAAATGATAATGTTGGGAGTTGTAAGACGAAAAATATAAAAGAACTGGTTACAATTTAAGAGATGGCCCATCACACTCCGATGTCCCTATGAACTCTGAATTGAGCGAAGAAAAACTTTATTGAACTTTAAAATTATTCAATTAAATTTGTACATGTTGAAAGTAGGATTTTGCACGCCGTGTTTAATGAGGATCCTTTTGAGTGTTTGAATTATAATGGGGATTCTTTGCTTAGTGAGAAAGGAAGGACTGAACATTTTTAAAATGAGATTCTTCCTAGAATGCTCAATAGGATTAATGTTTACTTTATAAAGTTGTAAAGAATTCATCACGTGTCCATGGCCTTAAAAACTGGTTAATAATTTTTATTTATATTGTATAAATTTAGCGTGTTTGTATACTTTCGTATTATTGGTCTAGATTAGGTATCATTGTCACATTTCATGGGTTGTCCTTGTCTCTCTCTTTTTAATTGTCTTGAACATTGTATCAAGACCATAGTAAATGACCATGGATATGTGTTTTCTATAATGTATGATCATATGTTTGAAATAACCATTGTGTATGGTCTTTGAATTTTAAGCAGACTCTTTTGAATAAGGTGTATTGATTCTATCTTTTTCACTTTTTAGTCATTTGTCTTTTTACATATTAATAAGGTTCTATTTTGAATTTAAAATGTCTATAAATACACAAGCATTCAATAATATTATACGCTTTTGTGCTCCTTGGGAACTTCGGGGTGATTTGAGAGTTACATTTTTTAAAATGACGTGTATAATGTGAGTTTGATAAATAATTTAGATAATATACTAGGTATTTAAATCTGAATTTTATATAATTAAAAATTTGTTTATTTTATTATTGGAGATGGATTTTTTTTTTTTGAAAAAGGTAGAAATCACTATTACAAAAGGTGTCCTCTTTCAATAAAAATTATGTTCTCAATGGGTCTTAATTAGATAAAGAGTATGAAAAATATTATTATCGTGATTCTTACATTTAACAAGAAAAATAAGATTGAGGATCTTAAATAATTTGTATAATACATGTATTACACAATACTTTTGAATATTAGTTTATTTTTCAAATCTATTTCTTATAAAGTTTCTTTTACTATTACTAGTGTTCTTATTGCTCAAATGTTTCTATTCCTCAACATGTTTATAATGATTCACAAATCTTTCATATTTCTCATAATGTTGTAGCTTCTCAAGATCCTTATAATCCTTAATATGTTTCCACCACACTTCAAAGTCATCTAGTCTTTCTACTTATTTAAATTCATTATTATGTTTGTTAACTCTTTAATGGATAACATTCTGCTAAATACTCAACAACATATTTTCTAAAGTTCAATACCTTTTTGCAAAATATTTCACATGGCTAATAACAAGCTTAATTATACCACATTTCATAAATTGCTTTTGTTCCATCTTACATTACTTACATTACTAGTTCAAATCTTGTCATGACCACTTAAGGAAAAATTGTATAGATTATAAAATAAAATTAAAAATCTTTCCTAAGCTCCTCACAATACTAATGGTAGGATGAATTATAATGAAATAAAACCCTTGGTTTATGAAGTATTTCACATCTAGTTCTTATAGATCTGTTTCTCCAAAATTTGAGTTATTAAATGAATTTAAAGATTGATAATTACCTTCAAATTATGGCATTTTACATTTTTTATTTATAATATAATCATGGTGACAAGTTATTAACTCATATATTTCCAATAACCATGAAAGATTATGTACTTGATTAATTTTATTTATTACCTTGTAGATCTATACATAATTTTACAACCTTAGTTTATAGCATATTGGCACACCTCCAAGTTAATATTGGTATCAAGATCACATTTTTCACAATAATATCGAGTTAATGTTGTGGTTATATCTCAATATTAGTGACAAATAGTTCATCATTACTTGAAATGCCATGAATTTAATCCTTGTTCTTTATTTTTCTTGAGTTTTATTTCCTTGTAACTTTGGAACTTTGAATTCATGATGATAATGCTTATCTATTGACCCTTAGGGTATGTTCATATGGAAATATGGAGATAAAGTGGTTTATATCTGGCATTTATATGGTTATTTGAATCTTAAAATGAGGTTGGGAAATTATTTTCCCTTTAGAAAGATAAACTTGGTAGTCCACAAATAGCATACAAGATAGAATGCCCTGAAGATTGCATGCTTAATTCTTATATTTTTTAATGTAGAAAATAGAGACATGAGAATAATTTATAGTTCTTGCTTTATTTTTCTAAAAACTATAGAAAACTATTTTATACTCACTTTTATAGTATGTTGCTATGAATAATAATGTTGTTTAATTCATATGTGATTGATAACATGTTGGCTTGTCTTAACATTAGGTTTTGAATGGCGACATTTAACTCACTTAAACACTCAAATTTAGAAATTTATCATCTTTTCACTTCTAGTTATGAATATGAATCTTGGCTAAGACAAAAACCTATATCTTATTCCCATTCATTACATCTTGTTATCTCTCTCCCAACATGTTTATTCCTACACACTAATGTTTTGACACTTATTGAATATAAATGTATTGAATAAATACTTAAAATTTGATTGTCATGATGCAATTACCATATTTCATCCACCTTATCTCTATCCAAAACCTTACAATAGAGTTAGGATGTGGATTCTGGTCCTGATCATCCTCTACAATCTTGCACCGACATATCGTCCAAATTTTATTTTAAACGCATTATTCTTTTTTTGGTCTTTTCATCTTCTTGGTCATCCTTTACATGAAAAATTACCTTTGGATTTATATATATATAATTATATGATACCTCATTCACTAACCTAACACTGTCATGAGCTCTCATTGCAAAAACTAGCACAAAAGGCACCCAAGGCTCCCAAAATCTTCGCAAAGTTGATGCACATCCACTAGGGAAACCACTACTATAGTTCTAAAGCACTCAACCAGGTCAAGAAATTTAACTTCCCTCATTTTTATGCACTTAAAGATCCTTAATAAATGTCCTAGCAAGAGCAGAACCATCTCAAGCATGTTTTTCAGTGACTCAAGTTATCAATTAGTTTCTTTTGTATAGATATCACACGCTAAGTGAATAATTACATGTGATTTGAGGCATTTTAGGAGTGGTGCCAATATAGGTAGTGCATGGATTGTAATTCAACCCAAACACTAACCTTTTTGCAAGGTCTCCCACCCATGGTTAGGGTTTAATTTCTATTCAACTAATTTCAAATGGTTTCGAGATTTCTTAATACTTAGGGTTTGACAGAGGAGTAAATTTCTAGATCACCAAAGGGAAAAAAATGTTGGAGAACCTCATTCCAGGAAGGTCTAAGACCACACAATAGGTCCAATACTGTATAGATGTTCCTAGAAAACTTTTATGGTTCCATACTAGTATAGTTTCTAGTTACATTTACCAAAATGAAGTAGCTACACACTCAGTACTCCTAGTTTTTCTATTCTATGCATTCAGATCTATCATGCACCACTCTTTTTAGCTAAGTACATATATCATCTTGTGTTTTCTAAGCTTGTAGCATATTTTAAACACTAGTTACAAGTACCAATATGTTATTCTAATATTTAATGTAGTTAATTTTGGAAGTTAAATAATCATAATGAGCCCCGTTATTGAACCTTACATTACTATCTAGTTTTTTTGCATTCCATATCAATCTTAAGTTATTCTTAAAGAGGGTGTAAAAATTTGGTGAACCTACAATTGTATCTTGCACCTTATTTCAAACCCTAGTTTACATAGGGTTTCATATTTGTAATTCATAATAAGGTCCCAACCTTATTATCATCTTTCCAATGTTCTAAATATGGTTTTCAAAAATTTCCCTATGAACTCATGGTTTTTTCAACTCTTTGGGTCTCTTTCTAGGGCTCATAATTGTCGAATCATCATTTATTTTATGCATCAATAATAATAGATCTATCTCAAAATTCCTTTGAGGTTATTATTAATTTTTTATATATTTAATGAAAATCTTTTTTTGTTTGACTTGATTCCTATAAAAATTTACATAAATTTAACATTATTATTTTTATTAATGAGTGCATAATGAGAAAATATACAGTTTTGTGAAAATTACTTGGAGGTGTTTATTCTACATAAAAAGATTCACCTATTTTTGTTTCATTAAATTCACTGAATATTTTCATATATGGTCATTCTAATAATTTGACAAAAGTCACGATTTACTAAAACCTCACTTTTGGATCTTATTTCTCTATAGTGTCTTCATTCCCGACATTCCATATGTTGATTAGTCTTATTTTTTATCTAATTAGAGGACCTTCCATCATTTTATTCCATTATGGCTAGTGCTATTTTAGATCGTTTATTAATAATGATGCCACTTTTTTATAAAGATATCCTAGAGCATATTCAATTGTCGCAATAAAATTTTTGAGCCAAATTTCAAGCAACAAGTACTAAAATACAATCTCTTAAGGATGAGATAGTATATATAAATTTTTCTTTGAATTCCCATGTCAACAATGTATCTATACATCATTATCAACACTATTCTAAGGATACCAAAAATAAATTTCATTCAAATGTTATACATTATACACATGCTTCTACAAGTGAAGTGAAATTCCTACATGGAGGAAATTATAGAAAATAAAATCTAGAAATCTATCCTTTAACAATAGTGATCTTGACATTTCACACTTGCATGCATAAATACACTCTCCTCACTCTTTCTTGGCACACGCTAATAGCTCTTTGATTAATTTCTTATGTTTACACACATATCTATCATCATTTTCTAAAGTTTGACTACATAAAACACATATGGAGATATTCATCCTCTGACCGATTAGTCAAAAATATTCTTTTTCCCTCCTATCTAAGACCATAGGTTTCGGTTGATATTGAAACATTTCAATCCTGACCCTATTGTACGGTTTTCCAAAGACATGTTTTGGACTCAAACTCTCAATTGCATCATTTTTCGTATGGACTAATATTACTTCTTGGTCTTCCTTTCATGACATAACAATAATTACAAGACTATATAAGAAGGTCAATCATACATCATTTAGGGTACTAGGACTTATATGTTCTCATTACAAAATTAAGTTACTCGTCCCTAAACAAAGAAGTAACTGATGTAAATCCATTATTGTAGTACCCTCTACAAGTATGAAGTCTCATCCTAGGTATAGGAGTCTCCATATTATTTCCACAAGCAATAAAATTGATCCTTCTAAAGTATTTGAGTAAGTGTGAAACTAAAACAAATCATTATTAAAGCATAGTTTTCAAGTTATGATTGAACTACTGTAGATATCACATGCTAGGAGAACGACATGTGGTTTGATCCCTCTTTAAAGTAGTGACAATGTTAGAGGTGCATAGGGGTTCCCATAACCCACCTACATTTATTTTAGAGGAACACCTTTTTTATTAAGGATGAATATTATTTAGTTAGGACCCTACCCAGTTACAAAAAGTGGCCCAAAACCTAGATATTCAGTACATAACAAGAGTTAGAAATAAGACTATAGATGAACTCAGTATACAAACGACACAAAAACAACATCTTCACAACAAAATTTCAAAAAATTCCCGACAAAGAAAAGGAAGGCTAAGTCATTTCATGATCTTATCCAATACTTTCTTAATATCTTTAAAAGTGGTACCCTTGCTAGATTTTTCTTTTCTATTATGAACCTCAAACTGGGCAATAAAAACGAGTAAATCAAGAGTGCTTTTTTACATAAAACATACATCACATTACTTTGACTTAAGAAATTCCACCTCTTTCTCCATTTTGATGACTTTGTTATGTAGCTCCATAATATTTGTATCCACCATGTCCTTAGCATTGATAGAACTACATTCTATTATTTTTCCTCTAAGGTATCTAATCTTCACCATTTGAGTAACCAAATCATCAATGATCATAGTGTCAGCCTTGGGGGGTATTTCATGTCCCTTGCCACCGATGGAAAGAAAATATAGTACAACATCTCCATTCCCCAAGGTTGGAGGAGGTGAGAGATCAGACACCAAATAAGAAACATTGACCCTCTTTCTTCTTGTAGGTATTTTAGGAAAGGAGCTAGCTAGACGTTTTCTAGAAGAGGTGAAGGAGTTGTGGGAGATGATAAGAGAGGGAGAACTGGGAGGTAGAGAAGGAATAAAAAGGGAGATATGGGGAAGGGAGAAATGAGTGGAGAGGTGGTGAGAGGAGATAGGGGATGGGATGAAGGAAGGGGAATGGAAGCATAATTGGAGGAGATGGAGGGATGGTGAGAGGTAGGGGTGGAAGAGGGGGGCATGGTTCCAGGAGTGGTGGAGGTGGGGGTGGGTGAGAGGTAGGAGGAGAAAGACTCAAAAGGAGGGGGTGGAGACTTTAATAATCAAAGAATTTATATAGTAGTTTAATGACCTCGTAGTGCAAGAGATGAATTCTCTTGTCCCACTTTACCAAATTCACCAAATTTTTCGTCAAATGGAGAATGAAAAATGGGAAACTGACATAACGATTCCTACGAAAAATTATTGAGGAAAAAAAGATGATAGGAGGGAGTTACAAAGAATCTACCCTCCAACATGATGAACTTCACGACCAAGAGCCCCATAATGTTGAAAGGCGTTGGCAAAGAGTCATGAGTAAAACCTCTAGTTTTGTGAACCAAGGATTCACCTTCTCCAATAAACCTCGGTCCCTTGGTAGAAAAATATGTTGTTCTTATAAAATTTTAAACCCTTTCTATTGAGACCTATAACCCTGAAAATGATCTCTTCATTGATGTTAAAAACCATACCTTTATAGCTCACCTTCCTATCATTACAGTTTCTGACAAATTCGTGAGACAAGTGAATGTAATGCCCCATGGTCCTTTCCATGAATTGATAGAATTACCCCTATGCATGATACTCCAAAGCTCCTCATTGTTCTTCCATTTGTCAATTTGCACCGGCTCCACCCTGTAGTGATCCCCACCCATTTTGAAAGATGAAATCCGGGATGACCACACACTAATACAGAGACAAATGAATTTAGTACAATTGACAGGGTATATAAAATGGGATATAAGTAAAGAGGCATGAGCTTCCACACATGCCTAATACATATCTCTAACGAGTTCTACCATCTCGTTATTAATGGTATTAATAGAGCTAGTATGAGGGGTCTCTTCCATATTCCAAACATGAATATTATTAAGATTGACACCCACATTATCTATGATATTAGCTAACTTATTTCCCTCACGATATGTGTGTTGGATCAAGAAATTTTGAAAAGTGACTATGATGGATGTAGCTCCATCCACCATATTTTTAATTTTCCAACTAATATGATTACTGCTTTTTAAGAACTTGGCGATGTTTAATGAATCCCCTTCAAAAATGATATTATTGGCATTGATTTCTCTCGCAATTCTAAGATCCTAGAAAGCATATGGAGCTTTAGCATGATGCTTTGAATTGATACCTAGAGGTCCTGCATACAATTTAAAAACTTGAGATTTCTCATTTTTGATAAAATCTCCTCCATCATTTTTCCTAGGTTTCCCTTAGAGGCACTGTCATAATGTATTTTAAGACAACCTGAAATTGGTGGATGACATTTGATGTGTTTTATGGATATCTAAAAATTAGCCCTTATTAGTAAACATATTTAAAATTTATTTCTCAAGGATTCAATTATCTTCTATACTCTACTTGGATTTGTAGGAGGCATGAAAATGGAAACATCATGTTATATATCATAAAATAGACCATTAGCAATTCTTTGAATAGAAGGTTTCTTGTCCTTCAAAATGGCGACATTGCATGTTTTCTAGATTTTCCAAATGATATGGCAAAAGGAGATGCTTCATATCATTTTAACAATTGATTTGTTTGAGGATAAGTACCATCATTCCCAATCATCAACTATAGAGTCTGGAAAGATCCACTTAGTGTTCCAAAAGTTCATATAATAATTCTAGACTGATCTAGAAAAGTCACAGTGCAAGAGTAAGTGATTAACCGTTTCCTCAAACATTTTTCATAGAATACACCTATTCAGGAAATGTTGTCATCACTTCACCCAATTATCTATATTCAAGATCTTGTTGTGAAGCACAGTCCAAAAGAAGTGATTTATCTTTGGTGTTAGCACTTTAATCGAGAATATGTTCTAATCAAACTAAGGAGGCTGCATATCAGACAAGAGAAAAAGTCCATATTTAACCGAGTATAGACCATCAAAGTACTTATCTAAAATAAATTTTTCATGCCTCTAAATTATAGAAATATTATGATTACTAATAATATTATGAATCTCATTAATATTTCGATCATTTGAGATACCATCCACCTAAAGTTGAACACAAGAATTATTGCTAATATAATCTCTAACTTTTTTACTAACCCGGTCCTTGAAGTAAGCATAGAGATGGAAACCTTCATCAGTACTGTTAAATGGAAGATTGGAATCCCATTTATCTTTCAAAATTTTAATATCTTTAACATTTCCAAGCTTCCTCCAGCTTCCTTTAATAATCAAATTTCACTTGTTAATCATAACATTCCAAAAAGAGGAACCAAAGAGTATATCATCTTTATGAAGCTAATCAAGATTTTTCTCGAAGCTAAGATACTTACTTCTAAAAATAGAGGTTCAAGGATGTGTTAGGAAATATTTATATAGTGCTTCACATATTTATGTGTGTGAATAATAATTACATGTGTAATTATTATTATTGAGAGATTATTGTTAGAGATGTTATAATATATTGTTTCAACAATATATTATTATTGTTATGTGTGGGTTATGTGAGTTATTCTCACCCCACATAATTAGGCTTGGTTGAGATTTTGTAGTTGAGTTAGTTTCCTAAATTCTAGGGAAACTCCAGCCTATATATTAGGCTATTGTATTGTGTGAAAAATATTGAGAATATATTATTATTTTGCTGTGTAAATATGCTTCTTCTCTAAGATTTGGTATCAGAGCAATCATATTCAGATGTGTGATGGAAGAATTGAGTTTTTGATAGTTAGAAAAGGGGAAACGTTACCATTATTTATTTCCCCAAGTGATGTTATTATTTTTGCGAGAAGTCTTTAAGTGTGTTGCTGACATCAATAATTTTATGAGTGCAGTGAATTGTGCAGGAATCTTAAATATTTCTGTAACTATTCATCATCATTTGTGATTTGCATCAATAGATTTGTGTTGGCCGCTTCAAAGGATATTTCAATAGCACGGTTATGATATGTGCATGCACCATTGGTCACACCGTTGTCAGGGATATGAATTCTCATCTCTCGATATAATATTTCACATCAACGAATTGGATCCTCAACACTGGTAGAACTGTACACTTGTTATCAGGTCATTCCTGGATTCTTGTTTTAGGAGAAGAATTCACCATCAGCCCCAAATTTGCAGTCAAACTTCCACGAAAACGTACCTCTCCTACAGTTCACAGTGGGACTCAAAAACTACAGACTCCTCTGGGTGACAAATCTGATTCAGTTTCTCAGTCGTGGAGTTGAATTCGATGTTGCATGAATGATCTGATTGATATTAGCTACGCCTATTCGAGCCTGATTCTTGCATGTCCTCGAATTCATTGAGTATCATGGTTTGCTAGTATGATTTGTAGTGGTAGGTTTAAAGTTATGATTGGCGAATGCATTTGATGTGAGTACGGTTATGGCTTCAAACCTTGCATCATGGCCAACCAGAGCATGTATTGAACACAACATTATACATCAACCTTTGAATGTCAGTGCTCATTGATGATAAAAAGATGTTGATTCCCTCAACATAAGCTTGTGGCCAAATATTAAAAAGGTGTGAAATTTGTTCTATATCGTATAATTTAAAAGAGAAGTTTTATTGTGTCATATTGGTTTAGTAGTCTTATGAATTTTAATTCTAAAGGTATTTTTTTGTTCGTTGTTTAGTTTAAGTCTTTTAGTTTTGAGTGAGTCATAGTGTTAAAAGTAATACATATCGAAATTTAAGAGTTTTAGTATAACCCACTTGGTTTTGTCAATAACATAGTCATCTAGAGTCTTGTTGTCCATTTAAAAAATAGTAATAAAAATTGTCCTTTTTGATTTTAAGTCATTTGTAAAATATTTATCAAGTGTAAAAAAAAAACATTATAGTATTGTCTATTAGAATTATTATTACAATCTCAAGTTAAGTACAATAGTGTTAAAAAAAGGTCAAGTCAAATAAGTCATAGTGTCAATGTTGAAATAAATTGTATTGTCGGTCAATGCCATTGTAAAAAAAAGTGTCGTTGTCAAGAGTCGGAAATTGTAAAAATAAAAATAAAAAAAATTTCCTCACAGACGCATTTTCGGTGTTACCCGATGTCCGGAAAAAATAAAGTGTTTCACATTGCGGGAGGGAAGAAAAGAATAAACAATGTGAAACAGTTGAGCTTCATATCCAAATCTAGCTGAGCTAGCAGCATGAAACCGGAGGCAGGAGGAATCAGAGGTTGGAGGTCATTCAGCAACCTCTCGTCAGTTGCCAACGACGAGGCCGCATATCAGCTTTGGTGACATGTGTGTGTGCAGTTTGATTTTAGTGCTTCCAGTGTGGTGTGCCTCAGTTTGCAGTAATCTTGTTTTTAATAAAGTGGAAATTTCACATTGAGGGGGGGAGAATCATTCCAATGTTCCATTTCCAGTATGTTAATTTTTTCTATGTATGTATGAGCAGCAGATGTCAGTAGAATTTCCTATGTTATTCCCTACAGTGAAATGTGATGAGGGCCGATGATAGTGCTTGACACATCATGATGTGGTTGTAGGTAAACCACTTGAAAACCTTCATTTGTGGTTTGTGGTAAACCAATAGCAAAACCACCATTCTTGGTTGTTGGTAATCCATTTGCAAAACCATCACTTTGTGGTTTGTGGTAAACCAATTGCAAAACCACCATTCTCAGTTTGTGGTCAACCGTTTGTAAAACCATCCTTGAGGTTTGTGATCATCCTGTGAAAATCACCAGATCATGAGCAGGTGCAAGTACAAAGGCAAGTTTTCCCCATGTTCACACTAAGGGGGGAAATGTTAGGAAATATTTATATAGTGCTTCACATATTTATGTGTGTGAATAATAATTACATGTGTAATTAGTATTATTGAGAGATTATTGTTAGAGATGTTATAATATATTGTTTCAACAATATATTATTATTGTTATGTGTGGGTTACGTGAGTTATTCTCACCCCACATAATTAGGCTTGGTTGAGATTTTGTAGTTGAGTTAGTTTCCTAAATTCTAGGGAAACTCCAACCTATATATTAGGCTATTGTATTGTGTGAAAAATATTGAGAATATATTATTATTTTGTTGTGTAAATCTGCTTCTTCTCTAAGAGGATGTTCCTCTTTAATCGACCTCCATCCCAAGTTACAATCATGGCCTTACTCATCTAGCTGATATTCTTTATTTCCAACCCACCACATTTATTAGGAAGGAAAACTTTCTCCCAAGAGACCAAAGGGATTCTATTAATTTCTTCCACACCCGACCATAAGAACCTATTTTGGTTGCTTTCTATTTTATCAATTATAGTTCTAGGAATCCTGATAAGAGACATTAATTATATATGAAGATTCTTGAGCATGTTTTTAATGAGTAGACACTTACTCACTTGTGAAAGAACCGCTCCTTTCCATCCTGCAAGTTTTTCGCTAAAAGTGTTCAATTAAGGAATTTCAGACCTCGATGGGGATATTACCAATGAACAAAGGCATACCCAAATAAGAAGAAGAAAACTTCTTGGTGTTGGACCCAATAATTTTTGCAATATTTATTTGTCTTTGTATTGAGAAAGATAACATAACTCTTTTCAAAATTTATAAGTTGTCCCGAAGCTTCCTCATAATAAAAGAGGAGGGATTTGAGTTTCCTAGATTCAACCATCGAAGCCATCATGATGAAGATTGTATCATCCCCAAAATTTTGATTAAGGACTTTGAGATCATCAGAAGAAGGGTTGAAACCTTTAAGGAGTCTGAAGCGGATAACAACAACAATCTTTCTACTAAGGCTTTCCGCCATAAGAATAAACAGAAGAGGGGAAATTAGATCTCCTTGTTTGATGCCTCTATTGCTTCTGAAAAAAACCATAGGAGCACCATTGATAATGATGGAAAACATAGGAGTAGAAATTCATTTCCTCAAGAGCTTTTGCAAATGGTCATCAAACCCAAACCTCATGCGAACTTTGTCAAGGAAACCTCATGAAACCCTTTCAAAGGCTTTATTCATGTCCAATTTCACAATCATACCATCCTTTTTAATTTTTTCCATGGACTGAATGGCTTCATGAACCAAGATTATTATGTCTTGAATGATCCTATCTTTCATGTAGCCACCTTACTGATTAGAGATGAGGGTAGGAAGAAGAGGCTGAATTCTAGTAGCAATAGTCTTAGTGAAAAATTTGTAGATGACATTTGAAAGACTGATGGGCTTGAAATCCTTAAAGTCCTTAGCTAATTTTTTATTGGGAATGAGCACTATAAATATTTTATTGATCTCTTTGAGTAATTTACGCGTTCTAAAAAATTCATTGATGAAACGGAGGAAATCATCCTTACAAATCTCCCAATCGTTTTTAAAAAAGCTATCCAAGAAACCCTCTGAATGCAAAATTTTTTCCCCTTCCATAGAATAAATAGTCTTGTGGAGATATTCTATATTATATTTTTCTGTAAGATTCTTGAATGAGAAACTATCAATCAAATTGGGTTGTATATCAAAAATAAAATTGTCCATAATCTCTTCATTTTGTGAAGAATCGCCATTCAACAGCTGATTATAAAAGGAGACAACCTTTTCTTTATAATTTTGATATCATAGTTGTATACACCTTATTTGGTTTTGAATTCCATAATTCTATTGCTACTTTTGTGCTTTAAGATATTCATATGAAAGTATGCAATATTCTTGTCCCCTTATTTAAGCCAAAGATATTTGGATTTAAGTCTCCAATAAGTTTCTTCCCTAGTATTTATCATTTGGATCTCAGAGAGAAGATTTTTTACAGGTAGTAGTCATCCAAATCCATGCCTTTTTCATTAAACCTTATCTATAATGCTTCCATGTCTTCTTTAATCTTTTTTTCCTTTCAATAATATTCCCAAAATCCTCCTTGTTCCATTTTCAGACATTTCTTTTAACATTCTTCAATTTTTGCACAAATACATACATGGCTAAACACCTAATGTTTATACTCCACAATTATTTTATCCTATCATACAAATCTGGATGAGACATCCACATTTTTTCAAATTTGAAAGGAGGGTTAGTTTTTTATCTCTTTGTTCAACATGTTAAGAACTATCGAGTTATGATTCGAACCAACTCTAGGAAGTGAAGAGATTATAAAATCTTGTATCAAAGTCCAATCAATTGAAACAAAATATCTATTAAGACAAACTTGAATTAGATCTTCTCCCATCCTTTTGTTGGTCTAAGTATACTTAATTCCCTTTATCTCAATGTCCATGAGATTGTTATCAATAGTCATCTTGGCCATATTTTTTATGTTGATAGTGAATTCCTGATTGCGTCCCTAATTTCACCTAGGTTAATGGGAGTCTTAAAGACCCCATGATAATCCATTTCAAGTTGCTACATTTTTTCCTAAATTTGGATAGATCAGTCCATAGCTTTTTCCTTCTAACCAAATTATTAGGAGCGTAAATGTTAGAAAAAATCCATGACTCCTTGCTATCTTTGACCAAGTTGAATATAATGGCTAAATTATTAGAAGAGTTGATAATTATCTCTCCATTCACCCAGTTACTATCCCATAAAGTGAGTAATCCCCCATAAGCACCTATAGAGTCATTATAACTATACTCATCATTTTTCCAAATATAATTCTTAATCTTGCTTACTGACATACTTTTCATCTTAGTCTCTTGTATTACCAATATTTGAGTCTTGTTGTTGAAAATGAGGTATTTTAATATATTTTTTTTTGTTGTAGCTATTCAGACCTCTGATGTTCCATGATATGATATTTAGTTTAAGGATTTAGATAGGTGCCTTCTATGGCCCTTAGAATCCAAAGTCATTTGGGTGGCATTTGCGATCTTTGTCTCTGTTATTTTTCTGATTTTATCTCCCAACGTTTTCCTTCCTACCTTATTATTTCAACTCACATTTTTTGTACCTCAGGATATTATAGGGATTCTAAAGAAAGATTCCCCTAGAACTCCCTCAAATTTTCCTTTACCCTTCCTTTGAGGGGTGGAAAAAAATGAATTCTTGGTCCATGGCAGTTGAAGAATGCTCCTTTATTTCTTTGTTCTCTAAATCTATTTTACCATGAGATTTTTCCAAACTCTCATTCTTCATGAAATTTATTCTTAAAATCCTTGAAGCTAATAGAAAACTTGTTATCAGAGAGGATTGATTCAGATTTATAGATCTTTTTGTTTCTATTGACATCTGTCTGATTTACATCTTCATTTGTTTAATCCCAAGAAATAGAAATGACTTAGAGTTCTTTGCTACTTTTATTTTCCTGCTCTTGAAGGGAGTTGGTTTTTTATTTTTAGAATATTCTTTCAAAGGCTCCTCCATCGATCCCACATTTTAAATTGACTATTCTACTAGAGGAGTGAATTCCCTTTGACCTACAACTATTTCAGATGAAGCTCCTGTACTAATAGCCAGATGTTGTGAGATCAATAGAGGAGAGATTGTTTCCTTCCCCTCATTAGCAAGAATTTTTGGTGTTAAGGTCAGTTTCTTCCTAGCCTCAAGGACCGTGTTCTCTCTATGCATTTTGGGTTTTCTATATTTAATAGTTATCTATTTGGGGCCTTTATTCATATGTATCGAGCAATTTGTGCGACCCAAATTGCAACAATTCTTGCATCTTATTCTGAAGAGTTTATCTCCATGGTCTTTGGGAAGAATGCAAGATAATACTATTAGGTAGTTTTTGGTCTTCTTTAAATGAGATGAAAAATCAAGAAATAATCAAATTACTTCACTATAAGGGTTTGAAATATTCCAAGACTATGCTCGAGAATTTTTTGATGAGCGAATGTACTCTGATTTCCACACATTTGGAGACAAGAATTCACTTGTCTCATATATATCCATCACCATAGCTAAATGAAAATCTCTTCGATAGTTGATCGAGCATATCATTTACTTGAATTATACTAGTCCAAACATTATCTTTATAGTTATCTATCATTTATGGTTAAAATACAGGAACCAAGAGATTGTCAGTGGAAAGTGGAAAAGTATATTTTGAGGTATATCCAAGGAACTATGGATTTTAGCCTAAAGTATGAGAAGAATGATCAATTCTTCTTAATAGGATATTTAGACTTAGATCATGAAAGTAAAACTGATGATAATAAATCCACCTCTAGATTTTTATTCTTTTCGGGATCTAGACCAATATCATGGGGAAGTAAGAAAATAAACTTTATTTCTTGATCTTCCATAGAAGTTGAATTTCACATTGCAAGAGGAGTCTTTTGTGAAGTGATATGGCTATGTTGCATACTTGAGGGACTTGGACTATGAAAATATAAACTTGCCATCTTGTTTGTTGATAGAGAAGGTGTTCTAAAACTTGCTCACAATCCAGTATTTTATGAGATGACAAAGCACGTTAAGTTACATGCACATTTCATTCATGAACATGTTATATAACACAAAATTCAGCTTCATTTTTTCCCAATAGATCAACAACGTGTAGATGTATTCACAAAGTCACTTGCATGAGATAAAATTTAAACATTTTCACGCCCACAATTTTGACAAAAAAATTCAACAACAAAAATATTGGAATAATATTTTTTGACTTACATTACTAGATACATGATACCTCATGAGATCATTTAGGATAACACACCACACAAGCAACATTCACACAAACACGAACCCACATATATAACTTGAAATAACATGATGTACATAAAAGTGACTTTTACCCAAATGAAAAAGTACAAACAATGATCCAACTACAACATACATTTACAGTTAGGCACTTTCCACGACATAATGTTTCAGGGTTACATGTTTATTACAATCCTATTTTCATTAATTGACCTTAATTATATGAAGAAAAGTTATCATGTGACCCTTCATTCCTCTTAAAACTAGGCTACATTGTCTTCATTTCATTTAAAACTTCACTTATACTGGCTCCATTATTATTTTTCTCATTTCGACTATCACAAATTAGTTTTTATAACATGATGATGATTAAGAGTATTTACATGCCCATGAGTCTACCAATATTTGTCCTAAGGATTCATTTCTAAGAATCATATCTACTTGGTTTGGAGATACACTTTCATTACAAGGAGTAATAGGAAGGTTATTAGGTCAAGAGTGGCCCTATTTTGAGTTCTTCTCATAGTATTGTTTGAACACTAATGGTACACTCTTTTCATCTTCAAGTTATTACAACCAACCATGTAATTTAACTAATTAATCTGTACCATTTGTGATGTGATTCACAATCCATTTTATTCAATTAGGACTCGTTATTTTCGCAAATCATGTTGCACCTCGAAGGGTACATTTCACATGTGTTAATGTTATAAAGGTTTTGCATCAAGATTTTGAGTGACGAATCTCCTATTTCACTATACTTATAATTCATCATCTTAAGGATTCATTCTCAAGATCTACGGGTTAATTATAGGTTTCGGCCATAGTTTCTACTTCTTAAGTGATCCTAGGTTTAATGTATTCCCGTCTATGCCCAAGTGTAGATCAAAAATTTACGCGCTTGTTACCTGTCCAAGTTAATGCACCAAACTAAACACAAAAACCCTAAAAACTCAAATAAAGTAGATACCTGATTAATTGGACAAGATTCAAAGACATAGATGGAAAGAAAGCCTAATGGAATTAAGACGAGTGCACACGAGCAATCCTGTGAAGTAGATCCAAGAAACCTGCGATGCATGAATACTTGACAAAAAAAGATGACGTTAGAAGATATAAGGTGAACTGCCTAGAAAGCGGGCCCGGGAAGTGATTAGCTTCCTCGTTGGATGTCAGTTCACGTTTTCAATTAAGAATAAAGGCATACATGATAAAAGATGTAAGTAAATGTTTAGATTTTTTATTTTAAGTTGCAGACAGAATGTAAAAATAGCAGCAGAAACTGAAAGAAAGTAGGAAACTATAAAAACAAAGATGAAATTATGTCACCTAGATTTTGTACCTTTCTACAGACTATTCGACATCGATCAGATAGTGATCGGCGTTGATGGTTTGGAACAACACCAATTTAGACAAATCGGCATCGATTGATTTTGGGTTGTCGTTGACTGGGAAGAAATCATAGAAAGCTTGATTGATGACTAATGATGATAAGATTATGGAGACCCACAAGAGCTGCAGAGATGTAGACAAAGTTCCACCTTGGCTGGATGGAGAAATGGAGTCACCCAAAGGTTGAAGAACCTAAGCGATATCGATGTTATGTGGGTAGAATAACAGTGCACCTCTCAGGGATTGATCTGGACAGAATTCTCTCTCTCTATCAATTGATAATTTTTAAGATTCGCTCAAGCTTTTCACTATTTTTCAAGTCTCTACCGTCCAACCAGAACTGAGTTTAGGTCGTGTATTTATAGTCGGCGTCGACCGAGGTAAAATTGGTGCCACTTCAAAAAATCGGCATCGATCGAGGAACGGTCGGCACCGATCAGGGAAAAGACTCCCAAAGTGGTGAAAAGGGATGAGTTGTGAGGATAAGAATATTATCCCTTCAACTCAAATATGGGAAAAATCCTATTGCACAATTCCAGGAGAGGAGAAATAGGTGGGATGGATGGATAATAGTGACACGGGAGGTTGGGAAGTGATATCGGGTGAATAAGTATTTGAAATAAATGTAGAAGATAGAATTACATGGTTAATGTTTAATTATCCATGGGTGAAATATAATGGGGTGGAACAAACTTATGATAGGAATTTTAATTAGATAATTAATTAATACCCTAAGAGAGAAGTAGTGATACAAAAGTGCACTGGGTTGCCCAAGACTAGAACAGTTAAGCGAACACGGGGGACATAAAATTGAGTAACCAATTTTAGGTGTCTACATTTACCCCTTTTTGTCAAGTAACTTACGATAAGCAATGCTATGAGACAAAAACAAGGAGTTGGAAGAAAAGGAAGAATATTGATGATGTTCTCCCCCTCAAACTAGGGATGGGGTGGCTAAAAAAAATCCAACCAATCCCAAGCTTGAAAAAGGTATATGAAAAAGAAAAGAAGAGAGGATGCCCTAGCTAGATGTCTGGAGTAGATCTGATCAATGATGACGTACGTTAAAAAAAAACAAAAAAGGCAATGACCTAAGGAATTCACATTGGTAGGGCCAACTAGACGGTCTTCGTATGAGTCGACATTAGTGGCTAAAAACTTGTGAGTTAAAGGTGATTGCAAAATAGTAATAACCAAAGAGTGACACATTGGTAGGGACAACTAGACAGCCTTCAAATGATATGATGTTAGTTCCTACAGACCCACTATCTTTAGGTTGCAAAAAAACATAAGTTACCCATGTATAGGGAAAAAACTCGAAATGGGTGATAACACCAAAAATATGCGCCAAAAGGCGGAAATAAGGTCATAACAATGATCAGATAAAGAAGACAAGCATCAATGCTTAGACAAGAAGGATCAAGTGATGGCCTCAAGAGGAGAGCCACCGCGGAAATCGACATATGGCCACCATAGTAGACTTTACAATAGAAATGCTGCCAGACTAGGCAAAACAAGTGTGCTATGGGTGGCACATGAAAAAGATATAATTATGAGATGCCCCAAGCGGGGAATGACAAGTAAAGCTGTGCTACGAGCAACACACAAGTGGGGCTATGCAAGGTGATAAGGTACAAGTACCTAAAATAAAGACACAATGACGGCGAAAAATTGTTATGGGTGACACATGCGCAAGACAGGATAATCAGATGAGAAAAAAGTGTGTCTTGGTGTGATGAAAGGAGAAAACATACCAAGATCTACTCGATTGGCCCCGATGGGAGCCAATCAGTGCCGACTCATACCTAATTGACGTCGACCTGAAGAATTGATGCCAACCCCAAAAATCGGCACCGACTGCCTCAAGAACCTATAAATAAAGAAAAGGTGAATGGTAACAATTCATTTGCATTGTGACGATTGATTTAGAAAAATTCAAAAATTGAATTTGAGCGAGATGGAAGCTTCCGGGAGTGGTTAGAAGAGGAAGAGGATGCAGCTAGGGGTAAGTGGCCTTTCCTTAGCCTTTTATATTTGTGTTATTTTGTAGTAGGAGGCAAGAGGGTGTTTTTAGCACTCTACCTCCCAGTCGATGTCAATTGACAAAATCGACACTGACTAGTATGCGATCGTCGTCGATTGGAATACAATCGGTGTCGACCGTAAATTAAATGACACTAATGGACTGAGTTAGCACCGATTGGAAAGATGAAACATTTGGAAGCTTTGATAAATTTTTTGATGAAATGTTAATGATGTTGATTTCAATAAATATGAAACTAATGACGATGTTTGATGTGATGCATGCCTGAGAGGTCCTACACATGCAGGATGCTATTCTCGAGCTACTAGAGACTATACTACCAGATGTGATAGATGTTGAGTGGCACCATCTGGAGTTATCTGGACTAGGGTGTTTCCATTATTATCGATGGGTACCCTGAGACATGGAGCTTATGTGAGTATTGATGTAGCGGTGGGATAGCTAGACATGCACTTTTTGGTTTCGGACAGGTGAGATGACTATCACCCATGAGGACATCTATAGGATCCTTAGGTTGCCAATCACAGGGGACCTGATAGAGATTACTCCATGATAGTAGTAGAGGAGGGCCCTAGTACAGTTATATGGGGACAAGGCAGATGATTTAGAGATAGTGTCTGGGGCTGTGAGGATAACCTCACAGTACCGGCAGGACGACCCCAGGAGTAGACTGATAGCCTTGATCTAGATGGCTATCTCATATTATGCACTACCAGATTCCAGAGGTGGTTAGCTCCCATTGCTCCTTCTTGACTGCGTCTGTGATATCCTAGAGTTCATGTAGGTACTCACATTCACCAATGTGTTATTAGCACAGATATATCATGAGTTGTGGATGTATTCCACAGGTAGACAGACCAGGATTGACGTCAGTTTTGTGCTCCATTATTGGGCTTATGAGCACATATCAGTGATTAGACCATCTGGAATTCCATGGATTCTAGGAGCAGAGGGAGACCTTGATTATGGGTTTCGACGATGGCAGGCAGACATGGCCCTTGGAGATATAGGGAGATTATCAGAGTGGTATTCCCAAAGATTCAGGACTCTGACACCATCACAGGTTATATGGAGGCCATACAGGGTCTATCTTACATGGGTTGGATAGGACGCCCACTTAGTGGAGCTGAGACGCATCAGATTGGTTAGGGGCCATAGGCCATAGATTTTAGATTGGGTTCCATTTATATGGGTGATGAGACAGTTTAGATTGATACAGATTATTTCGACTGTATATGTGTCATATAGATGAGATAATAGGGAGATAGATCTATTGATACTGGTCCTAGCAGATCCACTCAGGGAGGCCCTACCTCCCACAGATGATGATGATGATGTAGGAGTGGATGAGGGTTATGAGGCATGGTATCACAAGGAAATACCACAGCATCTACGGAATCAGACAAGGAGGATATAGTGGCAGAGCTAGAGAGACTGCAGGGAGAGCATGCCACCTTGGTACAAACACACCAGACTGCTCTAGAGGAGATTAGAACACTGAGGGAGGAGAGGGACACAATGATAACGGAGAGAGACACTGCTCGCCAGGAGCAAGATACAACTATCCAGTAGAGGGATAGATATCACAGACACAGAGAGGACCTCAGGGCCAAGTATGGTTATTCAGGCACCACATCAGAGTCAGGGGCACAGGGTGCCGTAGCAAGAAGACCTCCAGGAGTAGCGTCATTGAGAGCACCTGGCATGGTGAGTCTGAGTACCTATCAAGCTCTCTTATCCAAGGTGAGATACTACGAGGATGCCTTGACACAACATGCCCCAAATGTGCCTCGTTACAGAGTGAGGAGGAGGACAATGACAATCACTCTCGGCGGTGCATCGGAGGGCGCAAGCACCAGGGGAGACCGAGGAGGTCATAGGGTCACAACTATGGGAACCTCCAGTTCTGTAGGTGCTGGTCAGGAGAGAGATCCCATGCCTGATGAGGGAGGAGGAGACAACATTTTCCACTTGTTGGATTTTACTGTAAAGAGATGATATTTGTAGAGATATACTGATGTAGCCTTGATTTGAAGGAATTTTTGATACGATGTACACGGTTCAATTTGAAGCCATTCATATATATATATATATATATATATATATATATATATATATATATATATATATGCATCTTTGTGTTATGTGATTGGACTAATGCTTTTAACTTTGATAGATACAGATAGATCGATGTGATTTAATTTTGATTTGTCATGGATGAATAATTTGAATAAATTAACATGTTATTGATAGATGGATAGATGGATCCACATAATATGTGTTGCTTTTATGATTTTAGATGAAGTAGATAAGATGAGTATAAATAGATGATAGATTTGATTAATTAAATTAACATGTTAAATGTCAATTTAACTAGATAAATAACAAATGAACACGGGTAATGTCAATTTGATTTGATGAAACGAAAGTGATGTAATGATCTTATCCCTTAGAAATAAAAATCACTACACCTAGATAGGAAAAAGAATAATATTAGTCCCCTAACTGACCATAAATAGAGACCTTGATGTTACATCGAAAGACGATGCACATAAGGCCATAGACACGGATAAAATAAACATTACACTAGTTAGTCGTGAACTAGATCTAGGAGGTAGATAAGGACGAGAGATAAGTATGCATCTTGTCAGAACACATGAAGGATTAAATACACGCTCATATGGGAAAAACAGGGTCTCCATATGATCGAAAAAGGTCTCATATCACAGCTTCATGATTTTTCTTTTGATAGAAAAGCAAACTGATCAATGCAGGTAGTTTGCTAGATATGGAAAAACTGATCGATACGAGAAGTATTTCAGAGATGCTAACAAGTGAACAAACTGGCTGATAGAGGAAGTTTGTTACTGCAAAGGCTCAAAATGATATAAAACAAATAGCCGTCCTTCGAGGAATGGTCTACGTTTTTTATTTATTTTTATAAGGCATGGGTAGCTGTCCTTTGAGGGATCAATCTCTCTTTTGGGACTAGGATAACATCTTTTTTTTGAGCTTTGGAAGAAGCTGAGTTCAGACCAGATAGATCAAATAGAGGGAAAGAAAATGTATACAAGCACGTACTCATGCCCCAAGTGGATTTGACTAAGATGAATACCTAGGGCAGATGAAGTAGTGATTAAGATATTCCTACCATGACGAGGAACAAATCCATAAGGAAAATTCTATGAGTAGAGCCGCGGTACTCATATTTAAGGTATAAAAAGAAATAACGCGGAGAACCACATAGTTCCAAATCACTACGAAATGCATGACTGGTTGCGGATGGATGAAAGACCTATTTCGCAACTAAGATCATGTAAGATAGATTTTAACAGTAGAAGGGCCTTAGATGCAAACCATTAAGAGGTTCAATTTCAAGTATACCGTCCATGGAAGACAGGTGATAAGCCCCAGACCCATACTTATGAGTGAAAACGTATGGTCCAATCCAGTTAGGAGAAAACTTACCATGTTGACTCCATTCCAGAGTAGTGACATTTTGGTTTTCTTTAAGAACAAGATCACCGACTTGGAAGTCACGTTGCTGCAAATTCTTGTTATAAGCAAGCTTGACATGCTCAAGATAGACTTGATGATGTTCAAGAGCATTGAGACGATGTTCATCTAACAACTCAAGTTGTGCTAGAAATTTTTAACGATAGTCCTCATCAGAGACAAACTCTCTGAGAGAGACGCGAAGAGAGGGAATCTGGACTTCCAAAGGAAAGACAGCCTCAGACCCATAGGCAAGAGAGAAGGGAGTAGCAATAGTACAGGTACGAATGCTAGTCTGATAATCCCAGAGAGTGAAAGGGATGTGTAAATTCAAATCCCTACCAGCTCGACTAGTTACCTTTGCGAGGATATTACGCAAGTTTTATTAGAAGCCTCAGCTTGGTCATTAGCTTGTGGATAGTATGGAGAAGAAAAGCTGAGTTTAATATTGAAGGTGTCACAAAGTTTTTGTAAATATTTGTTTTTGAAAGACTTTCCATTGTCTGTAACAAGTTTGTGAGGAACACCAAAGCGAAAAATGATGTGTTGATAGACAAAATCAACAATAGGTTTAGCTTTGGTCGATGAAAGAGGAATAGCCTCCACCCATTTAGTGAAGTATTATGTGGCAGTAATGATAGAGTGATGTCACTATGAAGAGCGCAGATTGATGAGACCAACGAGATCAAGACCCCATTGTGAAAAAGGCCACAAATCCGCTGAAAGTTGCAAATCCTAACTAGGGATATGTGTAAGATTAGCATGTTGTTGACACTTGACACATTTCTTGACATATTCGTAGCAGTCTTGATTAAGAGAAGGACAATAGTAACCTAAACGTAGGATGCGCTTAGCCATGGAAAAACCACCAAAGTGTCCACCACAGATACCATTGTGGACCTCTTGAATGGCCTTAGATGATTCAAGGGTTTTGAGGCACCGAAGCAAAATACCTTCAAAACCATGTTTGTAAAGGATTCCGCCCATAATAGCATAGCGGTTTGTGCATTGGATAAAAGATCTTCTGTCATTGGAAGTCAAATATGGAGGAAGCATTGAGTAGGATAGGTAATCATAAATGTGCTGATACCACTCATCTTGAGTGTCAATCGTGATGGCATTGATTGAAGTCAATTACCTGAGATGAGATGGCTGGTCCAGACACTGAGCAACCACATAAAGTTGCGAGTCTTCAGTGAATGGAGGAATAAACGAGGCTAAAGAAGCCATCGTATTTGCAAATCAGTTTGCAGTGTGAGGAATAGCATGGATAGTAAATTTATTGAAATATTGAAGCTGAAAGAGAATGATATCGTGATATTTTTGAAGGGTATAATTTTTGCACTGATAGACACTAATGACTTGATTAATGTTGAGCTTAGAGTCACCAAAGATGTCGATATGGTGAGCACCTAGATTAATGGCATTTTGAAGACCTAAAACAAGGGCTTCATATTTGGTCATATTATTGGTACATTCAAATTTAAGCTTGTGTGCAATAGGGATAGGTGTACCCCAAGGAGGAATGATGAAACCTGTGCCTCCCCCTTACTGACTCTTGGACCCATCAAAGAAGAGTTGTACTTTAAAAGGATACAGACCAAAATCGATTTGTTGGATGTACTCGTATGGGAACTAAGCAAGGGCGACTTGAGTGTCTGGAAGAGGGGCATCAGCTAATTGATCAACGATAACCTGACCCTTGATAGATTTCTATGAGATGAACTCGAGGTCAAATTATGTCATGACCATGATCCAACGAGTGATACGATCATTGTGATAAGGTTTTACATGCATTGTCTTGAGTGGATTGACACTTGTAACAATGTAATTTTTATGATTAAGGACGTAATGACGAAGTTTAGAAGTCGCGAAGAAGAGAGCACAACACAACTTTTTAGCTTCGGAATAGCGAGCTTCATACTCATGAAGAGTGTGAATGATATAATAGACAGCCTGTTCCTTACCATTAGCATCTCGATGCAAGATCATGGTTCCCAGAGCATGGTCAATCACAGAAATATAAAGATAGAATGGCTCCCCCTCACGTGGAGGTGTGAGCATAGGTGGAGAAAGAAGATAAGCTTTGAGATCGTCAAAGGCTTTTTGGAAACATTCATCCCATCCAAAATGAACATTTTTATGGAGGAGATGATTAAAAGGTTGACAACGGTTTGAAAGCTGTGAGATAAAATGATGCATTGATTGAAGGCGTCCTTGAAGACCATGGAGTTTCTTTAAGTTGGAAGGAGGAGGAATCTTGATGATAGCCTTTATTTTTATGGGATCAACCTCAATACCCCTGATAGAAATGATAAAGCCTAAGATTTTACCAGTGAGAACACCAAACATGCATTTAGAAGGATTTAGGTGAAGGCAAAAACAAATGAGTTTCTCAAAGAGAGGTGTAAGGATGAGAAGATGAACCTGATAGTGTTTGGATTTACTGAGGATTTATTTGACGTAATCTTCTATAGTTTTATGTAAGAAGTCATGGAAGATGTAGGTCATTGTGAGTTAATAAGTCGCCCCTGTGTTCTTAAGACTGAAGGGCATGATGCGATAACAAGAAGTCCCCCAAGGAGTTGTGAAGGATGTCTTGTGCTGATCCTCTGGTGCAATGAGAATTTGATTATACCTAGAGAAATCATCCATAAGAGAAAGCATCTCATGGCCTATAGTTAAGTCCACGAGTTGGTCGATATTAGGTAGAGGGAAATTGTCTTTCGGGCAAGTGATATTAAGATCCTGAAAGTTGGTGCAAATTCAAATTTTCCTAGTAGCTTTGGTTATTTATACTACATTTGAAACCCATTGTGGATATTCAATGGGTTGGATGAAGTTGGCGGAAAGCAAGTGTTGCAACTGTTCTTTAACGAGGAGAACTACACAAGGATGCATCTTACGTATTTTTTGTTTAACTGGTTTGATGTCTAGAACAGTAATGATATTTTGGACCACGATGTTAGGATTGAGGCCTGACATATATTCATATGACCATTTAAATGCTTGGCGATGGTTAGAAAGAAAGGTGGAAAAGTCTCCTAACTCCTGTGGGTTAAGAGATTGGCCGACCTTAATGATGAGAGGGTCTTCAAAAGTACCTATATTAAGGTCGAAAATGGATTCGTTAAGAAGCGTAGATGTGTCTGTAGGAATGGTTTTAGGAAGATAAGAATCCTCTGCCCCCAGATAAGTAAGGACATAATCATCATCTGAATAGTAGATAGTATTGATAGTAGGAGAGTCGTCTCCGACTATTTTAGAGAAGACAAATGGTACAGAAGTGGATTTTCCATTAGTCTTATAGGTCAGTGGACCTAAGGAAATGGAATTGACTGAAAAAAAGTTAGGGGGGATGGAAATGGTGTCATCCACATCAAGCGATGCTTCAGACCTGGTGGGAGAAGATGGTTACTCAATGGAAAGAAGCTCAGCGAGAATGGTGATGGTGGCTTTCGAGAGAGGTTTGAACCCTAAACCAAATTTTTGATGTGGTTTAAGATTTGGAATGGATGCGAGGTCATGCACACCATGTTCATACTTTCCTAGGCCAAATCCCTTCCACGCACATCGATATAGATAAGTTTTTGTGAATGCGAGATTCTGTCGATAATCAAACCCTGCCGAATAGGGTTTGGCCCTAGGAGGATAATCTGGATGATAGTGAGGTGTATCAAGACCACCGTAGACAAAGTCAGTCTGTTGATTGGGCAGACCAATGGTGATGATGTAGCCAAGACCTGATTGATATTCAGGTTGTTTGTCTGGCCTACCATACTCGTTAGGTTTGAGATGGGTGTCAAAAGAGAGAAGAGGAAGTTCTACTAGTGAAAAATATTGCAATGTATCTTCCAGATTTTTTAGATCTGGTAGTTTTGTTGTAGGTATGGAAGAGGACGAAGAAGCCTCATCAGGAGAATCAATATTCTCCTTTGGAGGGACAGACCCTGTGGTCATGTCACATTGTGCAGACGGAAAAGGGTCTCCTACATGAGTATAGATTTTTCCTTCATATTGATATTTTATGCATCGATGGAGGGTTGATGGGACGCAGTGCATTGTATGTATCCAAGAGTGTCCGAGGATCATATTGTAGTGGAATTTTCCTTCGACAATGTAAAAAATCTCATGAAGAAGTTTCTTGCCTACCTGAATATGCAGGACCACAGTTCCTAAGGTAACTGCTAGCTGATCGTTAAATGATTGAATGGAAAAAGGTGGTGGTGACACTACATTCTTTGGTAACTTAAGTTGCTCAAATGTGTGGGAGGAAATGACGTTCATTACAACACCACTATTGATCATAGTATGTTTTAACGTAGTGTTATTGATTTTAACATGATTTAGAGATAGGAGCCTCTAAATCCTCAAAAGAAAGGGGAGGAATTTCATAATCCTCAAAGGAGATGGTGGTTGACGATATATTCAAACCAAAAAACATCTCGAAAGGCTGGGGCTCATCTGAATTCACCGCAATGTGGCGCAGATTATCAATCAGAGCCTGGTGATGCTGGGGAGATGACTGAATGGGGTCAAAAAGAGAAATTTTGACCGGAGCATGGGTGAGTTGTTTCATAACACTCTCCTCAACTAACACAAGAATCTGAGCTCGAGGTGAAGTATGAATAGAGACCCAAGGTCTTAGGGGCTAGATGAGGAAGGCAGGAGCTCCTTTGGGGGGGCATTAGAAATAACTGAATTGTGATTGAGGAGTTGTAGAAGATGATGGATTATCGTATTGTTTTCTTATAGTGGTGATACAAATTACATCAATTTGAGAAGGTGGAAGATCATCCAGAGTGATATAAATAGAATTGGGGGCCTGAAGTAGACCGTTCAGGCTCAAACGTAGTTGGGATGATATGAGACATTTTTTCCTCTTCCTCCTCCAACAAGAAGATCATTTTCTTTCAAGACAGGCTATTAACGAAAGATTCAAGGGCTTTACATCCCTCGGTGTCATGACCTGTAGTGCGATGGTAAGAAAAAATCACATCAGAGTTAAACCATTAAGGTTTTACTCCTTTAGGATTATAGGTTTTGATTGGAGGAAGCGATATAGATGAAGATTTGATAATTTGGCAAAGGATTTCAGTATAAAATCCGGTAGACAAAGATGTGGAAAGAGGTTGAAGAAGGCACGTCTTTAATCTTAGTAGATTGCTAAGGTAAAAGAGCCTGCATATCTGGTTTGACATTCTTTTTAGGGATTGTTTTGCTCTTCTGAATACTGGGAGAAACATCCTTAGGTCCTTGAGATGGAAGCAAGTGAGGGCAAGATTGATTTTAGTAGAGGTGGACCTCCTAAGATAGATTTTGAAGATGACGAAGACATGAAAAGTGTTTTAGTCTTCGGAGATGAAGAAGGCTTGCTTGGTCGAAAACAGACGATGATTTAGATAAGACTGATTTAGATGGGGGAGGAGCTCCCAAAATAGATTTGATAGGAGGCACAAAGGGTGCCTTGGTTTTTGGTGACGAAGATGATGGTTTTGATAAAAGAGGTGACGCCTTTCCAGTAGGTAAATCCACTTTACGAAGGCACCGGTGAAGATGGTGTTATAGAAGAAGATGCCTTTTTAGTGGATAAATCCACTCTTTTATGAGGCGGTAGAGAGGGATTTTTGAGGGATGGCACCAAGAGTTTTGATGGTCCTGAAATAATGGGTTTTCCCCTTTTTAGGGATGGTGACAACTTAAACCTCATAAGGTGATTGTAACCGTTTCAAAGGAAGTAAAGGAGACAATACTCAATGATGTGACCTTAGAACTTAAATTCCAACTTTTATGTCTGAGTCCCATGGAGTCAGAAGTATAGGTGTCGAATGCTATCTCTTTAGATGTTTCCTTAATAGGTCTTAGGAAGCACTGATGGTGAAAGAGGTAGGTAATAAGAAGCAACCTCTTATGAGTGAAGGTACTTTAGATGCAGTAATGTGGGTGCAATTACTGTAGGAAAATAGATAGGAAGATTCAAGATTGAAGATGCTTCTGAAGGCATAGAAGTTGGTTCAACTATGGGTACGTTGACCAAAGGCATGGTAATGGAAAAAATGGGAGTGAAAAAAGTAGATGAGACAAATGAAGATGTATTCGTAGTGGAAATTTAAAGAGATGTAAATGACTCAAGCACTGAAAGGATGTCTGATGATGAGACAGATGAAGATGACATTGTATCAGGAATAGATGGAAGATCAGATAGAGAGGCAGAGGGAGATGACTTTGTCTCTAACAATAAAGGAAGACTCGAAGATGGACCATCCGAGGATGGTGGAATTTCATAATTTGAAGGAGCAAAAAGAAGTTCTGATTCAGTCGACATGTTTGTAGATGACTCAGAATTAGAATAAGAAATATCAGTAGAAATGGAACTGATAATATGCGTGTTTGGTTTTTTTGAGACCCTGAAGCATGTCATTTTTGGGGAATGATTTGGAAAAGGTTGTTTAAAAACATCAAGCTGCCTGATTTGGGGGGGCATTTGGGTTATCTAGAATGAGCTCGCCTCTATCAATGAATTTTTGGATGATATTTTTGAAGGTCTGACATCATTCAATGTCATGGCCTTTGTTCTATGATAATGAACAGAAGTCATTTTCATGATACCAGAATGGTCATTCTTGGTTCTCATCAAAATTTCTAATAGGAGGAAGTTCGATCATGTGAACTTCCAACATTTTTTCTAAGATAGAAGCATATGATTCCCCCAACAAAGTAAAAAACCAAGATGGCGGAGGTCATTTTCGAGAAGATGAAGATTCTCTCCAAGGTATTTCATTAGAAGTGTTATCAGATCATGATTTTTTAAGATCGATAGCATTTGTCGAACCCTGATTCTTGTCTTTGTTAGAAGAAGAAGGGTTTGATTTTGTAAAATCGAGAAAAATCTGGTTTAGACTTAGAGTGAAGTTTTAACTTTCCTTATTCAATGGCGTGAGACTCAAGTTTGCATGTCATCGTAAAGGTTTCTTCAAAGTATGAAAGGTTTGAATCCTTAAAGTGGAAGAAATATGATTGGCGTAAGATCAAGTAAACAACTCGATTTACCGAGATTGAGGGAGGGAGAAGGACAACTGATTTATTATTCCTCTCCAACGAGCGACAAAGTATGTAATAGACTCATCATTGAATTGACGAATGTTATAAAGATCTGTGATTGAGATATTATGTGCGATGTTTATTGAGAAATTTTCAACAAACATCTGGGCTAATTGAGAGAAAGAAAATAGAGAATGTTGGGGTATGTTATTGTACCAGTCTAAAGCGGGCCCTGCTAAAGACATAGGAAAGGTATGGAGCATAAGCTCCTAGTCCTAGACTATAAGGTAGAAAGCATGCTTAAATGCTCATAGGTGTTGTTGAGGATCCTCCCGACTATGAAATTTTGAGAACTTAGGAAGTTCCCATTGGGGAGGATAAGGCTTAAAAGCCACTGATGGATGAATTGGTTCATTACATACTTCTTCAAAAGAGTATGAAGGGCGAGCCCCTTTGGTGGAGGCTTCTAGTTCTATTATTTTCTTGAAAAGAAGTTGGACAACATCATATTGAGGAGGGGGCATGTTGATATGTCCTATATGAGAAGTGAATGGTATGTTTTGCTGAGGCATTAATGGGGGATTCATCTACTGATTAATAGGATGATAAGAGGATTAACCAGGTGTTTTGGGTGACGCCTGGCGAGGTATTTGGTGTGAAGTACCCTGAGTGTAAATAGGCTGTGAGATGACAAGTGGTTGAGAGAAAGGTTGTTGAATGAAAGATGAAGCCTGTGATTGGTGGGTTCCTACACTTGCCCGACTGAATCAGAATGGATTGAGGAATGTGGGTGTTGATTTGATTTGATATGGTGGGAAAAAAACTCTGAATGAGGATTTTGACTATCGGATTAGTTATTAAGGGTGCTGACGCCAAAGGATGGATAAAAGTCACTGTCGCTGGAGCATTGGAAGAAAGATCAGCTGGAAGACGAGAAAGAGGAACTGACTGACTCGTAGGAGGGAGTTGGCTCAAAGAGATATACTGACCCTGAGATGCAATAGATGGCATAGAATAATTGATAACAATTTGTGGGTGTGTGGATGCACTCATTATAGCTGAAGAAAAGGGCCTCTCAAAAGTAGGCTGTGGGGTAGCCGAGGTAGCTGCTGCACTAGGGATAGACAACGTCAATTGAGAACCAGTCAGCATGGTTGGTGGAAGAGAAAAAGGAGGCATAGATGTGCCACATTCTTTCATGGTTTGAGGTGAGAAGAAGCATGCTAACTATTCTATGAGATCATGGGATGGCTCATGAGAATAATCATTAACCTACTGGATCGGTGGTCCCTAATCAAATATTCGAGTAGACTTACGCACTAAGTAATCCATAAGGGCTACCGGGTTGTGGTCAAGGAGTGCCTAAAATTCAAGATCTCTACGTGAGGAACATACTCTATATCAGAAGTAGATGACACCTCTAAAGGACTGGGGGAAGCTGGTCATGATGGGATCGCTTTAGGATGATAGAAAGGATTATACGACCAAGATGGGGAACCAACTAACATTGGTCCTGAAGAAGACCCGAGGGGTGTTGAAACATCCAAAAGTAGCAGGGGTCTCAGATGAGGAAAAGGCCAATTGAGCCATTTTTCTAGATTGTGACCGGGTGATGACCGTCATAAACAAGCACAAACACAGAAAGAGATTAACCTAATTAATACACAGACAATTCAAGCAGAGTAGGTGATTATCTCTTTTAAATTTTCATGCTTTTTAAGAAATAAAATGTTATGGAAAGCTTTTTAGAATAGGGACTACTCAATTGGCCAAACTAAAGATGGCTTGGGGAATGTTTTGGTGAGGAGTCCCGAAGGCACTTCAGTAAAAGACTAGTACGTGGCTTGATATAGGGGCCTACCCCCACACTTCACACACCGCTACGATAAGGGAGTCAGGTGCTTTGCCAATATATACCAGAACTTTCATGAATTTATAGCACGGCCTGAGTACCACACAAGCTCTTCCTCTTAGATGTCACTTCCAAGTAGGTGAGGCCAGGGAAGGAGTTTTTGTTTAAATGCTTTATACCTAGTGATTTTGGCTTTGTGTGCAAGGGTGAAAAATAAAAAATCAAATAGTGTCACTACCCGATTTTGATTAATTTTCCAACCTATTTAGAGAACTAGGTGAAGAACATACAACAAAGATGAAAAAGAAAATGTTCTTTTTAAGCACTAAAACCGAAATGTTTGATTTCAATGAAGACAAGTCAAACAAGTTATTTCCCAATGTGATTAATTCATTTTAAGGACCAAAACCGAAGTGTTTGAGTGTGATAAAAACAAACAAACAAGTTCTTTTTAAGTTCTTAAAAAGGAGAAAACACCGCAAAAAGAGAAATACCTGGTAGATTTAGCTCTCCAAGGTGTGTGGACTTCAAAAAGCGTGTTGTTGAGCTCTTCCCCTCGAACAATCCCGTGAACAAGACAAACCACTCCGCAAAATAGGGTTAAGCACGTAACACACAAACAAATGTATCCAACAAGATACTAGTGGAAAGGAAATTTCTATTTTAAGAAACTAGAAAACTTTCAAGGAAATGACAATTTTGCACAAAGAGATGAATCAAAAATGCAACTTTGAAATCAAATGAAGGATTTACTAATTTTAGAAATAGAAATTGGAATTGAGATTTGCAAAAAAGAAGGGACCTAACTTTGTAAATTTAGAAATGAAAGAAGCAAGACCGAAACGATGAAAGGAAATGCTTAAGAACAACTGACAAAAATCAGTGAAGAAAAAGAACAAAGCTCAAAACTGGAAAAGAGATGAACTTACCAATAAGGGACTTTGGTGGGGTCCCACCGAGCATGCTAGAATGTAGATCAAGAGTTTCTGTGCTTGTTACCTGTCCAAGTTAATGCACCCAACTAAACACAAAAACCCTGAAAAACTCAAATAAAGTCAATACCAGATTGATTGGACAAGATTCAAAGATGTAGATGGAAAGAAATCCTAATGGAATTAAGACAGGCGCACACGAGCAATCCTGTGGAGTAGATCCAAGAAACTTGCGATGCATGAATACTTGACAAAAAAAGATGATGTTAGAAGATATAAGGTGAACTTCCCGGAAAGCGGGTCTGGGAAGCGATTAGCTTCCTCGGTGGATGTCAGTTCACATTTTCAATTAAGAATAAAGGCATACATGATAAAAGATGTAAGAAAATGTTTAGATTTTCTGATTTTAAGTTGCAGATAGAATGTAAAAACAATAGCAGAAACTGAAAGAAAGCAGGAAACTATAAAAATAAAGATGAAATTGTGTCACCTAGATTCTGTACCTTTCTGCAGACTGGTTGGCATCGATCAGATAGTGATCAACGTCAATGGTTTGGAATGGCACCGATTTAGACAAATTGGCATCGATTGATTCTGGGTCGTCGTCGACCGGGAAGAAATTACAGAAAGCTTGACTAATGACTGATGATGTTCAGATTGTGGAGACCTGCAGGAGCTGCAAAGATGTGGATAGAGTTCCACCTTGGCTGGATGGAGAAATGGAGTCACCCAGAGGTTGAAGAACCTAAGTGATATCGATGTTATGTGGGCAGAATAACAGTACACCTCTCAGGGATTGATCTGGACAAAAATATCTCTCTCCCTCAATTGATAATTTCAAGATTTTCTTAATCTTTTCAATATTTTTCAAGTTTTTACCGTCCAACCAGAACTGAGTTTAGGTCATGTATTTATAGTCGGTGCTGACCGAGGTAAAATCGGAACCGCTCTAAAAAATTGGTGTTGATCAAGGAACGGTTGACACAGATCAGGGAACAGACTCCCAAAGTGGTGAAAAGGAATGAGTTGTGAGGATAAGAATATTATCCCTCCAACTCAAATATGGGAAAAATCCCACTGCATGGTTCCAGGAGAGGAGAAATAGGTGGGATGGATGGATAATAGTGACACGGGAGGTTGGGAAATGATATGGGGTGAATAAGTAGTTGAAATAAATGTAGAAGATAGAATTACATGGTTAATGTTTAATTATCCATGGGTGAAATATAATGGGGTGGAAAAAACTTAGGATAGGCATTTTAATTAGATAATTAATTAATACCCTAATAGAGAAGTAGTGATACAAAAGTGCACCAGGTTACCCGAGACTGGAACAGGTAAGCGAACACGGGGGACATAAAATTGAGTAACCAATTTTAGGTGTCTACACCAAGAGTTCTACTAACTTTCACAAGTCAAACTAGAGTGCAATATACTTAACTCACAAGACCTTGGCAACAACCCAGGGTATTCCATTCTCAAGGCTTCATGTTCATTATTTCATAAGCATCATTTTTTAACCATGTTTATGTGTACAAATTAAGTGTTTATGCCTCAAATTTTGTTTCCTGATTTAATAGATTGTTTTATCACCCATGAAGCTATCCTTTATTACAGTCATCTTATGATCACATTAGACATTTTAGTTGGTTTGAAATCACTTAGGGGTATGATTTTTGTAGTGACCATTCCATATTTTAATCTTATTTACCTTAGTTCTAACTACATTTACACGATTACTGTAGTCCTGTGTTGGCATTGAGTTAAAATGATGTAATTCATATAACACCACTTACTTAACACTTAGGGCTTTAAGACTATAAGGAGTACAATCTCACACAAGACAACTCATTTCATTCCTATTTAAAACTCAAGTATTAAATTTATATTACAAGCAATACATCCCAAATAATTTTATGCATTTCAAATTCCTTCCAAGGAACTATTTCAATCATTGGATAAATATGCATCAGGTTTTATTTCATCAACAACCTTAAGAGAGGTCCACGATCTACTAGATTTTAAAAACATTCAAGGGGGGAAACTATACCCTACTAAAAGACATTACGAGAGAGTTTGAAATCATTACCTCTCACCACCTTTAATGAACCTGGGGTAATCCACAACTAATTACCAAGGGAACACTCTTGTCTAAGAGGGAAAAAACGGTTCAATGTAAGATTTTAATGCACATGTAATTTGACACGTAGCCTCCACTCACACAATTTAGATCTCACACGAGATCAATCATAGGTAATACCACCATTATCTTTACAAGGATTTAGCCACCCACTAGGGTACTGTTGGTCCGAAAATCTGTCGCCTGGACAGATCTATGGATAGACGAGCCAACAGTGTGCAGGGCTTAGCCCCTCTTTGAGTCAGCAAAGCGAAACTGGTTTATTGCTATTCTACCAGCAGGAATCTATGCAAGTCTCACAGATTCTGCCTTCGGGGGTTTGGGATCTCATCCCAGTAGAGTGTTTCAGGCTGCGAAAAGAAAGGAATGAAAGAGGGAAAAGAGAAAGAACAGATCCGAAGGAAGAAAAGAAATGAATTCCAAAGCAGAAAGGTCAGAAGATTTATGTTTTTGGGTTGGTAGTAAACAGAGCCAAACCTACTTGCATAAATAAACAAAGCAATACTGATGAGCAAATGACAGAAAAGTAGATATGAATCCAACAGATTAAACACATACAGATCTAACGTAAGGAAGATCTAATGCATAACACAGCTATTGAGCACAAAGTCTTAATATTTGTATTACTGTTTTCTTCTGTTACAAGAAAGCTCAAAGTCTTTCTCTCCTCACTTCTATTTTCATCTAAAAAATGTTCACCCTGAATACAACAAGTATTCCAGTATTTATAGAAGAGAGGAGAAGGAAAGAAGGCAAAAAGGAGCCAACCACTTATTTACAAAGATATTTACAAATTCAAGAAGAAACCATTGACTTGGGCAAGTTTTTGGATGGCAACATCCCATGGTGCAACATGGATGAAGTCATCGTGTATGCCAACATGCTTTTTAAAACTTATCAGCGCCCTTTGGCGCACTCTTCAACATGTCAATGGATCTTCTCAAGAAGAAACCGCACTCTTTAGTGTCAACATGAAATTCCTTGCGCCTTTGGCGCACCATTTGTCATGTCAACATGAACTTCCTTGCGCCTTTGGCGCACCTTTTCATATACTGTCCATGCGCCCTTTGGCGCACCGTTTCAGCATGTCGACAGGAACTTAGCAGCACCCTTTGGCGCACTCTTCAGCATGTCGACAGGAACTTAGCAGCGCCCTTGGAAATGGGTGCACTTATCAGCATGTCGACAGGAACTTAGCAGCGCCCTTTGGCGCACTCTTCAGCATGTCAACAGGAACTTATCAGCGCCTTTGGCGCACCATTTGTCAGCATGTCAACAGGAACTTATCAGCGCCTTTGGCGCACCATTTGTCGTGTCGAACATGAACTTCCTTATGCCCTTTGGCGCACTCTTCAGCATGTCAACAGGAACTTATCAGCGCCCTTTGGCGCACTCTTCAGCATGTCAACAGGAACTTATCAGCGTCTTTTCTGAAAAGACTGAAAAATGGCTAAGTCCTTAAAACTTGATTTTCGGAAGATAATTTTGGGCTTCTTTCGAACGTTGTCAAACTTCCTTGGGGCCAAAACAAAATTTTTGGGTATGGTTATCTGCAAATTGCCCTTGACAATTTTGCAGGATAACAGCTGGCTCTTTCTGGGGACTATCTTTGAGTGAAACTTAAGGGTAGAGAATCCCAGATTTTCATGTGCCTATCCATTGGGTAACAGAGTCAAAAACAAGGGCGACCGGAGGGAGAACAAAGGAAACACACAACAAACCGAAAGCAAACACACGACGAAAGCAAACACACAACAAAAAGCAAACTGTACAAAGAAGAGAGCAAGCTCTACTTCCTGAAGATCTTCAGATGTTGTCCACTATAGGGAAGCGGGAGCTCGGTTCCATCCAGATATGAGAGATAGAAACTATTCTCTCCGTTGAATTGCTTGATTTTGAAGGGTCCTCTCCACAGGGAATCAAATTTCCCATGCATGCCCTTTGGCTCTCTTCACTTGTCCCACAAAAGGACGAGATCTCCCACTTGAAAATTTCTCTGCTTGGCCTTCTTATCAAAAAGCCTCTTAACTTGATTCTGATGTTCAGTGATCCTGTCGACCACTCTTACTCTCTTTTCTTCAAGTTCTGCCAGATACATGATTCTCTTTTCTAGAGAATTCTGGAAAGTTTCATCTTCAATCGCTCGTGCCAAGCGCAGAGCAGGAAGTTCCGCAGAAATGGGAAGTTCGGCATCAGTGCCATATAACACTTGAAAAGGTGACATGCCGAGAGATCTCTTGGGAGTAATGCGGTCTGCCCACAAAGCATCGTATAAGGACTTGTGCCACATCTGTTGATTTGATTCCACCAGTTTTCGTATGATGGCCACCAAGTTCTTGTTGCTGGATTCCGCTTGACCATTTCCCTGAGGATAATAATCTGAGGCATGAGCCAAAGTTATCCCATATTCATAGCAAAAACTAATAACTTCTCGAGAGGAGAAGTTAGAAGCATTATCAGCAACGATTTTGTTTGGAACGCCGAACCTGACAATGATATTTTCTTTAATGAAATTGCAAACCACCTCAGAAGTGGCATGCTTGACAGGTATGGCTTCCACCCACTTGGTGAAGTAATCCGTTGCTGTAAGGACATAGCTATGTCCGGCACTCGATTGAGGATTGAGTGCGCCAATAAAATCAATTCCCCATTGCCTGAATGGTTCATTGATAATGACCGGCCTTAGGGGAAAGGCAGCCAACTTGGGCTTGCCGACGAATTGCTGACAGGGTTCACACTTTGCCACCCAGGTGGCTGTATCTTGAAAGAGCGTTGGCCAATAGTACCTGGCTCGAATGATCTTGTGTGCCAGTCACGGAGGAAGAAAAATGCCCTCCACAAGCTGAATTGTGAAAACTTTCCAGTAGTTTTACTTGCTGGGGCTTGTCGACACATCGCAGGAAGATGCCATCTATCCCGCGCTTATATAAGCCGTCATCCCAGATGACATATTTAGCCACCCTGAGCTTTATAGTGCGCTTCTCCTTTGCAGTTAGGTGCATCGGGCATTCGCCGTAGGTAAGGAAGAAAGCGATGTCGGAGTACCACTCATCACTAGTTGCAACAAATAGAACCAGAGGCAGAGAATCAGGCCCTTCTTGCCGGTCCTGCGCTTCTTCGATGTAGTCACCCCTCTCATCAGGATTTTCTGAATCTTTGTTTTCAGCCATTAGCTGACACAAGCCCTTGCCTCTTACCAGCTTGGTTGGTTTAATATCCAGGTCATACTCCTGGACCTTTGCGATCCAATTTCCTCGCAAGCTTCCTAACTCTTGCTGAGTTAGAATTGATTTCACCGCCGTGTCAGGGACCAGCACCACCGTATGCGAGTTTAGAATGTAATACCTGAAATTCTTCACTGCTTTGACAACGGCAAAGGCATGCTTTTCCAGCTGAGTCATCTTTAGTTCGTGAAGCTTGAGGGGAGAACTCATGAATGCAATCGGGGATTCAATGTCTTCTGAATTCTTTTGCATTAAGATTGCAGACACAGTATGCTCAGATGCATAACTATACATGATGAAGTCCTTGGAGAAGTCGGGACATACCAGGACTGGTGCATGGGCAACGGAAGCTTTTATTTCTTCAAATGACCTTTTCCCCTCCTCACTCCATCTGAAAGTTGGTGACCCCTTCATCATGTTCAATATGTGACGGGTCTTTTCAGCAAAGTCAGGAACAAAACGCCTGAGAAAGTTCACCTTTCCAAAGAAAGAATGAACACCAGTCTTGCTTGTAGGCAGAGTAAGGCTTTGAATAGCCTTAACTCTTTCAGTATCTATCTTTGTTCCTTCTTTGCTGACCACATGGCCTAGCAACTTCCCTTCCGTGACTCCAAAAACAGACTTTTTTGGGTTTAAGGAAATCCCATGCTCTCGACATCTGGCCAATACTTGCTCCAAGTGATCACAATGATCGCTTCGTTGTTTGGAGAACACAGTCAGGTCATCTAAATAAACCACAATGACCTTCCCCATCATACCTTTGAAAGCAAAGTCCATGGCCCGCTGAAAAGTGGCACCGGCATTAGTTAGGCCGAAAGGCATCCTGCTGTAGGAAAATGTACCCCAGGGAGTAGTGAATGCTGTTTTAAACTGATCTTCAGGTGAAACTTCAATCTGATTGTAACCTGAAAAACCGTCGAGCATGGACAGCATCTCTGATCCAGTTACTGCTTGCAGAACTTGATCCATTATCGGAAGAGGGTAGTTGTCTTTCAGCGAAGCTTGATTCAAATTTCGAAAGTCTACGCAGATGCGTATTTCACCGTTTTTCTTGCGCACTGGCACAATATTTGCTACCCAAGTACTGTGATGGATAGGGAAGATGATTCTTGCGTCTAGCATCTTCTGAATTTCGGCCTGGATGGTGCCCGAAATCTTGGGATTATAGTGCCTCTGCTTCTGGCGGAAGGCTTTGGCATCGTCTTTCAACAGAATATCGTGCTGAACGTCCTTTGGCTTGAAGGACTTTAAATCGGCATAAGACCATGCCAATACATCCATATATTTTTTTAGCAACTTGACAAATTTTCGCTTTTCTTCTGGCGTGCAACATTTCCCGATGTTCACAAATTACGCATGTGCCTCCGAACCTAAATTGACTGGTTCGGTCTCTGGGGATGAGTCAGGATCATCCCGCCTCTTCTTTTTTACAAAACAGTCATGCCTGTCGAACAGGTGTTCCAGAGAAACCAGGCCCTTTGGAATTTTATTTCCCTTGAGCTGACATATGCCATCGTTCTCCTTTGTTTCGTGGTTTTGACCGTTGATTGATTCACGGCATGTAGAGGTGGATCCTTCGAAATACAACTCGTTAAAATTTTCTGATTTTTCCAGAAAGGCAATGAGTTGATTATCATCATTGAACACCTGCCAATGCTGAGAATTATCTAGCACGCTTGGGTGGAAAACCACCTCAATGGTGTACTTGTTCGTTTTCAAACCTGGATGTGGGAGCATGAGAGATGCTGAAACAGCCAATGAATCAGCCATGTCATTTTGGGCTCTTGGAATCGCCTCTATTGAAAAAGCATCAAATTCTTCGATGCTGTCCCATACCGCATTACGGTAGTGCCTGAGCCTTTCATTCTTTACTTGGTAAATCCTTTTGACTTGATTTACAACTAGCTCAGCATCACCTTGTACTTTTAGATTTTTTATTCCTCTTTCTTTTGCGGCTTGCATACCGAGTAAGAGAGATTCATACTCAACAGTATTGTTGGTGTTGAAAAACCGCAATTTGAAAGAGAGAGGAATGCCTTCTTCCTCAGGAGATATCAGCACGACCCCAGCGCCACATCCACTAGTTGCACAGCTCCCATCGAATTGCAATGTCCAGATCTTATTAAGATCTCCTTCCTGAACGAGAACAGCCCCTGTTTTATCCGTCTCAGTAGATAAGAAGTAATTCCCCATCCCTGATGATTCAAAAAGGATTTGAGCTTTGGGGTCTTCAGAGCTGGTAACCAAGTATTTCTTTTGTGATTCAGGCTCCAAAGTCTGCATTACGCCTTTGACTGGAATTCTAGCTTTGGACCAGTCCATATGAATTTCTCCACCAACTTCGCTGCAAAAACTTCTTCCCAGCAATATTCCATATGCTGCCGGAATGTCAGCAACGAGGACTGTCATTTTTACTCTTTTATCCGGGAAAGCCGCAAATGCAAATTGTGCGTCTTTGATTTGGCCAACCAACGGAACTTGCTTAGTTTCCAAAGAATAACATCTGCCGAAAGGCTTGGTAAGAGTGAGGCCCAAAGCATGGGTGACTTTTGCCGGCATGACATTATCAGAAGCTCCGGAATCAATTATGCAGTTACTCAGCTTGTGTCCATTGATCAGAAGAGAGAGATAGAAAGGCTCTATCTTGCCTGACGCAGATGTTGAAGCAACATTTATATGGGATTCAGGGGGAGTGGAAAGGATTCCTTTTGGGGAAGCCTGATTAGGTATAACAGCTTGACTTTGGATATACTTAGTTAATCTTACAAGCTGTTCGGGGTTTGACTGAAGATACTCAGCTTCAGACATTTGGATCTTGGTCTTTTTTGCATGATCTATAATATCAAACGCGGCCAAGGGTTGCGTTGGTAAAGGAATGAGTCCCTCACCTCGCGATGATGGAATAGGATTGGTGGTCTTAGTAGGAATGTGAGAGGACTGATTTGGAGGAGAGATAGGGGGAAAAGATTTCTTTGTAAAAGATTTGCCAGGGAGTTGAGTAGGAAGAGGATTACCTCTTTTAGCAATGATCGGAGGCGCATTTGACACGGCCTTCTCCTGCTGGACATGGGCAGCAACTTCCGCTTCTTTTCCTTGCGAACGAGTAAAAACAGCATATGACTGCCCGCTTGCGTACCCCTGGGTACCCTCTTCTTCATCAGATTCTTCCTCATCAAATTCCATATACCCGATAGTAGAGTCGCCAGTCGGTTCACCGACATCTTGATCATCTTCGCCTTGAGACGAAGGTTCTTCATAATACTGCTCTTCTTCTTCAATCTCGGCCAGAGCATTGACCGGAGGGGCCTCAAGTGCCAACCGCGGAGCAGCTGTAGGTAAGCGCGGTCTTTGTGAAACATTGTTAGGAACGAAATTCCTCCGCGGAATATCCCGGTATGAGGAACTGGGAGAGGCCTGGGCCAACTGCTTCTTCAATGCAAGCAAATCGTTCGCCATCTTTTGGAATGCTGGATCAGACGAAGTGGTGGGCGAAGGGCCCAAAAATTTAGGCTTGGCTGATTCCTTTTTTAATTCGCCGATATTATCAGATTATCTTCTATGCGAATGGCAGCGGCTTGGGCAAGAACCAAGGTGGCAACTCGTTCCTGAAGGAGCAAGAAACTAACTTTCGAGCTCATAGCGTTTACGAAGAAACACTTTTGATTTTCTGGCGTTGGAAGCATGGCAACAGGGACACGGTTGATTAGTGCATTGAACCGGTGACAAAATCGCGCATGGTCTCATTCGCCTCCTTCTTCAGGTGAGTGATTCGTGATAATAATGCAAATGCATCCTCTGAAGGCTTGTACCTATCTTCAAAAGCATCCCGCAAGGTGGCCCAACTGGTGATAGATCCGGCCGGCAAATGCTGAAACCATTCAGCTGAAGGTCCTTGTAGGGTTTCCAGAAAAAGGCGAACCGACACATCTTCGTGGGTCACATCCAAAATACTGCATGACATGATGAATGCAGATATGTGGGAATCCGTGCTTTGATTTCCGCTCCCGTCAAATTTGGGAAAATTCTTTCGATTTCCGTGAGGGAGAGCGTGAACTGGATGTGGTAAAGCCAAAGGACCCATCGCGTTTCCCCATGGTACCGCCATCTGAAAAGCCGGAAAGAGAACACGAGCTGGAAGTGTAGTTCCGCTGAGTAGCAAGGCACTACAAAGGGATGTGGATGCCCCCTGCAAAAGACTTTTTCTTCGTGAAGGTGAGACACTCCTGGATGACCGGCTAGCCGAGCTTAGCGCTGAAAAACGCGCCGGTGTTACGCTGAAATTGTGCCTTTGAAGCAGATCGAAAGTAGGATCAGCTTCTCCACGGGCTCTCCTGCTGCGCGTAAAAGGTTCACTCGCCAGTGTACCTTCCAGATCTACAATGTTATGGCGCAGATTTAAACTTTCTTTTTGGTTGTACTTGCTGATTTTCTGGTTTTTCTATCAAAAACCAGCAGCAGGCACTTTTCTAGATATTTAAAAACTATCCTCTTCAGAAAACCGATTGCGGTTAAATGACAAATTACAACGAGGATAAGACGGCAGGGAAGATTAGTAAGTTGATTTTCTGATCTGATTTTGACTTTTTTTTTTTAGAGGGTTTCAAACTTTTTGCAAACAGTCAAAAACTTAGATCTATGGCAAAATACTAATTTTTTCAAAAACTCAGCGAACTAAAGATCTTTAACTGGACCAGATCTATGACTCTCAGAAGAAAATTTTTTAATTTGAGCACTTTTGCAAATTTTTGGATTTTTAACAAAAAGTTCAGATTTGCAAACAGGCAGCAATCTTTTGATTTTTTCTGATTTTTATATCTTACTACCCTCATAGATCTGACAGATCTATTCGATCCCCAGCGGAGTCGCCAAAAACTGTTGGTCCGAAAATCTGTCGCCTGGACAGATCTATGGATAGACGAGCCAACAGTGTGCAGGGCTTAGCCCCTCTTTGAGTCAGCAAAGCGAAACTGGTTTATTGCTATTCTACCAGCAGGAATCTATGCAAGTCTCACAGATTCTGCCTTCGGGGGTTTGGGATCTCATCCCAGTAGAGTGTTTCAGGCTGCGAAAAGAAAGGAATGAAAGAGGGAAAAGAGAAAGAACAGATCCGAAGGAAGAAAAGAAATGAATTCCAAAGCAGAAAGGTCAGAAGATTTATGTTTTTGGGTTGGTAGTAAACAGAGCCAAACCTACTTGCATAAATAAACAAAGCAATACTGATGAGCAAATGACAGAAAAGTAGATATGAATCCAACAGATTAAACACATACAGATCTAACGTAAGGAAGATCTAATGCATAACACAGCTATTGAGCACAAAGTCTTAATATTTGTATTACTGTTTTCTTCTGTTACAAGAAAGCTCAAAGTCTTTCTCTCCTCACTTCTATTTTCATCTAAAAAATGTTCACCCTGAATACAACAAGTATTCCAGTATTTATAGAAGAGAGGAGAAAAGAAGGCAAAAAGGAGCCAACAAATTATTTACAAAGATGATCAACGGATCCCAAGAGTCAACCACTCTTTGACTTGGGCAAGTTTTTGGATGGCAACATCCCATGGTGCAACATGGATGAAGTCATCGTGTATGCCAACATGCTTTTTAAATATCTTACAAAAATGATCAATGGATCCCAAGAGAAACGCCCTTTGGCGCACTCTTCAGCATGTCAACAGGAACTTCTCAGCGCCCTTTGGCGCACCTTTTAGCATGTCAACATGAAATTCCTTGCGCCTTTGGCGCACCATTTGTCGTGTCAACATGAACTTCCTTGCGCCTTTGGCGCACCTTTTGTCATGTCAACATATACTTCCATGCGCCCTTTGGCGCACCGTTTGGCATGTCGACAGGAACTTATCAGCGCCCTTTGGCACACTCTTCAACATGTCAACAGGAACTTAGCATGCGCCCTTGGAAATGCACTTATCAGCATGTCGACAGGAACTTAGCAGCGCCCTTTGGCGCACTCTTCAGCATGTCGACAGGAACTTATCAGCGCCTTTGGCGCACCATTTGTCATGTCAACATGAACTTCCTTGCGCCTTGGCGCACCATTTGTCGTGTTAACATGAAATTCCTTATGCCCTTTGGCGCACTCTTCAGCATGTCAACAGGAACTTATCAGCGCCCTTTGGCGCACTCTTCAGCATGTCAACAGGAACTTATCAGCGTCTTTTCTGAAAAGACTGAAAAATGGCTAAGTCCTTAAAACTTGATTTTCGGAAGATAATTTTGGGCTTCTTTCGAACGTTGTCAAACTTCCTTGGGGCCAAAACAAAATTTTGGGTATGGTTATCCGCAAATTGCCCTTGACAATTTTGCAGGATAACAGGTACCAAGGGAAATTACGCACATGAGGATTAAACTTATACATGATATGATCAGACCTACAACATTTATACATGTTGACCTCACTTGCCCAAATATGATAGGGTTCACAAGGTATACTCACCGCCTCATAAAATACTTAAGGGAATGGTCCTTTGTAAGACTTTTCTTAGGTGCAAAACAAAAGGACTGTGAATGAGATTAGAGTGTTTTATTAACATGATCAGTGTTTTATACCCAACAAAAGGGCTCGATTGGGAGAAAAGAGTATGATAGAGATTATAAACACATTTTTATTTTGATAATTTGGGTAAGACAAGATTCTACCCAACATTATGAGTGTTAAGGAGATAAATAAATAATTAACATAGTAAAAGATTAGTTTCATATTTTACAACATAGGTATAACATTTTAGTACAAATTCACATCCATTTTGACATTTATAACATATAGCCACATTGATAGTTTCCTTTTTGGAATGTACATAAGAAAAATTCTTCAAAAAATACTTCATATCATTATTCTAAGGTAATACACATACTGTAACATGAATATAAATTTTCAATGACAACTCATTAAATACAACATATCACATCCTAAGTTCCTCTTGTTTGGAGTACATGCAACCAATGCAAGGTAAGTCCTAGGACTAGTATGGAAATCCCTTACACTTAAGTATAAAATCCACACATCCATTATTTAAATAAATCTGAAACAGAAAGTAGAGATGGATAGAGATAGGTAGAAAGAGAGAAGGTTCGTTTATTCACACATTCACACTTCCACATTCTATTACATTTTTGTAATTCTAGAGAGAAGAGTAAAGAAGAGAGAAAATTATGGAATTCATTCTCTTTTCTATTCACCATATCATAAATGAATACATATCATATCGAAATTGATCAATCCATGCTCCATAAAGTACTAAAGCGATATCTACAAGGTTCCATGAGTAGTAAGAAGTCAAACGGGACCCTCAGAAGGTTTTTCTAGCTAAATTTACAAAAATTGGCTAAAACAGATAAAGTTATTACAAATTAGGTCCCAAAATATTCGTTTTAAGACCAAACACAATTTTTGTTGATTCTACATAGTAACATGTATACATAAAATTCATTGCATTGGACAAATGTTGATTATAAAAAACAAGGCTCAAGTTAAAAATGAAGCTCTGGGGTTGATTATCGTAATCGTGTTAGGAACTCTTGTCATATAGCGTCCAGTGGGCCCAAAAACCCACTTGTAAAAATAACATTAAAAAGTGTTTTGTTTAACCTAAGGTTGGTTACAATTCTCCTCTTGGAATTCTAGAGGTAGGTGGCGGTGATTTTCAGTTTCTCTCAAATTGAGCGATAACCATAAGCCAAAACCAGTCGGATTTTTATTAAAATGAGCATGTCACTACAAGTGACTAATATGATAAAGTTACTTCAAAACTCGACTCAAAAATGCACTAAATGAGTTCAAAAATATTGGTTAAGGTTCTCCATGGTGTCCTAAGTTACTAGGGTTTATGCTAGAAGTTTCAAATTTGTGGTACATTAGGGTGTGGCACTCCATGCGTGTGAGTTTCGAGGTTAACTTATTTTGATGTTTTGGAAGTTTCTGTCGAGACAAGGTTTTATCATTTGTTGGAATTACATTTCCTACTATTCAATATTTAATTTCCGAAAGTAGGAAATGATGAAAGTGAAATTTAGTGCAGAAGGAAAGGGAAAACCATAGCTATTTGCACCAAACTCGTAATCACCACATTTGATGAGATTGCATCACCTTCAGGCATTCCAACAAATAGTTTGTAAGATTGCTCATGCTTCCTCATTTTACTTTCAAGTCTTCCAAGGAATTTGCAACCACAACATAAGATGAAAATCCATTTGTTAAGGTATTTAGTCAAATAATTTGCATGCCTTGTGTTGGCTTCCACCTTTTGCACACCTATCTAACAAAATAGTCACATCTAGAAAAATGAAAAAAAAAATATTTTTCAATTTATTCTTTACACCTCCATGCTCTGTTGTGAATCTCCCATTTTAGCACCCACATCTACCAATGCGTAAAAAAATCCAAATCTTCCAAAACCCTTCGTGCATATTCAGAAAATCAAAGCATTCCTTGAGACTAAATTTTTTTTGAGGCATATTAACAACCACTAAGCTTCCAAGACTCATGCCTCCCCAATTTTTTCTGACATCATTACCAAGGCATTTGTAACTACAACATCTAACAAAATCCTATATCCTTTAGGCACCTTGACTAATGCGCATACCCACTTGTGAATATCATGCAACTATTGTTGTCTACCAGGCATATTTGTTTGTGAACATTTTTTCAAAAATTTCACATGCCTTTTTCTTTGGCACATGTCTCTACCACAACTTAAAAACTAGAATAAATACCCTTTTATTATGATTGATGTAGTTTATACCCTGTTCCAAAGCTCTAGTTCAAACACATAGGCTAGGTGGATGTTAGGAAGAGGACTAGGATGTTTGGTGGAAGTCCATACCTTGTTTAAAAGCTCATGTCTTGGCTTGGATAAGCTCTAAGACACAACTAGAAACATCCAACCCTAAACCCCACCTTTATTCTACTTTAAGAACATCCATACCTAACTCAGAGATCTTATTTTACCACAAGTGAGGCTAGGTAGGCATTAGAAACCTGGGTTAAAGAGTTGGTTTTACAACATGTTAAGTGGCATTTGCTTCGTGTAACCCCATTACAATAACCCAAACAATCCATACCTACAACAAGTCATCCATCAAGATTTTACATATATCCAAAACTAAATATCTGTGCAAGTTGGGCGTTTAATGAGCTCCATATTTCTTTCATGCTTTTTTTCAAACAATTTTCATGTCTTCTTCAATAGTCCACACACCTAGCAAAAATAAAACATTAAAAAAAAACCTTTCCCTTTCTCTTGGGTGTACGTCCATGTCTATTCGTAGGCTCCTAGTTTAGCACATATTGAGAGTTTGCTAGAAATGGTGAATTTATCTAGCTTAGCACCTACTGATCACCTTTTACTGAAGGTTTACGATTCCTTTTTAACTACTCCATTTTTTTTTGCATAGTCTGTAATCATTTACATCCATGAGATCACAACTCTTTGATTCTTTTTTCCAACTAGACACCTGTTAACCCAAATATATAGGTTTGACTCATGTTAGGAAGAGGCATGCTTGAGAAGGTAACACATATTTATTTTATTTATTTTAATTGATATCCCATAGGAACTTTGGGAAAGGTCAAGAAGGTGGAGACCAGAAAGCACGGAAAGAGGAAACCTTTAAGATTACAAACCAGAGTAATGGAGGTTGTCCCCTTTCATTTTGGCAAAAGCTACAAAGGATATATATGGAGGCATTAAAACCAATAGTTTGCATGGCTATTCTATTCTTACACATTCTACTCACATATACTCCAAGGCACTTGAAACTACATAAATCTGACAAAGACTTGTCTCTTCTCCACCACATCTTCTATACCCATCGTTGCAGTGTCTATAATTCCCATACCTTATAATTTAACAAACCCATCCTTCACTCAAACACATTTACTCCCATGCATTTCCTTATCTATTTTATTTAAATGGGCACTACAAACATTTAGATAATTTCTCTCCTATTTTCTTGAAATGATATATAAGTAAGGGGGGGAATGTTGGGTAAAAACCTTAGGTTTAATAATTAATCCTATATTATTATATTTACCATAGTTGTTATTTTTTTCTTATATAGTTAGGATAAATTAATTATTTGTAATGTTATGAATAGTATTTGTGTAGATTTTAATTATATGCTTGTGTGATTCTTAAAAACATACAACCATTTGGTTATATTTTTTTATTATTGTTATTGTTTCAATTATTGTATAATACCTATAAGTATTGCAGTCATTCTCATTCTTTGTAATTTATATTTTCCATATCAATAAAAAAAAGCATAGGTTATCATCCTTGTTTCTACACCACAAGCATTGAAATGTCCATTCCTTCTAAGCTTCAATTTTATTTAATTTTGCTACAAAATTTGACTTAAACCCATCTATATTATTGTGGTCCATGGGTTTAGAGGAAGTTTGTTAGCAGGGATAATTTTAGCGGCAAATATTCGTAATATGGCGAAAATTTCATTTTAGGAAAATTTGAAAAGGTGAATTATTCGGAGTGGGTCGGTGTCCTGTTCGCCTAAAATATATAGTATATTTTTTTTTGGGGGGGTCGGCTTCGCCTTCATTTGAAAACATCTCCTATAAAAACCTAGGTGATTCAACCACGTAGTATACCTCAAGTAGCTTACCAAATTACCAATACTGTGAAATTTGAACTCGCATACCCTTGAGCACCAGAGATTCATATTACTGTTAGCCTGTGATTGTTGACGTGTGACAAGAGTTGTACTGACGCGCGAAGGGAGCTGTACTGACGTGCGACAGGAGCTGTACTGACGCGGAGCTATACTGACGCGCGACAAGAGATGTACTGACGTGTGACAGGAGCTGTACTAACGCGCGACAAGAGCTGTACTAAAGTGTGAAAAAGGTGTTCTGACGGGCGACCAAGGAAGTGTTGATGCGCGACTTGGGTAAAGAAGTGACGCGTGACAGAGGAAGTATTAACGCGTGACTTGGGCAGTGTTGACGCGCGACAGTATATTAAGAGTGGATGCGTGACCTCAGACAGTGGACACGCGACAAGACCTCAGACTGGATAGAGTCGCTACTTGGTTCTTTTGCTAACGCAGGACTCTTTTCAGAATAATGGAAGGTGCCAGCTCAAAGAATACGAATAACCTAAAAGTAAGTAAGAAATCTCAGAAATCACTCTTCAAGTATTTTGGAAACTCTGCGGATATAGATATTGTAAATACCAATCATATAGATGCCACCATAGAGAATCAAAATACTGACTGTGTGGAAGGAATTATTGAGGTGGACATGCATTTTGCACTGTATCAAAGTCAAACAAATGAAACCTACGATAATATCCCATATCTTGAAGATATTGTTCCTATTGGGGTGCAACCAGAAGTGCAGCTAGATATCATAGATACAAACACTCAGCAAAATGGAAGACACAAATCAAAATCAAACTCCGGTCCAAGAAAGAGGAAACCAGGTGATTGTGATATTGCTCAAAATTCTACTCAAAAAAGTAAAGCATTAAAAACGAACAAGAATATGTGGACCATTGGCAGGACATACAAGTTTGATTAGGCAGCTAAATTTCCGTTTATTGAACCTATACAATCATCTAATTCTGAAGAAATCCCATTTGAATGTACATGTAAAATATGTACGTGGAAATTGGGAAAGCAACAAAAAATGCAACTGAAGCTAGACACTATAGAAAAACATTGTGGAAAACAATATTTAACTGTAACGGGGGCGGATGGCCAGAAAATCAAAACACAGGTGGAAAACTGAAAAAGAATGCATGCATGTTAGATACGCAGCGGAATATGAGGCAGAGCAGAAAAAACACAGACATCTGTTGGAAAAGGGAGGAACGATCACATCGCATATTAGTAAGATGAAAGAAACAAATCTACATTCAAAATTCATACAATTCTCTACTCTTTTTCAAATACTTAAAAAAGGAAGAGTGATTTCAGATTTCCTCAATTTCAAAGTTTTGTATCAATTTAACGGAATGCTGAATGTACCTCAGTCTCATTGGTCTGAGAGTAGTGGATGGGAAATGGCAAAATGCCTCTCGATGATAGAGAAGGAAGATTTGAAAGAGAATGTAAAAAAAACCAAACTTTATCTCTCTTTCAATTGATGAAGTGACAGCAGTCGACAACACCGCATGGGTATGTATCCACATCTATACTTTAGAAAATCATATAAGGACACCTCATCTGTTGGGTGTTATGAAAATGGTTGAAAACTGCAATGCCGAAAACCTATATAAAATAGTTGTTTCTCATTTGAAAGATGTTGCTGGTGTAGACACCCCAATTTCACATCTATCCTAAATCAATTGATTTCCCTTCCTCATTTCCCACAAAAATACACTTCGAATTAATCAAATATAATTTGATTAATTATCCATTTCAAAATCTAAAAATAATCTAATCCTCACCGCATGTCATTATTCTCCATGTTTTTCCACTATTGAATTAAAAATTCAAATTCAAATCCTCACCCACCATTCGTGGTCCCCACTCACCTAAAATCCTCCACTTATGAATTAAAAATATAATTCAAATCCTCACCCATTCTTCGTGGCCCCCACTCACCTAATATTGCCCCATTTTCAAACCACCCACCTAATCTTGCCCACATTTTCAAACCACCCACTTAATCTTGCCCACATTTTCAAACCATGATTACTTAAATTAATCTAAGCTAATCACTCCCTCAAGCTATAAATACAACCTTACCCCTCCCCTCTAAACACACGGAGAATAAGCTTTCATGCCATATCTAAGTTCTTGCATCCTTTGAGCAAAGAACATCATTTTGCCTCGTCCTAATGCCAAAATAGCCTCATAATCCTTTTTCCCATCTAGTGCAAAGCAAGAAGATCGTTGTTACAGGAAGGTCTTGCTCCGTCTTGAAGAAAATCACCTACATATCACAAAATCAGGGCTCAATCCAAGTTTCTTAGCCCATTCTGAGGTTTTCTACAGAACGCGAAGGAGGAGGTACAATTATTGGTATTTTATTTCCTTGTTAGTAGTGTATTTTTCCTAGCTTACATTCTGGCACGCCCGGTTACTTTCGATCTGTTACCATTACTTTCTCAATTAGTGGTTTTATCTGTTCTTTGTTTATTATTGTTTATTATTATTTCTTTTTCTGTTCCTTTTGGTTTTATTTGGTTAACCTTCACGCTTTGGGTAGTGTTTTTGTTGTGTGGTGTCTTGTGGTGTATCTGCAGGTTATAGCAATAATGAAACTCTGAAGCTCATCTTGTCTTTGATCTCCTCGGTGCTTGGTGTTTAGTTGACAGTTTTGGCTTTGCTATTTACTCGTCATCTGTAAAAACATATGAACTATCCATTAGTTTATCATCTTACTGTCATGGGACAACCAATCTGGAAAATATATTTATTTATTTCCTTTTGCTAAAATAACTGCTTTGCAGGAAGTTAATCATTTATTTATTTTTTTCTTTCTTTTATTTTAGTCAATCATTTTATGATCTAACTCTTTCCTTCTGATTATTGTTATTTTTTAACCTTGCTGTCAAAATCTTAGCTTCTCAGGTGAAGTACAGAAGTCAGAAAATAAAAAAAACCAGCTCCTGGGACGTTTTTCTCACGTTCAAAATTTTCATTCAGAGCGTTCTCGTAGCCCATCTTCCGGAAGCCATAACTTTTTCTCCCGAACTCGGAATGACTTAATTTTTTTTTAAAAGGAAAGGTATTGAAAAGATCTATGCAATGAAAAAATAATTTTTAGATTTAGACTTACAGAAAAAAATTGGTTTCATTTCTTCTAACACCTATATTTTTAACAAAAAAATAACAAAATTATAGTTTTATTTATTTATTTATTTTTTAATTTTTATTTCACGAAACATCCTCACACGTATGCTCTTTCCTTGCACTTCAAAAGTGATCTTGGAAATCAGAAACGTGAGGCCACTCGAGCTCTAGAAAACAATTTTTATTTTTAATTTTTTGCCTTACATTTAAATTTTCCACGACAACACTTCTAGATAACGTTTTCACCCTCTTCTTTCATCGTTTTTCTTTTTTGTGAAAATAATCATTATCGCTATTTCGCAATCATGATTAAATTGCAATAATTATTAACATTTAAAAAAAAAAAGTCGAAAATCAGAAAATCAGAAACTATTCCAATTGTATCCGCGTATGCTCTTTTCTTGCGCCTTCGAGCGATCTGGAAAATCAGAAACGGTCACATTTTTTTATTTTTTGTTCTAACATTGCAGGATCCTCTAGCTTTGTTTTCCAACTGTCATTTTAATAGTTATTTTCCTTTGTCATATTCTTAATATTTGTTTGGTCGTTGGTTGTGTATGCTCTTTTCCTGCGCCTTTGAACGATCTGGCAAATCAAAAACAACCACGATCACTTTTCTAACATTTCATGTGCAGGATAACTAATAATTTGTTTTCTATAGAACCGCGTTGCTGGAATATTGTCAAAAAAAAAAACAAAAACAACAAAAATCCCGCAAAAAATACCACCATTCAAAGACAATTGTTGAAACCAAAAAAAAAAGTACGCTCAGGTACGTAATTATTTTCTGCTAGTGATTTATTTCAAATTGGAAAGAACCCTGCGTTTAATCACTTCATCATATTGTTTTTAGCACGTAGACAAGGTGGATTTCATCACCACCAAAGCTACACCGGTGACGTGGACTTGACTACCATGCACCAACAGTATTTGCATCTGCATTGCACTTTGAGACCTAGTCTCATCACAGCGTTCGGTATTTACCTCGCCGCTGCTCTTCACTTACAGGTAATGCTGTTGTGCAGCGCATGCGAGTCACGCCTAAATAGCTGTAACAACGAAGCCTAGGCATCGTCCCTGTAAATCTTCGGGGAGTTATAAGGACACCATACACATTCATCCCTCCATCACCTTCCACCTTTTCACAAAACCTGTTCTGGACGTGGTGATTCACTCTGAAACAGGAAAGTAAGAATTGGTGAGTCTCCTCCAGTGCTCTAAGGGTTCCCCGTACCAATTCTGTCCCCGTACAGAATTAGGTATATCAGGACTAGGGTATATCGGAGGACGCATCTTCTTGGAGTAATAAGAGCTTGCATCCACCATTTCACAGCATACTTGTATGATTGCATGAAACAATGATCATTCCTGAAGAAGTTACCTCATAAGCCAAAACAATTGAATCCACATGACTGCTTGCTGTTTGAAAACAAAATAGTTTAGCATTTTTTTTTTATCATAAAACTTGGCTTATATCAATGTGTTCATTGTAAAATTTCAGACCCTAGTTGTGTTCCACAAAAAAATCAGTTCTCGACCAATTCAATACCAAGCGAAAACATCCAAACAATCCAACAACACAGATCAAACCATCACACCAATTTCATTAGCTTACCTCATCCAACAATACATTTGTCATAACTTGGCATCGGCTATATCCAACTGATATTGAGTGACTAGCATTCACTCCCCATATTGTCAATTGTCAAAACATCATCCATAGCTTGTTTCCAGCTATATCAAACTAATATTTGGTAACTTGTTTGAGTTCACTCATTATTCTATCCACCATCACATTTATCCAAATCATAGCCAACACAAATCCTTTCACAACCATATCGTGATTAACCTATTCAGGTTACTCTCCCCGTCAATAGTCCAGAGCTTATTTAAGTCAAATCTACACAACGTGCAACAAATCATCTAATAACTCGTCTCGAGTTACATCATCATCATATTGAGATAACTTGTTTGAGTTACTCTCCTTATTAGTCATCACAAGCTTATTCACGATAAATCCAAAGTAATCAAAGTCATAATGGTATTCACTCGCAGTCACAATCGTGAAAATGACGACGAAGAAGTCGCACAACCAGAACTCACCACTGAAGAACAAGAACAAGTCAATAGGGTGATAGAACAAAACAAAAATGAATATCTGTTACGCATCCTAGCCATGGGGGCAAAACTACCCCTGACTTCGGGACCGAAAATTTAAACAAACTCATCGACAATGGTGAATCTAGTTATCACAATGAAATACCAAACAATCTAAATGGTTCTTCGGCCGAAGAATTATTCACTAAAATCCAAGATTTAACAAAGAAACTTGAGGAAACAATGATTAGAGCTGAAAGATTAAAAGACCTCAATCTAGATTCTAATACTCGCGACATGTTTGATAAACCGTCCCCTGCTTCTCCATTTGCACAAGAATGGAAACTTATGAAAGACACCATTTAGGGACTGCAAAAACAATCGAAACAATTCAACTTTGAAGAATTTTGTCCTTATCCATTTGATACAGAAATATCACGATTACCATTTCCGCCATCCTTTGAAATCCCTAAGTTTGATAAATACAAAAACAAAGGTGACCCCCATGAACATGTCAAGGAATTTTACATGCAATGTCAGGAAGTTGCCTATCGAGACACGTACCTTTTACGATTATTCCCCCAAAGTTTAGGAGGACAAGCTTTAGACTGGTTTTTCCATCTACCCAAAGGGTCGGTCACGACATTTACAGACTTATAGGAGAAATTTTTTAAACATTTTTCTTATAACCCAGACTCAGAGATAACCATGCTTGATCTCTGCAACACTAGGCAAAGGCCAAACGAAAATTTTGCTTCCTTTTTACAACGATGGCGCGGAATTGCAAGCCGATTTCCCTACTCAGTACCTAAGAAACATCTAGTTAGCATTTTTGTCCCTAATCTCAATGCCGAATTATCATTCCACATGCAAATGCATTGTCTGAATAGTTTTGAAGAAGTCATCGAAAAGGGGACACAAATCGAAAAAGCCCTCATTTCTAAGGGCTTACTTAAAGCACCCTTTAGAGACCAACCTTATCGAGACACTCCTCCAAACCAGGACAAATCTAAATTCTTTAACCGGAATCAAAATATCATCAACGATGGTGTTACTGATTCCCGCCATGTCTGAAATGTCCAAAACCATCCCACCACCACGTTAAAATCTAAACAACCAATCATTATCCCTAGAAAGGAAGTTCCTTCTCGGTATCGACGAAGAGAGTTCACTCCTCTGGGAGAAAGTCTATCTAGTGTCTTTCGTCATTTGGCAAATGCTAATATGATTACATATCCCATTGTCAGACCCTTCGAAGAAGGACAACCTAAACCAAATTGGTATAAAGACAACGAATATTGTGATTACCATCACATAAAAGGGCACTCCACAGATCGATACATGCAACTCCACCATTACGTCCAAGACCTGATTGAAAGTGGAGACATAGAATTCGAAAATACTTCTGAGATAAAAGCACCTAATGAAAAACTTCACATGTTCAAAAATCCATTCCCTAACCATGATAAAAATTCAAAAGATAAGGGTCAATCATCAAGCAATGTCGAGTATGACTTAGTCATCTCGACCATAGATTATGACCAAGACTTAGTGGCAACTATAAAGATCAGAACTGACTGCGCAATCACCACTAGACAGAAAAAAATATGGGTCCCTACAACAAAAAAATCTGCCACTTCGTCCCCCGGCATCACCTCCTAATCCACCATCTAATTCCGCCGCCAATTCCTCTCCACAACCTACGCCGTCATTTAATATTGTCAAACAATTAGAGAAGACTCCCACACAAATTTCAATCATGGAACTACTTAATTCTTCTCCCACACTACAACGCATCCTTATGTAAACATTGAATAATGCTCGTGTCCCTGAGGACAACAATTCCAGGCTTTAATTGCACATCTTACAGTCCCCAATCCTATTTTATCTTTTGGTCCCGATGACATGCTTAATCCCAATATCACTAATAATCATTCTTTATACATCGAGGGTTATGTAACTCATCGTAAAATCAAGCGCGTCTTAATCGACAACGGATCAACATTAAATATTTGTTCTATGAAACTTTTACGTTGTCTAGGTTACACTGAAAATGATTTGCAAAACAATATCATAACCATTCGTGGGTATGATAATAGTGAAAGAAAGTCTGAAGGCACAATCACGTTGCCTCTCCAAGTTGGACCCATCTCCTTAAACACGATTTGTCATGTGGTAGATGTAGAAGTTTCCTATAACATTCTTGTCGGCCGACCATGGATTCATGCCATAAAAGCCGTCCCATCAACATTCCACCAATGCATTAAGTTTCCTCATTTGGACAAGGAATTTACATTACGTGCAGATCCCCAACCTTTTGAGTATTGTAGATTCCTCGAAGGACGGTATCGACATGATCACTATTGTCCATCCACAGATAAATACGCTTCACCTCGGATAATCCCTAATGAAACACGCATTGATCCTGATACACTCCCTAACAATAATCCGAAACCATCAACTCATAACCAAAACACATTTTCCAATCCATTATCATCCACTAGTCAACCACCTTCCACCAGTCCTCCTCCCACTAATCAATCATCTTCTTCCACTAATCAAGCTTCTTCTTCCAGCAACAATTATTCTTCCACCACACGACCTTCTTCTTCACCTAGCCAATCTTCTTCATCCAACCACACCTCCTCTATTAAGATACCTCCTCCTGTGAATAACCAACCTTCATCCTTCAATCCACCCCCTTCTTCTTATAACCCATTTTCTTCATCTTTTAAGACTACCAAACTAACTTCCCCACCACATGAGGTACCTATTGGTCCCCCATCTCACACATTTAAAATCATTGACACGGGATGCGGTGAATATCAGTTTCAAAAGATGGTAGACTCTTTTTATGTCACCAAATCCCCACATAGCTATGGCAAACCTAACGCTCCACATCTGAAAATCCATCCCAATTACCAAATGGGTCAGTCAGTTTGGAAAAAGTTTGGTCATCTTGACAACGAACATATTCCAAGTTCTTCAGGATCTTGGTTATATAATGATGACTTTGCTCCATGTTATGAGTCCCCTCAATTTACCAAAGCTCACCGAATAATGAAAAACATGCGATGGCAGGGTAAAGGACTCTGTCCAAATGAACAAGGTCGTTTAGACCCTATAAATTGCACACAACATCACGGTAAACATGGTCTAGGTTTCAAGGTGTTTGATGTCGCTCCCATAATAATTTCGAGTGACAATGATGACACCAGTTCTGATAATGAAATTAGATCTCCATGTAGTCTTTTTGAAGACCTCGCTGAAACACATCTTGCCTTTGAACATTTTTCTATTAATGTCATCAATTTTGAGCCTACACATCCGAGTCTCATAGACCATGGCCAACCACATCATGTAGCCATGGACATGTTCCAAAATGATGAAGCCATCGAAGAATTCCTTGGAACTCATGACCAAATACCTACTTCAGACCATAGAAAAGGATTTGAAATCAATCTAAATGCATCGGCCTATTTTGGCGAAGAGATAAAATATTCAGATCCTTCATCGTCAGAAAATTTGGATCAAAAGCGCAAACAGAGGATTTCCCATAGTCAAAACCTCACCACCACCTTATCCAATAAACATGTCAAAAAATTCCAACAAACACCTGACACTGATGACCTACATCAACCATTAGCATCGTTCTCCGAAAAGGATACATCTAAAATGCTTGTAGAAGAAACAAAAGACATAAACATTGGCACCACTGAACAACCAAAAATTTTACAACTTGGCATTAGTCTGTCTGACCAAGAATGCATGGAATTTACAACACTCCTTATTGAATTCCAAGACATATTTGCATGGACGTATAAGGACATGCCAGGCCTGGACCCATCTCTTGTAGTACACCATCTTGTGGTATATCCAGATGCAAAACCTGTAAAGCAAAAACTACGTAAAATGCATCCCCAAGCTGCATTACTTGTTAAAGCTGAACTCGAGAAACTCTTGGAAGCTGACTTCATTAAACCTATTGATTATTCAGCATGGATATCTAACATAGTTCCTGTCGCCAAGAAAACTCCTGGCATCAGAATATGCACAGAATTCCATGACATCAACAAGGTTTGTCCCAAAGATGACTTTCCCTTGCCAAATATAGACATGATTGTTGATTCTACAGTAGGCCATGAAATGCTCTCCTTAATGGATGGATTCTCTGGTTACAATCAAATACGTATTGCTAAAGGAGATCAACATAAAACGGCATTTACTACACCATGGGGCACCTTCTGTTATAAGGTCATGCCTTTCGGATTGAAAAATGCTGGTGCTACCTATCAACGAGCAATGACTGTTATCTTCCATGACATGTTACATGATATCATGGAAGATTATGTTGATGATATATTAGCAAAATCTAAAACACAAATAGGGCATTCAAGTGTGTTGAGACGCATTTTCGATAGATTACGTGAGTATAAGGTTCGTCTTAACCCAAAGAAATGTGTGTTTGGAGTAACCTCTGGTAAATTATTAGGGTTTATTGTCTCACGAAGAGGCATAGAAGTGGATCCTGCCAAAGTCAAAGCCATTATGGAAATGCCTCCTCCTCAAAACCTAAAAGAATTACGCAGTCTTCAGGGAAAGATACACTCTATTCGGCGTTTCATATCACAGTTGGCTGACAAGTGCCATCACTTTAATTAGTTACTCAAGAAAGATGCACACTTTCACTGGAACCACGATTGCCAAGATTCTTTTGCTAAGTTAAAAGAATACCTCTCTAGTCCACCTGTTCTTATGTCACCAGTTGCCGATAAACCTATGTTGCTTTATACATCTGCCACTGAACATGCCATAGGAGCTCTACTAGCACAACATAACGATCAAGGAAAAGAACAGGGTGTATATTACCTTAGTCGAACACTTATTGAGCACGAAATACGTTATTCCCAAATCGAAAAAGTATGCTTATCAGTCGCCTTTGCATTCCATAAGTTACGTCATTACTTGCTTAATCACACAACTAAGTTGATTGCCAAAATTGATCCTCTCACGTATTTTTTGTCCAGACCCATCCTCACGGGAAGAATGTCTAGTTGGGTCGTATTACTTAGTGAATTCGATGTCGAGTTTGTTCCACAAAAAGCAATTAAGGGACAAGCCCTTGCCGACCAACTTGCCGAGGCACCCCTTCCTAGCACAGAACCACTTCAGTTTTCTTTTCCTGATGAAGATATTCTACACATAGACATCGCGCCAGCTTGGACTCTATTTTTTTATGGATCTTGTAATCTCCATGGCTCAGGGGCTGGTATTTTGCTTATCACACCCAGCGGACATGTTATCCCCAAATCATTTCGCTTAGCATTCCCATGTACCAACAATATCGCAGAATATGAAGCTCTCATCGCAGGGTTAAAACTGGCTATATCTTGGAATCTTACAGAATTAGCTGTATTTGGTGATTCCTTACTTATCATCAAGCAAGTTACCGATGAATACCAAGTCAAGGATGAAAAACTTATCCCATATAAATGCATGGTGGATAGTCTTCGAAGCTATTTTCGATTAATTAGCTTTGATCAAATTCCCAGAATTCGTAATAAATCTGCTGATGCTATGGCAACCATCGGATCCCTATTAGAAATCGCATCTAGTCAACCCCAGGGACATTTTCTCATTGAACACCTCTTAATGCCTGCCTATGATCTTCCTGAAAACACTATGGTATGTGAGATCGTGGGTCCGAATAACCCTTGGTACCACGATCTTTATACCTTCATTCATGATAAAACGTTTCCTGCCGACATGAAACCAATGCATAAACGCGCTTTAGCACAACGTGCTTCTCGTTACACCATTTTAGCAGAAACTCTTTATAAACGAGGATATGATGGCACCCTACTCCGATGTCTTAATCAGGAAGAATCCTCGAGTGTATTAACTGAAATCCATTCTGGTATCTGTGGAGCACACATGAATGGTATCGCCTTAGCCAAGAAAATATTACGAGTTGGATACTATTGGCCCACCATGAAAAGTGACGCATGCCATTTTGTCAAACGTTGTCAAGCATGTCAAAAGCATGGAAATCTTATCCACACACCTTCCCAGGCATTACAATCAATAACCACACCATGGCCCTTCTCTCAATGGGGACTTGACCTCATTGGTAAAATCAGACCAACATCTTCCGATGGACATAAGTTCATCATTACCGCTACCGATTACTTCACTAAATGGGTAGAGGCTATGCCTCTCACTTATGTTACCGGTAGCCAAATATCGAAATTTATTTTCAATAATCTCATATGTCGATTTGGTATTCCATCCGCTCTGGTTGCAGATAATGGCAAATCATTTAAAAACCATGATGTAAAAGACCTAGCCAAACGTTTTCACATCAAACTTAAATGGTCTACTCCATACTACCCTCAGGGCAACGGTCAAGCGGAAGCAACCAATAAGACCTTAAAATCCATCATGGAAAAGATTGTCAACACCCATGGACGTAATTGGCACACTCAAATTTACCCCGCTCTTTGGGCTTACCGTACATCTTACCGCACGCCTACTGGAGCCACCCCATTTTCCCTTGTTTTATGGTTGTGAAGCCATTTTACCTATTGAGATAGAACTCCCATCCTTGAGGATCTCCCTTAAAGATGTAATTAATGAGGATGAATACCGACAGTCACAGCTTCAAGAGCTTGAGCTTCTCGATGAAAAATGACTTAATGCTCTCAATCATCTTCAAGTCTATCAAAACCGACTGCAACGCAGTTATCATAAAAAGGTAAGACCCCGAGAATTCGAAATTGGTGACCTCGTTTTAAAAGAAAATCAAAAGAATACCACTAAAGAACGAGAAAAACAAAGAAAATTTGAGCCTAATTGGTTAGGACCCTATGTAATCATAGCTAAATTTGGCTCTGGAGCCTATAAATTGGCCACTGAAGATGGTCAAGATCTTGATGAACCAATGAATGCAGTTCATTTAAAGAAATTTTATCCTTAAGATGTTCACTATTCCAGGATACAATGTGTACATTGTTCCTTTTGTTTTACTTATTTCCGAATAATTTAAATTCATTCATTTCCATTGGCAGATATTTTCTTTATCAAAATCACATCTTCATATTTATCATCATGAGACAAGTGCTAATATAAATCCTATTAAGTTTGTGAGCGTCATACTTCTTCCACTTTCAGTCGCTTTCCTCTATGGTCATACCTAGAAGCTTACTGATGGTAATATATCCCCTTCTAATACATTCTCTCTTTCATAACAAAGCTCTAAACTTCGTTACCCAGTTCGTTTGGTCGTCCATCTCAGTCTTCGGTGTTGAACCCTCGCGTCCTACTAGTCGTGTGGGGCTGAGATTGGGGGCAGATGTTTCTTCCCAAATACAAAGCACTATTGTAAAAAAATCCATCAATTCAATAACTTATGAATAATTCATTGTCACATCTTTCGTCCTTCATAGTCTTTGGTGTTGAGCCCACACTTCTTACTAGTAGTGTGAGACTAGGAATGGAGGAAGGTGCCCTTACTCGTCTACGTCTTGTCTTCGGTGATAAACCCTTGCCTCTTACAAGTGGCATGGGGCAAAGCGTAGAGGGTCATTCTCATACAAGCATAAAAATATTGCAAAATATTCTAAAAAAAAATAAAAAAACAAAACAAAACAAAACAAAAAAAAACAAGACAAGGAAATTCACTCGCCTATATTTTACCTTTGGTGATGAGCCCTTGCTTCTCACTAGTAGCATGGGGCAAGGCATAGGGAGTCATTTCAAAAATACAAAATCTTACAGTGCTTACAAATTATAGAATCCCCAAACACGTAATTTAGATGCCTAAGTGAAGAGAGAACTATCCCTTAACCTCATATCTTATCAATCAGCAGGCCACATAACTGTCTAAGTCTAGCATGTGACTCATAAAGTGAAAGCTATTTTTGAAACCGGTTTAGTACCATTATGAAGAATGGAGTCACAATTTCCCAAAGGGATTGTTGTTAGCATTTGTCTCTATATTCATTATCTACCTCCTACGTCCTTCTTGATTCTTGGTGATGAGCCCACACATCTTACTAGTTGTGTGGAGTCAAGAATGGAGCTGGAATTCTTTTCATCATATCATTACCACCATATCCTGCCAATGGAAAGAGAATTTGTGTTATTCTGAGCATAAGTTACCACACTGAACACGCTACATACGAATAATATCTTGGTTTATCACCTCTCAAAAATACGTCTGCACTCTGGTCCATAAATTGCCAATCACAATGTAAAAATCCAAAAACATTTGAAAATCGTCAAAAATCCAAAAACAATGTAAAAATCTAAAAATCTTTGAAAATCGTCAAAAATCCAAAAACAGTTGAAAATCATCAAAAATCCAAAAACAGTGTCTAAAAACCCAAAAACATTAGAAACAATCATCCAAAATCTAACAAGAACATTAGAAATCATCATCCAAAATCCAACAAAAAAAAATTAGAACTCATCAAAAATCCAAAAACATTAGACACACTCGTCAAAAACCCAAATACATTACACATAATCGTAAAAAATCTAAAAACATTTGAAAATCATCAAAAATCCAAAAACATTTGAAAAATCGTCAAAAATCTAAAAACATTTGAAAATCGTCAAAAATCTAAAAACATTTGAAAATCTCAAAATCTAAAAACATTTGAAAATCGTCAAAAATCCAAAAACATTTGAAAATCGTAAAAAAATCCAAAAACAATGTAAAAATCCAAAAATCAAAAAACATTTGAAAATCATCAAAAATCCAAAAACACAAAAATCTAAAAACAGTGTCAAAATCCAAAAATCCAAAAACAATGTAAAAATCTGAAAATCATTTGAAAATCATCAAAAATCCAAAAACAGTGTAAAAATCCAAAAATCTAAAAACAGTGTCAAAATCCAAAAATCCAAAAACAATGTAAATATCCAAAAATCCAAAAACATTTGAAAATCATCAAAAATCCAAAAACAGTGTAAAAATCCAAAAATCCAAAAACATTTGAAAATCGTCAAAAATCCAAACACAGTGTAAACATCATAAAAATACAAAAACATTAGAAAATATCCAAAATACAAAAACATTTATAAAATTTTCAAAAGACCAAAAACATCCACAAAATTATAAAAACTCAATAAGTAACACAGTTCATCCTTTGAACTATTATCCCAAACGAATGGTCCAACCACCTTATGAGTACCAATTTCAAACCACTTCTCCTCGCCTGAATCCTCGCTTGGGGAAAATCCGGCTCTCATTGTTTCCTTGTTTGAGGAAACTGGCCCAATCCATTGTACCTCTGCTTGGGGGCACATCTAATCAATCATCACTGTGGAACACGTTAGGGACATGTTTACTGGTTCTTGTGTTGCATTATTAGTGGCAAATTATTAATTGCTTTCTTGTATCTTGATATATTACAGGGGGCATCTTGATTTTATATATCTTGGTGTTCTCTGTAATATTCTTATGTTATCTGATTGCATGTCGTACTGGGGCATCATACTTTCTTGATGGCCTCTGTCTATGCTCTCTTCCATTTGCATATCGTACTGGGGCATCAAACCTTTTTGATGGCCCCTGTCTATGCTATCACGCATATTACAGTCTAGTCATCCTGATCTTTTATATCACGATGCATCATGTTATGTGCTATATTAAAATTAAGATGCTTTTCGTCACGTGAGTATCTTCCTGCATGATCAACATCTTACTTTGCACCCATCCATTCACCCATACTAATGCATTCTCCAGTTTGCGAATCCTACTTGATCACCGTTGCAGTTTGCGAATCCTACTTGACGATCTTTCTCAAGTAGCATTCACTATCCAGCAGCTCCTTCTCCCCCACCATGATCACCACTTTATTTGATCCATTCATTCTCACTTCTCATTTTTACTCCTCCGCCGCTTATTACCCATATTACCCTTCTCACCATTTCTGTCCCCTCTCACCCATTGGTATTCTTTCCTTTCACTTTTCTTCCCGCTTGACAATCTTACTTAATAACCCCTTCTATATGGAATCCTCAGTGGAGGTTTACCCTCTCCCTAAGATCTTCCCATGTCTGTAGAAGCTTCTTCACCACCTGCCCTCTCATCAAATAACCATCACCACCAGACACATCTTCCACTTACTCCACCTCTTCTACTTCCCATTCTTCACATCATTATTCTCACCACGTGGGCATCCCAATTAAGGATTCCCCTCACACTCTCTACCCTCCACTGCATATATTCCTTCATCCATTCATGTTAACACTCCTTTGTATCCTTTCTTTCTTATTATCACCTCATCTCATATCATATACCACTTAGGCATACCTCACTCACTCTTTCTCATCCTTCCCCAAATCCACCTTATGCCTGGTCATCCTACTTACACGCTCTCGTAGTATGGCAAATTCACTTCTAGGGTTCCCCTTCAGTCCATTTTGTCATACCCTATTCCCACCAACTCTAACATCATCCTTCTTCCCTCAGCTTGGCGATCTTACTTAACCATTCCAGCCTGCATGGCAATCTTACTTAATACTTCCACTTAAGGTTGATCTGCCCTGTGGCCTTCCCCCATCCCATCATATTTCCCCATCTTATTTCTCCCACCTCTCATCACGATCATCTTCTTCACCCTACCATTCCACCCCTACCCCACCCTTTCTTGTCCTGTCTTCTTATCATCCCACTCTCTCACATCTCTCCTTTGACCTCTTCCACTATTCTTTACCTTGGTCTTCATCGCAATGACGCAATTCCTTTTTCTATTTTCCCTTGTATTCGTTGTATCTTCCTTTCCTCCCCCCTAATTTTCACGTTTCTTCTGACCACTTCCCATTTTCTCTACCACCCCTACCTTTTCATTCATTTTGTATATGTTTCTCTTCCTTTCTCTCCTCTTTTTCACATTTTCCTCGCCCCTCATAGTTTCTTTTTTTTTCTCCGTTCTACTTCTTCTTTTGTCCTCTTTCTATTTTCCTCTATTTCACCCCTTACTCCCACCTCATTTTCTCCTTCTTATTCATCCTTTCCCGTTTCCTGATTTTTCACTTCCACGCATCCCTCTTTACTATCTCTGTTGCTTCCTTCATTTTGCACATCTCTCTCTTTTATCCCCTTCACCCTCTACTCTGTCACTTTTTTGTTTTTGCCTTGTTTGTCCTTCATCATTCCCTTCTTCCCCTATCATCCCTCTCTCTTATTTCTACTTTTTTTCATTCCTTTTGTTCCCCTCCCCTATTTCCCTTACTCTTCTCATAATCAACCCCCACTCCTATCCATTCCCTTTTCTCTTTCCCACACACCCTCACACCTAGCATTCAAGGTCGATTGAATCCTTCCTCCATTTGCGTATTGCAGTCATTCCAGTCTCTTCCACTCCATTATCGTCCTCTTCTCCACCAAATCCATTTCCCTTCTTTTCGAGAGTTCTGTCGTATATTTCATTCTCGTCAATCCTCTCGAGGGGGCATCACCACATCTATCCATAATCACATCTTCTCATGACATTTTTGTCTTGGAGGATACTATGACATCTGTCACTCACCACTTTCTATTCTCCCCAACAAACATTTGCTCTACCTTTTAAAAAGTAGATTGAATTCTTCCCCCATACCGTCTACTTTCTTTGAAAGGACACTACTTTCATAGTACCCTTCCAAAGAGGGGCAAATGTAGACACCCCAATTTCACATCTATCCTAAATCAATTAATTCCCCTTCCTCATTTCCCACAAAAATACACTTCGAATTAATCAAATATAATTTGATTAATTATCCATTTCAAAATCTAAAAATAATCTAATCCTCACCACATGTCATTATTCTCCATGTTTTTCCACTATTGAATTAAAAATTCAAATTCAAATCCTCACCCACCATTCGTGGTCCCCACTCACCTAAAATCCTCCACTTATGAATTAAAAATATAATTCAAATCCTCACCCATTCTTCGTGGCCCCCACTCACCTAATATTGCCCACATTTTCAAACCACCCACCTAATCTTGCCCACATTTTCAAACCACCCACTTAATCTTGCCCACATTTTCAAACCATGATTACTTAAATTAATCTAAGCTAATCACTCCCTCAGGCTATAAATACAACCTTACCCCTCCCCTCTAAACACACGGAGAATAAGCTTTCATGCCATATCTAAGTTCTTGCATTATTTGAGCAAAGAACATCATTTTGCCTCGTCCTAATGCCAAAATAGCCTCATAATCCTTTTTCCCATCTAGTGCAAAGTAAGAGGATCGTTGTTGCAGGAAGGTCTTGCTCCGTCTTGAAGAAAAGCACCTACATATCAAAAAATCAGGGCTCAATCCAAGTTTCCTAGCCCATTCTGAGGTTTGCTACGGAACGCGAAGGAGGAGGTATGATTATTGGTATTTTATTTCCTTGTTAGTAGTGTATTTTTCCTAGCTTACAGCTGGTATGACTGATTATGAAATTGCTACGAAGTTGGTATGCGTTGAAGCAGATGGTGCATCTGTCATGCAGGGTCACCGAACAGGGCTCTGTGTTAGATTACAAACAACAATGGCCCAATATATGCTATCAATTCACTGTATGGCTCACAGAATGAATTTAGTGTATAAGATGGTAAGCAACCACGAAAATGTTGCTAAATTAGAAGACCTTATAAGAGAACTTCATGCCTATATGTCAAGCAGCCCAAAGCGTTTTCTCGAGTTCCAAAAATTTGCAATTGGAATCACAGATGGAAAAAAACTTCTGAAGGATGTGGAGACTAGATGGATCTCTTTGTATGAACCTGCATGTAGAGTTCGTGAGGAGTATCCTTCATTGGTTGGTTTCATGCACAAATACCGTCATGATGTTGATAGGGCGAGGGACTTGTTGTTCTGTTTAACTGATTTGGAGACATTGCTTACATTGGTTGGTATTCTTCCAATGTTAAAAGAGATCAATACACTGATGAAGCATGCACAGGGCAGATTAATCTATATTTTGGATTTTATACGGATGAGGAAAATGGTATGTCAAAGTCTTGATATATTGTACTATTCCAATGATAGTTTTGATACACCTGTTTTTGAAAATTGGAGAAATTTATTAGATCTTAAAAATCCTAACACCTTTTTGAGATTTAATATCCATGATCACCTCTGCATCACTGTTAATGGGAGGGAAATACCTGTGCACATTTTGCAAAAACGTCAAGCTATTACAGGATTGGAACGAGAAGATGTTCCCATGACACGTAATTTGTTTGAGTCTGTTATAGTTGAAACAAGAATAAAGCTTAAAAAAAAATCAGAAACCTTGTCATCAGAAATTAGGGAATGTTTCTGTAAAGATAAAATTTTGGAAGCCATGGGTGTGATGAATCCTAATTTTTGGAATACTGAAGGTGGCCGTGCAGAATTTTTCAGTAAGCATTTCCATAAATCAATGGGTACAATAATGGAACAATTTACAAAGACGTCAGAGCTCAAGGGTGTGGAAATCAAAGGTATATTGAATGTTGATTTATTAAAGTCTCAGTCAACAAATTTTGCAACAACAATGAGGAACCAATATAAGAATTTAGATCAACCTTTTGAAAGTGGAGCTATTACAAGGATGTGGCAAGGAATCTATCAAAGTTCTATTTTACAAGAAGATATCAGTGAATACTTCAGATTATATGAGTTATGCCAAAAAATGATTTTGGGGTCTGTGGAGGATGAAAGGGTTTTCAGTGCATTGTCATTTATAAAATCAAAACTGAGAAACAGGTTGGATAAAAATCTGGAAAGCTGCATGAGGTGTTATGTTTCTCGATACTCCACCGAAACCTTTCCGTTCGACAGAGCAATTGCGCACTGGAATTCCCTTTGCGAAAGAAGAGGTGTGAATAATACAGCTACAAGTACAAATATTCCCAACCTTGAGAGTGTAATTGGCTCTTCGTCACATTCTACAGAAGACAACATCGACTTTGATGAAGCTATTGATAATGGATTGTTTCAACTTTAAATAGGTATCTTCTTTATCTATCTTTTATCTTTATCATTAAAGATGTTACAGGTCTATATACTAAAAATGTCAGGCAATTCACCCATCTATCTACCAATACATTTCTCGTGTTGGGTTTTTTTAAAACACAGATCTAGCTCATTACCAGTGGCAATGATGATTTCAACTTTAAGGAGGTATCTTTTTCCCCTTAATCTTATTGTTTGTTACTATTCATTTATTCAGCTCTGGTTATCATTAAAGATGTTACACATGTATGTATTTACATTTAGTTAAATACAATATTTTTACTTTTTGAAAATGTGGGTTGACATCCGTCCGAGGAAGCTGTTACTTCTCAGGACTGACAATGTCAGGAAACTCACCCACTTATCTACTAATCCATTTTTTGTGTTGAATTTTTTTTAAGACAAAGATCTAGCACATTACCGGTGATGATTTCAATTTTAAATAGATATCTTCTTCAACATAATTTTATTGTTTGTTACTATTCATTTTTTCAGCTCTGGTTATCATTAAAGATGTTACAGGTGTATGTATTTACATTTAGTTAAATACAACATTTTTACTTTTTGAAAATGTGGGTTGACATCCATCCGAGGAAGCTGTTACTTCTCGGGACTGACAATGTCAGGCAACTCACCCATCTATCTACTAATCTATTTTTTGTGTTGAATTTTTTTTAAGACAAAGATCTAGCACATTACCGGTGATGATTTCAATTTTAAATAGGTATCTTCTTCAACATAATCTTATCGATTGTTACTTTACATTTTTTCAGCTCTTGTTATCATTAAAGACGTTACAAGTCTAATTCTATATATCATTAATTATCAATTATCATCATTCATCATCTACGTCCACATACAATTCATGACAACTCAAGTAAACAAGAAACATACATATAATTCATGATAATCACCATCTAATGCAATTAAAATTAAAGATTGTATATAAATCCATATAATTAAATTCAAAAACCATAGTACATACTCAATTGTAGAAGTTTTTAAATTTAATATTTAAAGTTTCCTCAATAATAAAAGTTTCTAGTTTTCAAAACCCTCTCTTTCTTTATCCAATTCTACTCTGCACTCTTCCCCAATGGCTTCTTCCACTGTGGTTGTACCTCCTTCCCCAAAACAAGAAATCTCCATGCGAAAAAAAATTTGGATCAGCTGCAGCATTCAAACTATCTCGTTGCCAATAATTTTCATAACGACTAATAATCTCATTGATAAGAACCTTAGCCCTTCTCTCCCATTCTATAAGCTGGATCTATGTTTTTTGTGCTTGTCTAGTTGTATGAAATACTCCTTGCCCTCTTTAGAAGTACTTGTGCCAAAACCCTGTATGGTCCAAGCAACAAGTGATACCTAATCAGCAAGTGAACAAAACCAGAACTTGAAAACATATAAAGAGAAAACAAACTAGCATTACTTTGTAGTACTATATGGTCCAGCCAGTTATTGATCCACTCAATGATTCTCTCCAAGCTTCATACTCAGGAATTGTGTAAAAAGATAACACATTTCCATTTTTGTGAGTTGCCTACATCAACATGTGCCAAAATTAGACATGGAGATAAACAACATCTGGAGGCTTAAAAACAAATATAAAGAGTCTCAATACACTCAACAAAATATACAGGGGTAACAGTTACACTGACAATAGGAGTGATAAATTCCACAACAAATGAAGGAATTTTAAGCAGTGATGGCCAGGCATGGTGTATGAAATTGATCAGCAATCCTTTGATGTGGGATCCATCATGGTCCTTTAAGAGACAAAGGACAAGTCAAAGGATCTCACTAGAAAGGATGTGTCAGAATTAAGCAGAAACTAAACAGCGCTATACAAAGATCATGTACCTGGTCTGTCATTATCATCAGATGGCCATATCTTAAAGATTTAATACTGTCATAAATTTTATCTTCCTGTAGACCAAGGATTTTTTTTATATTTACTATCTCTTTATTCTCCATTTGTTGGTGAGTGGTAGCTTCCCTGACATTGAGCAACTTACCTTTGAGAGGAAACACGCCATAATAATATTGACCAACAATAGATATTCCTGCCACCTGATAGAATAAAGATAACTAAAATAACAAAAAATTAAATTGGAAAGTGATGTCGAAACATGTCACAATACTACCAAATTCAGTATTCACATTTCCCTTATTCAAGGCACAAACACTTACAACAAGAGCCTTGGCTGAGTCACCCTCTGTTAATATTAAAGTACATTGATCAGAATTCTTCCCCCTTGATTGATTTGCATCATCAAGTTTGGGAACATCAATTAATTTCCCCTTCTTGGTTCCATCAGTTTTCTTAAGATCTTTTTTTTGTTTAAAGTTTTCCACTTCACTCATCAGGTCAATCAAAGTTACAAAGCTCATCTTAGACACTAGCATTGCAAAAATTACATGTACTCAGAAATGTTACATATTAGACACCACGCCTTTTATTTATTGACATGGGCTGCAAATGCGAAACAGTGAAAATTACTATAAATTTATAACAGCAAATTATATCAGAATAAAAAATATGGATTAAAAGGAATTATACTTACAATCAACATGGAAACCGAACGTTGATTCGAGAAAATTCTTTTCTTCCACGAGTGTTGCCTTGGTTGTAACAATTGGTAAATTTTTGAACGAAAGGCCCGTAAACCGATGGATGTCATTTGCTTCGATACTGAATTGAAAAATTCAGCCATCGTTCAGAGTCACATAAAAAATGCCGTCCTCTGAATTGTAGGATGACAGAAAGTAATTCAAAATATCCAGATCTGTTTCGAAATGGGGCATATTAATAGTATGGATGTGAGGGCATAAGGGATTCCTGTAGTTGATCTTGGAAATCGATTGAATTGGATTCTCTTGATTTTTGTTACTGAACTTGGAGTTGGGAAGCATCGAGACCTGTAAAAAATCTAGAGCTGGAAGGTGAAAACGAGAAAATGACCGGTTCAAGGGTATTTATAGGCTAAATTGGGCGTCAATGGCTTCACTTGATGCGCGTCAAAGGTTCTAGCTGACGCGCGACAATAGTCTAAGTGATGCGCGACAATAGGAGTGAGCGACGCGCAAAAGTAGAAAGCGACGCGCGTCAATAGAATCCAGTGACGCGCGTCACTAGGATCCAGTGACGCGCGTCACTAGAAACCAGTGACGCACGTCATTAGGTGCATGACGCACGTCATTAGGTGCCAGTGACGCGCGTCATTAGGTGCCAGTGACGCGCGTCATTAGGTGCCAAGTGACGCGCGTCATTAGGTGCCAGTGACGCGCGTCATTAGGTACAAGTGACGCGCGTCATGAGCGGGGAGTGTCGTGCGTCGGTCAAAACCATTGACGTTCCATTGACACGCGTCGGTCAAGACCATTGACGTTCCATTTAGGAAGCCTGAGACTACCAAATAATTGATTTCTTATCCAAAATTTAATGGAATTCGAAGTTTTCACCTCTTTTGCTCTAGAGGAAATTCCCTTCATGTTTGCAATGCAGCCAATTGAGATTAAGCCTTCAAATTTATCAATAGTGTTTGGTGTGTACTTGATGATGATATAGGGTCTTGTTTGATAAGTTCAAAAAGAAACTTCATGATATATGCTAAGACTGAGTTTGAGATGAGGTACCACTAAGGGCACTGTTGACAAAATTTACACAATGTTACCTTTTTAAGATGATCCAACCTTGCACAGAGAACTTTATGTTGAGCTGTAAAAAAAAATTCAATATTTGAGACACTTGATTTTATCAATTGTACTTCAAGAAGATCATGATTAATCAATTCAAGGCATAGAAATGGGGGAGCTGCAAAAAAATTTTCTTCAAACATACACTTCAACATTGTATCTTCAGCAAAGGAAAACAAAACAAGGTGGTAACAAGGAATTTTATACTTTGATACTCCTTGCAATGGTCAACCAAGTATTTCATCAGCTCAACAATGATAATTAGAAGAAATTAAAAACAATTTTCCGTTACACAACAATTTTGATCACTTTACCCTTATTGTATCTTTCAAACCTCATTCTTGTAACTAACATGATATGTAAACAACCTTATTGAGCTATGATCATATGCACCACCTTAAAATTTTGAAAAAAAAAGAGACATATTTTAATACAACGACTCCAAGAAGCAGTCCTGAAGAGAGAATCTCGAGATGTGAATCCTATACAAGGTGGTAGTTTGCATTTCTAAGCGATCGAGTTTTATAAAAACTTCAATAAGTTTAAATACTCATTTCAAAATCTAATTAAATTTGACATGAAGCACTAAAAGACACTCCTATACACATTTCATATTTTGGTTAACCATGGGTTTTCCTAAAGATGTTACAGGTCTATATACTAAAAATGTCAGGCAATTCACCCATCTATCTACTAATCCATTACTCGTGTTGGGTTTTTTTAAAACACAGATCTAGCTCATTACCAGTGGCAATGATGATTTCAACTTTAAGCAGGTATCTTTTTCCCCTTAATCTTATTGTTTGTTACTATTCATTTATTCAGCTCTGGTTATCATTAAAGATGTTACAGGTGTATATACTAAAAACGTCAGGCAATTCACGCATCTATCTACTAATCCATTTCTCGTGTTGGGTTTTTTTGAAACACAGATATAGCTCATTACCAGTGGCAGTGATGATTTCAACTTTAAGGAGGAATCTTTTTCCCCTTAATCTTATTGTTTGTTACTATTCATTTTTTTCTCCTCTTTTTATCATTAAAGATGTCTATGTATTTACATTTAGTTAAATACAATATTTTATTTTTTGAAAACGTGGGTTGACATCCGTCCGAGGAAGCTGTTACTTCTCCGGACTGACAATGTCAGGTAACTCACCCATCTATCTACTAATCCATTTTTTGTGTTGAATTTTATTAAGACAAATATCTAGCACATTACAGGGATGATTTCAATTTTAAATAGGTATCTTCTTCAACATCATCTTATTGTTTGTTACTTTACATTTTTTCAGCTCTAGTTATCATTTATTTAAAGATATTGTTGGTCTATATATTTAAAGATGTTGCTGCCACTTCACAGGACTGACAATGTCAGGCAACTCACCCCTCTATCTACAATGTCAGGAAAAACAAAGATCTAGCACGTTACCCTTGATGATTTCACAGCAATCTAATACGCAAGAGGTAAGCTAAACCCTATGATATTTGCAATTATGTTTAATTTCTTACCAGTGATGATTCTTTCTTGATTTCTTAGAATTATATTTAATTTATTTTTTATATGTGGAAAATCCTTTGATATATTTTTTTAACTGCGGGATAAACTATTAAACAATACATTATACTATTATAAATATAAGTCCTGACACTCTTCCTAAAATTCCATGCTTTGTCATAGATCCATCACTTCTTCATATTTCTCCATGAAGAAATAGATCTATTTTTAGACTTATAATGATCATCCTCTAACACGAAGTTATTCAAACTCAATTCTAATGCTATCTTCCATATCCTATAGTCACCCACCCAAATCTACACTAATCACAACTATTTAAATCAACTTGACAGAGTCTTTATCTAATAAAAATCTACACACATAGTTTGCTATGATCTAGTTTACAACCTTCAATATTTTCTTACACACTCAAAATTATTCCAACTTATAGCCTCCCAGTTCTAATCCACAATTATTCTTCACCCTTATCAAATATTAAAAAATGATAGGATTCTTCAACCTTATATGTTTTACATTAAACTTCAAAGTTCTATATCGAGCTTGACCTATCTGTTAATCACATGGTTATTCCAACTTTTGTTAATCTAGATTCCATAACCTTGACTATTTAGAGCAACTTGTCAATCTACTCTACACAAAACAATATCCATGATAACAAAACCATATCTTTTAAACCATGGTCTTGATTGTTTGCAGCAAAACGTTATTTTCTGACAAATGGTCTTGACTATTTTGGATGTCAAACAACCTCTCTAATGAGAGATTATGCACTTATATAGAGGTAAATCTCTTTAAAATAGAATTTTCCTACACCATAAGTCTATTAAGGAGAAATCCTAAAGATCTGCTTCAAATCTTAGTTGCTATTTTTTCCCAAAAACATAATTTTCAAGATAATTAAAGTCCCACAAAGATATTTAGGCACTACATTTTACATTATACACATTAAATTGATCATCGTCTTTCATCATCATCTATCATTAATTATCAGTTATCATCATTCATCATCTACGTCCACATACAATTCATGACAATGCAAGTAAACAAGAAACATACATATAATTCATGATAATCACCATCTAATGCAATTAAAATTAAAGACTATATAAATCCATATTATTAAATTCAAATACCATAGTAGATACTCAATAGTAGAAGTTTTCAAATTCAATATATAAAGTTTCCTCAATAATAAAAGTTTCTAATTTTCAAAACCCTCTTTTTCTTTATACAATTCAACTCTGCTCTCTTCCCCAACGGCTTCTTCCACTGTGGATGTACCTCTTTCCCCAACACCAGAAATAACCCCTGAACTTCTAAGATCTTCTGCAGCATTGTCCAGATTTTTTATAATTCTTTCTTCTTGATTTGTTGCATCTCCATGCAACAGCAAATTTGGATCAGAAGCTGCTTTTTCTTTGAATAATATGTCAGGGTCGAGACCATGCTCTTTAATTATCCGCTTTAGTGTATTGTTTTGTTTGTTAACCAAAACAATATTTTGCTTCAAATTTTTTGCTGCGGATAAGCTGTTCTTTGTTGTTTCCAAGTGAACTTGGAAAACCTTCGCCTGACTCTTCAAATTTTCATATTTCAACTGCACAAAAAGAGTAATGTCAATATAAAATATTAATGTAAATTCAAAATTTCAAAATAACAAAAATGATTGTTTAAATGTAATAGTACTTACAACAGCTCTATCTCTTTCGGCATTTGCGATTGATACCAAATCCTTGTCCTTGGACCATTTGTTAAAATATGCCTGGGCCTCGGCACTAATATTTTCCAATTTGTTTAGTGCCTTATCTAAAATGTCATCTTTATAGTTGTTGTTAAACGTGACAGTCCCACTTCTTACTTGGGTAAGTAAGGAATCCATCTTCGTAGGTTGATTCTGGACTGCAGCGTATAAACTATCCCGTTGCCAATAATTTTCATAACGACTAATAATTTCATTGATAAGAACTTTAGCCCTTTTCTCCCATTCTATAAGCTGTTGGATATGAGGAATAATAAACTCACTGATATGGGATTGACAATCATTACCAATTAAGTTCTCCAAAGGAAAACGTGGCAACTGTTCACTATCTGAATCTGATGCAGATGATCTTGCTGGAGAAGAATGGGGGCTTTCACCAAGATCAACTGCTCCTTGTTTCTGCCTTTGGGTGGGCTGATCCTATTTTTGAAAAAATTAATCAAGATTTAGATAAATAAATTTAAATCAGAATGTAATTCAAAATTGTAAAGCATATTAAAATTGAAATTTGAAGTATACCTACTGGCCTTGAATCATCTCACGGGTATCAAAAAAACCAGTTGGGTCATTGCTATCAATGCCCAAATAATCTTCATCTAAATTTATATTGTTCAAAACAGATATGCCCGTTGCACTGGGCAAGCCACCAAGCGATAGAGTTGGAATTCGAAACAAGGAGGCAAGGTTTAGTGTCCCACTAGGGGGCCGGAGCAAAAGGCATGTGTTTACCAATGTTCTTTTTCACTGTTCCTCTGGTTGGCATTTTAAAAATTAATGGTTGAGTGGGTGTCGGTGCCATGGTTTGATCATGACTGACATGTGCTGAAAAGTACAAGAAAAAAATGAAAAATATTAAAACAAATCATAAAGTCAAAACTACGAAATTAAACGTACTATAGAAAAGTTGTACCTTGTTGTCGAGGGGTTGTTTTTCTCGGTGCTACGGGTGGCCTTGTAGGAGTTGTACTCAGTGGCTGTTCAGAAGATATGAATGCATGCGACTGTATGGAGTGAGTTGGGGAAGAAGGTTCCAAAGTCCCTGCAATTCATCAATATTAAATAATGTCAATTCTTTTGGTTAAAATTTAAATTGAAAAATAAATATGCAACTTTGGAATTTGTAAATAATATATGAGAATGTATTACTTCTCTGGCGTTTAACGAGTTCAAACTGTTGAGGGTTTGGAGAGGAGTGAGCTTCCATTTCAGATTGGGAGTCCCCCGCAGCCTCCGCGTGTTGTTGGCCTCTTCCTCTCGATAATTTCTTTTTTCGGGGAAGGGCTTCAAGATATCTTCTCTGCAAAACATTTAAATTTAAGTTTTTATAACTGCACTGTAATGTCGAATATTGAAATACAATTACAAACTAAATAGTTTATACTTGTTGTTCTTCAAATGGAATTGAGAATTTCTTCAAAGCCTCATCAGAGCAAGTAGGAATTTCTTTATCTTTTAAATTTAAAACTGCCTCATAGTAGAAGCCGAGGAGATAGTTTGTTGAATAAATGAAAGGTTTATCTGAGAGTTTTGAATTTATTATGTCAGTTCTTTTTTTTTTGGATAGATATGTGCACCAATCGAATTGTCGTTTTGAGATAGTGGCACAAATGTATGCGATGGCCCAATTTGGTATATCTGTTTGGCGACCCTGTAAAACAATTCTGGCTTGAAAAAATGAAATAAGTGCAGCAAGAAAGTGGTGTGCAATTGATTGTGTATCTACACCACGCCTGGATTTATTGACATGGGCTGCAAATGCGAAACAACGATAATTACTATAAATTTATAACAAATTGTATCAGAATAAAAAACAATAAAAAATATGAATTAAAAGGAATTATACTTACAATCAACATGGAAACCGTACGTTGATTTGAGAAATTTCTTGTCTTCTTCCAGTAGTGTTGCCTTGGTTGTAACAATTGGTAAATTTCTGAAAGGAAGGCCCGTAAACCGATGTATGTCATTTGCTTCAATAGTGAATTGGAACATTTGGCCATCGTTCAGAGTCACATAAAAAATACCGTCCTCTGAATTGTAGCATGACAGAAGGTAATTCAAAATATCCGGATCTGTTTTGAAATGGGGCATATTCACGAGCCCTGTAAATTCACACTCTTCCATCAAAGCTTGATATTCTGAAGACATCTTTAAAGCCGTATGGATGTGAGGGCATAAGGGATTCCTGTAGTTGATCTTTGAAATCGATTGAGTTGGATTCTCTTGATCTTCTTGCTGAACTTGCAATTGGGAAGCATGTGAAGTCGACATTGTAGCTGTAATTGCGTCTTTGACGACGATTTAGACCTGCAAAAATTCAAGAACGGGAAAATGAAAATGAGAAAATGAGCGGCACAAGGGTATTTATAAGCTAAATAGGGCGTCACTGGCCCCTGATGACACGCATCATTTGCTCCTACTGACGCGTGTCACTGTCTCTTATTGACGCGTGTCAGCTCTAACTTTTGTCGCCCATCATCTAGGACATTTGACACGCGACACTGGCACCTAGTGACACGCGACACTGTCCCCTACTAATGCGCGTCACTTCCTCTTATTGTCGCGCGACAGCTATTACCTCTGATGCACGTCAACAGGTTCCAGTGACACGCGTCATTAGGGTACAATGTCATGCGTCAATAGAAGCCAGTGACGCGCGTCAAAGGTCATAGCTGACGCGCGACAATAGTCCTAGCTGACGCGCGTCAATAGGAGACAGTGACGTGCGTCAGTAGGAGCAAATGACGAGCGTCATCAGGGGCCAGTGACGCGTGACATGAGGAGGCAGTGTCGCGCGTCATTAACAGACACTGACGCGCGACAGCAGGTGACAATTTAGCGTGTCATTACGAACTAGTGTCGCACCAATGTCGCACGTCATTACAAACTAGTGTCGCGCCAATGTCGCGCGTCATTACAAACTAGTGTCACGCCAATGACTTGCGTCATTACGAACTAGTGTTGTCACACATCACTGATGGAGCCATGAAAAACCAGGTGAAAATTTTATTTTTGAATAATGTCAAATTCAACTTTCGCTGAAACTGGTTACGGGGATATTCACCAGGTATTTTCCACCTTCAATTTTATAGGGGTGTCTTAAAATGAACCCTGTTTGTTAGTAACTAAGTTCTTCATAGATTGGTATTTTCTCTTCTCATACGTGTCAAAAATGGGGGAATCTTTACTCCTCCCTTGGTCCCTCATTCTCTCTAGTGATGATATGTACTCAACACTCTAGTATCTCCTTTGGCCAAAAATTGGGTACCAATCATCCCTAATCCTCCGACATGTCCACAATAAATTCCAAGTCTTTAAGGAACAAAAATAATATGAAACATTCCCTCTACAAAATTAATAAGTGCATTCCTTCCATGTTTTAATTCTCTTTACTTATTTTTTTACAAATTTCAAAGTTATAAGAATGATCCATTTTTTGAGATAAATTTTAGTTTCTATCATAGAAATTGACTAGACACTATGTGTTACAATTTTCATCATGGAAAATGTCAAAAGAAACACATCAGAGAACCTTTATCAAGTGAAGATAGAGTGTGTGTGCACACTTCTGTACATTTTTCCTTTCAAAACACAATTTTAAATTACACTCTTAAAGGGGGGAAATGTAGACACTAAAATTTGGTAACATGTCCTCTTACAATGTCAATTTTAATTATGCTCACTTGCTAAGAAAAATAGTCACATTCATAATGTAATTAGTTAGTCTCTCTAGCTCTCCCATGAATTTCTTATCATTACAGTCTTCCTTGTTATCAATTATGGGAATATTATATGATAAAAATATTTAAAAAATCTTTATGCTTCATGTCTAAATATCATGTTCTACATTTCTCATTCTAAGTATAAATCCATGTATAAAAACTTGGTCAGGATGTGGGGTACAGTCTTTGCAAAATTGTACGGTCTTTGCTCCTCAATTTCATCAACTCTATTTTAATTTATATCTTCTTTGAGTCATTTCATTTTCCTAGGGCCGACCTTATTATAATATTTCACCTATAAAAGGCTATATAATGAATTCAATGTAACTTTATAAATCACTTGACACTCTTACAAGTTCTTGCTGCAAATATCATTCCAAAATCATTCAAATGGTTCCTAAATCATCCCAAATAAAGTAAAAATAACTTAAAGTATCCCTTAAACATGTTTGAATCACTAAAATAGATCAAAGATTCCATATTCCCCTATTTCCAAGAATGTAATGGTCATAGAGCTATGCATTATCAAGAACAAAGTCACTCAAAGAATGGTTCAATGGTTTCAAGATATATAGGTTAGGTCACATAGCTAAGGCATATCAAATCACACTACTACCATACTAGGTACATTCTACACTATATAGTTATCATATTATCATGTTGTCAAGAGACATAAGGTAACCTCTAGTAGATTGGTTTGTTGGTCACACTTGCATAAGAACCTAGGACAAATAGATGAGGCTTTATCCCATAATGAGGGAATGTAGTGCAACTCTTGGATTAGTTCATTAGTTGGGATTTTGAATTCCTTGGGTAGTATATTGTCAATCTCACACACACATTTTCTTTTATTTGTTTTCTAATGCTTTGATGAAGGGTTATATAAGTTTTTAGGGTTTCTATGTATTATTTTTAGGTTATTACAGATCATCTTGATGTTGTTAGAGCAAGAGTGACATATAGAGAAGTTCATTTCCATATAAGTGAATCACACAATAAGTTTCAAATCTAGACTATCAAATGGTGCAAGACGATACTATTCCAGGATAGGACCTTAAAAATAATATCTGTATTGTATATAACTGTAATGTCCCCTTTTTAAAGACATTATTAATATTTATTTTTCATTTGCATTATAACCCCTTGGCATGCCTAACGCTACAAGTGGGAGTATTTTTAGTTAGTTTAATGTGCATATAGGTTAGTTACTTTTATTTATTTAATTAATTAATAAATAAAGTGCACATAGTCCTAGTATTAAATATTTTAATGAGAGTTTATGTTTTCCCTCCAAAAGGGAAAGGTCAGTCTTTATTGGATATTGCACCCCTTAGTTCTATAAAAGGGAGGTCACATTTTCCTTAAAGGGGCATGTTGATGAATTATTAATTTCACTCCATGCTTGGAGAATTGGGATGTATGCCCATGGGATGTATGCCCTAGTTCTTGCATTGATCTCTCTCTTATTTGGATCCATTATTGAAGATTATTGAAGACTCCATTGTTCTTTCCATTTTGTTCTCTTGTGTTGAAGGTGTTTGTGCATGATATTTTCTTTCTAGCTTTGGCGACTTGTCTAGGGTATTGGCACATTTTATTGAGGGTAAAATCTGCATGTTATTGAGTATTTTGAAGGGTTTTAAGTGCTAGAAATTATTTATGCAATTTACCCTAACCCTAGTGACTAGGTTTGAGATTTCGGGGGCTGATTTGAGTGGTTTCTAGTGCATGCAAAGATCTAATATTTATTTTGATGAGAAACTCATTATTTTCCCTTTCTACTGCATTTGGTTTCAAGTTAAAAGAGTTAGTATTTTGGGAGTAATTAATTTCCAAGGTTTCAGCTAATTTTCAGCAGTTGTTATTTATTATTTTTACTTCTAAAAATTGCATTAGATAAAGGAGTGTAAATACCAACTGGATTTACCATCAAACCCTCACCTTGGCTCACTCCAACCCTATTTGGGTTGTATTGAAGCTGACACTAGGGTTTGGTGAGGTAAACCTAAGAGGGTTTATCTTCTAAGTGTTTATTTTTGCAAGTAGTTAATAATAATTAGTTAATATCCTACAAAGGGATATTACAGTGGTATCAGAGCTTCTTTCATCTACTCTTTTGGGGGTTTGCGTGGAAAAAACAAGGAGGAATAAGGTGAAATTAATTTCATAAATCTTGGAGTTGAATTGGTGCCCTAAATGTGTTGGGTGACCTAATTTTGGGGGAAAAATTAGGGTTTAGTGTTAGCTAGTCAAAATCTAGTTTTGGGATATTGTTTCTCATATTTTTATGACCTAAGATCGAAAATTTCAGATCGTTTGGACTTTCCTAGCCAAAGATACGGATTTTTGAAGTTGTTGTATTATTCTTATAGTGATTTGGGTTTTAAAAATCATATTTCAATTATTTTTAGAAAATTCCTTTTGGAAAAGTTGCTCCATAATATTATCTACCATTCCCAAAAGTTTCATGCAATTCTAAGGTGTTTTGAGCAAGTTATGTCATTTTTCTAAATTCAGCTAGGGATAGTGACGAACTTACTATTTATAGTAAGTCTCCCATTTTCAGATGTAGAAAAATTTCTGTTTTGGCATATTCAAATTGGAAAAAAATATTTCAAAATTATTGCAAGTTGTTTGAGGTAAATCAGAGCAGTTTTCTTCTTTTCCGGCGGGTATTGTTTTGTAGATCATGGAGATTGCTAGTGACAGAGATTTGAGAACCAAGCTCTATAAGCTTGGGAAACGGCTCAAAAATATTTCATTTGAGAAGAGTGTATTATTCCACACTCTTGAAAATATAGTGAGTTATTTATGTTTGATAGAGCAATCTAATTATAGCTCTATGTTTTCAGTTGCAGCTCCTTTGGTAACACACTTGGCTAGAACTAATTTGTTGAGACATGAGGAGGTGGATGTGAGACTTTTGGTCATTGCATGCATTAGTGAGGTCACACGGATAGCAGCCCCAAGTTTTCCATATGATGATACTACTATGGAGGAGGTATATGATCTCATGGTTGGAAGCTTTTAAAAGCTTTGGGACATCACAAACCCTCACTTTGATAAGAGGGTTAAGATCTTGAAGAACATGGCTCAGGTAAGGTCTTGCATTCCAATGTTAGATCTTGATTGTAATGACATCATTATGCACATGTTTGAGGTTTTCTTTGATGTTATACATGAGGAACATTCACATGAAGTAATGGATTCTATGCAAACAATAATGTCTCTAATATTGAATGAGTATGAAGAACCTCTAACACCTTTGTTATCCATACTTGTGGAAGGATTGGAACAAAAGGAGTCATGTCTTTCTCACTCCTTAGCAAGAAGAGTTGTGAATCAATGTGCAAGCAAAGTAAAGACATGCATCCAAGGTATGAGCACTTTTGTTTTTTATGATGAATTTTTGGCATCTAATGATTGCATGGCTTTGAATGGGTGCAAGGAGAAATCAAATTTGGTTTATGGGCATGAAGAGGATATTAGTGTCAAGCATATGCATGATCAAGAAGAAATGATGGAAAAGGAACATGTGATGGAAAAATCAGATTTGAGGGGAGTTGTTCAACCCTACCACGAGCCATTTGAAGGGAAAGGAGAAGGCATGGTCAATGATATCACCATAGAGGGGTATACTCATTCATATAATACATCATTTATGTCTACTTCTATGTGGAAAAAAGAAGAAATCTTGAAGCATTCATTGAATGGTAATAATCTTTTGATGTTTGACAAATTATTAGTGCCTAAAAATTGCATCAAGTTGAAGATGAGTGCAAAAGGAGTAGGTTTTTGAGAGGACTATGAAGATGTTCCAAGTTATTACCCACCAAGTATGAAAGCTTTTGGGGAGGAAAAAGGGGTTTTAGACAAGGAAAGTAATTAGGAATTGAGTGTTGTTTCAAACTCATAAATTATGAGTTTTATAGATGTTGGGGGCAACCCAAGGTATGATCTTTCTTGTTTTATTTCTCCTCAAATCTTGAGTTTTGATGGATATGATTTTGAGCATGATAGGGAGATGGATATGAGGTGCAACATGGAGTATATTGGTTGCATTTTTATCGGTACTCTTGCTCTTAACATTTGGGTGTATAAGGAGCATGATGGAAAAGGATAAAAAGTGATCATCACTCTTCCCAATGATGGAAACCATAACAATAAGCTTGCTGGTCCGTATGAGAAATTCATCATTAGAAGGCACAAAGGTATGATGATTTCATGTGTTTTTCCTCCTATCATAAGGAAAAATCATTAGCACAAAGTAAGGTACAAGGCTCCTTGGTTTCTCTATGATATTGATCATAAATGCATGCATTATATTTCAGCTCTCTCATTTCCTTTTGAGTATAGAAGAAGAGAAAAATTGTGGTGTTATCTTGCACATATTGCTTCATGTGGTAAGAGGATAAAAGGATTTGGGTTTTGCAAGTTTGGTTTGGATATAGGAATATCATTTCATTTCCTTTTTCAAATGATGGTAAATCCTATCTCTTGGGAAGATGTGAAAGAAGGATGGATCACATGGACTACACTTTGCATGGTAAGAAGTTCATTTTCAAATTTTGAGCTACAATTATGTCTTCCATTTGGGTGTTTGATTGAGATACTACCAAGGGTAAAGTCAACCAAGGATAAGTATTGGGAATGTATGAGTGATGTTGCTTACATGACCACCATCTTTTGGGCTTCAATGAAAGTATGAGAAGTTTGAAGGAACATGGTATGAACTTTTCTTAAGGCATTTCATTTTCAGATGTGCATGTGGATAATTTTCAGTTTGTTATGATTGAGGATCAAATTTCAGCTATATGGGATCCATTTATATTCACTAAGTTGATGATCATTCATGTTGGGAAAAGAGTTCTGAATTATTCTAGTTTTTGTCCTCTCATTTTTATAGATAATACTATTAGGACCAGCTCCACTATCACTCCCAAAATTTATATTTTTTACATACATTTGGTGACATGGTTGTTGGTATTTGATTTTGGCTCATGTGAAACTATTTGGGGGTGGAAACCAACCATCCTAATTCTAATTTTCAAGGAAATAATGCATGATTACAATAGTGTTGGGAGCCACATAACAGATTTTGGGGACAACCCATACATGAGGGAGATTTGGGAGCTCTCCATGCCTTGGAGACATGAAGAAGAAAAGGAAAAGTGTTTCTCAACACTTTTTTTTCTAATGAGTTTGCTTCATGTGCAGGATTGAAGACATATGATGGAAGATTGTTGTCCTGTTCATTTCATGAGGGCATTTTTGAGTGGGAAGTCTTGGAGCTTAGAAAATCTCATCTTATTGATGCTTCTTTAAGCCATGTTGAGGACACCATCTCTTGGAGCACATGTTATGGAGTTGATGACCCATCTTTTTGGGTTGACCTAAGGGAAATAAATTTGTTCTTTCCAACTCTTCGCCACTTAACAGGCACCGGATTGAGGCTTTGGATGCACCACCCCACATCTTCTCTTTGGGGCATGATGCATGGATCTATGAGCTTGCTATTGCTTGAGGGCAAGAAATTTCTGAGAGGGGAGGACTGTAATGTCCCTTTTTTCAAGACATTATTAATATTTATTTTTCATTTGCATTATAACCCCTTGGCATGCCTAACGCTACAAGTGGGAGTATTTTTAGTTAGTTTAATGTGCATATATGTTAGTTACTTTTATTTATTTAATTAATAAATAAATAAAGTGCACATAGTCCTAGTATTAAATATTTTAATGAGAGTTTATGTTTTCCCTCCAAAAGGGAAAGGTCGGTCTTTATTGAATATTGCACCCCTTAGTTCTATAAAGGGAGGTCACATTTTCCTTAAAGGGTCATGTTGATTAATTATTAATTTCACTCCATGCTTGGATAATTGGGATGTATGCCCATGGGATGTATGCCCTAGTTCTTGCATTGATCTCTCTCTTATTTGGATCCATTATTGAAGACTCCATTATTCTTTCCATTTTGTTCTCTTGTGTTAAAGGTGTTTGTGCATGATATTTTATTTCTAGCTTTGGTGACTTGTCTAGGGTATTGGCACATTTTATTGAGGGTAAAATCTGCATGTTATTGAGTATTTTGAAGGGTTCTAAGTGTTGGAAATTATTTATGCAATTTACCCTAACCCTAGTGACTGGGTTTGGGATTTCGGGGGCTGATTTGAATGGTTTCTAGTGCATGCAAAGATATGATATTTATTTTGATGAGAAACTCATAATTTTCCCTTTCTACTGCATTTGGTTTCAAGTTAAAAGAGTTAGTATTTTGGGAGCTATTAATTTCCAAAGTTTCAGCTAATTTTCAGCAGTTATTATTTATTATTTTTACTTCTGCAAATTATATTGGATAAAGGAGTGTAAATACCAACTGGATTACCCATCAAACCCTCACCTTGGCTCACTCCAACCCTATTTGGGTTGTATTGAAGCTGACACTAGGGTTCGTTGAGGTAAACCTAAGAGGGTTTATCTTCTAAGTATTTATTTTTGCAAGTATTTAATAATAATTAGTTAATATCCTACAAAGGGATATTACAATAATGTGTATGGTCCTAAACATGTTCATATTTTAGTTCAATAACTTATACCAAATCACTTCTAGTTTTTCATTTTCTTGGTCCATCATCTTACACATCTAAATCCTTCTCGCTCTTCCCTTTACAACTAAGTTTTTGTCTTCTTTTGTGTATTTAAGTACTTATTGTTTATCAAATGTTACAAGTATGAATGCATTATTCTGATTGTGAATGATTAATTTTAAAATTTAATTAGATCAAATTATTCCACTTATTTTAAAACCTCGCATCCTCTTATTCTCATGCATTATCATAGCACTAGAAATTAATTAGAGTGTAAAAATATTTTAGGGCCTTTGCATGCTTGAAAATGGAGGAAACTAGACTCTTTGACCTAGATGAGTGCTTCAAACCTATAGTAGTGATTTCTCTAAATGATGCCTAACTTCTTTTGGATTAGTCTTTAGTTTTATATTGATATTTTCAATAAGAACTTATGAAAGTGTCAGGTCAGTAATAAATTGATATGGAATTACTTATATAGCCTTCTTTAGGTGACATACTATGATATGGTTGACCTTGGGAAGATGAAACGATGTAATAAAGATATTAAAATTAAAATCAAATTTGGAAGATGAGAAGGGGTAGAACTGTACAAGTCATCCAAATTTGTACTACTTATCTCAACCAAATTATAGGGTTTTAGACAGGAATTTTGTGAAGCAAAAATAAAAGTTATAGAATGATGCAAATTGATGATTGACTACTTTTATCAATTAATGAATCTTCATTTTACAACGGAAAAATTTGTGGAGATGAGAAAATCGGGAAAGAACTAGAGATATATACTACTTGGACTAAGAATATGATCATTTTTTATGAGAAAGTGAGTGTAGCCAAAATTTTAATTTCCGAAGGACAAGTTACCAAATTTCATTTTCTACGTCTTACACATCTTACAAACCTAGAAGCTAGATTAGGGTTTTAGAGAAGAAATATTTCATAGTTATTCATTTATAACCGAAATAGTTTGAACCATGATTTCACATATCATGTCTTGAACAATAGCTTTATAAATTTAGATTAGCTTTTTCACATATATAACCACTTTCATAGTATAATTACCATTTTCATACCACTCAAAAAGGTTTAATCTCATTAAAAATGGTCAACATTGAAAACGGTCTAGGAGTTCATCATATTTACTTTTAAATAGTTTTCCTCACACTTCTACCAACCAATACTCATATAAGTGCACACATTATCCTACAAACCAGGTAATTCTCCTAACTACTTTACTATTTTATTATTTTTCTATTATCTAGATAAGACCTTATATGTAATTGTATATGTATTTATTGATTAACTTTGAAGGTCTTATTACAATGTGATGTGGTTTCTTTTTTCATATATTAATGTAAAACCGTCTACATTAAATATTCCTCACAAAGGGGCATACTATTTGGTGTCCTATATTTCTTATATCTTCTTAACATATGTTAATATCTTTTTTACATTGGGGAGTGTTATTATTGATGTTATTTCGGTTATAATTTTCACATAAAAGGTGCATATTTTTATCACATTCATATTGATCGTATCATAGGCCCACATAGGGATATTTATTTATATGATAATTTCTTCATAAGTTAAATATTTATATAATAATTATTTTTTATAGCCTATCTTACACACATGCTCATAATCACTTAGTTTTAATGATTCAAAAGTTTATCAAAACTCCATAAAGTGAAAATATATTCCACTTATATTCATCTAAGCTTCAAATACTACTATAATATCAATGGGGGCGGTAATCACCACTTTACAGTAATAAATAACATGTATGTAATCATATATAGGGTAATTTTTAAATTTACAATTTTTACACCATTATATTGTTACAAATATGGTTAGTAATGTGAAAGGGGCCTTGAATGTAGTTTTAAGTCCTAAAAATAAAGGGTAATATTTAGAATCTCAATATCATACATATTTTAAACATTTTCTACCAAATGACCCCCTTGTATACAATAAGGAATTCACACTAGAAATTAAGTCTAAAAGGGGGCATTAAGATTATTTTACTCCCATATAAAGGTGATATATGATACAAGACCTAGTAATAAAAAAAGGGGACATAGTTAGGATATATTTTTAACATTTTAAAGTAGCATTTAGGTTTTGGTTTAGCCTTAGTTTTGTCATTAAATATTTTTCAACAAAATGTATGCATTCTCTAGCATAGGTTTCCAAACATTGGACTTAACTTTGATTTAAAGACATAAATCATATAGGGTTTCAAGATCATATTTCTAAAAAAACACAATGAATAGTTTTTCCTTGCTATATTTCATTAGGTTATTGATATTAGAGATTCTCTTTAGGTAAATTTAAATACAACTACATTCATTGGATTATGTTTTAGAGTATAAGAAATAAGGAGTCTCATATCCATACAATTTTTTGTTTTTACTTTAATATGCATATTGCATGCACACACATTAAAGTGGGAAAATCCTAAAGACCTAACAATAATCTCTACAAATTTATTGTTTATAAAGTGTTTATATATTTGTCAATTTTCTGTTCAAGTTATGGCTTCATTGTTATATGTCCTTGACTTATGGTGGTCCCCAAATCATTTTCCTTTATATCCCATTCTTCCAATTCACAACATATTTTTAATTCTCACCATTTATGGTCCTTCATGTCCTAAATATAGACTGACCATTTCTAGCTTTCCATGAACATGATGTGCATGACTTGAATAGGAATACATAGAGCCCTTTCATCCTTCATTTTGTTTCAAATTTATTCCATCTTTTTTTATTTTTTTAGTTTGTTGGAGTTTGTCTTGTGTGCCAGTAGGATGTTCATTCAAATTTCATTTTTCTATAAATATACAAGCACCATAGTTCATTTTGGTATCTTATATATATATATATATATATATAATCATCCATTATTTTATCAAGGCAATCAAAAAACAATCAAGTAAATTTTAGAGAAGGTAAAATTATTGATCATTTAAAGTATCCAAAAGAGGTGAAGTTTTGATTATTATATTCATTGAAATGTTGAAATTCATAGTAGAAACACATTGCATATGGGTTATCTTTGTTAAATAGGATTAGATTGTTGTTTTTGAAATTAAATGAGACAAAGGTAAATGGTATGAATTGTTCTAAGGGAAACATATATCTATGAAAGAAGCCTTAATTTTTTCATAGTTCTATATGTTGATAGCTTGATTAGGGTTTAGAAGATTCATTGCTTAGTGAAATTTCACAAAAGTATGTGAAGTTTGATAGAAGAAGAAATATATTAATTCAATTGTAAAAATTGAATTATGTTGAAGTTTTTTTAATCTAAAATGTCTAGTGCTTGTTAAAAAAATTCCACTTTCTAAATGACACCTTGTGGAAAAGGTGTTATTTTTGTTGCAAGTTTTTTAACTTCTCTGTCTACCTTAGAAATCTTGGATTCATATTCAAGATTTGATAACTCTCCTCAACTTAACAACTAGAACAACTTCCCACCTCTCTGTTTTTTCAAATTTATAATAATAAATAATATCTTATTTACTGATTAATATGTGTTTTAAAATTGATTAATAACTTAATGTACATTATAAGTATATATTTTTTGTTTAATTATATAAAATTATAATTCATCTTAAGATCACCCCATGAAGATATGCACGTTGTAGAATACACATATAATCTTCATTAAAGTGGATCCTCCATCATATCATATCATATGATAATGAATGCCAAGTAATATTTGTTTGTTATGATTTTTTAAATTTAATTTTGGTAGAGGGGGAGGGTAAGTATTTGTTCTACTTCAAATTTTTGTTCTTCGATTTTTCGACAAAACTTTTATGAATAGTATTTAATAGACCACCTTTTCATAATTATTATTAATATGAGATTTATGTAATTGCAACTCAATCATATAATATTTTATGTTTAAACATATTTAGATGATATATTGAATAATATTGAATAGATCACATTCTTATAATTATTATTAATATGAGATTTATGTAGTTTCAACTCAATCATATAATATTTTATGTTTAACTATATAAAAGTGATACATTTGTATTAGTAATCTAATTTTAAAAAATTAAAACAAATAAATAAGTTATCTTCTTGCTTATTGCACTTTTAAATAATATATATATATATATATATATATATATATATATATATATATATATATATATATGTATTATAGAGTTTGTGTGAATAGTAAATTTAATTTGAAGATGACATTTAAATAAAACACCTTCTTCCTTGCTTCACTCTACAAACATCCTTATTTAAATATGCAGAATTTATTATAATTATGAATTTAGATTTATAAAAAAATTAATATAAACTAAGTATAAGTAGATATTTATCTTATAATAACAAGATAACTAAGATACTTAATTTAAATAATAAATTAAAAATGTTTATTAGTATCAATTTAAGTGTATATAGATATTACAGTATACATCGTCATGAAATATTTACCTATTTACTTATATATTTACTTCTATTTAGCTATTTAGCTATCTATTTACCTCTTGAATAGTAAGACATTATTATCTAAATATTTAATTTACTAAGTATGTTGGATTTATTATAATTTTGGAAACGTCTTTGCACGAATTCCAATATATGCACCACCTCAAGAATGATACTTTTTGACATCTTTTACACAAATTATTCGCAAATAAGTATATTAGTTATAAGATGATAATGTTATGTCGCCTTCTATATATTATAATTAATATATAAAGGTACTTATACATTCGTTAATGAAAAATGGGCTAATCATATCTTAAATTTGCTAGTAATTTTCTTTTTTTTTGAGACTGATGTTAGAAATGTCTTTAGAAATGATTAGTTATTTTATCATTTTAGGAAAAGGAAATTCTAAGATTGGTCAATCAATATTGCTATCACCACCTATGAATATGTCATATATTCACCTTGTACAATTGCAATTGGATTATATTAAAGATCCTTAACCTTTTCTGTCCCCATTTCAGAGGCCATCTCGGACATAAAAGTGTGATGGGTCCTCCATTGATTTATAGACACCTTTATTTGGCCAAAACCTATTAATCATTCACAATATGGAAAACTAAACTTCCTTAAGCCATTGTTTATTCTCCTGGTTTCATGCAAAGTACAGGCTCATAAAAAAGGAATAAGGAGAGAGAGAAACGTGGGATTGAAATGTCATATGGCCGAACCCAATTATGAAAACAACTTTGCCCCACTTTAATGGAAAAAATAACAGACAACCCATCCTTTAGATTTTTTTTGTGACATGCAATTTCAGACTGAGTAATTCCAACTGTATTTCTGCATCTCCTGTCCATTCTATCACTTCTCAATGTTTGACCGTTTACTCATTCAAACTGTCTTTTGGCCATTTTATTACAGTTTCCAATTTCCAATCTTATACAATGCAATGGGTTCATTTTCCCAAATGTTGAAGGCATTGTTAATTTGACTCAAAACTCATGCAAAACAAAGAAAAGACAATGATGTTTATTTGACTGTTCAGTCTATTGTTTAAATTATGGCTGACAACATTGCCAAATTAGGCGTGCTAGTGCATATCTTCCTAATCATGCCACCCACTTGCCTTTCCATATGATTCCCATCTGCATGCCATTCTACATGGATATGTCAATCACTTGGTTTCCAATGTACAATCCATTAGTGAAAATTGTTTATAGTGACGTTGTTTGTGTGTTATATAATATGGAAAACTTAAGCAATAAACAAGAAAAAAAAATGCTTCATGACAGATCGAAACTCAGACTTTGTTCACCGTATTTATGCTATCTGCCATTTGATCTTTAACAATGCAATTTGTCTATTTTTTTACACAAAATATAACAACATCATCATCATTATTATATTATTTTGGTTCTTTTCCAAGCCCCATATACATACAAACAGATATACTTAATTCCTCAACCAAACCAGTTAATTAATTTGGTGTTATAAAACTTTTTTTGAGGTAGAATCTTGTTAGTGCATATTCCTTTATACTTTTATATTCTTTGACCTTTGATTTGTTTATTTTTCTGTTTTAATGATTTTCAACATTTTCGTTCTTGTTTCTACATTCACAACCATGTTTGTCTTTCTATTTGTCTCCATTGTCCATGTTCCGCTTTTCCCTTTGTGTGTGTACACTTAACTCTTCAACCAAAATAGTTTATTGATTTGGTGTTATGATACTTCGTTTGAGGTAGGCTCTTGTTAGTGTATATTCCTTTGTATTGTTTGACCTTTGATTTGTTTATTTTTTTGATTTGATGATTTTCAACATTTTCGTTCTTGTTTCTACATTCACGACCATGTTTGTCTTTCTATTTGTCTCTGTTGTCCATGTTCCTCTTTTCCCTTTCATTTTCTTTCTGTCCCTATTTTCTCTACGGTTTATGTAGTGTCAATTGACCCACACGTTAATACCTAGTTGGGAATTTCAATTTTGTAAGTTACGTACAGAAATGGCTACTACCTTTATAGACCCCTTTTCCCCTCAATTTCAAATTCCTCAACGTTTGTGTTAGATTTCTTTTCCATAGTATGTCAACTTGTAATCTATTTTGAATCTAATTTGAAATCAAAAATTCTATTTAGTACATAAGTGCATTAAACATAAATATGAAAATAAATAATTGATTCACAAAAGAGTCAAGTTAAAGTTGTAAGAGTTGAATTTATTGTTACCAAGAGCATCCTTGTTTCGAAAGAAGAATTCAAGCATTATTAAGGTTATAAGAGTATAGTTTATTGTCCCCAAGAGCATCCTCGTGTTGAAAGAAGAATTCAAGCACTTACAGAGCATTCTAACATTTACTAGTTGTTTTTGCATCCGTTGAAAGATAAGGGTTAGGACACTTGCATACACCAATTTTTTTTGCTGATTTGCATCATGTGTTGATTTATAGAATTTTTTGTTAAATGGGGGTTTGACTAAAATAGGCCCTTGAAATCCAAACCCCATTTTTTTTTTATCATTTTACAATTATTGATCACGGATTAGGGCCTAGAGTAAGGAGAGCACTTTCCTAGTGATATGAAACAATATCGAGACATGTGAGAGAATTTATTGACAACTAAAAAGAATTGATCCCATTAGTAGATATCATTTTGCATTTGATTAAGGATTTCATTTATGTACTTTGCAAAATTAGTTGTGTTGTTTCTATTCTGTGTGAAACTAGTCACGCTAGTCATGCAACTCCTGGATTGGTTTGTCTTTTAGCTGATAGATATTTCTTGATGTATGTAATTGATGAATATATTCATATTCACATGAAATCGAGTATAATCCTATAAAATATTAAATCTCAAGTATTTTCAAGAACTTATATTAATTTCATGATTTCTTATGTACTATACATTCCAATATTATGCATTTAGGTATAATTTACTAATTTACATATGTTTTCATTCAATTTTCTAGTACCCTATATTTGGTGTGAGCACATGGCATGAGGTATTCCCTATGTAGACTTATGGCATATCATGTGCATTCATAAGATACTAAATATCACCCCTATTTCCAAATTTACTTTTATAACTTCTATTATTAACAATCCTCCTAATACAAATTTTCAATTATAAAATACCCCTTATTTTACCATATATACATACTACCCATTTTTCCTATGACATTTTTATACCCCTTTTAATTATGCACCTTCAATGTCTTACATACTCACAAGATTTAATTCTATTTTCTATTTAAACCCACTTTAAGATGAAATTCATATTGGACTTTAAAAATACACACCCCCAATATGTATAATTTGATCTCTTTTCCTTTCTTTTTTATCTATATATGTCACACTAATCAAACTTTATATAATAATGTTAAGGGTCATATGCAATTACATTATTTTCACTTAAATTTATTACTCTTCATGACATCCACTCTCTTTACAAATATTGAATCAAATTAACAAAACATAGAGTTCAACAATGATACAATGAAGGATGTCTTAGCTATTGAGAGTTACATAGTGGTACTACTATGGAAAACATGTTAATTCTCTAAGAAACATGCCACTTATCTACAAAACACTTTGATATTTCTTCTAGTTCTCCATGAATAATCCTCCTCCCTCCTCCTCTGTAATTATCCACTTACCCTACCCCCAATATAAAGTTTTAAAACCTTTATACTTTTACCCATTATTCCCTTTTATATTAGGAAATATATTGGGTCCATTTGGAATAATATTTTAACCCCAATATGAAATCGCATGTTGGATAATTGATGCAGGAGTATAGTGCGAAGATCTAATGACCACATATATTTTGAAATTTTGGCTAAGTAAGGTGACACACACATGAAAGGGAACAGGTCAGCTAAGCAACTAAGGGTGATAAAGAATAGTGCATGATAGTGCGTAATTTTTTTTTAGAAGGAAAGTGTAACAAAGTCACACAACAATGCACAAGAAATGTGAACACATGATCTTGAAATGTGAGATGAAACAAAAGGCACAATGATCTTTCAAAAAATAAAATAGAGTGCACGTGGAGGAACTACTGAGGGAAAGAATGATAAAGTGAAAGGTGAAAACACTTATTTCACTAAATATGGACTTATTCCATTCCGAGCTGTAAAAAACCCCACCAATATTGGAGTTCGAAATTACTAGTTTTGGATTCAGAAATGTTAAATATTGGAATTATATGGACTCCAAAATCACACATATTGATTCCAATATCACATATATTGGAATCCAAAATCATGTATATTGGAATTTACTGCACTCCAAAGTCCCATATACTGGAATCCAAAAATCAAAATATTGCAAAATAATAAACAGAACATGTTTCTTTTTTGAACGAGCTAGCAACCGTGTGACTTAAATTTTTCCTTTGGAATAAAAGTTCTTATCAGTTTTACAATTTATTTAAGATTAAACTATGCAGTTGTTGTAAAATCATCTAATGATTTAAGGGAATCTGTGCAAATCTTGGGAAAATATTTGAATGAATTCATGGAAGCTGAAATTTCTTTGTAAAATAATAAACCGATCATGTTTCTTTTTTATATGGGCTAGAAATTGCTAGGCTAATGACTTTCAAGAGATGTGAGACACTTAAAGAAACTAGAAAAATAGAGAAATCCTCACGTGTCCAGAGAAAAGCTTAAGGGTTTGCAGACACTCAAATGTCACTACAAATAACAATAAACAAGTGTTTCCATGAGAAAAATGTCAAACTGAATTTTAAAAATTAAGATTTGATAGGTTTTCTTTAGTGAAAACAAATAAGTCATTATACTAAATGAGGTAAGTCAAAATAAAAGGAGAATCATTGTGTTTAAGCATCAACACTAAAAAATATTTAAAACCTAAAGTGAAAATAAGTAAAAGAATCCATATAAATAAGGAAAGATGTCTGCTTTTAAGTTTGTCTTGCTTTATTTATTTTTTAAAAAAGTCTACCTTGGAGTGGCCCATTCAACTCTGAGAATAATATTATCATAACCATAGGCATTGAGCTTATTGATAACTTTCTGAGCGTCATCCCTTTTGAAAAACTTAACAAGACCAAATGCCCTTCTAATCCATCTTCTGATCCATGGCCACGTAGACTTGCGTGATGTATCCAAACAACTTGAATAGCTCATGTAGATTGACATCCATGGTGGTCCTAGGACAGACTGGTAACTTGAACAAATTTTTCATCATTTCAGTGGTGCATGCTTTTTCCAGAGCGGTCCACTCCACCCCTGACATTGGGAGGTACCCAGCAGCTGAGGTAGCACTAGCCCCGCCAACGATGCTTCTACTGGAGGTGAGGCCCTCGACAGCCTTATCCCTTGGTAAGGTGTTTGTGGAATGGATGGGGGTGAGATCCTTGTAAGGTATTTTTGATGTGCAGTGATTTCCCTTCTTACTACGAATACAAAAACTATGAGCACCACAGTACCTTTGGAGTGAGAGAGGTCAGACAATGCATCTATGCTGGACTTGGAATGATTGGCCTTGGATCTCGGCACACGGGTCATGGTCTCTCTAGTAGGGTTCCTTATTGGTAGTGATGTTGAACTAACACTACTTGCGATGCTCGAGAGTGCACTTATTAAGGTGCACTTTGGCCACTTTGTGGATGCACATGGTAGTGATGTAAACCACCTTCTGGCCCTGCTTGTTGAGCTTGTATTCGACAATCTTATTCGACCAGCTCAATGTATTCAGCGGTGGAAAAATAAATTCCACATCTTCATTATCCTCTTATTCAATCTCCAAGCATCTCACTCTTTCGAATGATATCACTTTCATCCCCAACTCAAGAAACAGAAAAAGTCAAGAAATCCTAATGCATCTGGATTCTGCAATAAATCTTAAGGGCTTATAGACACTCAAATATCCCTAAAAATAAAAATAAACAAACGTTTCCATGAGAAAAAATGTAAAAATGAATTTAAAATATTAAAATTTGATAGGTTTTCTTTAGAGAAAACAAATAGATCATTATACTAAAGGAGGAAAGTCAAAATAAAAGAAGAATCCTTGAGTTTAAGTGAAACACAACCGATCCTATCAACACTAAAAAATTTACAAAACCTAAAGAGGAAATGAGTAAATAAAAAACCTATAAAACCTAGAAAGCAAAAATAAGTAAAAGACTCCATAGAAAGAAGGAAAAGTGTTTGCTTTAAATTTTTCCTTGTTTTTTTTTTTTTTAAAAGTGTGTGTTGGAGTCACCCATTAGATTTTGAGAATGAGATTATCATAACCATAGGCATCAAGCTTATTGATAGCTCTCTGAGCATCCTCTCTATTGACGAAACTAATAAGACCAAATCCCCTTCTAATTTGTCTTCTAATACATGGCCACTAAGACACGCATGATGTGTCCAAACGACTTGAATAGCTCATGCAGATTAACATCCCTCGTGGTCCCCAGATAGATTGGTAACTCGATTATAATTTTCATCATTTCAACAGTGCATGATGTTGCTGGAGTGGTCCAAGCTTCCCTTGACACTGCGAGGTGCCCAGCAGCGGAGGTAACACCATCCCCGCTAGCGATGCTTCAGCTAGAGGTGAGGCCCTTGATGACCTTATCCCTTGGTAAGGTATCTGTGGCATGGGTGGGGGTGAAATCCTTGTAAGGGAATTTTGATGTGCAGTGATCACCCTTCTTTCTACCGATATGATAAAATATGAGCACCGCACTACCCTTGGAGTGAGAGAGGTCGAACAACATATCTCCGCCAGAATTAGAATCGTCAACCTTGGATCTTGGTGGGCAGGGTCTCTCCAGTAGGGTTCCTTGTTGGTAGTGACACCGAACTTGTGCCACTCGCGGCGCTCAAAAGCGCACTTGCTAAATCGCACTTTGGCCACTTTGCATATGCACATGGTAGTGGTGCAAACCATCTTCTGGCTCTGCTAATTGAACTTGTATTTGAAAATATTCTTCATCCAACTTAATGATATTCGGAGGTGGTAAAATAAATTCTAGATCTTCATTATCCTCATATTTAAGCTCCCCGCATATCACTCTGTCAAATGCCATCACTGTCATCCCTAACTCAAGAAAGGGGAAAAGTCAGGAAATCCTCACACATTCAGAGTAAATCTTAAGGGTTCGTAGACACTCAAATCATCCTACAAATAAAAATAAACAAATGTTTCCATGAGAAAAATGTAAAAATGAATTTAAAAGATTAAGATTTGATAGGTTTTCTTTAGAGAAAACAAATAAATTATTATACTAAAGGATGCAAGTCAAAAGAAAGGAGAATCATTGCGTTAAAGTGAAACACAACTTATCCTAACAACACTAAAAACCTTACAAAACCTTAATAAAAAATAAGTAAAAGACTCCATAGAAAGATCTTTGACGATCTTCTTCATCTAGCCCGATGATATTTGGTGGTGGCAGAATAAATTATAGATCTTCATTATCCTCATAATCAAGCTCCCCACATATCACTCTATTAGATGCCATCACTGTCATCTCTAGCTCAAGAAAAGGGAAAAGAAATTAAATCCTCATGCGTTCAGAGAAAAGTTATCACTGGTTTGTAGAAATTCAAATTATTGGTTATCGTCGTAAAACACTACAAATAAAAATAAGAATACTTATGCTCATGTAAAATTCTTGTCAAGGAAGGACAATGCATCTCCACCATATTTGCAATGGCTATGAACTTACTAAAAAAATATGGTACAAACATTTACCCTACTTTGCTAAATGGACTATTCACAGAATTAGGTAAATATATAATCATCGTTACTGCACTGATGGAAGTTGTAACTCTTGATTTTTCTGTAGCTACCTGTTGTTTTTATGTTGTTGAATTGTCTAGTCTTAGAACCAAGACCTATTAATTTTAGAATGTTGGTTTAAAATAATGCGTGTGAGTAAAAATGTATAACCCATTCCTGTAAAGAGTGTAATATGTAACACTTTTCTCATTCTCCTTAATTATAATCTAGCATGTGTGTGTATCATGTAAAATTGTAAATTGTCTCCTAGTATTCATGTATATTTGAAGAGTGTCATTCAAATAAATGTTTTAAAAAAAAAAATTGGTTTAATCCCCACATATCTAACAAATCATCAAGTATTGAACAACATAGAATAACACTAGATAGCACAAGACACTCTCTTATGAGAACATGTTTCTTATAAGAACAAAGAAATCAACTCAAATCCTTTGTATCATCATTTACATTAAATTCAGTGGAAGACATCAAATAATACATAAATTTTGAAACATCTTGCATTGTCTTAAGTGTTAAAAAAAAAAAGAATACAAATCATCTATAAAAATACCACCGTAGTTAAATTATCTTCTTAGATAGCAAATTAATCAGGCAAATAAAATGACCCACTTGTCTTAATAAGAAAACTCTCCAAAACATAAAGCGATATCACCTGAAAGGATTCAAATATGAGAAAAATAAGTTCAAACAAAGATATTCTATAAGTACAAAAATGATTTCTAAATAGTAAAAGGTAGAATTAAAAATTTAACTCTGAATTTTCCAAAATATACCATAAGAACAATTTTACAATTAAGATTTGATATTTTTTGTGAAAAAAAAACTAAGCATTATATTAAATAAGGCAAGTCAAATAACAAGAGAATGACAATGTTCAAGTGAAACACAATTTATCTTATCCACACTAAAAACTCTAAAGCGTGAATAAGCAAAAGACACCATAAAAAGAAGGAAAGATACCTAATTTCAAGTCTACCTTAGGGTACCCCATTCGACTCTGAGAATAAGATTATCATAACCATAACCTTTGAGCTTATTGATAACTCTTTTTGCATCCTCCCTATTGATGAAATTAAAAAAAACAAACCCCCTTCCCATGTCTTCTAATCCATGGCCACGTAGATATGCGCGATGTGTCCAAACGGCTTGAAAAGCTCGTGCAGATCAGAATCCCTTGTGTCCTTGGACATATTGGTAACTCGATCATAATTTTCATCATTTTTACAGTGCATGGTATCACCAGAGTGGTCCATGCCACCCCTAAGACTAGGAGGGATGTAGGTTTCTCACTTAGAAGCGGAAGAAGTGGCAATACTGCCAGCACTACTACCACCTACGGTGAGGACCTCAGTGGCCCTATCCATTATTAAGGTGTCTATGGCACTAGTGGGGGAGAGATCCTTATAAGTACATTTTGATGTCCATTGATCACCCTTCTTACTGTAGATATAGAAAACCATGAGCATCACACAACCCTTGGAGTCAACCAGGGCGAATAGCGCATCTCCACTAAATTTTAAATCATCAGCCTTGGATCCCAGTGAGCAGGGCACTCCAGTAGGATTTCTTATAAGGATATGCTTGTAATTTTTTTTAGGGTTCTTGGTTGGTAGTAGAATCAAACTTGCGCCACTCGTGGCACTCGAGAGTGCACTTTGGCCACTTTGAGGATGCATGTGGTAGTGGTCTGAATCACCTTTTGTCCCTGCTCATTAAACTTATATTCCATGATCTTCTTCATGTAGTTTCATCTAGCCTAATGATATTTTGCAGTGGAATAATAAAATCTAGGTCTTCGTTATCCTCTTCGTTAAGCTCCCCCCATCTCACTCTACCAGACACCATCAGTGTCATCCCACATTGATCAATGTAATTTTTAAATTTTATTTAATACTAAACTATGCAGTTATAGGAAAATCATTTAATGATTTTAGGGAATCCCACATTGATCTGTAAAACCACAAATATAACATGTTTATGTTTTATACAGGCTAGTGACCGCTAGGATTTTTTTTCTTTGGAATAAGGTTCCTATGTGTTTTAAATGTTATTTAAGATTGAACTACACAATTATGGGAAAATTTGTTTAATAATTTTAGGGAATCCAACACTGATCTACAAAACCATAAATATAACATGTTTCTGTTGTATACTGGCTAGTGGCCGCTAGGCTTTATTTATTTCTTTGGAATAAGGTTTTTAACAGTTTTAAAATGTCATTAACATTAAACCATGCAGATCATGGGAAAATAATCTAATGAATTCATAGAAGCCTATGTTTTTCCACAAATTAATAAACTGAGAATGTTTCTTTTTTATATGGGCAAGCGACCGCTATGCTTAATTTTTGTTTGGGAATAATTTTATTATAAATTTTAAAATGTCCTAATCTATGCAATCGTTGGAAAGATTCTTTCATGATTTCAGGGAATCCAACATTGATCTACAATACAATAAACATAAAATGTTTTTATTTTATAAGGGTTAGTGGTCACTAGAGTAATGACTTTCAAGATATGTGAGACACTTCCAAGTTCATTTACTATGATGTGATTGAACCTCTGTGTAACTATAAAATTACTGAATATATTATAAAGAAAATAGTAGAGGGTGACAATACAAACTATGATAATATAATAAAATGTAATTTGTCTTATGATGCAAATGGTAGTGGTGTGAACAAGCTTCTGGCCCTGATCGTTGAACTTGTATGGAGATCGGTGTAAATTTTGTGGGCTATTTGGGAGTTAGGTGTTCTCTCACATGAGTGTTGATTCCTCCTCTTTTTCACTTTTTATGTGTAATATATTGGTTCATGACATACACTTGCATCGTTAGAAGCAACTACTAGCTGATAGCTCTCTAAATGGCCTCCTTGTTGATGAAATTAAAAAAACTAAATCCCCTTCTAATCCACCTTCTGATCCATGGCCACATAGTCACGTGGGACATGTCCAAGTGATTTGAAAATCTCATGTAGATTGACATCCATTGTGATCCTTAAAGAGACTGGTAACTCAAAAAATATTTCATTGTTTCTGCGGCACATGTTGTCACTAAAGCGGTCCACATCATCACTAATACTAGGAGGTTCCCAACATCAGAGGTAGCGATAACCCCGCCAGCGATTCTTCTTTCAGATGTGAGTCCCTCGATAGCCTTATCCCTTGTTAATGTGTCTATGGCATGGGTAGGGGTGAGATATTTGCATCCCGACGGGTGGGGTCACTCCAATTGGGTTCCTTGTTGGTAGTGATGTCGAACTTGCGCCACTCGCGGCACTCGAGACTACACTTATAAGGGAACGAGCTAAAACCCAAATTCCAAGAGAGGAATAAATGTGCACTAACATCCCCTTAATATTTATAAACTTGGATTCCAAGAGAGGAATAAAATCATATTACAAAAATAATAACATCCCCTTAATAGTTATAAATGTGTGACGACATTCATTATTAACCCCCCGCATCACCTTCCTCCATCCTTGCATGCGTCAAAAGAATGGATATGAAATCACTGTGGAAATTTTTCTCTCATACCTGACACTTTAAATGAAAATAAAAATTGTCCTTACTCCCCTTGTCAGGAGGATATCTTTTTGTAATTAAATATAGATCAAATAATTATGTTAAATTTGGAATTTTTACAATCTAGATTAAATACTGAAATCAACTATATTGGTTTTTCTTATATGAAATATTGGAATTTGATTTGGCTATTATTGGAATCCAAAAAGGGGATTTTTGGGATTTTATTTGGCTATTATTGGAATCCAAAAAGGGATTTTTTGGAATTATATGACATGTATGAGGGATTTCCATTTTAGGATTTTACAATTTTATAGTAAGATTAAAAAATAACTTATTGGAATATATAATATATTTATAACATTGCAATCCATAACAAATACTTATATTTTTCATTCTCATACAAATAAACATTTTTATCTTGTATTGAATGGGCATATGTCCATTCTCATACAAATAAACATTTTTATCTTGTATTGAGCGGATATATGCCCATTCTCATATAAGAATCATAGAAGAAAAATAAACTCAATATAGAAAGAAAAAAAATTAGATGTGATTTATCTTAACTATGGGGTAGTGTGCATTTGAATTTTGTATATTTTACATATTTTGATCATATATATTTGTGTGACAAATGTTTAATTATAACGTGGATTTATTTGCATAGAATGAAGGTAGGAAATGTGTTATGAAATATTTACAACACAAAATTATGGTAATAAATGAATTGTTAAGACACAGTCTATAACAAAAGACCAATTTTAATATATTGTTATGAGATAGCCTACAAAAAACAAGACAATTAATTTATATTTATCAATCAACATAATAGTAACAAGTAAACTCAATCAAGCTCAGTAATCATGGAAATGTGTTGTTATGAGATAATACAAGTCATAAATTTTTTATTTATTTTTTTTGCATAAAATGATGGTAATAAATTCAATAGTAATGAATTTTTCTGAGAAGAAAGAACAAAATAAATAAATCTATCTATATAAACTCAATCAAGTTCAGTAATTATTTTTTTAAATGTTTCTGAAAACTGACATAAATTTGAATGTGAACCCACATGATTAATCATGTACATATTAAGTATGAAATTTTTTCTATAATGCATTCAAATTTCTACCCCCAAAACCAATAACTTCTTTTCATGGAAAATGAGATCTTTGTATAAACCTATCCAAGCTAGATTTGAACATTATATATTAATCACATGATTTGGATGAAATGTGAAGAAGAACTAAAAAATTGTAATAAATATATTTTGAGGACTACATACTAATAACTATCAATAACATAACTTCAAATGGAAAATGGGATAAAAAACTAGAAAAATGTAATAAACACAATTTTATATATTGATTTGTTCCACTGTTGTTTGAAATATAGAACATCCCTTTAAGATGTCTCTTACATCATCCGCAACCCCTACCAAGAATAGTTTTTTAAACAATGATGACATAAGAAACGTATTATTTTTTAAGTGTTTGTCAGAAACCTTTGGAGACACCAAAAAAAAATCTTCAGGAACTCATTTGTTGATTACATTAACTACAACTGTAGTTTCACATTTGTACAAAAATTCTGGTGTTTTCCAAATTGTTTCCAAACCTTTAATAAATCGGTCTCCCTTTTTTTGAAATGCTCCATACCACAAGAAAAAAAGGATGCATGTCCACTTTATTTTTTATACAATGGAATATGTATCCAATGTAGAACATGAGAATGCAATTCGATAAAACTCTTTAGATAGAGAAGTTAAAAATTGGGAAATAGACATTCGTTATTAAACTTTATTATTAACTTGTATGTATTTCAAATACGATAATAATATTTCACAAAAAAACTTTTCCCTATTTCTTTACACATATTTGTTAGTTGTAGATTTTTTCCAGCTACATCTTGTCAAAAAAAATTAAAAGTGGGATATATTTATCAAATTGATTCCAACTAATATTGACAAATGAAAAGGTTTAATATTTTACCTATTTCTTTACATATATTTATTGGATATTATCCAGTTGTATCTTCACATAAAAATTGAAATTAATATATATTTATCAAACTGATTCAGACTAATATTGACAACTGAAAAATAATATTAAAATTTTAGAAATACTTGATAATTGTTCATGAGCTCCCAAATATGCACTAATCTCGATCATTTAAAAGAATGTTCATATATGACAACTCCAATTTCATTTAGTTTGATAATATCCAAGGGCTCTGAATGTTGCCAATCCAAATCCACTATCACATCTTCCACCTCCATGCCAGTTGAATTATGAACACCATATATGGAAAAAATAACTAACATCCCTTGAAATGTATTTTATGCATTTATAATTCATAATTGTATCATATTGGTTGGACTGTCCCTAGCAAAGCAAAGTGTTTCACTACATACCCTCTAAAGGGATCAAGCCTTGTGTGTGTGTGTGTGTGTAACCATTCACATTTAGGAAACATAAAAGAAGAATAGATATTTTGAATGGTCATATGCTAATTTTTATATAAGAATTATAGAATATAGAATTGGAAGGTGTAAATTGTGATAGTTTCAACAAGATTTTAAGAAAATGTTTATGTTAATTTTACTCTCTCCCCTTTATTTGTTAATCTTTTCCGTTTTAAAACGTTAAGAATAGATATAACTTTAAGTTCAACATATTGTATTTACTTTTTTTTAACATGGGAAGGAATGGGAAGTTGTACATTGTTACAACCTTTATAGAAGTTGTGCACATTTATAATGGGCATAAGCCCATTCTCATACAAACAAACATTTTTTGTTTTGAAGTAATTAATAATTGTATTATACTAGTTCGACTATCCTTAGCAGAGCCAAGTGCTGCACTACATACCCCTAAGGGGGATCAAGCCTTATGTAGTTCTCATCTCAATATCTAAATCCATTCTCATGTATTTTATTTTATATAACTATTAGAAGAAGAATAGAGATAAATTTAATTCCATGTAGTTTTTTATATAACTAATAGATGGAAAATCAGGATTTGCAAGGATTTGTTTTTGGGTTTCTATTATATGTTGCCCATCAATAATATATAAATGATGGTCAAGATACAATGGAAGCCCAAAACAAATAACACCAGTACATTTTTTAAAAAGAAAGCAAAATTACATCCCACTGAAAAGGTACAGGGTTGCATAACATAGAGTGGACAAGGAAACTAACACTTGCTAAATCAAGTGATCTATATTGGTATTTTGTAAGAGCTACACCACAACGAACACTATAAATTTTGAATGAATTTTCATCAAATGAAAAAAGATGAATCTTTTCATCAATTTTGAGCATGTTTTAATAATAATTTATCTTTTGTAAATCACTTCACCTCTTGAAAGTGTGATTCTGAAATGTCTTTTTCCAGCATAAATAATTTTTTTCTTCTGAGCATGGTAAAAATATTTTTCTATTTTGAGCATGGTAAACATTTTTTAATTTATTTTTTTTTGGCCTAATTCTTTATCCATATTCATGTAGTGGGAAACAGATGAACCAAATGAGCCTTATGTAGTTATATTATTTTGTTTATATTTGTTACTAGCATTTTGGCTAGGCTAACCTTGTTAGAGCCAAGTGCTAACACCGCTAAGTGCTGCACTACATACCCTCAAGAGGGATCAATCCTTATGTAGTTATATTATTTAGTTTTAGAATGGGTGGGAAATATTGAGCTCAATCATTTTGGCTGGACTAAGCATTGTGTCTTTTGTATTTAATTGTCTTGTTTTGGCTGTTATTATTTATTTTTTAACATACTTTATTTATTAATTAAAGTTAATTGTTTTGAAACACATCTTCCATTGAAAAATGAGGAGTGGCCCATTGTAAAACAAAATAATCATCTTCATGTCAAGCCCATTCAAAATCGGTAAATTCCCATTCTTGTATAGAAAATGTAGAAGAACAGATGAAATAAGAGTAGATTTTTAGAATGGGCATATGTCCATTCTAAAATAATAATCATAGAATAATTGTGGGCATGTTCTATCTCATATAAAACATAGAAGAACAACATATGGAAGATCAATAGATGTTTAGAAGAGGCATATGGAAGATAAATATTAATTTTTTTTAGAATTGGGAAAATTCCCATTTAACATATAGAAAACATGAAAGAAGAATGACTCATAGAAGAAGAATTTAGTTTTTTTTAAATAAAAGATAAGTTTCATATATCCTTATAACTCTTCTCGATTGATTTATTATGAGATGAATAATGTCATCTAGCTTTATTTCTTTTGTATTATAATCTGGGTATAAAGATAATGCCATATTTTTGATCTTTTATATTTTTTATAGGTGTTTTAAGAATATCACTTCAATCTTTTGTAAGACTTGCATAGTATTATCCTCCATAGTTATAAAAGGATGCAACTAAATATGACCATTTCTTACATGTTCAAAAGTCTCAACAAGATCATTCCTTTGTAAAAAATGTATAACTACACAACCAAAAAGGGAAATCATTCAAAGTAGGTGAATCATGCCCAGGTGTGTCTGTTTTTTTGCGAAATACAGGTAGCCCAAAGTAGAAGGACCTAGGATGGGTTACTTTTTTTTTAGTTAGGTTGCCTAGTTGCATAGGCCTAGATGGACAAGCGAGCTAGACAGGATGAGTTGGGCATCCGATCTAACTAGTCGAGCCAGACACGGGAGCTGATCTGCTTAGTTGGAGGTCGAGCTGGGCGCAGGAGCTGATCTGCTTAACTAGAGGCCAAGCTAGGTGGGCGATCTTACCTACTGAGCTAAGCAATATTAAATGATGTATCTAATGAAAAAATTCTCATTCTCATAATTGGAATCATAAAAGAAGAATAAAGATAAAATGTAGCTTGTTTTATAATGGACAGTTTCCCATCCTCACAGCCTTCATAGAGTACTTGTTTACCATTAATTTGCAAATAAATTATTTACAATCTTTTATTAATTGAAGATAATCTTTTTTCAAACATGTCTTCAAGCATTCATTAGATGGAAATTGGAAAAATTAATGACAATTAGACAATTAATTTTTTTGTTGCATGGTAGAGAGAATGACGGTGGTTACTATTTTTGATGATGGTAGAGATCTTAGGAATTGCAAGGTTAACCGCAGTGGGTGAAGCTATCTCTTTCTTTTTCATTCAGTTTCCACTCTTTGGGCTTCCTATATTTCTTAAAAATACAAACAACTATATATATATAACCAGTTAGGAGGGGGTACATGTAAACTAAGATTTTAGGAGGGGGTTTTAATATAATACAATTGTTAATTATTACAAAACATACAATGTTTATTTGTATCAGAATGAGCTTGTGCCCATTATAAATGTGCACAAATTCTATAAAGGATGTTACAATGCATAGATTCCCATTATAAAACAAAGTACCTTCCCATAGATTGTTTCATCCTGCGAAGCAGGAAATTTGAGCAATATTTCTTAGATATTGTTTTTTATCTTCACTAATGTTTTGTTAACCCTTTCCAATTTGGGCTCCCTCTATTTTGTAAGACTATTTTAGCTTGTGAAGAACTATATTTGAAGACAATTTGAGGCATAGATAATTCAACCCTTCTCTGTTGAATTATCATGAGATGAAGAATATCATTTGGTTTTCTTTTCATTATATTTTTTTCTCGATTTAAAGATAATGCCCTATTTTGATCTTTTGTATTTTTTGATCTGAGTATTAAGAATATCATTTCAATTTTTTTGTGAGACATGTGTAGTTGTTAACATAATCTTAGTTGCTAATATGGGGAGTTACTTCTTTTTTAAATTGAAGATAAGTTTAATAAAAACTTTTAACTCTTCTCTGTTGTATTTCGAGTGTCTAGGTATAAAGATAAATTATAATGCCATAGTCTAGAACTTTTGTATTTTTTATATAGGTTTTAAAAATATCACTTCAAACTTTTTTAATACTTGCTTAATTGTTATCCTCCATATTTATAAAAGATTTCATATAAATATGACCATTTCATGCATGTTTCAGAGTCTCAACATAATCACATTCCCTTGCAAAAAATGTAGATGATTTTCCTTCTTGGTAAGACGGGGAGTCATCTATTATGTTTTTACCAAAGTAAAGAGTGGGCTTACCACCTAGGAGGCATTGATTGGTTGCCGAATTGGCCATCACAGTTGATCACAAAATAAATGATAATTCTATAATTCTTCTTTCATCCATAAAATGATATTTTTTGTTTATGATCGATGTTCATCAAGGTTAGATAATATTAATAAAAGTAAATAATTTTATCCCAAAGGTGAATCATTTGCAAATTTTCCTTACATTAACAGTGATTCATGTCTAGTACAATATTTTATCTCGATGGTGAATCATTTGCTACTTGGCTGTGCATCAATGTTGATTTGTGTCACATCTATTAGCCTTGATATTGTATGTTTATCTTTGCATTGTTGAATGATTTACCACATATGCAAGGTGAAGGTACACATGGTTTATCCTTCAAGATTAAATTTTGCACTTCATTACTATTGTTGGGCCCCCAGAATATTGACTAAGTACAAAAAGCGAATAGGCACGCAAGGTCCCAGGTAAGGAAAGGTGTGCAAGGAAAAAGTGTGTTCAGCAAGGGTTTTAATAAAAGGGTTTAAGGAATCCCTCTGGCACAAAATGCGTGCGTAGACAGAACCAAGGGTTTGGGACTTAATCAAATTGGATGTTCAGGGTAAAACACGTGAAAATCATGACCCGGTTGCGCGTGGATAATGTGTCATCCTAGTGACAAGGTTGCCCGAGAGGGAGCATACCTGCAGTAGAAGCTTCTAGAAGCACATCATGGTATGAAGTGGAAATCTCAGGCTTGGAGGAGCATGCTCATATGGAGGACCACATTCAGACACTTGGCAGCGAAGTGCTGAGGGCACCGCCAAGTGCTGCACTTGGCATACCCTCAAGAGGGATCAAGCCTTATGTAGTTCTATTATTTAGTTTTAGAATGGGTGGGAAATATTGGAACACAATCATTTTGAGAGTGGACTAAGCATTGCGTCTTTTGTATTTACTTGTCTTGTTTTGGCTACTATTGGGTTATTATATTAAACACATTTTATTTATTAATTAAAGGATTGTAATTTTTTGTGAAAGCTACGTCTTAGTCCAGTTGTAAAATGAGGAGTGTACCATTGTAAACTAAATTAATCTGTGACACTCTGTCATGTCAAGCTCCATTTGAAATGGGTAATAAGGTTATCGGTTCTCGTATATGAAAATCAATGGTTCCGATAGAATAGACATAATAGGAGTACCCCATGTTTAGAATGGGCATATGAGATACCCCTTTGGCTTCAAATGAGAGTAATTCACGTAGAAGAATGTTTAAAATGTTTAATTATAACATGCGCATCTTATTTTCACCTAGAATGACCAGGTACCCTGGAAATTGTGTTATGAAATATTTACAAGGGGAAAATATTGATGGTCCAGTAAATGACATTGGAGGTGATCGAGATGGTCTATAACAAGAAGATATAATTTTAATATATTGTTATGAGATAGACTACAAAAAAACAAGCCAATTAATTTATATTTATTAATCAACATAATACTAACAAGTAAACTCAATCAAGCTTAGTAATCTTGGAAATGTGTTGTTATGAGATAATACAAGTCATATTTTATTTTATTTTTGCATAAAATGATGGTAATAAATTCAATATTAATGAATTTTTATGAGAAAAGAGAACAAAAATAAATAAATTTCTCTATATAAACTCAATCAAGTTTAGTAATTATTTTTTTAAATATTTCTGAAGACCGACATAAATTTGGGTGTGAACCCACATGATTTAACCATGTATATATTAAGTGTGAAAAAATTTCTATAATGCATTCAAATTTCCACCCCCAAAACCAAAAACTTATTTTCATGGAAAACAAGATCTTTTTATAAACTTGTCAAAGCTAGATTTGAGCATTATATAATGTTCAAAAGATGTGGAACTGCTATGGTGCGCAAAGGGTACATCCACAACCCAGAATGGAAAGAAGTCAGTTTACAACCACGTTTAAGGGTCGCATTATTATTTTATGGTTGCTATAGCCTAGTAGTAGGAAATATGACCCTCATCACACCAGGTGGACTTATTGCTTTGAAAGACGCATTCTTGGTAGAATTCGACATCCTAAAGTTTGAGGATAAGAACATCAAGGATATTTTAAGGAGATGCAACCAGGAAATTGAAAGAGAGTGTGGGGATATGATGTGATGCACACTTAAAAATAATCTTTCTAAATTATCATATGTATATCACCCTTCACAACATGATCTGGTTTGTTGGAGGATTGATCACCCCTTTAGATGGCCTTATCTCTAAAACTTTTACGACCCACGCTAGCATTGAAGCTTTTAACACGCCAAGGAAGTTTGTTATGTTTTATACCATGGACTATGTTCCCAATTTAGGAACCTGAGAATGCATTCGTATCAAACTCTTTATATTTCGAAGTTAAACATTGGGAAATAGAACAGTCGTTATTAAACTTATTATTAACTTGTATGTATTTCAATACGAAACTAATATTTCACAAAAAACTTTCCCTATTTTCTTCACATCTTTGTTATTTGTAGATTTTTTCCAGCCTACATTTGTCAAAACAAAATTAAATAAAATTGGATATATTTATCAATTGATTCCAACTAATATTGACAATTAAAAGGTTTAATATTTTAACCTATTTCTTTACATATATTTATTGGATATTATCCAGTTGATCTTCACCTAAAAATTGAAATAATATATATTTTCAACTATTCAGACTAAATATTGACACTGAAAAATAATATAAAAGTTTAGAAATACTTATAATTGTTCACGGCTCCCAAATTTGCATAAGCTCGATCATTTAAAGAATGCCTATAATGCAACCTTCCCATTTCATTTGTGATAATAATCCAAGGGCTCGAAGTTGCCAATCCATCCACTGCCACATCTTACACATCCATACATGTTGAATTATGAACGCAAAATATGGAAAAAATAACTGACATCCCTTGAAATGCATTTTATGCATTTATAATTCATAATTGTTTATAATATTATCATATTGGTTGGACTATCCTGTAGAGTCAAGTGTTACACAACATACCCTCTAGATGGATCAAGCCTTATGTAGTTCTCATTTATTATATATATATATATATATATATATATATATATATATATATATATTCGCATTTAGGAAACATAAAAGAATAGTAGATATTTTGAAAGGTCATATGTCGATTCTCATATAAAAATTATAGAATATAGAATTGGAAGATGTGCATTGTGACAATTTCAACAAGATTTGAAGTAAATGTTTATGCTAATTTTACTCTCTCCACTTTATTAGTTAATCCTTTCCGCTTTAAAACTTTAAGAACGGATATAACTTTAAGTTCAACATATTGTATTTACATTCTTTTAACATGGGAAGGAATGGGAAGTTGTGTCTTGTTACAACCTTTATAGAAGTTGTGCATGTTTATAATGGGTATAATCTAATTCTCATACAAACAAACATTTTTTTTTTAGGCAATTAATAATTGTATTATACTAGCTGGACTATCCCTAGCAAAGCCAAGTGTTGCACTACATACCCCTGAGGGGGATCAAGCCTTATGTAGTTATCATTTCAATATATGTATGTATGTATGTATGTATGTATACATTCTAATGTAGTTTATTGTATATAACTATTAAAAGAAGAATAGAGATAAATTTAATTCCATGTAGTATTTTTATATACCCAATAGATGGAAAATCAAGATTTGCAAGGATTTGTTTTTGGGTTCATCCATTGTATGTTTCACATAAATAATATAGAAATGATGGGCAACATACAATGGAAGCCCAAAAATAAATAACACCTATATATTTTTTTAAAAGGAAGCAAAACTACATCCCGCTGAAAAGGTATAGGGTTGCATAATATAGAGTGGACAAGGAAACTAACACTTGCTAAATCAAGTGATCTCTATTGGTATTTTGTAGGAGCTACATGGCAATGACCAATATCAATTTTGATTGAATTTTCATAAAATAAAAAATGAATCTTTTCATCAATTTTGAGCTTTTTTAATAATAATTTATCTTTTGCAAATCACTTCACCTCTTGAAAGTGTGATTCTGAAATATATTTTTATAGCATAGATAATTTTTGTCTTCTAAGCATGCTAAACCATATTTTTTTATTCAGAGCATGGTAAACATTTTCTTATGTAATTTTTGCTTGGCCCAATTCCTTATCCATATTAATGTAGTGGGCAACATATGAACCAAATGAGCCTTATGTAGTTCTATTATTTTGTTTACAATTGCTACAATCATTTTTGCTGGACTAACCTTGGTGGAGCCAAGTGCTGACACCGCCAAGTGCTGCACTACATACCCTCAAGAGGGATCAAGCCTTATGTAGTTCTATTATTTAGTTTTAGAATGGGTGGGAAATATTGAACACAATCATTTTGGATGGACTAAGCATTGCGTCTTTTGTATTTAATTGTCTTGTTTTGGCTTACTATTATTTATTTTTTAAACACAGTTTATTTATTAATTAAAGGTAATTGTTTTGAAACACGTCTTCCATTGTAAAATGAGGAGGTGTACCCATTGTAAAACAAAATTAATCTTCATCTTCATGTCAAGCCCATTTGAAAATGGGTAGAGGTTCCCATTCTCGTATAGAAAATGTAGAAGAACAGATGATAATAGGAGTAGATTTTTAGAATGGGCATATGTCCATTCTCAAATAATAATCATAGAAGAATCGTGGGCATTTTTATCTCATATAAAACATAGAAGAACAATATATGGAATATCAATAGATGTTTAGAAGAGGCATATGGAAGATAAATATTACTTTGTTTTATAATTGGGAAAATGCCCATTTAACATATAGAAATCATGGAAGAAGAATGACTCATAGAAGAAGAATTTAGTGTTTTAAAATTGAAGATAAGTTTCAGATATACTTCTAGCTCTTCTCTATTGATTTATTATGAGATGAAGAATATCATCTTTCTTTCTTTCTTTTGTATTCTGATCTGGGTATAAAGATAATGCCATATTTTTGATGTGTTTTAAGAATATAACTTCAATATTTTGTAAGACTTGCATAGTATTATCCTCTATATTTATAAAAGGGTGCATCAAAATATGACCGTTTCTTGCATGTTTCAAAGTCTCAACAAGACTATTCCCTTAAAAATATATATATAACTACATAAAAAAAATGGGAAATCATTCAATGTAGGTGAATTGTGTCCATGTGTGTGTGTGTGTGTGTATAATTATCTATATTGTTACAAAATACAGGAATCCCAAAGCAGAAGGACATAGGAAGGGTTACTTATTTTTTGAGTTGGGTGGCCTAGTTACGCATAGGCCTAGATGGACAAGCGAGCTAGACAGGATGAGCTGCGCAATCCTATCTAACTAGTCGAGCCAGACACGGGAGCTGACCAGCCAAGCTTGGCAGGTCGAGCTGGGCGTAGGAGCTGATCTCCTTAAGTAGAGGCGAAGCTAGGTGAGCGATCTTACCTATTGAACTAAGCAATATTAAATGATGTATCTAATGAGAAAATGTTTCATTCTCATAATTGGAATCATAAAAGAAGAACAAAGGTAAAATGTAGTTTGTTTTATAATGGACAGTTGCCCATTCTCACACCCTTCATAGAGTACTTGTTTACCATTAATTTGTAAATAAATTTTTTACCACCTTTTATTAATTAAACGGTAATCTTGTTTGTCAAACACATCTTCAATCATTCTGTTGGAGGGAAATTGGAGAAATTAATGGCAATTAGACAATTAATTTTGTGGTTGCATGGTAGAGAGAATGAAGGAGGATACCATTTTTTTATGATGGTAGAGATCTTGGTAATTTTAAGGTTAACCGCAGTGGGTGAAGCTATCTCTTTCTTTTTCATCCTTTATGTTTTTTTTTTCATCCAGTTTCCACTTTTTGGGATGCCTGTATTTCCTAAAAATATAGATACTTATACACACACACACACGAAATGAATTATTTCCCATTTTTCTGTGTAGTTAACCATTCATAAGGGGGTGCATAGAAACTAAGCTTTTAGGAGAGGGTGCTAGTATAATATAATTATTAATTATTACAAAACATACGATGTTTGTTTGTATGAGAATGGGCTTGTGCCTAGTTTAAATGTGCACAAATTATATTAAGTATTTCATAATGCACAACTTCCCATTATAAAAAAAAGTGCCTTCCCATAGACCATTTCATCTTGAGAAGCAGAAAATTTGAGTAATATTTCTGAGATATTGTTTTTTCTCTCCACTGAAGTTTTTTTGACCCTTTCCACTTTGGGCTCCTTCTGTTTCGTAAGACCATTTTTGCTTGAGAAGAACTATATTTAAAGAAAATTTGAGGCATAGATTATTCAACTCTTCTCTATTGAATTATTATGAGATGAAGAATATCATCTCGTTTTCTTTCCCTTATATTTTGTTGTCGGTTTAAAGATAATGCCCTATTTTTGATCTTTTGTATTTTTTGATATGGGTATTAAGAATATCATTTCAATGTTTTGTGAGACATGCTTAGTTGTTAACCTAATCGTAGTTGCTAATACGGGGAGTTACTTCTTTTTTAAATTGAAGATAAGTTTTAGAGATACTTCTAACTCTTCTCTGTTGTATTCCGAATCTCTGGGTATAAAGATAAATTATAATGCCGTATTTTATAAATTTTATATTTTTGATATGGATTCTTAAAAATATCCCTTCAAAAAATTTTAATACGTGGATAGTTGTTATCCTCCATAGTTATAAAAGATTGCATCTAAATATGACCATTTCATGCATGTTTTAGAGTCTCAACATAATCACATTCCCTTGCAAAAAATGTATATGATTATCCTTCTTGGTAAGATGGGTAGTTTCATAAGAAATCCACTACCAATCCTTCATGCTAAGATGGGGAGTTATCTGTTATGTTTTTGCCAAAGTAAAAAAGTGGGATTACCACTTGGGAGGCATTGCATTGGGTGTGACAGTTGATCACAAAATAAATGATAATTCTATAATTCTTATTTCATCCATAAAATGATATTTTTTGTTCATGATCGATGTTCATCAAGGTTAGATAATATTAATAAAAGTAAATAATTTTATCCCAAAGGTGAATCATTTGCAAATTTTCCTTACATTAACAGTGATTCATGTCTAGTACAATATTTTATCTCGATGGTGAATCATTTGCTACTTGGCTGTGCATCAATGTTGATTTGTGTCACATCTATTAGCCTTGATATTGTATGTTTATCTTTGCATTGTTGAATGATTTACCACATATGCAAGGTGAAGGTACACATGGTTTATCCTTCAAGATTAAATTTTGCACTTCATTACTATTGTTGGGCCCCCAGAATATTGACTAAGTACAAAAAGCGAATAGGCACGCAAGGTCCCAGGTAAGGAAAGGCGTGCAAGGAAAAAGTGTGCAAGCAAGGGTTTTAGAAAAGGGTTTAAGGAATCCCGTGGCACAAAATGCGTGCGTAGACAGAACCAAGGGTTTGGGACTTAATCAAATTGGATGTTCAAGGTAAAACACGTGAAAATCATGACCCGGTTGCGCGTGGATAATGTGTCATCCTAGTGACAAGGTTGCCCGAGAGGGAGCATACCTGCAGTAGAAGCTTCTAGAAGCACATCATGGTATGAAGTGGAAATCTCAGGCTTGGAGGAGCATGCTCATATGGAGGACCACATTCAGACACTTGGCATCGAATTTGAGGGCACAGAAGGATGAGTTGGCAATCCAAAAAGGCTATAAATACAAGCACCTACAAAGTAAACAGGGAAACATAGAGAGTGGGCAGAGCTCTGTAGAAATACTGCAAGAACTCTACTAGTGGGTAATTATATTGGGGAAGGGATGTATGGGTCAGGGGATTGTAATTTTTGTATAGCTACATTAGTCCAGTTGTAATGCATGACTGTGTTCTGCTTCTCTGTGACACTCTGTAATGGCTCCATGAATGTAATAAGGTTATCGGTTATATATATGAATATCAATGGTTCCGATAGATACATAAGAGATACCCCATCTTAGAAAGCACATAAGAGATACCCCTTTGGCTTCTGATGAGAGTTTTTCACGTAGAGAAAGAAAAATTATTGACGCGCATCTGAGCCCACCTAGTGACCAGACCCTGGCACTTGGTTTTCTAGATCAAGGGGAAAATATTGTTAGTCCAGTTGGTGACATTGGAGGTGATCGGTCTACACCCAGAAGATATAATTTCTCATTTGGGCCTTCTATGGCTGCAAACACCAACCCAGTGTTAGGAATTTTCGGGCAAGGTATAAACACACAAGATTTTGGTCTCGCATCTGGGAGTGGCGCGAGGTATACTATTAGAAGTGGGGCAATGTCATAGACCATAGGCATGTAGCTCAGTGGAACTGTAGGGGCCCTTGGTACGACCACTTTAGAACCTAGTGGGTCTGGTGGATTTGGTGGTTTAGGACCTAGTGGACCTGGTGATTCTAGTGGATCTAGTGGTTCAGGACCTGGTATACCTTGTGGATCAGGCAGTGGAGGAAACACAGGTGGAAACCAAGGCTTTATCTCATGAGGATTCAGGCCCCAACCACCCCCACAAGTTTTCTTTGAAATGTCTCTACATTTACCTGATTATAGAGGTATTGAGGATGCTGCAGAACATGTTCAAAAATGTGAACTGCTATGGTGCGCAAAGGGTACATCACAACCCCAGAATGGAAAGATAGTCAGTTTACAACCACGTTGTAAGGGTGCGCGTATAGCTAGTATAGGAAATATGACCCTCATCAAACACAGGTGGACTATATTGCTTTAAAGAATGCATTCTTGGTAGAATTCGACATTCCTAAGTTTGAGGATAAGAACATCAAGGATTTTAAGGAGATGCAACAAGGAATGAAAGAGAGTGTGTGGGAGTATGATGCACACTTTAAAAATATCTTGTCTAAATTATCATATGATATTCACCCTTCACAACATGATCTGTGGTTTGTTGGAGGATTGATCACCCCTTTTAGAAGGGCCTTATCTCATAAAACTTTTACAGACCCACGCGAGGCATTGGAAGCTGTTATACACGCCAAGGAAGTTGGTTATGTTGATATTGGTGTTAGCCCATTCCTGGAGGCTCAAACTACTATTATGGCCAAGTAGTTGGAAAAATTATCTATGAACTCAGCCCATGAGACTCGCAGTGGTTTGTGGTGCACAGATTATGAAGTAGAGGGGCATGTCAAGGATATTTTCCCCCGAAGGACAGTATGTGCCATAGTATTAGATTGTGAAATTTGTCATGGGGACCATGATGCAAGAAGATGCCCCTTGCTATAGCACATAATCAAGAAGAATGTGTCTTGTTACTGCAAGATTTACACCTATACAACCCATGATACTAAGGATTTTAGGCTCATTGATCAGATCCATGAGGCCATTAATCATGGGATGTGCCAAACCATTGTTGCCAATAGTTCTAAGGGTGATGATTGCTGTTATGAGGAGCGCATAGATGCAGGTGCCCCTGGAAGAGGTTATCGAGGAGGATTTTATGGTCGTGGTAACCACGGAGGAGGAAGGAGTGAGTTCCTGCATGGAACCTGTTTCAATTGTGGATCTACAGAGCACTACAAATGAGAGTGCTCAGACCTGTTGCAGTGCTCATGATGTGGAAAGAAACATAAGTATGAGGAGTGCCCAGAGTTGTTTGAGCACATGAATCACCAGCACTGAAAAGACAAGGGCATTGCAATGGTCAGCATTAAGAAGGAAGACATACAGTGGATTCCTTAGGTAACATGGGATGCAAGTTTAGAGCCTATCTTGGTAAAAACAAGGGCAAAAGCCACGCGCATAAGAGAGATACCAAGACAGAAGAACCTAGTTTTAATAGAGAAAGTAGTTCATAGAAAGTACCCAGACCTCGCGCATCAAAAGGAGGTATATCAGGACACCATGGATTTCATTCGAATTTTACAAGGGGAAATCCAGTGTCTAAAGGAGAAATCAAGGAGGTAGAAACAAGGGAGGAGAGTCAAGGCACCAAAGGATGACCTGGATGAGGTCAAGAAGGTGTGTAAAATGCTAAGGCAAGTGAATATCATTCCCTTGCTAGGATCATGGTTGAGAGGGAAGGTACCACGTGCCAGATAAGAGCGCGAGAGGCAGGTCTTGCATGTAAACCTTCCCCCTCATAGCATTTACTATGATAAAGAGATCACATTGAATGCAGTTGTAGATGGATGGCTCCTTGATAATATCCTCATTGACATAGGTGCGGAGGTTAATGTTCTAACTTTGGATGCATGACATCAGATGGGAAGACCTGCACTACAGTAATCTTTGAATATGTTGTATATGGAAAAAAAGAGTAAGGAAATTCCCATCAGTGTCTTAAAGGATGTAACTAACACTATCTAGGGAGCTAAGTTTATTGGGGACTTCGAAGTCTTAGCACTCGTTGAGGCAGATAATTTCATAGTACTACTTTGGTGTCCATAGTGTTACAAGAAAAATGTAGACCTTTCGTTCAACAAAGGGTACATCAGCTTTGAAAATGAGGAACGGGTCATTATACCCCTAGCTGATGGGAAGTCAACACCCTATATTGAACCTTTGGGGGAAGAAGTTCTAGACAAGATATATGTGCACTCAATCAAGGACCCAGAGATAATACAACCTAGTAATGGAGTTATCCAATTTGAAGATACTCATTCAATAAGTGATACCACCAGTATAGCATGTGACAATTGGGTGCATGGTACTTATGAATTGATGGGATGGTATTTGAGAGGGTCAGTGACCAAGGTGATAAAGGCGCGCATAGTCCAGTGCCTAGGAGGAAAGGAACTACCTAAGTATTTAGGAGGATCCTTCCCTGAGATCCTTTTATAGGAAATTGAAGCTCAGTGGGAGAATGAGAAGGAATGAAGGGGGATGTTAAGTTATGTTCTGCTTGGCACAGCTACACGGTGGTGGGCTACACATCAGGAGTTCCTTTTTGAATGGCATGAGGTAAGATATTCTCTCTGTTAGATTCTCTAGGAGCAACGTGCCCACCATCATCAAGGACTACCATGGTAAGGAGCCCACCTCTTTTCATATCCAGGAGTGTGAAAGGATCTGGAGAGAAGGCACAGAAGCTTTTCCACCATCCCTCTAGGTGCACAAGTTGTACTCTACACTACAGGGTTGTGTACATGCATGGTACATTCATTTGGAGACACGCCGCCAGACAGGGAATTGGAAAGAGCTCACGGCTGACTTCATTCAAACCTTTGGGTATTAGAGTACCAAGCCATCAGTTGATAAGGCTTTGTAGGGTATCAAGTGCCTTACCATGGTGGATAGAGCCATGGCGGAAGATAGGATGTTGGATTTACTAGGTGAACCAGGTTTAGAGGCGTGCTTTGAAGAAGTACAGGAAACAGAAGAGTTACAGCTGGAGTGCATGTGTTTGGAAAAGGAGAAAGGAAAGTTGGTGTATCTAATTGATGGAGAGGAAGTGGAAAGCTTGGATGCTATCCATTCTATAGGAACGTGCGAGGTAGTGGACAATACTGATACTAGCGTGCGTGCCTACCATGAGCCCTTAAAAATAAAGAAGGTTAACATTGGTTCAAGGGAAGAACCTATAGAAGCTATTATTGGATATTACTGCTCGGAGAAGGAAGTCTTTAAGAACATTGATCTATTGCATGAATTTGAGGATTTATTCCCACATGGGTACCATGAGCTCAAAGGCGTTCACCATTCCTTGGGGGAGATGAAGATAAAACTGAAGGATGGTGCGTGCCTGATCAGGAAGAGGCCCTACCGAATGAATCCCAATTTGCGTGTAAAGGTTAAGGAGGAGATAAGCAAAATGATAGCTTTTGGGATCATTGAAGTAGTGGAAGAATCAGAATGGATAAGTCCAATGGTAATCAGCATCAAGAAGGATGGGAAGATTAGGATCTGTGTGGATTATAGGGAACTTAAATTAGTTTGTGTAATCGATCCTTTTCCAACCCCCTTCATTGAAGAAATTTTGGAAGGAGTCGCTAGGTGTGAAATCTATTCCTTACGGATGGATTTTTGAGGTACCACCAAGTCCAGTTTTCAAAGGAGGACCAGGAGAAGATAACTTTTGCCACTGAGTGGGGAAGTTTTGCATATACAATCATGCCCTTTGGGTTGAAGAATGCACCTGCTATTTTTTTGTGCATCATGATGCAAGCATTCCAGGACTTCATCCATAAGTTTCTTCAGGTCTATTTGGATGATTGGAAAGTGTATGGTCTAGTCAAAGACCATTGTGACAATTTGAGGTTGATGTTTGAGAGGTGTAGGCAGTTGAGGATATCCCTCAATATTAAGAAATGTGTATTTTCTACACCCTTTCGCACATTATTGGGGCATATCATATGTAAGGAGGGTTTACTGGTAGATCTCACTAAAGTTACAGTTATTGTGGGGTTAGGGGAGCCTACTAGCTAAAGTTCAGTGTGTGGATTCCTTGGGCGTACAATTTATTATAGGAAATTCATTAAGGGGTATGCCAAGATCATCTTGCCTTTAGAGGAACTTCTCAGACATAAAAGTGCCTTCAATTGGGGAGAGGCGTAGCATAGGGCATTTGATACATTAAAGGATATGCTTATCACTGCACCTATATTATGTTTTCCCTCCTAGGACAAACCCTTCCATGTCCATGTAGATGCCTCAGGAACCGCTATTGGAGCAGTGCTTGCATAGCCAGGTGAAGGAATGATCATCCTTTGTGTTTTGCAAGTAGGAAGATGACACCAGCAGAGCAGAATTACACCACAACTGAGTGTGAGGCATTTTCAATGATCTACATGATTTTCAAGTTTAGACAATATTTACTGGCAACACCCTTCGTGTTTTATACCGACCACATGGCATTAAAGTATTTGGTGAAAAATCTCGTTCTACGAGGGCACATATGTTTGTGGTTATTGTTATTTCAATATTTTGAGTTCACCGTAGTAGTGAATCCTAGAAAAAGTAATTGTGGACCTGATCATCTATCAAGAATTGATTCAGGGGAGGATGCGCAGAGTATTGAGGAGATAATACCGGACGTGCAACTGTTTAGGTTACAACCCGTGCCATTGGATTTGGAGGAGATTATGGTATTTTTAAAGGAAGGTGTGGCACCAGAAGGAATGAAGACATTAGAGAAGAAACAACTAGCCATACATACCATGCCCTACATGCTGATCAGTGGAGATTTATACAAATTGGGACATGATGAAGTTCTTCGTAGGTGTGTATTAGAGCATGAGGGCCTCGCCATCATGGAGGAAGCTCATGGAGGAAGTGTGGGTGGACATTATACAGGTGAAGCCACTATGCATAAGATATTAATGGTAGGTTTGCGGTGGGAAAACCTGTACAAGGATTGTAAAGACTATTGTAAAGCGTGTGACAATTGTCAGCGCATTGGCAAACTAGGAAGGAGAGATGAAATTCCTTTAATTCCTATCCCTAGTTCAGAGCCTTTTGAAAACTAGGAAATAGACTTTGTAGGCCCTATTACACCAACAACGTGTAGGACTAGGTCACGCTATGTCATCACTTGCATGGATTATCTAACAAGGTGGGTGGAGGCAGCCCCAACTAAAGATTACACAATAGCCACAACAGCAAGATTCTTATGGGAGAACATTATCATAAGGTATGGATGTCCTTTGAGTTTAACCAGCGATAAGGGTACGCATTTCTTGAGTGAGAACATGAGGATTCTATTAGCAGAATTCATGGTGGCTCATCACAAGACTACACCCTATCACCCACAAGAAAATGAAACCACGTAAGCATTCAAAAAAATACTGATTCATACCCTGACCAAAATTTGTGATGTCAGAAGACAAGATTGGGATGAAAAAGTATCAACAGTTATTACGGGCTTACATGACAACTTGTAAAAGGTTGAACAAAGCCATACCGTTTCAGTTGGTGTTTGGTGCGGAAGCATTTCTTTCGATTGAATTCATGTTACCTTCTCTACGAATAGCATGCATAGGGGGTCGGCTGATGAGAAAGTGCTAGAAGAAATAATTGATGAGTTAGTGAAGCTAGAGTGAAGCTGGATTAGAGACAATCACTTGCCAGGTGGAGCCAAACAGTAGAAAAAGTAAAGCAGAAGGCTTGACATGATCGCCACATAAGAAACAAGAAGTTTGAGGTTGGGAAGATGGTCTTACTTTATGATTCTAAATTTTTGTGCCATCCTGGAAAGTTGAAAATCCATTGGTTTGGTCCTTACATAATCTCGTACATCCTTGATTCGGGCATGTGCTGGTTACAAGCGCTAGATGGTATGAAGTTTCCTGGACACTTCAATGGGAGTAGGTTGAAGCCCTATTATAAATAAGCCTTCTTGGTGTTTGTAAATAAGGAAATTTTTCCAGTTAGTTTAGAATTTTCCTTTATGCGTTTCTTTTCTTGTGTTTCCCTTTCTCGTTGTTGTTTTGTTTTGCACCTTGGGCGCCAGTAACCTTGTTGCTACTTTTTGAGAATTTATAAGTGCACAGAGGACCGCACATTGTTTTAGTGTGGGGTGGAGAAATGTGAAGGAGCGCATGGTTAAAGTGCCAAGGAAGTTTGTATTAAAAAATCCAATTAAATGGCTCGGGTGAAAGAGGTGTATAAAGAGAAAATATGGAAAAAGGATGGTTTGTGTCAAGATAAAGCTACTTGTAGATCCCACGTAAACAAGAGGAGAAAGTGCATTAAGCAACATGAGGTAGGTGAGACAAAAATTTAGGACAGAAGAAGTGCCTTTGGCACTGTTTAAGTGCACGCAAGAGTCTCCTATCATATTGGATTGGTTACACGCCAGAAGGTTGGAGGGTTGTCCGCGCAGGTTGGGCGTGTGAGTGAAAGCGCTGAGGATGGGATTTGTTTGAAAAACCCGCATTAAATGAAAAAGTTACAGTGGTAGGTGAAGTAGCACTTAATGCTAAAAAAGGGAAAATCTATAAATAAAGGGGTCGAGACACTTCATTTTTCACTTTACGTATAAGGAGAACGAAGTGATTTTTGCACCTTTGCAAAATAGGGCTTCCAAAAATTGATCTGTGTGAAGAAAAATTTAGAGATATTGAAGTGTGGGTAGCTAGTTCGGATTTGCAAACTAGGAGGAAGGGATTTCACGGGCGTAGGATAAGTTGTGAGAGGGCACCGTCTTGTGAATGGGGTATCCCAATTAGGGTCTGAAGAACTAGGGCACGTGTTTAAGAAATTTTCTTCACAAGTTCGAGATCTAAGGTTGGAGGGAGCGGAAGAACAAAGTAAGATGGAATGATTGAAGTGGGAAGAATACCTAGAAAATGGCACCCAAGAAACTAGCTAGTACACCTAAGAAGGGCAAGGGAAAGGGAAAGGGAAAGCAACAAAAAATTGAAGCAAGCACAAATGAAGAGTGGTATGCAAAAATGCAGTACCCAGATGGAGTGTTGTTGGGGAAGGAGTGGGAATCCCATCTTAGGGACATGTCTGTAAACAATTATAATCATCAGAAAAGCACAATCAAAAAGGATATGGCACTGGAATTAGTGTGCTTAATAAACAAGAGGACCCCAGAGGGTTTTCCCATATATAATGATGACATGAAGGTCAAGTTAGAGAATGCAGGGTTATTACAACTCTTTGAGTTGCCCTACTTTCAGAAACCTGAGTGACTGTATTAGTGGCTGATGTCATGCGTGCATGAGGACTATTTCCACTTCCCAAGGTGTAAGATGCGTATAACTCCTTAGCTAATTTCACATTTCACATGCCTCATCTATGAAGGAGACAGGTTGGAGGATGACTTGACTGACAAAGAAGTGATTAAGGAAACTATCACTGCTTTCACATGCAAAAAGGGGTCAAGGTATTATGATATTGCAGACATCAAGGATCCAATAATGAAGATGGCCGTGTACCTAGTGTCAAAGCTAAATGGACAAGAGAGATGGACTCAAGTCAATAACCCATGGTTGAACATTTTCAAGAATATTTCAAAGGGCACCATCTATAATTTTTCTGCATTCATCACAGATGAAATTATCAACTTAGCAAAGGAAGGTGATAGGATCCTTTTTGGAAATGTGTTGCTAACCATTGTGTTTTTAGAGATCGAGGGACCAGACGTATCGGATAAGTTTGTATGGGAGTACCCTGATGAAAACCCATCACCCGCAAAAAGGTTTAAGAAATATGTTTGTGACACTATGACAACAGTGCACAAGGCACGATTGGAAAAGTGGTACACGTGCCTAAGGAACGCATTTGGGGTAGAATGGAAAATTCCCAAACAACTGCCAGTAGCCACCATGGGAGAAGTGGAATTGGTTATGTACCACTATTTCTATTTGGGCAGATTCAAACTATCATATGGGACATGGAGCCCATGGTTTAAGCTGCCCTTTTCCTTCACATCTCAATACTTCTAAGTGGGAGTAAACAAGTTCAAGGATTCCAAAAATTTTAAGTTGGACCTTGGTAATATAGACGAGGACCACAAGGAAATGCGTAAAGGGTTGGTGTACCCTGGAAAGCACATGTATGTGCAGTGGTACGTATCACATGAGGTATAAATGACAAGGCCCATGACTCTGCCCATTACAGAAGGATCCGCGGCGTGCGTATACGTTTGCATAAGACCAAAGTTAGAGAAGGGTACATATTTGGAGAATGAGGTATCTATACCTCAGGATCAAACTAGGAGGAAAAGAACCATGCCCAAACGGGAGGAAAAGGAACTAGAAAAGAAGATCCCAAGTGTGGTGGAAACACAGGTAATAAGTTCCCTGGGACAAGTACCAATACCAGCATATACGCACGCAAGAAAAATACCTTGGTAAAGGAGAAGACTCCAGAGCTAGAAGAACCATTAGATAAGGATTTATTAGAGGAAGAAACAGAGTCACCCACACTGAAATCTTTGGTTAGGAAGAAGTAGAGGGTAGAAGACCAGACCACCTCGAAAGAAGTTGGAAGTTTGGACAAGTGCATAGGAGAGAAGGATGGTAGTGGAGAAGAATTAAGTGGGGAAGATCAAGGGCCACTTGTTTTTAATATACATGATTCAGAGGAAGAAGGCAGAGAAGAAGAACAAGGGTTTCTTTTTGTGCGGCACAAGGATGGCCAAGTAGGAGGAAGCACCCAGGGCATGGAAAAATATGAAGAGGCTAGCACACTGAGGTAAGAGGTTCTAATCTCGGCATAAGAGTAGATGGCCAAGGTGGTCGAAGAAGAGGAGACAAGGGACATTGAGACCCTGGAAAAGGACAAAGTTCAATGTGGCACTGAGCTAGTGTTGAATAAGGAGAAGGAAAGCGTGGAGGAGGAACGCGGCAGCACTAGAGGCCCAATTTTAACTATAAGTATACCCAAAGGTATGTGCATGGGAGGAAGATGCACAGAGGGGGGAGGCCAGAGATGGGTTATGTTGATGACCCCAAGAAGGTGTTTTGCGCATGGTTCCAAAGTATAATTCCAGTAGAGGAGCTTGTATGTATGTCATATTTTGACAAGGGGGTTTCCTATCCACAAACAAGGAAAATGATCTCTTGGGAAATTGAGTCCCACATTGATGAACTAGAGTTTGAGGTAAGCCAAGGAGAAATAGTAACATTTACAGGACCAGGAGAAGATAACCCAGTGGTGGATACCCAATAGCTCTCAGATGAACAACTATGTAATGCGCTTAACAAATTCTCTATTAAGTTAGAGGCTAGACTCTTTGGGTGAAATGATTGGATCAGGGATCTAGAAGGGGAGATGAAGGAGAAAGAGGAAGAGCTAGCTACCTTGACCAAGGAGCTAATCCAGGAAAATTTAATCAGCGCCCAGTGGTAGCAGGAATTGAAGGATGAAAAGGCCAAGGTAAGCATTGTGTACAAGAAAGTAGAATTTATCAACGGGGACATACTATTGAAGCATCCGGACTTGGCATCACCCACGCAGAAGTATGGATATTCCTTGGGATTCTGAGAGGATTTAACAAGGTTCCTCACCATGTAAAGATAGCCGCTAGCCTTAGATTCTACAAACAAAGTGGCCGCACGCCTAGAGAAGGAAGACAAGTTGAATATCATAGTGCTCATCGTAGAGTACAGCAAGGTGCTTACTAATGTAAGGGCCACTTCTAGACTGTTGAGGATGCGCACGATAATTGCATGGATAGGGACAAAGTTGTAGGCACCCTAGTCACCACTCATGAAGCGTAACTCAAAGAGTTTCAGGAGAAAAACAAGGGGAATAGGGCGGAAAGAGCTAAAATCCTTACCGAGGTTGAGAAGAAATCTGAGGCTATTGAAACCTTAAGGGCTTCAATCAAAAACCAGTTGAAGGAGCTATATCCATGTATCACATGAAGAATGGATGCTTTGGAGGATATATGCAAGGAATTGGAGAAGATCACGGATACTGTGAGCATGCAAAGAGATGGATTAAGTTTTGAGGAGGTGAGCGCCCTATTCGGTGACCTCTGTCAAAGAGAGTAGAACGAAGTTGATGCCTGGAATAAATTGGAGGCCAACTTACAAAAGGATTTTCCTAGTCTATTGTAGTGATTCTTTTACTCTCCCATTCTTTCTTCTTTCCCCCATTCTTTCATCCCCTTATTCTTTTTCCTAGGCTTAAGCCTATTGTATTCTTTCTCTCCCTAAGAGAAGTGCTCCCACAGACAAAGAATAGGCGTAGTGTGGGGTGATGTTGGGCCCTTAGAATATTGACTAAGTACAAAAGGCGCGTAGGCACGCAAGGTCTCAGTTAAGGAAAGGCACATAAGGAAAAAGCACACAAGGCAAGGTTTTAGAAAAGGGTTTAAGGAAGATCGTGGCACGTGCGACACATGCAGATAGAACCAAGGGTTCAGGACTTAGTCAAATTGAATGTTTGGGGTAGAACACGTGAAAATCATGACCTAGTTGTGCATGGATAAGGTGCCAGCCTAGCGACAGGTTGGCCTAGGAGGGAGCATGCCTGTGATAGAAGCTTCTAGAAGCACATCATGGTATGAAGTGGAAATCTCAGGCATGGAGGAGCATGTTGGCATGGAGGACCACATTCAGACACTTGGTATCAGATTTGAGGGCGCAGAAGGATGAGTTAGTTGTCTAGAAAGGATATAAAAACAAGCACTTGCAGAGTAAACGAGGAGACATAGAGAGTGGGTGGAGCTCTACAAAAATACTACAAGAACTCTACTAATGGGTAATTGTATTGGGGAAGTGATGTATGGGGCAAGGGGATTGTAATTATTTTCTTTTTGGTATAGTTACATTAGTCCAGTTGTAATGCATGACTGCGTTCTACTTCTCTGTGACACTCTATAATGGCTTCATGAATGTAATAAGGTTATTGGTTATATATATGAATATCAATGGTTCCAATGGATACGTCTTACTCATAGGTCTTCTTCCATTTATGTTTATGTTAAGTATGAGTGTTTGTATACTTCTTTTTTCTATGATACAAGTTATATAATCTATTAAGTACACCGTCTGGAATGACTACAAGGATCTAGAGGCCGTTTTGAGCTCTATGGTTCTTGTGTGTTATTAAATTCCTTTTGAAATCTCTTACACAACTCATAGATGATTTTTCCCACTAAACTCACATAAAAGAGAGGCTTGGTACCCACGCGTGCCTTGGGTGAGCACCCAGCTTCTGCTAGGTGATAGGCCAGCATGCATGGGGTTCCTTTCTTTTGTGATAGGGGTAAAAATGACTACAACTATGATATTACATTGCTGAACAAAAATCTTCTATTGTATAGTATTGGGTATTAGAATGTTTACAACGGGCACAAGATAAATTTTAATTCTAAATATTCTTAAAAAACTAAATTTAATTTATATTATTCTACTTGTATTCATACATGATAAGGGGCATCTACCCATTCAATAGCAAGTAAATATTAAAATTAAAAAAGTGTAGACCTCTATAAATGATGTGAGGATGAGAAGTTAGTTTATACATGAACTTAATCATTTAATTCCTCTGTATATGCTATGATAATTTATACCTCTATAAACGTTGTGAGAATGGAAAACTTTCGATTAAATACAAGGAAAAATGGTTTGGTTTCCCAATTCAATACAAGCTAATTTTTTTTTTTAATATGAGAATTGGCATATGCCCATGCTAAACATTCAAAATTATAATCATTTTAATGCAATCAATGTCTTAAAATTTTTATTTTAGTATTATTTATTTTTCAGTATTCTTATGACTCTTTAAAACATTTAAATGGGTGTAAACATTAGGATATTAAAGCATTAAAGCATGGATGGTAAATTTATTTATAAAAATATTGGTCTCATGTTATTTTTCATGTCACTCCATATTTTTAAATAGGGTTTTCAAATACGATTGGAATTATTCATATTGTGATACCACTAAACATTTATATTATTTAATGGCTGGACTAATCCTGACAGAGATTAGTTGTGATTCTGCAAAGTGCTGCACTACATACCCTCGAGGGGGATCAATCCTTATGTAGTTCTATTTTTTTATTTAGAAAGGGCATCTTGGCTCCGCCAAGTGGTGCACTACATACCCTTGAGAAGATTCCCTTTCTTAATAATTTGATTTAGAAATGGAAGACACCCAATCTCTTCCATTTTAATATGGGAATTTGTCCATCCTCTAAGAAACAAACATTTATTGTTGGGTTGTTCCCCATTTTGCATCGAAGGAAGACCATTGCAATCGAAGGAGGACTATATTAGAAGAATAATAGTTTAAATGCATTCTGACAAGCCTTTATAGAGTAAGAAATTATATCATATTGGACTGGACTATCCCTAGATGGATAGCCTAGTGTTGCACTAAATTTCATTAAAGGGGGGATCAAGCCTCTACCTCTAATTTTTGCTCATTCTTTTTCTTTTGGGATCTCTTTCTTTTCATGAAGAATATCAAGGAAATTTTTTAGAAACAACAACAAATATTTATAACTCTTCTCAATGTGAAGAATAACATTTGGTTTTCCTTCAAAAATAAAATGAGGCCCAACCCACTTCATCTTAATGTCATGAATACATTTGTTTTGTTTTGGTTGGACTATCCTTGTCGGAGCCAAGTTCTACCTACGCAAAGTGCTACACTACATACCCTCGAGAGGGATCAAGCCTTATGTAGTTATATAGCTTTTTTTTTGGAATAATTATATTTATGGACATTCGTCCATCCTCGAATGAAAAAACATTTACCATTGGATTTTTCCCCATAATTTTCATGAAAGGAGGACAATTACAATGGAAGGATACATTCTCACAACCTTTCTAGATTTAATAATTGTATCATATTGGTTGCACTATCCCTAGTGGATAACTACTATGCTTTTCGTCTCTCTCTCTTTCCATGAAAAAAAAAATTGAATATTTATAACTCTTCTCAATGCGAAGAATAACATATGCTTTTCCTTCCATTGAAAAAAAAATGGGGAACAATCCACTTCATGTTCATGTCTTGTCCATTTGAGTAGACAGATGCCCATATGTAGTTTGCCTTATGCCTATTTTTCTTTGTGATTCCTATTATTATAATGGGCATATGCCCATTATCAACATGCTACAAGAAATTAATGCGAACATTTTTATAATTTTATCTTTGCATAGTAAATTTATATGAATTGAATTGGAAAATGCCCATTCAATTATAATATGAGTAGTAGAAGAAAATTATTTTCAGTTTAGAACTTCTATAAACTTAATCATATCTAACTCCACAATGAAAGATGCTAGTGGAGAGATAAAATTTACTTTTACCTTTGTTTAAGAATTGACATTTTTCCATTCTTTCATACAAAAAAACAAACGTTTTTTTCATTTTATCTTGAATATAATTGTATCGTTTTGGCTGGACTATCCCTAGAAGAGCCATGTTCTGATCTTGCCAAGTGCTACCAAACCTTATGTAGTTCTATTTATATTTAGGAATAATTATGTTTAATGCATTTTTCCATCCTCGAATAAGCAAACATTTACTGTTGGATTGTTCCCCATTTTGCATGGAAGGAGGACGATTGTAATAGAGGGACACATTCTAACACTCTTTATAGAGTTAATAATTGTATCATATTGGTTGGACTATCCCTGACAGATATCCCCTATGATTTTGGTCTCTCACTCTTTTCATGAAAAACAAAAATTAATATTTCTAACTCTTCTCAATGTGAAGAATAACATTTGTTTTTCCTTTCATTGCAAGATGGGGAACAATCCACTTTATGTTCATGTCTTTCACATTTGAGTAGATAGATTCCCATAGGTAGTTTTCCTTATGTCTATTTTTCTTTATGATTCCTATTATTATAATGGGCATATGCCCATTATCAAGATGCTATAAGAAATTGATACGAACATTTTTTAGAATTTTATCTTGCATATAATGAAAAATTTCTAATAATTATATTGGAATAAATGTATACAAATTGAATGGGAATATGCCCATTCACTTATAATATGAGCATTATAAGAAAATTATTATCAGTTTATCACTTTTGTAGACTTAATCATATCCAACTCCACAACGAAAGATCTAGTGGAGAGATAAAAATTTACTTTGCCTTTCTTTAAGAACAAGCAGATTTCTATTCTTCCATACAAACAAACAAAAAAAAATATCATTTTATCTTGAATACAATTGAATCATTTAGGTTGGACTACATACCCTTGGGTAGATGCCCATTCTCATAGTTGTATTAAATTGATTTATAAATGGCAGATGCTCATTCTCATAGTTGTATTAAATTGATTTAGAAATGGTAGATGCCCATTCTCATAGATGTATTAAATTAATTTATAAATGTCAAGTGTCCATCCTCATAGCTCATAGTTGTATTAAATTGATTTAGAAATGGAAGATGCCCATTCTCATATTGGAGTAATTAGCATATTTTGTTAAAGACCATCTCAAGGGGGATCAAGCCTTATATAGCTCTATTATTTTGTTTTAGGATGCCCTTTAGAAATGGCAGATGCCCATTCTCATATTGGATTAATTAGCATATTTTTAAAGACCATCTCGAGGGGGATCAAACATTATGTAGCTCTATTATTTACTTTTAGGAATGGGCATCTTGGTGGGCCCTTGAGTAGATGCTCATTCTCATAGTTGTATTTGATTTAGAAATTGCAGATGTTCATTCTCATACTTGTATTAAATTGATTTAGAAATGGTAGATTCTCATTCTCATAGTTGTATTAAATTGACTTAGAAATGGAAAATGCTCATTCTCACATTTGTATTAAATTGATTTAGAAATGGTGATAAAGTTGTTCATGAGTTTTATAAAATTTAATTGTATATTTTGAATATTATTTAATTGTTTTAAAAATATTGTTTATATGTTTGATAATATAATTTTGATCATATAATTAGATGTTATTAATATGTTTATAGTTAATATAGTAATGTAAGTTTGTTGACAATAATAATTATTGTATTTATTTACTAGTATTATTAATTAATGTTGTTAACTAATTAATTTTATTTAATCCTAATGTCATCATATGTTAAATAGATATTCTTTGATTTATAATTTTTTGAAATAATGTTGTGTATGTTGTTAATTAGTTTTATAAAGTTTTATTATATTTTTTACAATTTTAAGGTACATGTAAATGGATGTCTTGCACCTTGATATTTGTAAAGCTATTAAAAATACATGTTTTGGTCCTTTTATATCTATTTAGTCATGTTTTAGTTGTCAATTAATTAAGCATAATAAACAATGGTGATTAAGTGGTTAATTAGTTTGATAATATAAGTATATGTTATTAATATGTTTCTAGTTAATGTAGTAATGTAATTTTGTTGGTAATAATAATTCTTGTATTTAATATTATTTAACAGGATAATTTTTTACTAATAATATTATTTGATAGGATATTTTTTTACTGATTAATTATAATATTATTAATTAATTAGGATAATTTTTACTAATTAATTATAATATTATTAAATAATTATTTAAATTAGTAGCAATTAAGTGGTTAATTAGTTTTATAAAATTTAAGTATATTTTTATAATATTATTTAATTGTTTCAAAAATATTACTTTTTTGTTTGATAATATAATTAGATGTTATTAATATGTTTCTAGTTAATGTAGTAATGTAAGTTTGTTGGCAATAATAATTCTTGTAGTTATTTATTAGTATTATTAATTAATGTTGTTAATTAATTAATTTTCTTTCATCAAGATCATATGTTAAATGCATATTCTTTTATTTCTATTTTTTTTTTAAATAATGTTGTTTATGTCGTTAGTTAGTTTTATAAAATTTAATAATATAATTAGGTGTTAATAATATGTTTCTAGTTAATATAGTAATGTAAGTTTGTTGGTAATAATAATTTTTGTATTTAATATTATTTGATAGGATAATTTTTTACTAATTAATTATAATATTATTAATTAATTATTTAAATTAGTAGCAATACTAATTAATTATAATAATATTAATTAATAATATCATATCTTGGTTAGAAACACTTTGAATTATATTATTACTTGTTATTGATTAATTAATTTTTAATAATACCAGCATGATTGTTTCAAATTTCTAATTTTTAGTGCTTTATTTTTGGAAGACTCTTAAAGGTCATTTAGTTTGGTATCTTTGATTCAATTTTTGAAATTTTGGTGCTCTTTTTTTAGATTTTTTCATTTACCATGGTAGGTTTGATTCAAATTTTGAATTTTGGGCGCTCTTTTTTATGAGGCACTTTTTTTGGCCAAGTACATTATAAAAATATTGATTTTGAATTAATCGGGTTTTGATTTTTGCTCTATTGCGACTGATATTTTTTCATTCAGATATTTACTTGAGGAAAGCTAATGAATGTAGATGTAGCTGGAGAAATATGAAGATACAGAGATTTTGCAGAACAAAGAAGAAGATATAGCCCCCAATAGCAGGAGAGATACGAAGATACAAAGATTTTGTAGAAGAAAGAAGAAGAAATGGTTGCCGATACAACGATTTTTCAAGGGAGACTTTTCAATATTTCTCGAAGGGAAAACAGCAATGGAAGAGCAAGCTATTCCAGGTTTTTATATCTTATTTTTTCCATGTTTACTTCTAAATCCTAAAAATGTATAAAAATAGATCTTTTAGTTCACCATAAACTATCTGAACCATTTTTCCATATATCTCATTTTTTTAATTATTGGTAAAAAAAAATTTAAAGGGACTATACCCTTGTACAAAAAAGTCTCAAAAGCCGGATATTACAATAAAGCACACCAAAAAATGATCAAAATCAAAATATTATAAGATATCACAACTGTAGTTAAACGACTACACAGAAAAGTACCAAAATAACTACAAAACCGCCAGTACCAAAACAACTAAAAAATATATCATTTATTTTTATGTCTGAAAAATGTATCAATTTGTAAACGTAACAACAAAAAAATAAAGAAATCAATTTCTTTACATTTGTAAACGTCACAGCTACCAAATATACAAATTAAAATTATTTTGTTCAAATGTGTACCTATTTATGGTGCGAAAAAAATGATTAGTTAGATTAATATCACTTATCTCTTTGTGTCTTTTTTAATAACCTCTGCAACAAGTTTCTTTTTAAATAATCTTTGTATCCAATCAAGCCAAATACTTTTGCATAAGAAAAAAATGATTTGATAAAATCAATACCACCTTTCTCTTTTTGTATCTTTTTTTATTACGACTGCAACAAGTTTCTTTTTCAATAATCTTTGTTTCTAATCATCCCAAATCCATTTGCATAACTTATTATTTCTCATATAAAATCTTTGAATGAGAAAAACTAGGCTGTAACATAGAAAAAAAAACTCATCCGTAAGAGAGTAAAAAATCAAAACCCTAGCCATTCAAAATCTATATTTTTATATAGTAATTGACCAAGAAAAATTGCCTCTAAGAAATGACGTCGAAAATTCAAAATTTGAATTTAACCTACCATAATAAATCACCACCCATTAATGCTTAAATGTCTTTTGTATCCTAATATCGTAAGTCTCAAAATTTGAATCTATCTGACCATTATAAATCACTACCCTTTAATGCTAAAATTCCATTAATACCCTTTAATGCTTAAGTTCCTTTAATATCATAATATCCTAAGTTTATCGTAAATACTTAACCGCAAAAGGGTACATATTTAAATTCTTTAATGTCATATTATCCCAATGTTTAGAAACATTTAAATGTTTTGAAAAGGTATTAGAATAATGAAAAATACATAGTGTTATTTTTACATACATTCAAATTTTGAATATATAATACATTAACAAATCACCACCTTTTAATGCTTTAATATCATGTAATATGCTTTAATAACAATAACAAGAATTAACAATAACAAGGTTATTAAAATGATCCCTGAATGACCCCTCACAGGAACTGCCGAAAACCCTAAGCAATTCCCCTCTAGTACGAATGACGGTAACAGAGCATCGGGAGGGAGGCATCCACATGGAAATGTAGATTGTTCTAGAGGTGACATGGTTCTTCAAAAAAAACATCAAACCCAATTCTTGGAGAAGCCATGGATCTGGGAAAATACAAGGAGGCCACATGTTCGCAGACCTGTTTCTTGAGATTTCAGAGGTGACTGCAAGCTTCAAAAAACCTAATCATCCTTCAGGTTGCATGAATGAAGGTGGTTGTAGATTATCTGGAGGGAAAAAGACATTTGGACATGAATCTCATGGAACCACTGACTACTTTAATATTTTGAATGTATAATACATTTAAAACTCACCACATTTTAATGCTTTAATATCATGTAATATGCTTCAATAACAATAACAAGGTTATTAAAATGAGCCCTGAATGACCCCTCTCAGGAATTGCTGGAAACCCTAAGCAATTCCCCTCTAGTACGAATGACGTCAACAGAGCATCGAGAGGGAGGCATCCACACGGAAATGTAGACTGTTCTAGAGGTGACATGGTTATTCAAAAAAACATCAAACCCAATTCTTGGAGCAGCCATGGATCTCGAAAAATACAAGGAGGCCACGTGTTCATAGACCTGTTTCCTAAGATTTCAAAGGTGACTGCAAGCTTCGAAAAACCTAATCATCCTTCAGGTTGCATGAATGAAGGTGGCTCTAGAAAAACCTAATTATCTTGAGCCACCTTCATTCATGCAACCTGAAGGATGATTAGGTTTTTCGAAGCTTGCAGTCACCTTTGAAATCTCAGGAAACAGGTCTGTGAACAAGTGGCCTCCTTGTATTTTCTGAGATCCATGGCTGCTCCAAGAATTGGGTTTGATGTTTTTTTGAATAACCATGTCACCTCTAGAATAGTCTACATTTTTGTGTGGATGCCTCCCTCCCGATGCTCTGTTTCCATCATTCGTACTAGAGGGGAATTTCTTAGGGTTTCTGGCAGTTCCTGTGAGGGGTCGTTCAGGGCTCATTTTAATAACCTTTTAATGCTTTAATATTTTGAATGTATAATACATTTAAAAATCACCACCTTTTAATGCTTTAATATCATGTAATATGATTTAATAACAATAACAAGAATTAACAATAACAAGGTTATTAAAATGAGCCCTGAACAACCCCTCGTAGGAACTACCAGAAACCCTAAGCAATTCCCCTCTAGTACGAATGATAGTAACAGAGCATCGAGAGGGAGGCATCCACATGGAAATGTAGACTGTTCTAGAAGTGACATGGTTCTTCAAAAAAACATCAAACCCAATTCTTGGAGTAGCCATGGATCTGGGAAAATACAAAGAGGCCACGTGTTCGCAGACATGTTTCCTGAGATTTCAGAGGTGACTGCAAGCTTCAAAAAACCTAATCATCCTTTAGGTTGCATGAATGAAGGTGGATGCAGATTATCTAGGGGGGGAAAATACATTTGGATGTGAATCTCATGGAACCATTGACTGCAATTACCTTGGGGGCGATCGAGTTTACAAGGAGAACATTGATCCAAATATTATGTGAGGCCATGGATCTGAGCATAAACAAGACACACAAAACCATAAACAGAGACGATTCACAAACCTATTTCTTGAGATTCCATTAGAGGTGCCATTTGGAGCTTTGATTCCATTTGGGGGTTCCACTCAAATCCCTGCCACTAAGACTTTTTCCCCTGTTGCATCGACAAAAGTTATGGCTAAGATATCATTAAGGGAGGTTCTGCAGAAAAATCCAGAGTTTGTAAGCATGAAGGTTGCTGAGATCAACCCATGCATAACCTTTTGAGATGAAGTCCTTGAAATAGAATCATTTTATCAAGCTCATGCCTTGATTTTTCGATTCGCTGGACTCTGGCCTAGTCTGCCTGTCTTACATGTATGGATCTCCAAACATTGGATCCCGCTCTTAAAAGGAAGGTTAGATGTCTACACCTATGCTAAGGGAATTTTTATTATTGCTTTCGAATCCATTTCTAATAAGGATATAATTACTAAGCAATTCTAGGTCTGTTAGTAGAAATACCTTATTTTAAAACCCTGGTTCCCATCATTTAACCCTCTCACTGAATCTTTCTCCTGAAAATCGATCTAGATTCGATTACCCCACCTTCCTCTACAATTTTGGGATAAAAAGTGTTTGATATCCATAGGTAATGCCTTGAGCAATATCATTTTCACTGACTCCCAAACCTTCGATTTTACACACACAACCTATGCAGGAATTCTTGTCGAGGTTGATACTTCAAAGGATCTTCTAGCTCATATTGAGCTAAAAGTGCAAAATGGAACTTGGATTCATCCTCTAGACTATGAAGGTCTGCCTTTTAGATGCAGGAGATGTTTCTCTTTAGGACATTCAGCCATTAATTATGAGATAGTAAAATAGAATTATGAGAAGGCTAACTGGTGGAAAAATGCCCTCTCAGAACATCTGGTTTTTGAACCTAAAGACATCCTAGATGCAGATGAGGATGTAGCTATTGTTACTAATACTAATGTTGATACTGGCATGTAAGACATGATGGAAAAGACCCCTTTGAGTGAAAGCACATATCATGTAATGATGGAGTCATTCAGGGATGAAACTAAAAGGACCATAAACATTGAACCAAATGAGCCTATAGCAGTTAAGGGCCCCACTTGGTCAAACAATACATTTCAGCTGATAGTTGATCTTGAAGTTCTTATTCCTATGCAAAAAACTTCAAATGCTTGGATTACGGTTTGGAAAAAGAAAAATTTGTTTTCCAAGAATACTGCCTTTTCTCAGAGGTAGTTTTCCACTTTTGTTCGGATAATCCGTATTTCTTTTCATTTCTTAGCCAGAAAGTAGTTGTTTGTTTGTTGTTTATCAGCTATTTTTTTTGTTGATTTGTTGTTGATTTTTGGAACTTCTCTAGGTAGATTGGTTTTTTTCTACTGTTTGAGTCTTAATTGTTTAAATCTGGTTTGCAAAGCCTCTTTGTACTAGGGTATTGAAAGGGATGATATCATACCAAGCCAAGAACAGAGATGCTAATCAAACACCATGATCTATAAGATGAAAGTAATTTACCAGAATAACTTTACATAAAACCTTTGCAAATAAATGAGCAGCAATATCATATATTATTATGGAACTCAATACAATACATTGAGAATGGGCCTTGCTTAAATAGGGAAGGAATAACAATCTAAGAACCAGTCAAGGTCGTAGATCAAGCCATAAATCAAGGAAATAACTAGTCATCAAAGAACTAGTCAAGACCATAGATTTAGGAGAGAACTAGACATCAAGGATCTAGTCAATACCATAGATCAAGGAAAGAACTAGTCAATACAATAGATCAAGGAAAGAACTATACCTAACAACTAGATAATATCTCCTAATATCTAAATAAGATAAAAGAAATATCCACACACATAAGTGGGTGAGGATAAATACAATAAAGGTAAATAAAGTACCTAGGTGAACATGAGCTAAAGTAAATACCTACTCTAACACCCCCATATACCTTATGATATTGTGATACCAGGAAATTAAGCACGTCGCCCCAGAGTAGTTCTGGGATGGGTGACCTCCCGAGAAATTCTTGGCGTCACTTCCTCCTAATGTTGTTGAGCCTGATTGGGTGTATACCTGGCTCCATTGTGTGGGAGGGTATTAATGTAGCAACTAATTAATACGATGAGATCCCTCTCCACCATCAATTCGAGCTTTTGGTGTGATGGCAAGTCGTGTAGCTCTGATACCATGAAAGGAACAATAACCAGATCATACCAAACCAAGAACACAGATGCTAATCAAACACCACGATCAATAAGATGAAAGTAATTCACCAAAATAAATTTACATAAAACCTTTGCAAACAAATGAAAAACAATATCATATATTATTATGGAACTCAATGTAATACATTAAGAATGAGCCTTGCTTAAATAAGTAAGGAATAACAATCTAAGAACCAGTCAAAGTCGTAGATCAAGCCATAAATCAAGGAAATAACTAGTCATCAAAGAACTAGTCAAGACCATAGATTTAGGAGAGAACTAAACATCAAGGATCTAGTCAATACCATAGATCAAGGAAATAACTATACCTAACAACTAGATAATATATCCTAATATCTAAATAAGATAAAAGAAATATCCACACACATAAGTGGGTGAGGATAAATACAATAAAGGTAAATAAAGTACCTAGGTGAACATGAGCTAAGGTAAATACCTACTCTAACACCCCCCCCCCTCAAGTGAAGCTAGGAGCCAAAATAAAAGTGGCATGTCCATATTATGAGTCTTGACAACTAGGCCTGATGAGGTACTCATGTACAATAACTAGGAAAAAGGGACACCACAAGGTACCCAAAACCAGTAACAACAAATTAAAGAGAGTAAAGACCCACTCCAAGGCATCCCAACAAGCTCGGCTCAAAAAACTCATACAATGCTGAAGAAGTTTGGTGTGCACTGTGGTCTAAATCCACTGCTCAATCACAAAACTCAAAAAATAACTAACACTGGGTTTCACCAAAATTGCTCCATACAAGGATACTGTCAATGGAGTGATGTCAAAATTACAAAAAACACCAAGCATAATTCGATCAACTGCTGTAAATAGGTGTGCCACAATCCAAGAACAAAAACCAAAGCAACGAGGAAAGGACACAAACTCTAGAGTGTCACGATCCAAGAAAATCCAAGGTAAAAAGGAAAGGACACAAAAATCGAAGAAGCAAGATCAACACCACTCCTCCCATACTGCTGAATGGGTGGAGTGACGCTACAAATTTGTATGAGTTTTCAAAACAACTACTCAAACACTGACAAACTAACACTGGAATGCAAAAGAATAGATCCCCCATAAGAGATATTGTCAACATACCAAAAGTGTCAAAAATACAGATACAAAATCTCTCAACAATTAAAAGATATACACTACACCTGCTAAAAATGCTCAAAACAAGAAGCATCACAATGCATAAGGTATAGAAAGTGGAGCAAGAGGCCTAATGGTGGAGGAGCCATGCTTATAGACTCTTCTCAACGAATGCCTATGTCGCCACCACGAGTGATTAGATATCCACCCCAAATCAACACAAATGGATGAAGAAGATGTCTGCATATGACCTGGTGCAACATGTACAATGGGTGCATGCAAAATAACATCAGAATGTGTGTCAGGTTGATCATGTCTGACAATAGAAATCTCAAGTTTCTCAAGCCTAAGTGAAGGTACAAAACTCATGTGTTGCTCATGATCTTCAAAAAGAGTCGAGCAAACAAAAAAAGGATCTCTATCAATGTGTGTTCCCAATGATGTATCCTACTCGAAAACCAATGTCATGACGAGAATTCCACTTAACATGTGGAATAGAGGAAACAATACCCTGTGAATATCTACCAATGACTCCACTAGTAAGACCCATAGAACGAAGCATGTGAGAATTGAATGCAGTGGTATGCTTCTCAAAAAATCCATGCAGCTGAGCAGAAGTAGGATACACAACATGTGGTACTATAATAGGCACAGATGTGGAAGAGCATGCAGTAACAAGCCTCACAGGTTTAGAAGCATCAAAACTAGGTTCAGGCTCAAAGACTGGCAGATCAATGTCATTGGGTACAAGAGCAACAGCTGCAAGTGGACTAGGAGCATGGATATGGTTGTCCACAATATGATGGTGATGCTGTAGACTAGCAAGTTTATTCTGCAGGGAGTGTATTATTGTATCATTATTGTGAATGAGTGATTGTAGAAGAGAATTTCACTTCTTCAGCAATCTATTTTCTACCAAAAATTTTACAATATCCTCTTGAAGTCCACATACTTCAGAGAAAAGTATATAGGTACAAACTGTAACTCCCAAAAATTTAGGATGTCGGGCTCAGCCAAAATTGCATCCATAATTGATTACAACACTCCTCCATATTTGGCACTTTATAATTATAATGTAAGTCTCAAAATAAATATTTCCAATGGAAAGAGCACGAAAAAACAAGAACTTTTGCAAAAATTGGCACTCAAAACCGAGTTACCAATCAAAAGTTACAAGCTTTTTAATATTTTGCTCTGTTATTTATTTTAGGTGCCAGTAAAACAAAATAAAATGTTGTTGCCTTCACCAAACAAATAAAATTAGAGGGGGCTGAATTTAAGCACCTACTAGTAGGAATCACAAGCTTTAAGCCCTCATATGACCAAGGGCTAAGGATTTTAATGGATTTTCAGAAACAACATACGACCAAATCCCAAATATATGAATATATAATGGATTTATTTGCAAAATAAAACTTACAGATGGATGTCAACAGCAATCTCTTGCTCTGATACCATGAATTGAACGATAACCAGATCGTACCAAGCCAAGAACATAGATGCTAATCAAACACCACGATCAATAAGATGAAATCAATTCACCAGAATAACTTTACATAAAACCTTTGCAAACAAATGAGAAACAATATCATATATTATTATGGAACTCAATGCAATACATTAAGAATGGGCCTTGCTTAAATAGGAAAGGAATAAAAATCTAAGAACAAGTCAAGGTCGTAGATCAAGCCATAAATCAAGGAAATAACTAGTCAAGACCATAGATTTAGGAGAGAACTAGACATCAAAGATCTAGTCAATACCATAGATCAAGGAAAGAACTATACCTAACAACTAGATCATATCTCCTAATATCTACATAAGATAAAAGAAATATCCACACACATAAGTGGGTGAGGATAAATACAATAAAGATAAATAAAGTACCTAGGTGAACATGAGCTAAGGTAAATACCTACTCTAATAGGTATAGTCCCTTTCAAAAAACTATTTTTCCTTAGTAAAAAAATATCATGTAATATGCTTTAATATGTTTAGATATTTGAATTTATTGGACACATTTAAATGTTTTAAATAGCTATAGCTATGTGATTAATGAAACATATATGTAAAAATATATGTTTTATAATATTGAAATTTAAATACATTGTAATTTTTATGTATTTACTTTGTTTTAGAATGGGCACCGACTCTCACGTCTTATATAAAGTTATAAAAAAAATCCTACAAAAATAAATAATGAAATCATGAAATTTTAAATAGTAGAATTTATTGTCATTTCTATTTACTATGTTTTAGAATGGGCACCCATTCTCGTGATTTGTATATAGTTATGAAATTAATTGAACATTTTTTACAGTGTCTTGTATTGAATGGGTAAATTCCCATTCTCATATAGGATTTCTAAAACACCTGCTTGGGTAGATATGAATCACAAACAATATTTCTTATATGAGAATGTAGAGAAAATGCATATGTCCAATGTCATAAAATCAGTATTGCTTGTATGAGAATGCTTAGAATGGGCACATTCCCATTCTTAAAAAACATATATCTTTAATAGTAATGTTTAGAATGTGCGTATTCCTATTTAGAATGAACATTTTAAATAGTAGAATTTATTGTCATTCTTATTTACTATGTTTTAGAATGGGAACCCATTCTTACGGCTTGTATAAAGTTATGAAATTGATGGAGAAATTTTACATCTTGTAATGAATGGGCAGATGCCCATTCTCATATAGGAATCATAAAAGACCTGTTTAGGCATATACGAATGACAAACAATATTGTTTGTATGATACTGTAGAGAAAATGCACATGGCCACTGTCATAAAATTAGTATTGCTTATATGAGAATGTTTAGAATGGGCACATGCCCATTCTAAAAAAAACATATTACTTGTATTATAATGTTTAGGATGTGCATCTTCATGTTTATAATGTCAAATGGAATAGATGTGAAGAAATTCATATTCCCTTTATGAAAAGGAATAACCAAATTTACTTTGCTTTAGAATGTGCACCCATTCTCACATCTTGTTAAAAGAGTTATGAATTGATGGATTTTTTTGCATTGTCTTATATTGAAAGGGAAGATTCCCCTTCTCATTTAGGAATCATAGAATACTTCTTGGGCATTAGGAATGATAAAAGAAGAGTATGGATTATACATGTTCATAGATTTTAAATAGGTATGAAATTGATTGACCATTTTTAGATTATCTTTTATTGAATGGGCAGATGCCCATCCTCATATAAGAATCCCTAGTTTGGGTAGAGAGGAATCACAAACAATAGTTCTTGTATGAGAATGTTCTCATTCTCATAAAACAAATATTATTCAATCACGACTGTGGACATGCCCATTCTCAAAAAAATAAGCATTAGTTGTATTATAATGTTTAGAATGGGCATATGCTCTTTATGATTGGAATAATAAAATTTACTTTGTTTTAGAATGTGCACCCATTCTCACGTCTTGTTAAAAGAGTTATGAAATTGATGTAGCTTTTTTACATTTTCTTTTATTAAATGGGAAGATGCCCCTTCCCATTTAGGAATCATAGAAGAATTTTTTGGGTAGATACTAATAATATAAAAGGAATAAGAAGAGTATGGATTAAAAAGTCTCACAATTTTTAAATAGGTATAAATAGGAATAATAGGAGAAATCTCATAAAATCAGCATTATTTGTATTACAATGTTTAGAATGAACATATATCCATTCTCATGCAAACAAAATTGTTTCATTTTATATTGAATGGGCATCACATTTTAATCATATATCCTCATATAGGATTCCAATGGGCATATGCACATTTTAAAACAAACAAATTTGTTTTTTCTTGTATTAAATGGGAAGATGCCCCCTCACAGCAGTTAAATACATATTAAAGAATGGGCAGTTGATAATTTTTGTCTTGTATTCAATAGTCATGTTCTCATTCTCACAACCGTTATAGAGGTATCTCAAAGTTTAAGTTTAATATTTCTAAAATTAGAATATGTAAAAAGGGAATATGCATATTCTCTTTAATATTTATTTTAGAATGACAATTTTCTTATTCTCATAAGGGAATCATTAAAAAAATGTTGATTATTGTTCATACTAGAGATAACTGAAAATATCATAAAAATAATTATAGAGATAACATTAGAATATGAAGAATGGGCATATGCATATTCTCTTTAATAGGATTCATAAGAGAAAGTTCATTATTGTTCATAAAGATATGTGAATAAGTATAATAAATATAATAGAGATAACATTTACTTTTTTAGCATGGGAACTTACCCAATATTGTTGCCCTTCTAGGTGCATCAAATCCAATGTATCACTTTGTAATGATTACTCATATTCCTGCATACCATACAAAAATAATAAAATATATGCATGTCAATTCGATGAACTGGCATTAATTTTCAACTCGTAATCATGTTGAATTGTTATTAAATGAAGATTACAAAATGGTTAACTATCATTTTTATCTACATAGTACATAATATCAATAAACAAGGTAATAATGCAATCTCTGTTGGAAAACAAATATTACTACCTAATTTTATAATCATATAGACAACTACAAATCTGATAATCAAGAAAAAAATTCATTCATCATCACAATAATCAATATAGAAAAAAGGTAATAGTAGCATCTAATAATGATACAAATGTCAACATGGGAAATGTTTTAATCCCACAGATCAATATTTTACATAAACATGGAGTCATACATCATCCTCATGTTTAGATAGAGATAAAATTTAATTCAAATTCAGTATTTTACATAAACAAAAATCATACATCATCACAGGAATTAATAGAGATAAAATTTATTTATTTTTGGAATGGACAATTCCCCATTATCGCATCCTTTATATAGCTCTCAAAATGATTTACTTCAATATATCTTCCTAAATGTGAATGGGCATATTCCCTTTCTCATTTATGAATCATAGAAGAATGGAGATAAACTTTACTTTGTTATACAATGGCCAGTTCCCTACCATGTAAGGTAAAATAATCAGATGATATTCTTCATCTCTGAATAAATCACAAGAATCAATACAGATAGATGAAATATAATTTTCTATTATTCTTCTATGATTCTTATGTGAAAATGGGCATATGACCATTCTCATATAGGGCTCATAGAAGAATTGATATAGAATTTACTACATTTTTAAACTGTGAAATAATTTTTTTCTCTATTATTATGTTTTTATTCCTATGTGACAGTAGTAATATACAATGGGCATATGCCCATTCTCATATATGAATCATAAAATAAGATTAGAGATAAAAATAAAATATTGCACAATGGGAAATTCTCTACCATGCAAGGGAAAGAAAACCATATGATATTCTTCATCTCAGAATAAATCAACAGAGAAGAGTTAGATAAATTCATGTCTGTGAACAGATTGTTGTTTCTCAAAAACTTTACTTGATAACTTTTACTTCACAAGCCAAAACAATACAACAAAAGAGAGAACCCAAAAAAAACTCTAAACAATCAGCAATCAAATAGCTCACATGCAAGGAAGTGATCTAAAAAAATAAAGGAGCCCAAAGCAGAAAGGAAGAATAAAAACAAAAAATTGTATGTTTGTATGAGAAAATTTTCTTTCACTAGTAATATTTTCTTTAAATAAGGGTTATGAGAATGCACAACTCTCCATTTTAAAATAAATTAAGGCTGTGAGAATGTACATATTTTCATCCTAAAATAAAGTAAATCATGTATTTATTATCCTTCTATGATTCTTATATGAAAATGGGTATATGTGTCTTCTTGACTTCTAGTCATATTTTATGTTTCCTATATGAGACTGGGCCTCTGATCATTACAACCATTATTACAATAGAATTTTTTTATCATTTTCATAAATTAAGCAACATCTTCCTCCTCCGTATTTTATGTATGACACAGGACATACTACCGAAAAATAAATGTAATGTCTTTTCAATACCAAATGCAAATGTAACATCTATTCAGTTGGATTGATACATGATGGACACCCAAAACCATTAGCTATGCTACTTCATTATTATCATTTTTTTAATCTCAAATTCACTCATACTATAATGCTACTTGAATAACCTAGGTCTTACATTATTATCTAATTTTCACTTATATTGTAACTTAAAGGACACCCATAAGACTCAACAACACTACTTCAATAATATCATTTTATAAGAGTCTGAATTTGTGCATAAGAATGTAGTTTCTAAATTATAATTTTCATATAAAATTATTATTCCAAAGTTTTTTCTTCCTTACTAATAATGTCCCTCATATCATCTTTCACCATCTTGTCCTCCTCTGAGCTGCTAAGGTAAATCTTAAGCCTGTGATTTTTTCTTCACTTCTCCAATTGAACTAGCCTCCTCTAAATATCCATAACCATATTTTTAAACCCAAACATTTCCTCTTTGATGTAAATTTGATAATTACTAATTTCCTTCGAGGCCTCAATATACTTTATTCAGGTACATACCATGGCCTCCGCAGACTCATCGAGGGAAACAACATTCTTTTCCATCTGTAGAACTCTAAGGGAAGTTATGTCCAATGTCATACTCCAATCAGACTCCAGCTTTTCTTTTCCTTTAGAAGGTTCCCCATTGATATCAAACATAGAAACACCATCCATGGTATCAACACCCTTCTTCTTCCTTAATTTATTCATTCGTTTATCCATAGTGAAAAATTCATCTAGGTCCTCCAAAACCTCTCTCTCCATATTACCAACAACATCTACGATGTTTATCGACGGCACAAAATACTCTTTTATGTCATTTGATCCCGAAGAGGAGGAATCCTCATAATCCTCATGCTCCATATACTTATCATCCTCGCCATGCCTTACATCGTCATTCAACAAACCCCTAAAATTCTTAGATTTGGTGCAATACGTAGAACCCAAACGGAATAAGGCCATCATCAATCCCTGATGAAGATGGATTTTCAAATTTCATTTTTGGAAATTCTCAATTGATTTCTGTAGGGAACATTTAATAAAGAATGGGAAATTATAATGCATACCATGGTGGATATGACTTAACATAGGGAAATGGTGGGCATAAATACCTTGTACCTACCCTCCAATGTGATAAATTGCATCAAGTGTGGGGAAATTTCATTGAAAGAATCAGGTAAAGAATCTATTTCAAAACCTACACATTGATGTCTTATTTTCTCTTTATCTACCAAAAATTCTCCCATCTTCTCATGACATTTTTGTTTGGTTTGTAAATCTCCCTCCCCTCGTTGTTCATCCCAATCACTATAGTAATAAAATCCGTGTAAGTTTTTATAGAAAAACCCATGATACTAGACCAGCCATCATTCCAATGAGTAGAAAAATCCTTTCTTAGGGATTCTTCATAGCCTTTAAAACTTTGAAATAGAGATGACATACCTACCTTTTTCAGCATCATCTAAACTTTTCAACTAATCCCATTGGTCGAATCAAGTTCTAGATGAACCAGTTCATCACCCATTTATTTTGTTTCTTTTTGAAAATGGAAATAAAATCAACCCATTTGAAACCTTCTTGTCCATTATAAACCAATGATCATACTTTATTAAGCCCTTGTCTAGACCGAATGTCCTTTCTAAACCCAACGCAAGAACTTATACCATCCAACCTCTAACATGTCTCCTCATTACTTCTTACTCTTCCTTTATACCCAATACTGACAGAGAATGATTTTCAATCATTACAGTGACATAGAAATTTCAACCTCTTTAACCTTTTTTTGCAAGGTAAAAAATAGCCTTGATCCCTTCCCTATAGACATGATTATAGGAAATCAGTTAGAGGATGTTTTTTTATTATTGGTAAATAGTTTTGAAGGGACTATACCCTATTACAATAAGGGCTCAAAAACCAAATAGAGTTATAGAGGGACAACAAAAGAGGATCAAAATCCAGATAAATAATTATGCCCAGCAGTAACCAAAAGATAGTTACTAGTAGAAAGTGAAACAAAACAGAAATTGCAACAAGATGACAAAATAGTAGCAGAAAAACAATGAAAAGACCGAAATATATCAGCATCTAGAATGAAACTGTATGATGGAAAAGTGACATGCGAGCATGGGAATCTACAAGTGACTCTTCCTCGCACCCGACCTCTCGAGGTCGTGCCGAGACAACCGGTGGGTATGGAATATATGTGAGATGCAAATAAACTAGTTAGGCAATCTAATGTCTTTAATACGCACTAACGGAATTTACAAGTCTAAGGCAAAGAAGGCCCTCCTAACTTGAACTGGTGTGATAGATCGGTCAGCAAGGATGACAACTCAAAGGCTCCAATCAATATCGAGCTCTGGCATGATTCGATCTATAGGTTGTGCAATACGTGGAAAATGACCCGGGATAGTTTCGTGTACGTCTCCGGATAGGGTCATGAAATGAATGATGGATATAGTTACTTCTATGGGTGATTCTCTGGCCTAGTCCAGAATTCCCTAGCTCTGTTAGCTGCTGTGTCTAGCAAGGATAATTGTTTGATGATGATAGGTGGAAGTGGGGTAGACCGGAATACTAGTGTGCGTAGGCCAGTGTCTATGTCTAATTCTCCTATGGATTCGTTGGGCTGCGGGATTTGTGGGTCACAACTGTAGATTTTTAGTTGTTGTGGACCTGTTATGGTCATGCATTAAATCAAGTCCTAATCCCTAGTATCCAGTAATCATATGCTTTCTCAGCTTCTGTATTTAGGATCAATAACTGTGTGATTTTCTCAGAATATCTTACAGGCGTTCGTGCAACCTGGATTCTTAGGTTGGTATCTATATCTAGAAGAGTGTCTCCTGCATCTGGCTGTGGGACCAAAGGATCACAACCAAAGGTTTGTTCTCTTTCAAACCCTTCTACAATCATATGGATGTTACCTAGGGTAATCTGTAGTTTAGTTGATTCGAGCAAAACATGTGCGCTTGGTCGTCTTCTATGTTTAACCCGCTTAACTGGGAATTGATTTGTTGCAAGCTTACCGTTGTTCAGAAGACTTGGATCTTAAGATTTTGATCTATATCAGTTATCGCTGTGATGAGATTGGGCTGAGGCATGATTGGCTCGAATACGTATTCCTTGGGCTCTCTAGGTCCCGTGATTGTCATACAAAAGCAACAATGTAAAACGAACTACAGTAAAATGAAATTTAACTATGTGAAGTATATCTATAACATATATGACTTCTCTATTTTTTGTGTTTTCTGACTAGCTTTATGAATTTAATAAAGTAGCTATTTAAAATATCTAGAATTGATAGCTAAAATAACAATTTAAAACAAAAAAAATAACCGAGTGTAGCTATTTGTCTATGCAATTTATAGATCTATTCTAAACAATAAAATAGCTTATCTAATCTATTTGCAAGACTCTCGATCCTACCTCAGAAGTGAGGAGTGAATCATAGTTTCTCAGAAACTATCAATCCCCATAGCTTCCCTGGTAATATCGAGAGTAGAATTAACTGAAATAAAGTAATTAAGTACTCTATTTGATATGATTCTAACTAGAACTTTGAAATCTAGAACCTAAACTCTGCAGAACTGTGGCAAATCTGATGGTGTGTGTGATCTTGTCCCCTCAGTGTGATCTCCTCGTTCCTTCGTGTTCATGTGGATCCTGAAAAGCATGTAATGCTAGCATCAACAGAAGTATATATTGGGACAGAGGTAGCTCAAGACACAGACTGAATACAATGCGAGTAGGAGAGGGATAGTGCAAGAGTACAGAGCTTGGCTTATGCAATTCCTAGCAGGATCTATTGTGAGTCATGCAACATAAAGCATCCAGAACCTGAAACTATCCTGTTTGAAGAAAAAAACCTGTAACTTTAATGGCTTCCTAATCTATTCTACTCCAATGGATTGGATGAAATAACATCAGTGCTTGCACAAGATGGATATGTGGCTTACTAATAGTAAAACAATGCTAACTAAGCATGCAATGAAAGAAACTAAGAACTCTAATCAAAATGAAAACTAAATCTATTGCAAAGAGAAATCATAGGCAAATTTTGAGGGGCCATTTGCTTGAGCACAAGCCAACTATTTATAGCATTTACATTTACCCAAGGTAAAAGCCAAATAGAACTCTTAAACTATAAACAATGGCAAAACACTATTCCAGGGAACCAGAATCATAAATGTAAGCTTATGGCGGTGAAAGAAAGCTGGTAAAACATTGAAATTACGTGAGTCGTGTTAAAAGAGATTTCTAGAAAATGCGTAAAGGACCGCTACCCTGAGTAGGGCGGTGGTTATAGGACCACCGCCCTATTCAGGGCGGAGGTCAAGAGACCGCCGCCCAGGCAGGGTGGCGGTTTCATCACTGAAGAGAAAAAGGCCAAGAAAAGAGGGGAAAAGGGAAAAATAAAGCACATGGGGGCTAAGTGGGGCATGCGGGATGTTAACACACACTTGGAGAGATTTTTCTTGATCCCAAACACCTTGCAAGGAGACCTATATCATCATTAGGGCATATGTCACGTTGTTCTGACAGTACAGTACCTTAAAATTTTGGGTACGTACAGAAACCCTCCAGCCCGAGGGAGATTATTTCTTAGAAGCTCTATCAATCTTGGATTTGATTGTTTGTAGCGAAGTGAACAAAGCCAAAGTGGTGATGTGTGTGGGGTCACTTATATTCAACTTCAATATGGTCTGACTTCTCTCCTTGTCAGTCCCCCAGATAGTTTCAAGGACCCCGCTAAGCATGGAAATGTTGCGAACATGTTGTTCCAAAAATTCACTAATGACATTGAAGATAGCCATGTTATGGTCATGCATGTCTTTGATTCTCCCCAATCTATTGTCCAAAGAGTTCAATTTCTTGTAGATGTCTGAAATTTTATCATTTCCATTATCAATTTCATCATTAGCCTTTCTTGTTCCCTTCTATTTGGCAATGTGTTACAGGTCCTTCTTTAACTTCATCATCTCATTTTCCAAGGAATCCAATCTGTGAGGAATATTATTCCCCTCCTATTGCAAGGCTGTATCCTATCTAGCATTACTAATATGCAGCATATTATGCACAAATTCTAGCTCTTTAGTGCTTCTAAGAACCCAGGAAGAGTGAGGGATGTCAATTTTGGGAAGTTTTGGGTACTTAGTCTTGGGTTTGGAAGAGGTGTTTAGGATGGAAGTGGGAGAAGTGACGGTAGGGATGTGCGGATCACTAGGAGAGGGTGGGAAGCCGGGGAACTTAGAGACACATATCTTATGAAGAAGAAAAATAAGGACTTGGTGAAGAGGAATGGCATGAGAGTGCTTCTAGAATTCTAAAATGGAGCGCTCAAGGGAATTTAACAAATAATGTGGGAAGCAGACCACAAATTGTCTTCTAAAGTGGTTAAGAAAGACCAGGTGCTTGACAGGGACTATTATGTAGCATCCTTCTAAAGAAATGTACGTAACCATCATTTTTGTAACCTTATCAAAAGGCTTGGGGATAGAGCTTACCCTAACACTTGCAGTTACAAATTTTATCTCCTCACCGTCATCAGAGAATTTATTTTCCTTGGCAGTCTTATTGATCCTTTTGTTCAAAAAATGATATCCTTCCAACTCAAGGCCCGTTGCCTCAACTATCAATTATTCATTTATAATTACTCGGTGACCACCATACTCCACCTTTCTGTCCTTCCAGTCCTTTGCAAAATGAATCGAAATATTTTGGTCATGCCCCTGAATGTGCTCTATGAAGTTGGAAATGCCTCCCGTTTGAAGTAGGTTCCATTGATCCTCATTTTTCTTCCAAGTCGGATCACTGCAAGGCTCCAATTGGCATGGGGCACCTCCCATCTCCTTCTCCCTGGTACTCCTACAAGTTTTCAACTTGAAACCCTCATTTGAATCGTTGCTTTCCTTATGTCTATCTCGGTTTTTAAGAACCCAACCACATGTTCGAGAATCATGGGAGTTATTATGGCCATAGTTAGGATGATATTTCTCACATGTGTGATCTTTCGCACCCGCTAAAGCCCATGCCATCTCATTATAATTCCTACTCCATACATGATTGCCCATATTTATCATCATTAATGTTATTATGTGCCTCTTTAGGGATGTAATTTTCATTATCCCAAATGGTTAGATTATTATTGATGCCAAAATTGGCCAAGGTATCCACTACCCTATTCCCCTCCCTATAATTATGCCTAATGTTGATATTCTTAAAATTTTGACAAATATTTATGGATTCCATAATGAATTCCTTAATAGTCCAGCTAGGAGGAGAAAATCGATTAAGGCACTGATTGATAATGTTTAGTGAATCTCCTTCCAGAATGATGTTTTGTATGTTATAATCCTTAGCAACCAGTAGACCCCATAGAACGACTAGGGATTCTGCATAATGGTTTGTCTGAATCCCCATTTTGCTAGCATAGGCAGCAACTAAGTAGCCTTTATGATCACAAATTACACCTCCCCTTGCAGCAATCCTAGGATTACCCTTAGAGGCACCATCAAAGTTTAGTTTGTGCTAGTTAATATCAGGAGGGTTCCAATGAATCAAAGACCTATCAATGTTTTAAGTATTCCTATTCTAAAGATTTGCAACTCCAATCTTCCAATTGGAAAGAATATATTCTTCATTCTCAGGATATTTCTTATTCTTGGGAGGTTTGAATCTCTCACTATTTTCTTTAAGATCATGAGAAATCTTGACAAAGTTAATCTTGAAATGTTGTTTATTGTTTCTAAAAATCATGTCATTTCTATCTTTCTAGATCCTCCAGATAATATGGGGCATGACAAGTTTCCAAAATCTTCTCACAACACAGTGTTTAAAAGGAGGATTCCATTGGGTCCAAAACTAGATGAAATCCTTTGGCATAATCTAGAAAACTTTGAATTTAGAAAAGGCATAACTCTAGATCATTGAAGCATACTCACAGTGGACAAAAAGATGCTTAATATCTTCATACTCTTTTTTGCAAAGGTGACATCTATTTGGCATTATGAATCCTTTCTTCATCAAGTTGTCATTAGTAATAATTCTACCTCTGAGAACAAGCCAAAAGAAAAAATTAATTTTAGGGGATAGTTCAGTCATCCAAATCTTGCTCCAATTAAACTCGCTCTAGATATTTTCAAAGTAAGAGTTATAACCAGATTTTTACCGTGTAATCTCCATCTCTAGAATTGTGCTAGAAAATTTCATCCTTAACTTCCAATTGATTCAAGGGAATGAAATCCAATTTTTCCTGTAAAGAGGACATCCTAAAGTTCATTTCATTCCTATCCACCGAGATTTGTTTCCATCTCTTCTTGTTTCCATCTATTTCCATGTAATTAATGACCTTAGTACCATACTTATGTTCAAGGCTATCTTTGACTACACCAAATCTGTCATTGAGGCTGAAATTAGACCAATCATCCCCCCAAAAATTGATGTCTCTGCCATTTCCCACTTTCCATCTACATCCTTGCTTGATGAAATTCCTGACTTGAATCAATTTATTCCAGAAAATGGAACCTTGGGGAAGTTATTCATCATGAAGGAAAGAGAAACATCAACTAGAGGATGTTTTCATGGCATTCTCCAGATTCTTTTTATTTTAATAACATCAATAGTGTTACAATTAATCATAGAAAGAACTCTTTGAAGAGCTATGAGAAGAGGGAAAAATCGAATCCTACTCCAACCACTATGAGATATGCAATTCGAATCCCACTATGAAAGTTCAACCACTGAATATTAATGCCTTCTACAAGATCCACCCACAATATGTCACTTCTGGTTCAATACAGCGGATCGAATCGAATTAGATTTGGTAGTTTAAGAGCAATGAAGATCATTGCATAATGAAGAGATGCCCATTCTAAGATAAAGTAATTTTTCTCTATTTTTCACCACTATATGCCTCGAAACAATGATTTTTTATCAATTTCCATGGCGTAGAGGACAAATCGAGATGCTTCCAATCGGTGTAAGATTCTGCAATGATTCCTATAAGAGCCCTAGGTCGAAAGATATTTCCCTTCGAAGTTTTTAATCGTTGTCCGTATTAGAATGGGCGGGATTCCCATTCTAATCAGTTTCAATACAATGGGTCCCCTATTTAACATCATGATTACTAATGTGGCAAAGTCAGAATATATAAGAGTGCAAAGTAATTGGGTTCGCAGGTCCGTAATTTAATCCTGATTTCCCTTAATCAATTCTACAAAACTATATGCAAAATTCAAAAAATGGGAACCCCACGGCCCCGCTTTGGCTTTGACTCGGGCTCAAACGCTGACATTCTTCCCTTGGGTGGAGTTGCAACTATATGGGATTGGGTGACTTATCGGTTCAAGTACTTTTGCTTGAACGGGGCTATATCATCTTGACCTGGGACACTACGGCAGGCTATGGTGCTATGTTCGAGCCTGCTCCTTTTGGATTTCAATTTTGGAGAAGTGTCATGCTAACATGTGGCTCTCTTTGATCTCCTCCATACTTAGTCAATTTTTGAGACTACTTTCTGAACTGTTTTGAGCCCGAAGACTTCGAATATTCACCTACTATCCTTCTTCTCGAGCCTCTGGTATCTGACAATGGACACTACTCGGCCATCCAATCCCCGACCCTAAATCCTTGTTTGTATTTATAAGAGCCTTAGCTCCGAGTCTGTCGAATAGATTCTAAGACAAGAAATTCGTGCAACATTAAGTCGTTTCTGATACCTCTTTAGGTCTCGATACAGGGTCATTTAAACTTTTGCAAGCCCCAAACATTCCATTGTATGAGAATTGGCGTCTGCCAATCCTAGTCATGTAATACAAACAATATTAAACCTAATTTTCTCAATATTCTTTCCATGCGGGGTCATGGCCGAATGGGAATATTTTGCCCAGGGGGTGAAATATGGATAACAATATAGATTCATTACCTTCATACAATGAATCAATTTTATGAGTCCAATCTTTGCTATCTCAAAAGACAGTTTTCAAAGTCATTAGAGTGAAATGATTTAACTTAATCAGTTGTCAAAATCCTCACCACCCAAATTATTAGATGTCACCTATTGCAATAGCTCAAAAGAGAGCATCAAATATTCCACCTCAACTTGTGCAGGACAACCTCACCTAGGCACTATCAACAACAATTTTTTCTTTCCTTAGCACCAACATTCTTTGTAGGTCTGCCTCTGAGAATTAGCTCGAAATAGTGCATGAACTGTAACCAAAGCATATCTTCTAGTAAGGATAGCTTTCTTCCATAGCTCAGAAATTTCAGCTTGCTTCTCCATGAGTCTAGAACCGTCCAACCTTGAACAAGCCATAATTGACATGTCGACATATGCACTGTTGGGTCAGTAGACCAGCTTGCCCGCCCATTTGGTAGGGTTCGTGACAACATGCATTTTTGACAAGCATTGATACAAATCAATTTTTTGCACTCGAAGCTTGGTGAGTCACCACACCCCCTGAGCTTGATGGGTCATCTTGCCTGCCTAGCTTAGCATGTGTAGCTCTCCTTTACTCATTTTGGCTCTGTGCAGATATAGCCACCTAAAACTCAAGAAAATCAGTAATGCTACCTAGAGATATTTTTGTAGCCCCACATAGTTAACTCCCCATCTTAGGGCAATGTGAATGAGGGGTAAAAAGTACTGTTAGTATCAAAAGCTATTATTTTTACAAGGCGGATGATCTAATGCTCAGACTCTAAAAAATGCAAGTTAACAAGGGTATTTAGTGCTCGCTTCACTTTTATAGACTATCAGAGGCATAATCATTACACATAAATCTTTCAAAAGATAAATACGCAGAAAATAAAAAAACAAACATAACAATAATATTTTAGATTAAAAAAATATGACATTATCTCTATACCCAAATCAGAATACAAGAGAATGAAAGCAAGATGATATTCTTCATCTCATAATAATTCAAAGAGATAAGACTTAAAAGTATCTATGAAACTCATCTTCAATTTAACAAAGAAGTAAAAAAATTCTTTGCTATAAAAATATAAATTTTTCTTCTAATAATGAATCATTCTCGAGCTGCAGAACTTGCCCACATAGATCAGAAAAAAAAAATTCCACCTAGGTGGTAAGACCACTCATTAGTTTGGTAAAATCATAACAGATAGCTCCCCTTATTAGCAACTACGATTTGGTTAAATACTACGCATGTCTTTCAAACCGTTGAAGTGATATTCTTAATACCCAGATCAAAATATATAGAAGATCAAAAAAGGGGCATTATTTTTAAACCCATAACAAAATATAAGGGAAAGAAAACCAAATGATACTCTTCATCTCATAATGATTTAACAGAGAAGATTTAGAATAATCCATGCCCAAATTTTTCTTCAAATCTTTTGTGTCACAGTCGATCGGTCTCAATAAGAAGTTAAGGGAGCCAAAATGGTAAGGATGACAAAATTCTCAGGAGAGGACAATACACATTTCTATATTCTTCATATTATTTTTCACAGGAACAAATGGTCTCACAAAACGGGCAGCCCAAAGCGGACGGACAAACAAAAAAAAGTGAAACTGGATGAAACAGATAGCGGAAATGATGAACAAGAAAGAGATAGTTTCAAACCGCCTCACGGTGAATTTTGCATTCCTAAGACCTATCCCATCATCTGAAATAATAAATTTCACAAATCTCTCTACGATTCCACAGAGTGGCTGAATATTATTTTTCTATTAATTTCACCATTTCCTTTCCAAGTGTTGTCGAAGACATGTGTGAAAACAAGTTCCTTCAATTAATCAAAAATTAACGTAGAAAGTCATTCTTTTGCAAATGAATGGCCTTGTTATTCCTGGTCAAAAATTCGGAGCCATGATTTAGGTTAATAATGCACTTAAAATAAAATGTCAATTTCAAAAATTCCATATTTTTTGCCTATAATAAAATATACCTTTTAAAAACTTTAAATCAGTAGTCCTGATTTAGGGTTTTTACTTTAGCAAATAATATATGTTTAAAACATTATCATAGCGATTGTTTAGGTTTTTTTTCATTTGAAATTAATTTCATACGACTTTAGACGAGAGAGGGGATAGTTAGGGTCTGAAGATTGAGAAACAAGGGATGGAAGCCTGATCAGTTTTATTAATCTCAATCAATCCAACCTTTATAGAGATGGGCTGGCAATTTTAAGATATTGCCAGCCACTACAAACAAAATATTAATCGCATAGGTGAACCAAATTCTTAAATATACAGCTTCCAATAACATCCAAGAAGCAAACCATTAGATACAAACAATATATTGTTTAAAACAATATAACGTATGTTTAAAGACAAATATGTTTTATGACCGCATATACAAATACCATTATTATTTATTATTAATTAATTACATAATTAACTGTAAATTGATATTAGGACATAAAATTTAATCCTAACATTCCCTCCCCCCCTTAATTTTGCGTTGGTTGAAGAGATGAGGAAGGAACTCTCTGAAACAACTCGACTTGTCACGTGGCAAATGACTTTGTGAAAATATTTGCTCGTTGTTCCCGGGGAAAAATTGAAGTTAGATGTTTTTCTCAACACATGTTCGCGTATGAAAATGAAAAATGATCCTGAACCTCAATGTGATTTCTTTGTTCTCTTCTTGAAAAAAGGGATTGCAACAAGTTTGAGAACACCTTCATTGTCACATACATGGTGATCGTTTGTCCTATGGTATTCAAGGTCCTTCCAGTATGTGACGTCACCAAATCGCTTCACAGACAGCTTCTCCTGTAGAATGATACTCATCGCTGGGAAAGTGGAAACAAATGTTGTTTCTTCTTCCCCCCATATATTGGTCCAGATCCCATAAAAGAATAAAATTCCGAAGTGGATTTTTCTATCATCATGTTACCCTGCTGATCTTGAAGCTGAATATCTAGCGAAGAATTTTCATTCTTCTTGTATCTACCAAGCTCACTGATCCTTTGAGATCAGCTCAAAATGTTGCTTTGCTTCTTTCCAATACAACTTTGGTTCCTGATGAACCTGGATAATCTCGACTGTCAAAGCCTGATATCTGGTCTAGTGTGAGGTCAGGTACATGATACTACTCCCAATCAGCTGGGCCGGTAGAGAGTGGCACTTACCTCAGGAATAGGATCTGAATAGTTAACTGTAATTTGTTTCTCATAGGTGTAGCAATTGGTGTGCAATCCATATCCTAAACTTCTCTAGCGGTGTCTTTTTGTCATATTTCATCTGAGAAGCAAATAGGTGATTCTCTTTCTGTCATACTTCTAGTCCAAGACAGTAGTGCATAGCCCCGAGATCTATCATTTCACATTATCGCGTAAGATATTTCTTCATTTCAACATCAATTACTCACGTAAACTCCAGTGATACAGATCATCGACATAACTACAAACAATACCATCTCCCCTCCTGTTTTTTTGAGGTAGATATTGGGATCGTTGGATGTCCTGCGAATCCAGGTTGTACGAGATGCCCATTAACTTGATTGTACCATCCCGGGGTGTCCCTGTTTGATTCCATAAGAGATTTCCTTTCTGCCTACCGTTGTTTCTTACGGCAGTTACACATATCCCTCAGGTTGAGTCATGTAACTTCTTCTTGTAATCTTCCATTAGGTAAGCCACTTTTATACCAACCTCCAGTGGGTACTTTCCATCCAAACTGAGCAGTCAGACAAAGATCATCCTGATCTTTTGGATCTTAGCTTATGGGAGCAAATGTCTCCCTTAGTCATGCCTTCCTGGTGTGCATACCCCTTTGCTACATCTTGCTTTGTGCTTGTCCCCTGTCCCATCTGCCTTTGTACTTAGTTTTGAATATCCATCTGGCATCCATGGTTTCTCCCTGTGGGAAGATCAACCAGCTACCAAGTGTTATTCTTCATCACGGATTGACATTCGATTCCTGGCAATCTTTCCAAGCTTTCTATAGGATTTCTATAGTTTAGAGTGCTCCATCTGCATAACTCACTCATTAAAAAAAGCAAATTGAACTTCTTCCCTTGTTTACTACTGCATTCTGTGGTCCAGGGGTGAATGTATCCAGTGGAGCATCCATTCTTGCATCGCGTAAGTACTTGTACAAAACCATTAGGCATACGTGAACTGTTTCCCATGGGTTGTGTTTCTATCTGATCAACACCATCTCCCATCATCACTTTCACTCTGATGGAAAGAATATCTTGCAATTTTTACAACGGGTGAAAAATCTACATCTTGCGATTCCGGCGGAGGAGTCTCTGCTCTTCTTCTCCGAAAAACTCAACATCTCTACTTGTGTAGACTTTTCTGGTCCTAGGATCCATCAATCTATACCCAAGAAGTCTCTTCACTATACCAATGAAGAGGAGATTTTGTGACTTCAGTCTAATTTCTTCTGTTCTGTTTTGTAGTGTATGCTTGCTTGTGGCACCACGAATACCCTAGGGGTTCAATGGATGGTTTCCTCCTTTTTGCCCAGGCGTCTTGTGGTGTAATCATCAAGAGTAGTTGTGGGCACTCTTTTTCAACAATACACTTTTGTTTTGGAGACTTCTGCCCAATGTCTTGGCAAGTCCAGAACATCGATCCATGGCTCATCGCTCCATTTCCATGATCTGTACGATTTCGTCTCTCAAACCACACCAGTTGCTATGGTGTTGAGAGGCATTAGTCAACGAATCCCGTGAGTTTGTAGGATTCTCTGGTAACTCTAACTGTGAATTCCCCCCCCTCGATCTGAGCGGAGAGTTTCGATGTGATGACCAGTTTTCTTTCTCACTGCAACTTTGAACTTTTGGATTTTTCAAAGGCTTCTTTTTCTTGCGAAGACCAAAAATCCAACAAATTTCCTTGTGAATAGTCGTCAACAGCAAATCTGAAAATACTGGAAAACCCAGAATGGACTTGGCTACAGTGACTGCAAAGATCAGTATGAACCAGGTCAATTTACCAGAGCTCGGATGTACTCCTCTGGAATGAAACGCTGGTTGTTTTCCTGCTAAACAGTGAGTACACTTTCGTAATCCTTCTGAAGAGATAGGTAGCCCAAGTAACGCATATTACACCGGTGACTGTTTCAGATATTTGAAACTTACATGACCAAATCTCTGCGACCAAATCTCTGATGCCCACACCTGGGCTGAGATGAGTTTTTATCACACGAAGGCTTGATCATTTTTGTGAATGCAAATCAAGTTAAACATACGTCCCTGCAATTATTTTCGAGCCTCTGGATTTATCTCGAATCAAACACATTTTCTTGCCGGATTGACTATCAAAGTCAATTTTCAGGTTGTGATCTAGGAGTTGACTGACCGAAAGAAGATTCTTTGTCAACCCAGGGACATATAGAACATCTGATAGTTTGCATTTGCGTGAACCAAGGGGTAGAGAAATGTTTCCAATCCCCTGAACTGTATATGAAGAATCATCTCCCAACGAAACATGATTTTTCGATGGCGTGTCCCTCATTGAAATAAAAGTCTCTCTGTGGCCGGTCATGTGTCGAGTGGCTCCCGAATCAACATACCAGACATCACTAGATGACGTGGATGGTTCACTTGATCGAGCAGTGAACAAGAAGTCTTCATTGTCTGACTGTTCTTGTTGCTCAGCAATATTACCTTGCTGGGGTGGGGTCTTCTTTTCCAGTTCCCCTTTTTCTTTTTCCCGTGATAGTTGTTTTTGAATGTCCCTTGTAAGTTTGTTGTGTGTGTGGTCCAGAATTGCTTGATGAACCTTTCTTATAAGTGTTAAACCAACAATCTTTTAAGTCATGTCCTCTTTTGCAAATTGGACATTGCTTCTTCTGTTGATTGTCCCCCTGATACTGATTTTGATGTGGGGACTTTGATAGGATTTAGGTTTTCCTTTACCTTTTCCTTTCCATTTTTGATGTGAAGACAGTGCCTGCTCCTCTTCTCATCATCCTCCTTTGTGCATTGCTTCCTCTTGTTGCAGTAGGTTTACTAGCTTGTCAAAACTAATTGTCGTATCTGACAAGTTTAGAGTTGTGACAAAAATTCGGGTAAGAAGAAGGGAGAGCTCTCAGAACAATGGGAACGAGAGACTCATCTTTGACCTCTTCTCCTAGGGCTAGAAGTGAAGCCCTCAACTCTGCAACTCTTCTTAGGAAAGGCTTTCAATTTTCTCATTCTGTTTGAATTTCAATGTATGTAACTGACTCTGCAAATTGAGTATGACATTCTTGTTCTTGGCCTCATATATTGTGCTCAGCTTATCCCAAGCTTCTTTTGCTGATGTGGCATCTCGAATGTGGGCTTGCACATCGTCGGATACTCCAAACAAGATGATGAGTTTTGCTTTCTGATCTGCTCTATCAAATTGTCGTTGTTGTGTTGCATCAGTTGGTGATCTGGTTAGAGTACCAGTCACAACAGGCCAGATTTCTTCAAACTCAAGTTGTGTGTCTTTTTTTTGTCTTCCAAGCAGCATAGTAGTTGCTTCCTCTGAGCAATTGTGAATCCGGAAGAAAAAATTTGGGGGCATTGGTGCCCATTTTGCAGAGATCACTGACAGGGTTTGGCTCTTATCACTCCAGGTATAGGTCTCCCAATCTATATACCGTCAGTCCGATATACCGAACCTTTCTATATACGCCCCTTCCGATATACCCGTCGGTACGTGGAAGAAGCTCGCCCTTTCTATATACCCGGCGGTACGTGAAAGAGGCGTTTAACGTACGAAAGAATTCGATACGTGGTGGTACCAAGACAGTACTGATGGGGTCTGTGTGATTATTGACACCGCTCAAAGAAATATCCTCATACGCGCGCGTAACTTCGCTATATACTCGGATTTTTCTCAGTCCGGATTTATGTCTTGCAATCGTTCACAGACGGATGGGATGGTTCATAGTGTGCACTGTGACCTTATTACTCCCCGTCGATTTATAGGGACGATGCCCAGACGACGTTGTTGCAGCTATATTAGGCGTAAGTGCAGTAGTAGTAGTAGTCGCGACGGCTTTACCCGTAAGCGCTTCCCAGAGGCACTGTATATACCGAACGCTGCGAATGAGATCTAGGATCTCGTGAGTGTTACAGAACCAATTTTTATTTTTTTTTACAATTCTGCCAGTTTCTGAGCAGTTACAAAGTTTTGCAGTTGACTATGGCAACCTGCAAATTAGTACAATATACAGCAGTACAATTTTCAATGAAAAAAAACTGGAAAAAAAAATTTGGCAAAAAAAATTCAGTTTTTGGGGTCCTGGTGGCCTCCTGAGCCCAAAATGCTAAAAATTGCAAAAAAAAATAGCTGAAAATGCAATTTTTAGGTGGGTCTCCTTTTGCAAAAAATGTCTGGAATGAGAAAACAGACCAAATAGGAGAAAAAAAAAATTTTTTACCCTAAATTAGGGATTCTCCGCTAAATTAGTTAGTTGTAACTAAATTCAAAAAAAGCCTGCTAAATTTAGCAGTTCCGCCAAAAAACCGCCAAATGCAAAAGTGAAGTTTTGAGTGTTTTTTGGGGATTTGAACCTGCACCTCTCACTCCCTAAGGCTTTCCCACTAACCAACTTGGCCACTTAAGGGGCGCTTGGACTATGAAAGAAAAATTGTATTTTTATGTGAAAAAAAAAATGACTTACCTTAAAAAAAAAATGCGCCCTGATGAGGATCCACGTGGCGCATGCTGGTGAAGGGGCGTTTTTTTTTAGGGTTCTTTTTGCTCCAAAAAAATGGATCTGATCTGAAGCTTTTTTCTTTTCACCTCCTTGCCAGGCCTTTTTTCCTTCTATGGCCGCCGCGTTTTTTTTTTTCCTTTCTTTGGCACTTTTTGACAGGCCTTTTTTTTTGTTTTTTTTTTTTTTTGGCTGCTTTTTTGCAGGTGCGTTTTTTTTTTTTTTGCTTTTGCCCACTGTTTTTTGTTGTTTTGCACTTTTTTAAGTGCTTGGGCGCGTTTTTTTTGTTTTGCTTTTTTTTTTTGTTTTTTGTGCAGGCCGTTTTTTTTTGTTGGGGCGGTTTTTTTTTGCAAATGCTGGCTTGCGGGGATTTTTTTTGGAGGGGCGTTTTTTTGCTGGGCCATGGCGTTTTTTTGCAAAGGCGTTTTTTTTGCTTTTTGCACTGGGACGTTGCATGGGCTGCATTTGCAATGGGTGCAATGCTGCAAAAAAAACATTTTTTTCTCCTTTGTACAGGCCGTGGGGGAAGAAATTTGGCACTGGCAAATGGCGTTTTTTAGCTTTTTGCTCACTGCATTTTTTTTTGGGCCGCGCAGGCAGGCTTTTTTTCTTTTTGGCCAGCCATTTTTGGGCATTGCTTTTTCCCTTTTTTTTTTTTTTTGTACTTTTGCTCTTGTTTGTGGCGCCTCTTTTTTTTTTTTTTTTTTTTTTTTGCTCTGTTTTCAACAAACCTCCAAAACAAGCAAAACAAAACAACAAAACAAGCAAAACAAAATCCAAATACAGTAAAAAAAAAACAAAACCCTTATTGGGGAAAAAAAAATTTTTTTTTTAAAAATTCAATACCTGTAGCAATTTTTGCCTGGTGCTGAGTGCACCAGTGCAAAAAAAAAATTTGCTTCCAAGTACCTGGAAGGAACAGGCGGATGTGGGGGGAGGCAGGGATGGGGCTGGGAGTTTGCACGAGGCTGCACAGGCTCTCAAATGCTGCAAACACTTCTCCAATCTCCTCTCTCTCTGCTGCTCTCTCTTCCACACCTTCACAGGGCCAGAATTTCGCTCTGGTACCAAATGTTGATTGAGAAACAGGGACGGAAGCCTGTGTAGATTTTATTATCTCAATCAATAAAAAATTACAGAGAATGGGCTGCAATATTTATAGATATTGCACAGCCAAATACACACAGGAAAATAAGTTGCACAGGTGCAACCAAAAACAATGTGGATCACATTTGGGCCTTATATCATTTCTAAATTATTTGTCCTTAAAGAAAGATTCATTTCTAGGCACAAATGGTGATTTCCCTGCATTTTACGGTTTGACGGGTGTGTTTTCCCCGTCAATTTATATCTCAACATCTGTGGAAACGTGGTTTCTTTTGATTGGATGTGGTTCAGTGGGGAATTTTGAAACTCTAAGGCCCAATTCAACTCAAGTATTGTCCACGTGGAGGGCCTGTGCTCATCTGAAAAATTCACCTCTTGGTTTGACCTTTGGAGTTGTGCCAGGGAGACACATGGAGGTTTCTGTGTAGCCTTTCCCAGACTTAGACATTTTTTTCATGGAGCCGGTATAGCTTTGTACCATGGACACGTGGAGGCTCGGCGCTCATTTTTGGATCCACGTCTGGGTCCTACTTAGTAGTTGCACCAAGGAGACAGGTGGTGAGCCCATACTTGTTTAGGGTCTCTGCTTTTGGGCACCATCTCAAAGTTGCGCCAAGGAGACACTGTGGAGGCTTCCGCTTGGCTCCTCTCTATACTTAAAATTTCAAGCAACTTTCTAAGGCACATGGGACATGTGGAGGGCCCGCACCTTTGTTTGGGGGTCCTGCCCCTGAATTTTATTTTTTGAAAGAAGTGCCATGGACATGTGGAGTTTCCGCTCACTCCTGCCCTTACTTAGGACTTTTCAACGGCCAAGAAAAAATGTCTCAGACCCTAGACACATGGCACCTTCCACTGAGTCCTTAAACTTTTTTAAACAACGATCTTCAGACTGAGACATGTGGTGAGCCCACACTTGTTTAGGGTCTCCACTTTTGGGCACCATATCAAAAGTGTGCCAAGCTGAGACATGTGGAGGCTTCCGCTGGCTCCTTTTATTTACTGAGACTTTTTCAAAGGCCAAAAGGTGCACATTTTCCTTGGGCCTAGGGCATGTGGAAGGACCGTACAAAGTGCTTGTTTGGAAACTTGCCTTTGTACTTCACCTTTGTAGTTAAAGAAACACCAAGGAAACACGTGGATGGCTCTAATCTAAAGTTGAGAAAGGGGAGAATCAATGGTTTTTTGTGCATTGCATCTGATTTTTCCACCATTTTTTCTCTCCTAAGACTCCTGGAGATGCCAATACGCATTGTTTTTCATCATTTTTTGATGAAATTCTTGTCATTTTTGTCTGCAAAGTGCAATTGAATGGATTTAGAGCTTAATTTGTGAGTCCAAGGAATGTAAAGGTTGATATTTTGAAGTTGGAATTTCTCAGGCACTTGCAAAAATGTGAATTACCAGAGAAGTTGGATGCAGAGTAGAGTTACAGAGGAAAGAATGGGAAAAGGATGAAATGATGGAGGTTGTAGGCACAAAGGATGAAAAAGGTGTTGCCTCGAGGAGATGAAAAGGATTTCCTGTCAGATAAAATACATGATGGAAATAAATGATTAAAATGGGGATTTTTCACATGACAGAATAAACGTGATTAGAAGGACTGATCAAAAATTGTGGCATGGCATCCCTCGTCATTAGTCGAGGGTCTAAGAAATGTGATCAAAAGCATGATTTGTCCACCTGGAAGTTTTCAGGGTATGAATTTGTTAAACGTTGCTTTCTGAGGAAAATTGGTAACAAGAGAAACCTTCCTAAATATTATTTTTTTTTTGGGGAAAGTTTTTGGGATGTGTACAGCTATTGAAATGTATAAATCTGAGAATACTCTTCAAAGAAACTTTCCCCTGTTGAATGAATTAAGAGAAAATTTGAGAAATCCCATCTTCATTGAGAGACCATTTGAGAAACCTGCTTTATTTCTTAATGTTTTAGATTTTTGTCATCTTGAAAAGCTCTATTCAATCTTGGTTGCAAGTGTACAACCATTGAAAAGCTCTGAGACTTTTCAAAGAAACTTTCCCCTACTAATGAATCTAATCAACTTCGAATTAATCTGTGTCAATTAAAATTTGTCCCTTTATTTTAGAATGTCACAAGTAGGATTTCTTGTTCCTATTGCAATCTTGTGTTAAAATCCCTACACAGGATCTCATTTAGTGTGGCATTTGCAATTTCATTACGAGAAGAGCCTTCATCCTGTAATGAGATAAACAATTTAAAATCACTTTACTGTCATTTTGTTGATAAATATTGTCTGTAAGCCTTTGAGTGTATCTTAGGCATGAGGAACCAGGGGTCTTTAATGTTTAATTGAGTCTTTAGCTCGATCCTTCATGTTAAATTCTTGGAGATTGTGTGAAACCGTGTAAATCTGGGCCTCCATTGATGCACACCTTCTGGTTGAAGGAATATTTTAGCTATTCTGAAGCATTATGTCATTTAGTTTTCCAATTGTTGTGAAGGTTCTCAAAGATCTAGCAAAATCAAGTTTATCCTGCTTAATCTCCCACCAAAAAATATTCAAAAAATAATGAATCCTACCTGAACTACCCCTATTTTCCCTGTATGTCCACAAATGAATAAATTCTACTGCCAAAATATGTAGAAGCAATCAGGATTCCATAATGTCTTTAGTAACCTTAACCCTGTTTAGAAAATATCACCATTCTTTAGAAGTGACAACTCGTGAGAGTTAAATTGTGGTGCATTGATCATATTTTCTCAGGGTCTCCTTTCAAATTTGTGCAAAGAAGGATATCTTCATTCTCCTTCACCGAAAGAGGTTACAAAATGGGTCCTCTCACCCTGGTCGAAAGGCACAGCCTAAAGCAGTGAGGATAGATCAAATCCTTAATGAAGGTGTTATCCATTTCTCCGATGCCCGAGTGACAAAGAGTCAGACGAATCCCCTCCCTGGCTACTACAAAACAACTCATAATATGATCTATGTCTCTGTCTCTTGCTAAATCTATGATGTTGCTAAATCAATTTGATACCAACACTCAGATTTCCAAGGGAGAATCAATTTGGATACCAACACTATTTGAACACTGATACCTATTTGGAAACAACACCCGAATTGGCACATTGTCGGGGATTATTTGAAGGAAGATATTTGTGTGGAAACACCAGAAGGTTACCAGGGACTATTTGTGTGCAACAACACCATTTCCAGGGACATACAATGCATATAGACCCTGGTAAATGCTTCTTACATGCTTTTAAAGTGCAAATACGTTGTTGAAACATCATCCTGTGTCCAGATTTGTAAGAATTGAGCAAAGTTACAAGTTCTGTGTGTAATATTTCTAAGTTTCTGTTGGGTTTTTGCACTAAGTTTACATCATCAATGTTAAATATGGGTAAAGGAAGGTCAGATCTGTGAAGCTTTGCATGAATTTAGTGTTGACAGACATTTGACAGATCAATTTTAGTGCATTTGCACAACTAAGGTGAAAATCCTTAGTGGCGACTCCATGTTGAATTAATTTTTGATAAATGCTAGTGTCTTAACCTCTGTCAATTGAAATTTATCACTAATCTCTGCAAAGCTGGAAGGAAGAAGATATTTCTTCATTAAAGACCCTGCTAGAAGGTTGTTTCCAGAATTGGGAAAGACAAATTCTGAAGGAAGAAGAATCTGGAAAGTTGTTGGAGATCAGAAATCAAGAAAGGAGTTATCAATTGTGGAAACTGATCAGCCTGTCATTGAAGATTGCCATACTTCCTCAAGTGCTTCTGAATCAGGTAGTATTTTTTGTAGATCTGAATTCTCCAACTGGAGAGGGTCCTTCTTTTGTATTTGAAAAATTTGTGTCTCATTCTGTCCCTGTGTTCTCCAAAGCTGATAGGATCTTCCAAGAAACAGAGTTTTTAGAGAACATTCATTCTGAGAATTGCATTCTTGTGCCCCACAGACCCCTCACTCCTCATCATTTTGTTTCTCCTGTAAGATCACCTCCCCAAAACAATATGGCCCAGCCCCCACCCAGACCTCTGTTTGTTGTGAACACTTTTGGTCCTATAGATTTTAGAGGTATGGCTGGATATCCAAATGTTGTGCCCCAAGATGTTAGAAATAGACTGCCTAAATTTCAAGGAAATAATGCTATTACTGGTGATCAACACTTAAAGCTTTTTGTCAATATGATGGAAGACTTTGAGATTGAATTTGAGGATGTGTACATAAAGTTGTTTATTCATACTCTAGAGGAGGATGCACGGGACTGGTATAAATATTTTCCAGACAACTCCATTGATTCATGGACAGAAATGAAGAATGCTTTTAGATTGCAGTATGGAGATAAAACAGACCCTAGGTTTCTTTTATCAGAATTTGAAAATATTAAAAAGAATCCTAATGAGTTTGTTCATGACTTCAATACAAGGTTCAATAAGACCCTGAATAGGCTACCTGTGATCCTGAGGCCAAGTGATGTTTCCTGTTTGATAAAATACTCTGATGCTTTTGATAAGAAGGTTGCCTATTATTTGAGGGATAAGAACCCAACAACATTGAGGCAGGCCTTCACCATGGCTTTGCAGATTGAAAAAAATATCAAAGTAGTTGGTAAGCCTCCTAAGAGGGAAGGTATCAAGCTGATCAATCCAGAGAAGCCTCAGTCAAGTAAGTTGTGGATATGGAGGAGGTTGTAAAAACTTTGGCCAGAGCTGTTAAGGAAATATCCTATAAACTGGCTAGAGTAGAGAAGGGGATTGGACAAAGTTCCCAAGGTCAGCATAAAGCACAAGGTCAAGAAAGATTTTCAATCATCCTAGGGGTGATCAGAGATCTGATGACAGAGGAAAAGGACCCATGGGGATCAGGAAATAGACAAGCCCCAAGCCCGTGAAAATAGAATTGTGTGCCTGATCCTTTGACTACCAGAGTTGTTGTACTGTGGAAGAAGCCAATGAAATTGAGTGGTGTGATAGATGTTTATTGCCACATGCCCCATGTGATGAAGAAAAAGAAGTTGAGGAAGCTGATGATGACACTGATGATGATGTGTGCATGATGGGGTGCTTCTACAAGCTCACGAAAAGGAGAAACTTTGACTGAATTAATCAGTGCCAGAACTGCTACAGATTTCTGGGATTGCATCCACTGGGTATTACCCCTTCCTCCCTCTCATACTTTTGAAATAGATATGGTATAAGATTTTGAATTTCCTAGTAATGATTTTGAATACTTAAGGGCACTAATGATTAAAAATTATGATGGATTAATCCCTTCTGAGGAGGATAGGAAGTTGTTAATGAATGTTGTAGTTGGCCAAGAAAAAGAATATAACACTAGGAGTAAAGTTTGTCAAAGGGGAAGGGCCTCAGGCCAAACCAAAAACTCCAGTTCTCACCAATATCTCAAAAGAAACTCCTAAGAAAGATACATCTAGAAAAGGCCTTGTTTCCCCAAATAGAACTGGTATCCCTGCCCATGCTCAGACCATGAAAAATCCTTTGTTGTCAGATGAGTTTGTCAGTCTTCCTCCAAATGTTGCCTTGCCCAAATACGTTCCTTATGACATTTCCCAAGTCTTGAGTCAGATCAAGATTTCTGTTCCAATTGTTGAGCTGCTTAGGATTCCTGAGCACAAGAAAAGGGCCTTTGAGTATTTGGGATTGAAAGAAGAAAATATTACCCAAGGCAGAAATGTAAACAATGTTGAGACTCCTCCTACCATTACAGAGTTGGAAAAACCCCAAGTGCTGGAAGAACTAGGTGAGCCACCTGAAGTATATTTGGGAACATCCTTGGTTGAGTCCCAACTGAATGTAGATCCATTTTTCACTACTCTGATTATTAGGGACAGGTTGTTACACAACTGTATGTTTGATTCTGGAGCATCATGCAATGTTATGCCTCTTGAGGTCATGAATGAATTAGATATCAAAGTGACAGATAGCTTATGGGAAGTGCACTGCCATGGATTCCAGAGAGGTGCCAGTGGTTGGATGTGTCAAGGGTTTGATAGTGCAACTTGCAGCCTACCCAGGCAAGAACTTAAAACTAGATGTTGTTATTGTTGATTGCCCTACCAAATGGGGAATGTTGTTATCAAGAAAATGGCTACTAGTGTGGGTGGGTGGTAGTGTGCAAATGGATATGTATTTTTCCACTATACCTATTGAGGGAAGCCTTGTAAAGTTGTATGGTGAAAAGAAGATGCTACATCTCATTGAGGATCCCAATAATGCTTCCTATGAAGTGTTATACACTGACACTGATGCATGATAACTTTGTTGGATTTTCTGATGGTAAAGAGCACAAAATTGATCAATGCAAGTCTCTTAATCAAGTAGGTTCTCCTTGGACTTTGTTGTTTGATGGGGCTTGCTCTAAATTTGGAAATGGTGTTGGTATTGTTCTGATATCTCCAGGCCAGGAAGAGTTTGTTTTCTCTTTTAAACTCAACTTTGAGTGCACTAACAATATTGCAGAATATGAAGCACTGCTATTGGGTTTAAGAATTGCTTGGAAATATGGTATTAGAGACATCATTGTTAAAGGAGATTCAGAGCTAATTGTCAAGTAGGTTAGAAAACTGTATGCAACAAAAAATCAGAGAATGAAGCAGTATAAGCATGCAGTCTAGGATTTCATTGAAATGTTTGACTCCTTCAACATAATACATCATGATAGGAAGTACAATACTCTAGCAGAAAAATTGGCTGTATTGGGGTCCATATTTGAAAATTGTACTGTATCCCCCTATTGTGAGTATAATATTGAGATATTAACTAGGCCATCTATTCCTGACAATGTTAAACACTGGCAAGTGTTCGAAGATGATGCCTAGGTGCAAAGGTTTTTGCATAAACCAAGGAGAATTTTCTGATCAATGTATAGATTGGGAGCCAATGGTTTATGCGGCTGATGGAAAGGAGACTTTATTTGGAAAATACATCATTTAGTTGAAGACTAATACTATTCCCAGAGGTTTGGTAGCACTTGAATCAAACTTTGATAATGTTGATTGCATTGTCAATAGACACATGTCAGCCTTGAGGGATGTTGAAGAGCATGACCTGGGCACGAAGGATAAACCACGTAAGATCTGGCTAGGTAGCAATCTGAGCAAGGAAGAAAATCAGTCGTATGTCCAATTGTTGAAGAAATACCAGGACTACTTAGCATGGTCTTATTCTGAACTGAAAGCATACAGAGAGGATATTTTCTAGCACAAAATTCCCTTAGAAGCTTCTGCCAATCCGTTTAAGTAGAAAAAGAGGCCGATCAATCCACTCCTTTCCTTGAAGATGCAAGAAGAATTGAAAAATTTGAGGGATGGAGGAATCATACAGCCCACAAGGTACTCATCATGGGTTGTAAACTTGGTACCTGTCAGAAAGAAGAACGGAGATATAAGGTTGTGTGTGGACTTTAGAAACTTGAATAGAGCATCAATGAAGGATAACTACCCTCTGCCAAATATGGACAATATGTTACAATTGGTTACTGGTTCGGAATTATTATCCACCTTGGATGGTTTTTCTTGATATAACCAGGTAGTTGTGAAGGAATCAGAGTGAATCAAGACTACCTTTACCACTCCTTGGGGAACATATGTATATGTCAGAATGCCTTTTGGTCTAATGAATGTTGGAGCCACTTTCCAAAGAGCAATGGATGTAGCTTTCTCTAGCTATATTAATGATTTCATTGTTGTATATCAAGATGATGTGACTGTTTTCTCTAGAAAAAGGAGTGACCACCTGCAACACTTAGAAAAAATGTTGTTAAGATGCAGGGAGTATGGTATTTCACTAAATCCCAAGAAGTGCCATTTTGGAGTTCAGAAAGAAAAGCTTCTTGGACACATTGTGTCAAAGGAAGGGGTCATGATTGATCTTGAGAGGGTAGAATCCATCAGAAAAGTCCCTATTCCAAGAACCAAGAAGGGAATTCAATCCTTTTTTGGGAAGATTAATTTTATTAGGAGATTTATCTCAAACTTTCCCGAACTAACTATCCCAATCAATAGCATGCTGAAGAATGAGATCAAAAAAGCATTAAAGAATGCCCCTATTGGACAAAAAGATGCTTAATATCTTCATACTCTTTTTTGCAAAGGTGACATCTATTTGGCATTATGAATCCTTTCTTCATCAAGTTGTCATTAGTAATAATTCTACCTCTGAGAACAAGCCAAAAGAAAAAATTAATTTTAGGGGATAGTTCAGTCATCCAAATCTTGCTCCAATTAAACTCGCTCTAGATATTTTCAAAGTAAGAGTTATAACCAGATTTTACCGTGTAATCTCCATCTCTAGAATTGTGCTAGAAAATTTCATCCTTAACTTCCAATTGATTCAAGGGAATGAAATCCAATTTTTCCTGTAAAGAGGACATCCTAAAGTTCATTTCATTCCTATCCACCGAGATTTGTTTCCATCTCTTCTTGTTTCCATCTATTTCCATGTAATTAATGACCTTAGTACCATACTTATGTTCAAGGCTATCTTTGACTACACCAAATCTGTCATTGAGGCTGAAATTAGACCAATCATCCCCCCAAAAATTGATGTCTCTGCCATTTCCCACTTTCCATCTACATCCTTGCTTGATGAAATTCCTGACTTGAATCAATTTATTCCAGAAAATGGAACCTTGGGGAAGTTATTCATCATGAAGGAAAGAGAAACATCAACTAGAGGATGTTTTCATGGCATTCTCCCATTCTTTTTATTTTAATAACATCAATAGTTAAATTAATCATTTTAATAACTCTTTGAAGGCTATGAGAATGGGCAGCTAGCCATTCTAAATATAATTCAATTCTATCTCTATTATTCTTTTATGAATCCTATATGAGAACTCACATTTTCTCGTTCAATACACGATTGAACTTATTAATTCATTTAATAACTATGAAGACCATTATAATGAAGAGATGCCCATTCTAAAATAAAGTAATTTTTCTCTATTTTTCCTAATATATGACTCGAATATGAGAATCGACAATTTCCCATTCAAAAACAAATTAAATTTAATCTTTATTCTTCTACAATGATTCCTATAAGAGACTGGGCATTTGTCCATTCAAGATAAAAATGGTTGTATGTATTAGAATGGGCATATTCCCATTCTAATCATTTTAATACAAGCAATATTTAACTTCATCATTACTAATGGGAAAAGTAATAATATATAAGAGTGAAAAGTAATGGTCAATCTAATATAATAATGATTTAACTTAATCAATTTAAAAACTATATGAAGGTTGTGAGAATGGGAAACTTTCCATTTAACATTGAATTAGATTTTATCTATATTCTTCTTTTATGATTCCTATATGGGATTGGGTAGTTATCCATTCAATACAATATTGAACCTAATCATTTTAATACCTACGAAGGCTATGATTATGGGGAACTGCCCATTCAAAAACAAAGTAAATTTCATCTATTTTTCTTACATGATTCCTATATGATAATGGGAGACTACCCATGTTAAAATAAAGTAAATTTTATCTATATCCTTCATATAAGATTTGTATATGACAATGGAAATATGTCCATTCAATACAAGAAATAAATGTTTGTTTGTATGTATAAGGGCATTAGCTCCTTGTAAACATTCTAATATAAGAAATACTAAAATTAATCATTTTGATACCTCTATAGGTATGGATACCTGACCATTGAATGGAAGATAAAAACATTTTTTTGTATGAGAATTGGCGTATGCCAATCCTAATCATGTAATACAAACAATATTGAACTTAATTTTTTCAATAACTTTATGAAGGTTGTTAGAATGGGAAACTGTCCATTATAAAACAAGCTAGATTTTATCTTTATTCTTATTTTATGATTCCAATTTTGAGAACGGACATTTTCTCATTAGATACATTATTGAACTTAATCATTTTAATTCCTATAGGAAAATTATTAAATTCATTATTGCTTAGCTTGATAGTGAGCTCACCCACCCAGCTTGGCAGGTCAACCTCACCTGCCCATCTCAATAGGTCAACTATCCATCCCATCTTGGTAGGTCTACCTCCCAGCCCAGCTCGGGAAGTCATCTTGCATGCCTATCTCGGTAGGTTAGCTTTCCTACTTAGCTCAGAAAGTCAGCTTGCCTACATATCTCAACCGGCCAACTCAACGAGCCATCTTGACAGGCCGACATAACCTTTAGCTCAGTAGATCAGCTTGCCCGCCCAGCTCGGAATGTCAACTTGCATGCCAAGCTTGATGATTCAATTTTTCCCTCTAAGCTTGGTGAGTCATCTCACCCTCTGAGCTTGATGGGTCATCTTGCCTGCCTAGCTTAGCATGTGCAGCTCACCTACCCATCTTGGCCTGTGCAGCTAGGCCACCTAGCTCAGAAAATAAGTAATGCTACCTAGGTGGTAACCCCACATAGTTAACTCCCCATCTTAGCATGAAGGATTGGAAGTTGTTTTTTTAGTATCAAAATTTTTTTTACAAGGGAATGATCTTGTTCAGACTCTAAAAAATGCAAGAAACAATCATATTTAGAGGAATCCTTTTATAACTATGGAGGATAATATTATGCAAGTCTTTCAAAATATTGAAGTGATATTCTTAAAACACATATCAATAATAAAAAAGATTAAAAAAATATGACATTATCTCTATACCCAAATCAGAATACAAGAGAATGAAAGCAAGATGATATTCTTCATCTCATAATAATTCAAAGAGATAAGACTTAAAAGTATCTATGAAACTCATCTTCAATTTAACAAAGAAGTAAAAAAATTCTTTGCTATAAAAATATAAATTTTTCTTCTAATAATGAATCATTCTCGAGCTGCAGAACTTGCCCACATAGATCAGAAAAAAAAAATTCCACCTAGGTGGTAAGACCACTCATTAGTTTGGTAAAATCATAACAGATAGCTCCCCTTATTAGCAACTACGATTTGGTTAAATACTACGCATGTCTTTCAAACCGTTGAAGTGATATTCTTAATACCCAGATCAAAATATATAGAAGATCAAAAAAGGGGCATTATTTTTAAACCCATAACAAAATATAAGGGAAAGAAAACCAAATGATACTCTTCATCTCATAATGATTTAACAGAGAAGATTTAGAATAATCCATGCCTCAAATTTTCTTCAAATCTTTTGTGTCACATGTCGAATTGGTCTTAAGAAGTTAAGGGAGCCCAAAATGGTAAGGATGAACAAAATTCTAAAGGAGAGGACAAATAACATTTCATAAATATTCTTCAAATATTATTTTTCACAGGAAAAAATGGTCTAACAAAACGGGCAGCCCAAAGCGGAAGGAAAAACAAAAAAAAGTGGAAACTGGATGAAAAAGATAGCGGAAATGATGAACAAGAAAGAGATAGTTTCACCGACTCACGGTGAATTTTGCAATTCCTAAGACCTATCCCATCATCGGAAATAGTAATTGTCATCAATCTCTCTACAATTCCACAGAGTGGCATGAATTACTTAATTTCTATTAATTTCACCAATTTCCTTCCAATGGGTTGTCGAAGACATGTTTGAAAAACAAGTTCCTTCAATTAATAAAAAATTAACGGTAGAAAGTCAATTATTTGCAAATTAATGGCCTTGTTATTCCATGGTCAAAAATACGGTAGCCATGATTTAGGTTTAATAATTGCACTTAAAATAAAATTTAAATTTTCAAAAAATTCCATAGTTTATTGCATATAAAATAAAATATAAATTTTAAACTTTATCATAGTCATGATTTAGGTTATTTACATTTAAAATAAAATATATTTTTAAAACATTATCATAGCTATGTGTTTAGGTTTTTTTTTCATTTGAAATTAATTTATACTAATTTATACTAGAGAGGGGATAGTTAGGGCTGAAGATTGAGAAACAGGGATGGAAGCCTGATCAATTTTATTAATCTCAATCAATCAACCTTTATAGAGAATGGGCTGCAATATTTATAGATATTGCACAGCCAAATACAAACAAAATATTAAGCTGCATAGGTGAACCAAATTCTTAAATATACAGGCTTCCAATAACATCCAAGAAGCAACAATTAGATACAAACAAATATATTGTTTAAAACAATATAACAGTATGTATAAAAGACAAATATGGTTTATGAACCATATAACAAAATAACCATTATTATTTAATTAATTAAATTAATTAAATAATTAAACTATGTATAATTGATATTAGGATAATAATATTTTATCCTAACATTCCCCCCCTTAATTGTGCATTGTCTGAAGAGATGAGGAGAGGAACTCTCTGAACAACTCGAACTTGTCACGTGCAAATGACTTTGTGAAAATATTTGCTCGTTGTTCAGCCGTTGGAAAAAATTGAAGTTAGATGTTGTGCTTCAACACATGTTCTCGTATGAAATGAACCTGAACCTCAATGTGCTTTGTTCTCTCATGAAAAACTGGATTGCGAACAAGTTTGAGAACACCTTCATTGTCAACATACATGGTGATCAGTTTGTCCTATGGTATTCCAAGTCCTTCCAGTATGTGACGTAGCCAAATCGCTTCACAGACAGCTTCTCCTGTAGAATGATACTCATCTTCTGTGGAAAAGTGAGAAACAAAGTGTTGTTTCTTACTTCCCCATGATATTGGTCCAGATCCCATAAAGAATAAAAATCCAGAAGTGGATTTTCTATCATCAATGTTACCTGCATGATCTGAATCTGAATATCTAGTCGAGAAGAAGTTTTCATTCTTCTTGTATTCTAGACCAAGATCCACTGATCCTTTGAGATATCTCAAAATGTGCTTTGCTGCTTTCCAATGACAAACTTTGGGTTCCTGCATGAACCTGGATATATAGCTCACTGCAAAGCTGATATCTGGTCTAGTGTAGGTCAGGTAAATGATACTCCCAATCAGCTGCAGATAGAGAGTGGCACTTACCTCAGGATATGGATCTGAATGAGATAACTGTAATTTGTTCTCCATAGGTGTAGCAATTGGTGTGCAATCCATCATCCTAAACTTCTCGAGCGTTGTCTTTGTATATTTCATCTGAGAAACAAATATGTGATTCTCTTTCTGTCATACTTCTAGTCCAAGACAGTAGTGCATAAGCCCGAGATCTATCATGTCAAATTATCGCTTAAGATATTTCTTCATTTCAGCAATTATCTTCACTAAACTACCAGTGATGACTAGATCATCGACATAAACTACAACAATAACCATCTCCCCTCCTTGTTTTTTGAGGTAGATATTGGGATCGTATGGATTTCTGACGAATCCATGTTGTACGAGATGCCCATTAATCTTGATGTACCATGCCCGGGGTGCCTGTTTGAGGCCATACAGAGATTTCCTGAGTCTGCATACCTTTGTTTCTTGACCAGGTACAACATATCCCTCAGGTTGAGTCATGTAGACTTCTTCTTGTAAATCTCCATTCAGGAAGGCACTTTTTACATCCATTTGGTGAACTTTCCATCCAAACTGAGCAGCTAGAGCAAAGATCATCCTGATCATTTTGATCTTAGCTATGGGAGCAAATGTCTCCTCATAGTCAATGCCTTCTTTTTGTGCATACCCCTTTGCTACAAGTCTTTCTTTGTGCTTGTCCACTGTCCCATCTGCTTTGTACTTAGTTTTGAATATCCATCTGCATCCAATGGGTTTCTTCCCTGGTGGAAGATCAACAAGCTACCAAGTGTTATTCTTCATCACTGATTGAAATTCAGAATCCATGGCATCTTTCCAAGCTTTTGACTATAGGGATTCCTAGAGTGTAGAGGGCTCATCTGCAATAACTCTACTCATTAAAGCAAATTTAACTTCTTCCCTTGCTTTACTGCGAGTCTGTGGTCCAGGGGTGGATGTATCCAGTGGAGCATCCAATCTTACATCTCGTAATGTACTTGTACACCATTTAGGCATACGTTGAACTGTTCCCATGGGTTGTGGTTCTATCTGATCAACACCATCATCCCCATCATCACTTTCATCTTCTGAGGGAATATTAGCTTCAATTTTTACAACGGGTGAAAAATCTACATCTTGCGAGTCCGGAGGAGGAGTCTCTGCTTCCTTCTTCTCGAAAAACTCAACATCTCTACTTGTGTAGACTTTTCTGGTCTTAGGATCCATCAATCTATACCCAAGAGTCTCTTCACTATATCCAATGAAGATGAGATTTTGTGACTTCATGTCTAATTTCTTTCTGTTCTGTTTGGGTATGTGTATGCTTGCTTTGCACCCGAATACTCTGAGGTGTGCAATGGATGGTTTCCTTTTTGACCATGCTTCTTGTGGTGTAATTCCATCAAGAGTAGTTGTGGGCACTCTGTTCAACAAATACACTTTTGTTTTTGATACTTCTGCCCAAAATGTCTTTGCAAGTCCAGAATCATCGATCATGCATCGCTCCATTTCCATGATAGTACGATTTCTTCTCTCAACAACACCATTTTGCTATGGTGTGTGTGGAGGAGGCATTTGTCAACGAATCCCGTGAGTTTGTAGGTAGTCTCTGAACTCATCACTGGTGAATTCCCCCCCTCGATCTGAGCGGAGAGTTCTGATGTGATGACCAGTTTCTTTCTCAACTGCAACTTTGAACTTTTTGAATTTTTCAAAGGCTTCACTTTTCTTGCGAAGACAAAAAATCCACAATTTCTGTGAATAGTCGTCAACACAAAGCATGAAATACTGGAACCCAGAATGACTTGGCTACAATGGACTGCAAAGATCAGTATGAACCAGGTCAAGTTTACCATGAGCTCGGAATGTACTCCTCTGGAATGAAACTCTGTGTTGTTTTCCTGCTAAACAGTGAGGACACTTGTCTGTATCCTTCTGAAGAGATGGTAGCCCAAGTACCATATTACACCGGTGAAGTGTTTCGAGATATTTGAAACTTACATGACCAAATCTCTGATGCCACAACTGGGCTGAGATGGAGTTTTTAGCCACAAGTGCTTGATCATTTTTGTGAATGAAATCAAGTTGAAACATACGTCCCACATTTGAGGCTTTTGCAATTATTTTCGAGCCTCTTGATTTATCTCGAATCAAACACGTTTTCTTGCCGGATTGACTATCAAAGTCAATTTTCAAGTTGTGATCTAGGAGTTAACTGACCGAAAGAAGATTCTTTGTCAACCTAGGGACATATAGAACATCTGATAGTCTGTATTTGCGTGAACCAAGGGGTAGAGAAATGTTTCCAATCCCCTGAACTGTATATGAAGAATCATCTCCCAACGAAACATGATTTTTCGATGGCATGTCCCCTCATTGAAATAAACCAGTCTCTGTGGCTGGTCATGTGTCGAGTGGCTCCCAAATCAACATACCAGACATCACTAGATGATGTGGATGGTTCACTTGATCGAGCAGTGAACAAGAAGTCTTCATTGTCTGATTGTTCTTGTTGCTCAGCAATATTACCTTGCTGGTGGGGTCTTCTTTTCCAGTTCCCATTTTTCTGCCCGTGATATTTGTTAGAATGTCCCTTGTAAGATTGTTGTTGTTGTGGTCCATAGTTGCTTGATGAACCTTTCTTATAAGTGTTATACCAACAATCTTTTAAGTCATGTCCTCTTTTGCGAATTGGACATTGTTTCTTCTGTTGATTGTCCCCATGATACTGATTCTGATGTTGGGACTTCTGATAGGATTTAGGTTTTCCTTTACCTTTTCCTTTCCATTTTTGATGTGAAGACAGTGCCTTCTCCTCTTCATCATCCTTATTGTGCATTACTTCCTCTTGTTGCAGCAGGTTTACTAGCTTGTCAAAACTAATTGTCATATCTGACAAGTTTAGAGTTGTGAAAAAAATGTGGTAAGAAGAAGGGAGAGCTCTCAAAACAATGGGAATGAGAGATTCATCTTTGACTTCTTCTCCTAGGGCTAGAAGTGAAGCTCTCAACTCTACAACTCTTCTTAGGAAAGCTTCAATTTTCTCATTTTGCTTGAACTTCAATGTATGTAACTGACTCTACAAATTTAGTATGACATTCTTGTTCTTGGCCTCATATATTGTGCTCAGCTTATCCCACGCTTCTTTTTTTGTTGTGGCATCTCGAATGTGGGCTTGCACATCGTCGGAAACTCCAAACAAGATGATGAGTTTTGCTTTCTGATCTGCTCTATCAAACTGCCGTTGTTGCTGTTGGCATCAGTTGGTGATCTGGTTAGAGTACCAGTCACAACAGGCCATATTTCTTCAAACTCAAGTTGTGTCTTTATTTTTGTCTTCCATGGAGCATAGTTTCTTCCTCTGAGCAATTGTGAATCCGGAAGAAAAAATTTGGGGGCATTGGTGACCATTTTGCAGAGATCACTGACAGGGTTTGGCTCTTATCACTCCATGTATTAGGTCTCCCA